>CM048745.1:311885507-313102382 GCA_026315105.1 Locusta migratoria | reverse complement strand
GTGTATTGATGGGTGTGTTTATGTCTGAGGTGGGAATGCAGCCCAGGTATTGGAAGCTGGGAGCTAGGGGTGGGAGCTCGACATCTGTTTTCTCGCAAACGTCTGAGAAAAAGGAATAATCAAAGTTCGGATTGTTGGGGATGGTGACTATGATGGAGGTGAAATGCTCAGCCTTACTGGCATCATTAGGTAGGGGTTGGTCACGGTGCAGGAGGGGATAGATGGGGGTGGGTTGGGAACCAGTAAGGCGGTGGAAGGCTTTCCAATACTGGGAGGAGTCTATGGGGATGTGGGCACTGAGCCATGTAACTGTCTGTCGCCAGTCCAGGCGTGTTTTGGCAGTCAAAAGACTGTGCACATGTAACTGTAGTTGCCAGTGGCGTAGAAGTTTATCGCAGTCACAGGTACAGAGAAAGGTACAATATAGGTGGCGGGATTCCCAGAGGAGTGGGGTGGTCTGTGGGGGAAGGGTGGAATGGTGAGGGCGTATGTCTTTAGTGGAAACGTAAGAATGGCCAACATCAGACAAGGTCTGTTGGAGAAAGGATGCTGCAAAGTCTATGTCGGCAGGGGAGTGAAGGGGAAAGGGGTGGCTATCGATGTGATGGGTGAGGGAAAGGCGGAAGGCATCCCATTCTGCTCGGGAATAATCATGGACGAGGCGAGTTGGCGGGGATGGGCGGGAATTGTGAGGGCAGTGGACATTTGGGGTAAAGGCGAGGAGAATAGGGTCATGGTCACTGCCAATAGGGTCAACAACTTCAGCAGTGATGCACCCCAGGAGGTTGGGGGAAACAATGACAATGTCAGGGGTGGTGTTGCTACAAGGGCAGGAATGGTGGGGGAGGGGGATGACATCGCCACTGATTATGGAAAGGAATTGATGTCACCGACGGAGTTCAATGGGAGTGCAGGAATGGATATTGAGGTCGGCAGGATCACAAGGAGGAGTCAGTATGGTACAGGAAGTCATAGGGGAGAGCAGACGTATATGGTGGCACAGGTGATGGTGAGGGAAGGAAGAAATAAGGTATGGATAAGGTGTTCATAATGCATATTAAGGAGGGGATGCAGCCAACTGGGTGGTGACGGAGGTGGCCGAAAGCCACTCCACCGCAAGCAAGGGGGTGGGGCGAGTCGTGGCAGTGCAGGAGGTAGGGGTTAGTGATAACATGGTGATGGGGAAGGAGAAATGTTTTGTTGAGAAGAAAGGTGTCCACGTGATGATGGAAGAGGGTGTTCATAAGAAGGAGTTTGTTAAAGGAGCAGATGTTGGCATAAAGGAGGGTAACTTGTCATTGCGCCATGAATGGGATAACAGATCAAGGGGAGTGAAGGGGAAGGAGAGGGACTAAACAAGGATCTGGCGGCTGCTGTTGGTGTGGGAAAAAGAGAAGTGGATGTAGTTCTGGGATGTTGTGGCTTTAAAATCTAGGTTGAGAAGGGAACGGGTGGTGAGGGAGACTTGGTGAAGGGTGTGAAGGGTGTGGAGACTTGGTGAAGGGTGGATATTTTGAAGGGCAATAGTGAGGAACCTAATGATGTCCTCCGCAGTGGGGGATGGGCAGAGGGAGTTGTTGGTGGGGATAGCAGGATCGGTGGGACGGACATGGACAGTGAATTCTGCTTTGACGGGAGGGGCCGGGATATATACTTGTAGAAGTAGGGGTGAGCCTCGCTGCAGGTTTTTTGGGGGAGAGGGGGTGGGAAGGTTGGGACAGTAGGTCTGGAAGTGGGGGCCTTGGCAATGGGTACAGACAGGAGGGAGGTGGCAGTTTTCAGAAAGGTGATCATTGTAAGTGAGACACTGGGAACAGTGATAGGATTGGGGGGGGGGGAGGAGCGCAGAAGGGTTCAACAGGGTGCAGGCGATTGTAGATGAAGGCTCCATTGTGGAGGAGGTGGTCGATGGACGGTGCGTCTTCTGTAAAGACGTGCATTAGGTAGGTAGGTTGCATCACATTAACAATGCAACAGGTGGGGCGGATGTTGCGGTGGGGATTCTGCCACAATTCCTCCAACATGTCAACCTCTGTAATCCCTGGGTTCAGTTTGGTGATCAATGCAGTGAATGTAGGGGTGGGGGGGGCGGCGGGGGGAGCGATTTGGTTGCGGGATGTGCGAAGAGGGGCGAGGGAGGCACGGGAGCCAAACTGAATACAGTGGATCTTGTGTAGAAGGAGTGAGTGGAGGTTGGGGTCTGTGGACTTGAGGATGACCAGGGCACAATTTGGGAGGTGGGTGTGGAGGGGGCGTATTGGCAGAAGATGAGGGTGAGGGTGCAGGGATCGAGAAATTTGGGATCAGGGTTGGAAAGGACGAAGGAGTGGAGACTGGATTGAGGGGGAGGGGGAAGGGGCTGTGGGGGCAGAGGTTGTGCCGGGAGGAGGGAAGCAGCTTCAATGGGGAAGTGTGGGCCAGTGGCGTGGGGTTCAGGGGCTTTCTTCGTGGAGGTGGAAGAAGCGTAATTGGAGGTGCGTCTTGGACTTTTTTATTTTCTGGGGCTGGGAGGTGTGAGTGGGAATGGGGTCGATGCGGAGGTGACGCGGCGGGATGCAGCCACAACATCCTCTGGATGGGAGGAGATTGAGGAGTTGGCGGGGGCTCACCGGGCGCCGTCTGCATCGACCGCACCGTGGGAGGTGGGGAGGGGAGGAAAGGTTTCAAAAGGAAAGGTGACGGTAACAGAAGCAGGCTCTTGAGTAGGGACAGAGGCAGCAGGTGTTGGGGTGGTGAGAGTAAGGAGGGAGGGGATGATAGTGGGGAGGAGGCGACGCTCCAGGTGAGAGTGGTGGGGGCAAGGGAGGCTGAGGTGAAAGTGATGGTTGACGAAACGGTAGTGGACTGAAGTGACATGTCTGCACAAACACGAAGAGACACACACAGTAACAGCGAGGTGGTGGCGTGGGCGAACGCGCAGGCGGAGACGATCCCACTGGATGCGGCGGCGGCGTCGAGGACCGACGATCGGAGCGGGTGGCGGCTGCGGCACGGGGAGCGGCGGCATCATCGACAGCCGGGGCGGCGTCCGCGGCGGAGGGTAGGCGCAGTCGGGACAACCAGAGGCGGCGGCGGGAGGTGCAGACGGACCGGCCGACCTCACGGACGGCAGGCAGGGGAGGCGGGCAGCGGTGCGGCTGGCGCAGATGGGCCGGGCGACCTCGCGGAAGAAGGGCGGCGGTGATAGCTGGGGCAGACGGGCCGGACGACGTCACGGGCAGCAGGCGGCGCCGATGACACCAGGCGTTGACTGGCCGGACGGCCTCAGAGACGGCGAGCAGTCCCCCTCGCAGCGGCGTCAGCTGGCAGGGACTCGTTAGGGCACTACAGCGGCAGCATCACACTCCGGGAGCAGACTCTCCGAGCAGCAAGACGTCACCAGACGGCAAGCTAGCACTGAAAAACCACACGACAGAAGTACAAGAGAGTAGCCCTTGCGGATCTGCTGCAGTGGTATCAGATGCCGGGTCTATACTTGCCTCTGTCTTCCTTAAACAGGAATTACGCGATACACCTAACAAGTCAGGTTTAGACGGCCTGCAACCTAGCTGCAGAGCGGGTAAAGTTACGCTTTTAGCAGACGCTTTATCTGCCGTAGAGAAACACGAACGGTCCTATTCTACCGTGGTCCCGTGCATGCAAGGTAGAGATGTATCCGCGCATGAGCAGAACGCGCCATATCGAGCGAACTTTCTGCTAATTACTTAATCGCGTCCTGCAAAAGATCGGAAGAACTTACGATTTTTTAATTATTTCAGAAAATACAAAATTTCGAGTAAATCCTCTGAGATTTTCCAAAACTTCTTAAAATTTCGAGTGAATCGTCTGAAACTTTCCAAAGTTCCTAGGATCAGAATCTGATCTTGAATCTCACCCCTAATTGAGTATCTGCAAGATGTACATGGGCGGTGGTTTTTTTTTTTTTTTTTTTTTTTTTTTTCGTCCACGTGAGAATAAATACTTTATTGATAGGAAGTCGTCTATCTTATCGGCGAGCTTGTGGAAGTTTCTGGTGGACCTTGCTGCACTTGTTCATTTTACTTGGTCGCGATATGGTTGCTGATGTATTTTCGAACATTGTCAGCGTAGCTACGTTTTCTAGCATGCCCAAGCCAACTGAAATGGGATGAGCTGTTGGCATATTTTGTAGTCATCAGTATCTTTACCATTTTCAGATATAATCGAAAAATAGTGGCAACTAAAGCATACACTGGATCACCCTATTTGCATAGCATGATACGCTGGTGTTATAGAGCTACGTAATATTGTATCGGCTGGTTGTGTGTAGCGTCTTTTCTTCTTAGTATATTCTTTTTTTTTTATTAGTCTTTAGCTACATTGACTTCTTACGTCATCAATGGTGATATTGATTTTCTGCAGCCTTTGTACATGATCATTGTGTTTTGCTGGTGATAAATTATGGATATACCTACAAAAATTTTCAATTAACGTTAATACGAAACGATTGTAACGTCTCAGTTGCTGAATGTTTCGTCAGAGACTCGACTTACGGCAATATGTGACGGATATATCTGTGTAGTGTAAAATCTTTGTCACAGACACACTGTACGGCGATCTGTGACCAACACAACTAAATTAAAAAAAAATCCCATCACAGAGAAAAATTTACGATGATTTATGACTTTCATAAATGTTGTTGGTGAGTAAACGGCGACTAAAAACAGAGATTCCTGTGAACCTATAACCCTTGTTGTACTTTCACTACGTTAGTCAAAACCATAATTACAAGTCAGAACGTATATTACGTGCATATATACTGTAACTTTGAATCTACGGATCTCAGTAACGGAGGGTATTACGAAAAATACTTTCAAGGTTTCTCGGTATCATCACCTTAGGACGTAACATGAAAAATCCGACGATTTGCCATGAATGGAATTGTAGATTTGCCAATCCATACCGTTGGTTCTTTTGATGCCAAAAATTATGGTTTTTCTAGCGTATCGTGATAATGAATACAGATTTTCGGGAACGGGAAACAGATTTTCTATACAAACATCTAAACAATGTACACATAACATATGCGTCATTTGTTATTGCCCAAGATACGATACTTCAGAAATCGCATTTTCCCATACGGCGTTTGCGAACGTATTGCTATCTCGTGCTATCGTGCACGGACCGATATCTCAAGAACCACATAAAATATCATTCTGTCTCAAGTTTAAATAAAATTTTGATAAACTACCAACATTTCATATGCAACTATGTATCCTATAATCAACCATACGAGAAGTCTGCGCAATGCGTTTTTACCTCTGCAAACTCTTTAAAATATGTCGGAATACTTCACTAAACTGGATGCCGCATATTAACTGTGATAAATAACGAAATTAAAAAACATCCCTTCATCGAGCAAAGTTTCAATCTATAAGATGTATAAAAATTAAAATTTTTCGCTGAGTAGATTTATTTCAAAGCGCGTGATTAGTTTTTTGCTAGAAAAAAATCGCGTTTTTTGCTTGTATCTTGATAACGGAGAAATAAAATTTTTCAATGCCGCCTCAAAATGTAATCGGTGTAAGGTCTTAGTCGCTGAATGTTTCGTGAGAGACTCAACTTATAGAAAAATGTGACAGATATTCCTGTGTAGTGTAAAATCTTTGTCACAGACACTCTGTATAGCGATCTATGACTAACGCAACTTAAAGTTTTCCATCAGAGACAAAAATTTACGATGATTTGTGACTTCTATAAATGAATTTTCTAGATGAATGTCTAGGATGTGTTTTTAATATTTGAATAATTTTCTATGGTTAGTTATTTAGATATTTGTGACTCACTGTGAAGAAACGGCTAAAATCGGATTTTGTGATTTTGTGCAAAATTATGATATCTTTCAACCTCTGGATCTCGGAAACGGATAAAGAGATTGGAAAAACGTATTTAGAATATCATTATAAGAACATGTGGTAAAAGTTTCGAAGATTTGAAGTCAATATAAAGTATCAAACTGACAATCCTCACAATTCGTGCTTTTGGTACTCCAAATCATGGTTTTTTCGTGATTTTCTCAGGAACCGTCCATGAACAAATGGTGCTTTTGTAAGCCATTTGAAGCACACCATAGACGACACGTAATATATAAAAAATAACCGATTTGCTCAACTCAGATGGGCTCTAAGAAGTGTGTAACTTTGAAAATTTTGACGCTGTACTTTATGACAGCTTTGGCACCCCTATTCTTGTAAAATATATATATATATATATATATATATATATATATATATATATATATATATATATATGACTCCTAGGCCTCGAGCTATTCAGAACACTGTATCCCGAAATTCTGTGATCAATAGACCCCGAGATATGGGCCCCTGAAGAAGCGCAAATTCGCACGACGAGCATGATACCGCGCACTGCTCTTAACACTTCAATGGATGCGTAAGATCTCACAACATATGCCCAGAGTACGTAACCCGCCCGACAGCGATCTAAACATTCTATTGTAAATGTTCATAACAGATGTTCATTTGTACTATTATAATACTTGCATGTATTTTTCCTTAGTGGATTTTTTTTTTTTTTTTTTTTTTTTTTTTTTTTACAGCAATATTTGAGATTTATTACAGCTAAATGTGCGATTTTGACCATCAAACTCAAATAATACGTCGACTATATGCCGTTCATGTTATCGGCACTTTTTAGTTTGAAATAAAAATTCTGTGAAAACAAACTTATTTAAAAAAAAAAAAAAAAAAAAAAAAAAAAAAAAAAAAAAAAATTTAATTCGCTTTTTGCCGTCCCTGAATTTATATAACATTCATCTATACTGAAAAAAGTTTTTATCGGCGCTTTACCGTCCAAAACACTGTAACACTCCCCACTTTTTTTTCTACCTGATTAATGATGAGATAACAATAAGACATGTATTCACTTTCATATATTCTACCCTGCTTACGCTATCACTGAAATTGAAAGGTAGCATCCTTGCCATTTCACTCTACCTTTCCACTTATAACAAAATAAATAATAGCTGACGCTAGTTCACAACTTTCGGGGAATGTGTCAAATGTTGGACTGAAGCCTCATCAATTCTATACTAATAATAAATCTGTAAATGTAGGCCTGTCGCTGTTCACTGCAATCTTCAAAACTACTGGATGAATCTTCATGTGGTTTTCACAGGAAACACGAGGAAAGTTTGGGTCAACATACAGGCATAATTTTATCAAAATAGGATACCGGAAAAAATCGTAATTTTAAGTATTTTAAGTAATCGTCGTGTCTGTTTGTTCAACTATAAAAAAACTCTTATCTCCAAAACTACTTCACGAATTTGCATGGGGTTATCACAGGTAACTACAGCGTAGCTATGGGCAACGTATAGACTTCGTTTCATAAAAGTCGGGTCACGAAAAAAAAAAAAAAAAAAAAAAAAAAAAAAATATCGTAATTTGAAATTGATTATATACAACCCTCATGTCTGTTTGTCTCTTTGAACACGTTTATCTCCAAACTTCTTGATGAATGTTCATGGGGTTTTCACGCGTAACTTGAGCACGACCTGCGGTTACATAAAGCCTTCAATAATTAAAATCAGATCAGAGAAAAGAAAAATATCATAATTTAATCATTTGTTTCAAAGCCATCTTGTATTTCTATTTCTTGAGGATAGGTTTCTACAGGTAAATTGAGAAAATTTTGGAGCGTAACATAGGCTTCATTTCATCACAATCGGATCAGAGGAAGGAAAGATATCGTAATTTGAAGTTTTATGTGTATACTATGCTTATAAGTATGGTGTAGTACTGCAAATCTCCAAGAGTACTGTACGAACTTTTTTGGGGGTTGCATAGGTCAACTGAGAGTACCTTGGCCGGCCGCGGTGGCCGAGCGGTCTGCGGCGTTCCATTCGCGCTTTGCACGGCCGCTGCGGTTGGGGGTTCGAATCCCCCCTCGGGCATGGATGTTTGTGCCGTCTTTAGTATAAGCTAGTTCATAAGCAGTTTGTAAGTTTAAGGACTGATGACCTCATAGTTAAGTCCAATAAGCTCTTCAAACATTTGAACATTTGAGAGTACCTTGGGGCACCATATAAGCTTCACTTCATCAAAATCGGATCAGGGGAAGAAAAAACATCGTAACTTGTAGTTTCTGGTGTATGCTACACTTGAATTGCAGCGTAATATAGCAAAGATCTGACAGAGGCACTGTTATTTACATAGTATGTTCAAATGTTTGTACAGCTTATGGGACTTAACTATGGGGTCATCAGTCCCTAAACTTACAAACTACTTAGGAACTACTTACGAACTAGGACGGCACAAATATCCATGCCCGAGGGGGGATTCGAACCCCCGACCGTAGTGGCCGTGCAGACTGTGACTGGAGCGCCTCAGTCTCCTCGGCCACCGGCCACCGTCTCCTCGGCTACCAAATAACTAATAGATGGCGAAGCTGCATTTTTTATTCTCATAACTAAGGTGTAATACATTGAAACAAGGTCTAAGATTTTCTTTACGGCCGCGTTGTAGTGTATTGACCTTGAAAAATCAGTCACGCACAATGAGGAAAATAATTCTGTGTGTTGGTAATGAAATAAATAATTAATATTGTTCCGATCAGTAAATTTATGATCCCCCTAAAGCGAATATTTCGTTGCCAACGTTAACATACCAAACCGATGCCATTGCAAGTAAAATTTAATTAACCCAGGTACAATAAAAATAAATACATAAAAAATTTAAAAAAATACTAGTTGTCCATTTTGCTTAGGAATACCTAGAAAACGGTGTAGCACAGTACAGAACTAATAGAGGCCCTGTTAGTTGCATAGTGCACCAAAGAACTGATAGTTGGCGCTGCTGCATTTTTATTTTTATTTTTTTTTAAATTTATTTCGTATTTCTTTTCGATGGTTATGCCATAGAATAGCAACGAACCACTAAAGGTGCTGTTGGTTTTGTACTGCTGCAAATAAACAATACATGACCGTGTTGTGCGTATTCCCACAGTAACAGAAGTATTTTGAATTAAGAGCCACAATCTTATCTCTGCAAATACAAACTAACATCGAACAGCGAGTTGGTGATTACACTTTATATATTCGCAGATTAACGTCATTTCTTTGCTTCTTTTGACAGGGAACATTTGAATTTAAAACATAACGACATTCCTTCGCATCTATCAATGTTCTAATTTACGTAAGAATTTTTTGCAAGGAAAATCGAATTTAGGTAGTTCCCTTTCTGTTTTCGGTGTATCATCCTTACATTTTGAGTGCGTTCTGTTACGGAATGCCTCGAAAACGCCATAGTACAGGAAAGGACAAAGTGAGCGACGTTAGTTACATAGTACACCAAATAAATAATTATGGCGTTGCTGCGTTTCTTTCGTTCTCATAACTATGGTGTAGTACACTACAAGAGGGGGTACAATTTTACTTAAGGTGGCGGCGTTGTGTGCTGATGTTGGCAACTGCCGTTGAATGCTTTTTCAAAAATCAGTCACGTAGAATGAGGGGAATAATTCTTTATATTCACGAGGAAATAAATAATTTATGGTATGCTGGTCAGTAAATTAATTATCCTCCTGAAGCGAATAGTTCGTTGCCAAAGACAGCAAACTAAACCGCTGCCACTGCAAGTAAAATTTAAACGAGGCAGGACACACAATTTTTTTTTCCTTCCTAGCTGAATCCAATATGCTTTGCAATGTCATGGAAAGAAGAGAAGTGCATCTTTGACGGGTCTAACTACTAAATTGTACACAGAGTAGAAATGATCCGCCTTAGTCTGCCACTGGGTTGTAGCAATTATAGCCATGGCTTTACGATAGCATGGGCCCGCCTCCGTAATCCCGTAGATAGCATGGTAGATTGCCACGCAGGGGGCCCAGGTTCGATTCCCGGTCGGACCGGAGATTTTATCCATTCTTGGTGCTTACCATCATTTCCTCATCATCGACGCACAACTCGCCCAACTGGAGATACTTAAAAAGTTGCACCAAGCAGACCGATCACGATCCGAGGTGGGGTCTCAGTGTTCAAATGTTTGTAGAGCTTACGGAACTTAACTACGGAGTCATCAGTCCCTAAACTTACAAACTACTTATGAACTATCTTATACTAAAGACGGCACAAGCATCCATGCACGAGGGGGGATTCGAACCCCCGACGGGGAACGGCCTCGCGCATGATAGCATTAGCGCCCCAATGCGCTCCGCCGCGGCAGCTGGGGTCTAGCGGCCAAAAATGCCACACGGCATCAACATACGATAGTACGGGAAGAATGCAGTTTGTACCCAGACACGTTAACATAATAGTGAACGTGAAACTAATTATCAAAGGTCAGAATCTCCATCGCAGAAAACGCGAGTCAGGTCTCATGTGAGGGGTCATCCGAATAAGGCGATGGTAACAGCAAGAATGGGGTTGGAATGTTGCAGTTATTACTCACAGAAAGCCGAAGCAGTGAAACTGAAGATAGAGAGAGAAAGAATAAAAGAGGGGGGGGGGGGAGAAAGAAATTCGAATCGACAGTATTGGAAAACAGGGGAGTGATCAAGGCCGAAATTTCTGAAATCCGTAAGATAGGTGCAGATGCAAATGTACTGGCAACTGACGCTAAAAAGGACGCGCAATTGTGCTCGGAAAAGCGGAGGTCCTAGAAACATTGCGCGAGCATGGCAAAAAAATAAGTAAATGATACGGAGGAGAAAATCTCCAGTAACTCGAAGCGATCGAGAAATTGGAAGTGTCGCATGAACATGTGTCCAAAATAAGAGTAAACACGAATCAGTGCACAAAATATTGAGATTGCGAAGGACATTCGTTATGCTCAGATACACTACTGGCCATTAAAATTGCTACACCAAGAAGAAATGCAGATGATAAACGGGTATTCATCGGACAAATACATTATACTAGAACTGACATGTGATTACATTTTCATGCAATTTGGGTGCATAGATCCTGAGAAGTCAGTATCCAGAACAACCACCTCTGGCCGTAATAACGGCCTTGATACGCTTGTGCATTGAGTCAAACAGAGCTTGGATTCGTGTACAGGTACAGATACTCATGCAGCTTCAACACGATACCACAGTTCATCAAGAGTAGTGACTGGCGTATTGTGACGAGCCAGTTGCTCGGTCATCATTGACCAGACGTTTTCATTTGGTGAGAGATCTCGAGAATGTGCTGCCCAGGGCAGCATTCGAACATTTTCCGTATCCAGAAAGGCCTGTACAGGACCTGCAACATGCGGTCGTGCAGTATCCTGCTGAAATGTAGGGTTCCACAGGGATATAATGAAGGGTAGAGCCACGGATCGTAACACATCTGAAATGTCACTGTTCAAAGTGCTGTCGATACGAACAAGAGGTGACCTAGACGTGTAACCAATGGCACCCTATACCATCACGCCAGGTGATACACCAGTATGGTGATGACGAATACACGCTTCCAATGTGCGTTCACCGCAATTCGTCAAACACAGATGCGAGCAATATGATGCTGTAAACAGAACCTGGATTCATCCGAAAAAATGACGTTTTGCGATTCGTGCACCTAGGTTCGTCGTTGCGTATACCATCGCAGGCGCTCCTATCTGTGGTGCAGCGTCAAGGGTAATCGCAGCCATGGTCTCCGAGCTGATAGTCCATGCTGCTGCAAACGTCTTCGAACTGTTCGTGCAGATGGTTGATGTCTCAGGGATCTAGACGTGGCTGCACGATCCGTTACAGTCATGCGGACAAGATGCCTGTCATCTCGACTGCTAGTGATACGAGACGGTTGGGATCCAGCACAGCGTTCCGTATTGCCCTCCTGACCCACCGATACCATATTCTGCTAACGGTCACTGCATCGCGTCGAACGCGAGCAGCAATGTCGTGATACGATAAACTGCAATCGCGATAGGCTACAATCCGACCTTTATCAAAGTCGGAAACGTGATGGTACGCATTTCTCCTCCTTACACAAGGCATCACAACAACGTTTCAGAGGTCAACGCCGGTCAATTGCTGTTTGTGTATGAGAAATCGGTTGAAAACGTTCCTCATGTCAGCACGTTGTAGGTGTCGCCACTGGCGCCAACCTCGTGTGAATGCTCTGAAAAGCTAATCATTTGCATATCACAGCAATCTTTTTCCTGTTGGTTAAATTTCGCGTCTGTAGCACGTCATCTTCGTGGTGTAGCAATTTTAATGGCCGGGAATGTATATTGAGAGCATGTCAAGAGATGTGGAAACAAATCAGCGAATTGCATTTACACCCGTATGAATTTGCCTTGTGGACTGAACACATTACAGAAGCGGGTAACAGCAATCAAGAACATAACACAGTAACTAATTCGGATGATACGAACCCGAATGATCAACAATGGCAAACGTGACAGCTGCGGTGGCAAACTCGCAACGCAATCGCAGGTCTCGAACTGCCTGCCGCTTCGACGGTGCGATGCTGTGGTTAATCACGCTTTTAGCATCAACGAAGGCGGAGCTGATACAACGTTGTCGGTCTAGTTCGCTCTGATGTACAGATTACTAAATCGTGAAATAGTGACGGGACTTGTGGATATTCTGGATTTGATTATAAGCAGTGACTTGGGGAATACGCTGCACCTGAAAGTGTGGCTAGCTCAGTTTGACAAAGCATTACCGCCCTTTGGCCTCTCGAATACAAACTGAGTCTTGTGTGAAAACACATGCAAGGGAACTTTGGTGAGAGCTTACAGGTATTGCGACCACCTCATATCAAAGTTTTAGGAAAACGTTTCTCAACGCGTGTTGGAGTCATAAAACAGGAGCTAATCAAGCATGAAGTGCAGTGACTTCGAAGCAGCTGGTTTCAAATATCGGATCTAACTATTTCAGTCACTCGTGAAGAAAATCTAGTTTCTCGACACAACATGCAGTGGGAGCGAAATCATACGTTTCGACTACATAAATTTCCTTTTCACTAGCACCAAGCGCTAGCGGGTATGTGCGGACACCACACTGAAGCATTTAAAACTGTCCTAAGGGAGCTCGGTTTAGCGTATGAAACGCAAAAGGCACTGAAAGAAGAAGCTGAAAGTAATGTCAGAGAGCCAAACAACAATAATTAGGAACGAAAGTTCGACAGCGAGAAAGCCCGTCCAGGTGGTTACAAAGATAACCGTCCAAAAGGCAACGGAAAGAAAGGAGAGAAACGGCAAACGAGAAATTTCCTCGGCAACAAAATCAACCCCGTTTCTCAAATAACTGGCGCGAGTAAAACGAAAACCAACAGGCACAATTTGCCCAAGAATGGCGTCTCCCGACGCAGAGCCACCAGCAGCATTTCACAATTAACTGGCAACTAATAATTAACAGATTGAAATAATTGAAGTGCGAGGACCTAATCCCACCGCCGAACAACGAACGGGAATGCAGTTACACAACTGATAGGTTCCCACAGCGGGTGCGGCTCATAACAAGACCGCTGAATACTACGTCAGAGCCAGATAATTAATGTATTTCCATATGAGTACTTAAGTGAAGTACTGTTGGAGGAGAATGAGGAGTGGATGTGAAAGGAGGTTCATCCCATAGTTGTAGTAAATATCAAAGAAATAATGCTGACAGGAATCTGCGATCTCGGAATCATCCCTCAAAAGGTGCTCTGAAAACCGACGGGCCAGCCTTAGCGATGCCGAAGACGAGTATAAAAGGCGCCCTATTCGGTAAATATACCGTTGTAAATTTCCAGGCTACGTTAGAATTCTCGTGTCAAGGAAAGATAATGGAAACGAATTTCACTGTGGTGCCACATCTCGGAATTGACATTATTTTCGGTGTCGATTTTCTGAGTGCACAAAGTACTATTATTAATATCGCCAGAGGCTTTGAACATTTCAAAAAGACTCTAAAGGACACACAGTTGGAAGCGCATACCATCCGCCCTGAGATTCCAGCAAACTGCTTAAGGCTTTGCTATGTGGACATGTACAACGACTTTCGTAGTGGACTGACAAAGTACTTTAAAGAATTCGAAGTGTGCATCACTGCAGAAGGCAAGTAGACGCTGTCGCCGCAGTAGAAGGAAGCTTCGCGAACTAGAATGTATTCTGGAGACAGAAAAGGAGGAACTGGGCGAGTTATAATTAGAGAATGCGAAGGTCTTTCAACCCAAAACAGGGGCTATCAAAGACTTTCAATATGCCTTTAAGGTAAAAACACAACAAAAGTTCATGGGGCTACCCTGCGGAATACCGCATGTATGTAGACAAAGATTGGGTATGGAAATTAGTAAGATGTTGAAGGAAGGTACCGTATAACAGAACCTGACAGTTCCACATACAACAATCCAAAACGTGTCATAGAAAAGAACAATAAATCATTACGTTTGGTTCTTGATTCCAGACAAATGAACACAATAAATGAAACGGAAGAAACCGGAAGAGTTTCTCCAGAACTTTGAAGGCATTTCTGCATTCACACACCTTTTCGCAAATTATCCTGCATCCCGACTGCCGCAGATACACGGCATTTCCAGCATTCAAAAAAATGTTACAGGTTTAAGCGCCTTCCACTCAGGCTAAACATATCTTTGGCTATGAAACTTCCTGGCAGATTAAAATTGTGTGCGGGAACCGGGACTCGAACCTGGGACCTTTGCCTTTCGCGGGCAAGCGCACTACCGACTGTACTATCCCGACACGACTCACGATGCCGCCTCACAACTTTACTTCCGCCAGTACCTCGCCTCCTACTTTCCAAACTTCACAGAAGTTCTCTTGCAAACACGCAAGACTAGCACTCCTGGAAGAAAGGATATGGTGGAGACATGGCTTAGCCACAGCCTAAGGGATGTTTCCAGAATGAAACTTTCACTCTGCAGCGGAGTGTGCGCTGATATGAAACTTCCTGGCAGATTAAAATTGTGTGCCGGAACCGGGACTCGAACCTGGGACCTTTGCCTTTCGCGGGCAAGCGCACTACCGACTGTGCTATCCCGACACGACTCACGATGCCGCCTCACAACTTCACTTTTATACCTGGAATGAATTGCATACTTCAGACATGTCCGAAAGAACAGACACCACACTTAACTTCGCAGCCATATTGCATTTGCAGTTTATTGATAAAGGAGGGGAAGAAAGAAGGATTAGGAAGGAAAGGATTGACAGTGGCTGCATTAGAGTGACTGGTGAAATATGTAAGCCGGGCCTGGAATTGAACCCGGGTCTCCTGCTTCGGGCCAAGCGGTCGCCTTAACCAATTGCCTACCCGGGCTTATCTCCCATCCGTCTCACAAGGAGAGGACGCCTGCTCGTCATCGCCGAATTCGTCCACATTTATGGTACATGTAGGGTTTGGTGAGACACGAAAGTGCCCCACATGGGAACTCCAGATGGCCAAGCGTTTAGAAAATAGAAGGAAGTTTGATACGGATCGATCACCATATGCAAGGTATCAGCTGTCCCTTTGAGGGTGTGTTTAGGAAGCGGTGTTTGGTTCGGCGGTAAGAGATCGGATTCGTAAGGAGAAGGTCGCGGGTTCAACTGCACGCGGCGGCAAATTTTTTCTGCTCTTTGACAATGCGTACACCTACATATTGTTCCGGTAGGGATCGTGAGGAAAAGATTATGTTAATTACAGCACGCAGGGAGCTGCCCGTCGTTCTGGCCGGTGTCGATGGGGCAGGTGTTTTCTGTGCCGACAGCGCCACCAAGGTCAAGTTAAACTCGCGATTATTCGTGTTTGCACCTTATCGGCCGTCCACAACCCCACGTTTGCAAGATAATATGCTTATTTTAAATAATGATTTCCCATGCTGATGTTGTGCGCATATAAATACAAAATAACATATATCATCTTGCAGTTAATTGTGAAGTCAGTAGTGCACGTTGCCAAAGAGCAAAAAAATATTTGCCGCCTGGCGGAATCGAACCCGCGAACCTTTCAATAAAAATCCTATATCTTAACGCTTTTTTTCTGAGCCAAACATCACTTTCTAAACAGACTCTCTCAGGGGCAGTTGATAAGGTGCATATGGTGATAGATTTGTATCAGAATTCCTTTTATTACCTAAACGCTTAGTCTTCTGGAGTGCACTTTCATATCTCACCATGCCCTACATGTACCATAAATTTGGGCGAATTTGGCGATGACGAGTAGGCGTCCTCTCCTTGTCAAACTTCCACAAGTCGCATGCTATGGCTGTAGCGTCCCTACCGCCTATGCCATCTTACACTCGCCATTACGGATTACCGTCCGAAGTCGAACGTTTGACCGCATCTGCGGTAAGTAAGTGAAGCTAATGTTGTCTTCGCATGTAAATACTTATTATATTGGGGTAGTGTCTGTTCTTTAGTACATGTCCGAAAGAACAGACACTACACGTGCTTCTCAGCCATATTGCCTGTGCAAATGATTGATAAAGGAGGGGAAGGAAGCAGGATTAGGAAGCAAAGGATTGACAGTGGCTGCATTAAGGCATTGAAATTAAACAATGGCGACAGGTGAAAATGTGAGTCAGGCCAGGAATCGAACCCAGGTCTGCCGCTTTGGGCAGCGGTCGCCTTTACCACTTGGCTACCTGTCCATCCCAAACTTGCACAAGTCGCACGCTATGGCTGCAACGCCTCTACCGTCCATGCCCTCACACTCGCTGTTACAGATTCCTGTGCGATGTCGGACGTATGACCGCATCTATGGTGAAGTAAGTGAAGCTAAGGCAATCTTTGTGTGCAAATACTTAATAATTGGTTTCGTGTCTGTTCTTGTGGACGGGTAGCTAAGTAGTAAAGGCGACCGCTTGCCCGAAGCAGAAGACCCGGAATCGATTCTCGACCCGGATCATTTTTTCGTCTGTCGCCATTGTTTAATTTCAATGCCCTAATGCAGCCACTGACAATCCTTTCCTTCCTAATCTTTCTTCCTTCCCCTCCAATCCAATGTTTGTTAAGCTTATGGGACTTAACTACGGGGTCATCAGTCTCTAAACTTACAAACTACTTACGAACTACTTACGAACTAGGACGGCACAAATATCCATGCCCGAGGGGGGATTCGAACCCCCGACCGTAGTGGCCGTGCAGACCGGGACTGGAGTGCCTCAGTCCCCTCGGCCACCGCGGCCGGCCTTTCCCCTCCTTTATCAATAAATTGACAATGGGAAGTGCTGGAGATATTCTCGGAGTACAGAGTATCTGTCAACATTAGCAAATCATGTTTTGGTCATCTGGAGTTCATTTTCTCAGGCATCTAATATTAACAGAAAGGACCTATCTGAACGCCGAGAAGATTGAGGCGTTGAGAGAACTGCGCGCCCCACAAATAAGACACATCTGAGAGGGTTTTTAGGTGTCACAAACTACTATGAAAGATTCATAATCATCAAAACACTACCCTCGCCTCGGCTGTGTTAGCTAACAGGAAAGGAAAATCCGTGCTTCTGGGACGCCGCTGTGAAAGACGAATTCCAAGAACTAAAATCGGCTGTGGTAAACGATCACAGTCTAACCTGTCTCAGGATTTTTGTATGCCAACACTCATACAGCGGGCTGGGATTGATGATCTACCAAGAATATGACAAGAATGGCACCGAGCTTCATAAAACTATCGCCTTTGACAACTGCATCTTATCAGAGACCGAGATTTATTCGATGACAGAGAGTCTGATCTTAGATTTTCCTGGCGTAAGGAAATCTTGAAATATTTCTCGGGAATTCGGCCGACGTCTTATTAATAACCGTGATATTTCGGCAAGCTGACTTCTTACCAAATTCCCGAGAAATTTTCAAGATTTCCGTCCGCCGGGAATATCTAAAATCACAAGAACAAAATCAATTTTTCGACTTTCTTTATCATGAAACTGGCATTTTGCACCTGGACATTATCGTTTAGGATATACTGAAAACATCGTTAAAGGACGTGAATCATTTTTCAGTTAATCACTCAGCAGTGCACCTCACTCTTCTTCAAAGTGTATATTTCATGCCACAGCACTGCACATCGCTGATTTGTATTATGTAGATTTTTGGGGTGATTGTGTTTCGAACGGAGAGGCCAAGTGCGCGTTCCCACAAATTAGATGCAAATCTTATTCGTAGCTGAAAATATTTTGTTGATTGGCAACTCAGTATTTTCCTAATTTTCATACTCTCATGATTTATGTTTCTTGGTGGTCGTGTATTTTCAAACCAGCCATGTTCACTTTGTTGTCTAGAGCCAAACTTGAAAAGCACATCATAAAAAGTGAGAAGACAAACATTTTTCTGTAATTACATGACGTGGACATTTCTTTTATTTACGTAAGTGAGGCAGAATACATTTTTGAAAATAATACTCACACTCTGCGAATCATCATTTTGTTATGGTGAACTTTACCAGGGGCGTAAATCCAATGTGTGCTAGGCGTGCGCCTCACGCCCTGTCAAATTCTCTCCATTTTACGAGCACTTCCGGTTTCTTTATTTAATCTTTGGAAAATAATTTAGCGGAGGAACAGAAACGTTTTCTGTTCTTTTAAGGTCAATTCACACTGTTCGCCACGTCATGGCATGTTAAGGTGTATTCACACTTTCACTAAACATTGATGCATCGAATCCATTCAATGTTTAACATACGATACATCGGATTAATTCGATATTTTGGCAAATAATTTTTCTATTCGATGTATCGATGTTTTTAAGAAAAACATAAAATCATTGGAAATCTGATTCTGGGTAATAATGAAAAAGAAATTAAAATTTTATTTGAAGTTCACTTAATATTTTTGAAATTCAATTATTATAATTTTAAATAACTGGCATTAACATGTAGTGACATCTGTGAGCAATCTAGCGAATCATAACAACAGGAACCAATCATAAGGAAAAAATCATCTGAAGATTTTGCTTGCAGTTGGCTACCCTGTCTGTCTAAATAAATTGAATGGATAAAATGAATTTCTTAGGTTCACTCTTTTTGGTTGGCATAAGCGAATCCAAGGCGGGGGGGGGGGGAGGGGCGAAGGGTCGTTGCTCCCCCCCCCCCTCCCCCAACAGCTCCAATTTTTTTTTTTTTCAGATCATACTGAAAAACTAGAAGAGAACTTTTCTTTATGGGAAGATCATCACAAATTAGTAAATAAGAGCTGGAAATTAACACTATCAGAGGATGCAATTTCTGATGAATTTTCAGTTTACTTGCATAGTGCAGTAGGAAGACTCAATGAAAATCCTTTGAAAGTCTGGAGTGATCTCAAAGTTCAGTTTCCTAAACTTTACAAAATTGCCTTCAAATACTTGACTATTGTTGGTACCTCAGTTCCATCCGAACGTTTATTTTCGAAGGCTGCTCAGCAAATCAATCAGCAAAATAATAGAATGAAAGGTAGACGATTGAGTAAACTTCTGTTTCTGCAAAGTCTGCTTAAAACATTGGTGTTAACTGATAAATGACTTATAACTTAATGTTTTTTTATATAGATCTAAACTTTAGTGTTTAATGTCTGGCTTTATATTTTGTAATGATCTGGTATTGTAATAAAATATTTCTATTAATTTTTTGTACCAGTTACAAAGGTAATGTCTCTCATACAATACTACTAAACCAACACACAGTATCTAGAAATTAAACACATCATTACAGCCACAGCACTACCAAGTAGGGGTGGGAGGGGGACGGTTGCCGGCCTCCAGCCCCGTCGACAGGTATTTCTTAAAAAAAGCGACAACCTTGAATAAGACATATTTATTTTAACGTCCACATTTTTCCAATTCCAAATACAAGGGTAAGTTTAGTAGTATTTCTTCTTTTTTGCTTTACCTGGTATTAATTTAGGACTTTTTTTTAAATACACAGTAATTTCAATTTCTCTTTTTCACACATAGACCTACGCAACAGACAATAAACTCTGCCATCTTTTTCGTCATGCTGAATCCAATGTTTTTGAAAAGCCCTTCCCCTGCGGTTACCACATTCACTGCCGGGATCATTAGTTTTTGGAATTACCAGAAGCAGTAACAGAGAATTCATTGTCGCTAGATGCCGCAGATGATCATTTTTACTGCTACACGCTGTCGATTCGATATCACCGTCACCATCACGATTATTAGTGGAAGTCGTTTTGTATTATTAGTATTGTCTATTATTCAGCTTGTAAATTTTGTTCCTTGACATGTTCCACATCCACGAGGATCCCCTCAACATGGATCTACGGTAGGGTTGCCAGATTGAACTCGAGGCAGGCCCGGAGATCAGACGTACCCCCCTCCCCCTTGGCCAATGACTCACCCCCTCCCCCACCCCAATGCGACCAACTCCCTTCCCCCAACCAGGATTACACGTGGAACATTGCTAGGGGTGGCCTTCACATACCGCAGCTGACCGGCCAGGCCGCTAGTTAGTGTGGATCAACAATCGGCACACTTCAGTCGGCGTGGCAGCAGAAGTGGCGGCAGCATCAAAGCTGCTCACATCAACAGCTGCGCCTTCGAAGAGTTGCCGCTTGCGGCTCCGCGCACTGTGAAGGATCGCGCACCACCAAGAAGAGCTTATCCCGCCAGAGGTTCGACTCCCCCCCTAGGGCATGGATGTTGTGTTCGTCCTTAGTTACGTTAAGTTCGATGTAGATCCTCGCTACATGAGCATAGTACTTAAAAAGCGTTAAGAAAAAGGTTACACGCAAGCCCGGAGATGAGAGTCATTGGCCCGTAGACCCGGAGAATTCATTCCAAACCCGGGCACTCCGGGCGGCGCCCGGAGATCCGGCAACCCTAATCTACGGAACCAAAAACTAATCTAATCTATTCTAATTCACTATACACTTATCCATTTTAACGATTTTCAAACGCAAGACATTAAAACGTAATTACAAACACAGGTGACACAGGTCAAACAGAACAGAAAGTAAGGTCCCAAGGTATATAGAAAAAGGTCCGACTACTTAGTTCAATTGTTGAAGCCTGAAAATTCAAATTCAGCAAAAAATCTCTCGCTAGTTGTTGCGTTTCGTGATTTTTGTAGAGCTACAATTAAAACGCAAACACCTTCGCAAGTTGTTATGAGGACTGTCCATTTACAGAATGTTTTAGCTAGATATGTCAGCTCACTGGTAACGTACGTGGTTGTCAAAAGGTTATCTTAAAAGAATTAAATTGGTAGTATAAACATTTTCATCGTATCGTACCAAAACCAATTCATTTCTAGTTATTTAATACAACCATTAAAGGTTGCCGTCTCTAGTTTACAATATTCATTCAACAAGCGGCATTCCATTAACATTCTAACTATTTACAATACGGTCACTTCACTCAAATGTAAACGTGGATTTTAATGCCTACGAAATCAATTAGGTGTATTACAAATGCCAGCCTCCCATCAATGGGATGAGAGAGTCGACTTTAATTACAGTCAAGAAATATAACATAAAGAAAAAATAATACCAAAATTTTCAGTGCGGTTTGCCGAGCATACCCACTTAGGGTTACCATACGTCCTCTTTTTCCCGGACATGTCCTCTTTTTGAGGCAAGAAAATGTGTCCGGCCGGAATTCGTAAAATTCCACAAAATGTCCTCTTTTTTGGGTTCCGAGAAAGAAAATTTATTTTTGTGTCACTGACAACATGTTCATTCGCTCTGCAGTTCCAAACTGTTCGCAACTATTACGCGCATACACAGAGTGAAATTGCCGTTCAAAATTTCGCACTCTGCATGGGTCTGACGGTTGCAAACGATTTGGAACTTCTCTGCGAAGGACCCGGTTGTCTATCCTGTATTCAACCAGTGCATTCAGTCTTCTGCATTACGTTCTATGGCGTTGCTTTTGATATACTTTGTGGTTTAGGTTAAAGCTGTATTATGTGTTCGAGATCGTAGGTGGGCTTTTGCTTCTGAATAAATTACGAACTTAAATATAACATACTGCCGAAGAGAAAGTGTTAAATATGTGCTCCTGGAGAAATACAATTCATTCAAGGGAATGATCAAACGAATGTAAGAATTAATGATACATTGTACTCCGATCAGCTTTGTAATTTTATAAATTTTTTTAAATATTATCAAAGGAAACAGAAAATACCAGCAGCTGAAGTGTGGTGTGCGTGTTTCAGTCAGTCATCTAGTGTTGTTAGTTAATCTGAACTGCTGAAAATGGTAACTTTTTTTTCTATAACTAGTCATAATGCTGACACAGAACGTGTGTTTTATCTTGTGAAAACACAGTGGGCAAAAGACAGGAATAGATTTAAAATATAATGTATGTGTACAGTATAATTTCAAAAATTAGAAATACCTGAGCTTTTCTCAGTAATAGTTAATAAAAATAAAAAGGTCTCGAGAGAGATTTCGTTGTCCACCAAATATAATTGGTTCAAAAGTGAATAAGACAAGAAGGAGACAATTGAGAGTAGTAATGAGGAATCTGTCAAGGTTCATAATATTTCATTTTCCAACAACCACACAAGGTTACTGTTTCAGTTTGTCGTAGTTTTACGTGATTCAAAAATGTTCAAATGTTTGTATAGCTTATGGGACTTAACTACGGGGTCATCAGTCCCTAAACTTACAAACTACTTATCAACTACCTTATACTAAAGACGGCACAAATATCCATGCCCGAGGGGGGATTCGAACCCCCGACCGGAGTGGCCGTGCAGACCGTGACTGGAGCGCCTCAGTCTCCTCGGCCACCGCGGCCGGCCCAGCCTTTCCCACTTCGCTCGGTTTGCATGTTTTGGAGCGTACATCAAGAAGTTATCGCCTTGGCCGCTGCGACGCTAGTGGCTTGCACTAAACCCGTGCCTCACTAACTTAGTAATCAACAGTAGAGACTAAGTTAACAGCGTAATTTCTTGTCCTTCGATTGTCTAGACCCTTGGCCTAGAATAACAAGAGTGCACTGAGGTATGACCAAGGAATTACGGTGGATTGATTGCGTAATAAGAAGGTATGTCATCGTAGTAGATTGTTATTAGAAAAGCGTCACAGGGTTTGCAATCATGCGATCTTCATGTTTCATACGCGCTCTCTAATATTGTACCCCATTGGTATATCTGATTCATTACTCTTTATGATCTTACCATATATTACTGTAACACAGTAACGTCTCATTACATGTTTTAATTTGCCAATAACAATGATGTATAGCTGTGTGCCTTTCAGCACAAACCGATGTGGTAAAGCGGAATGAGTTAAGGAGTTTGTTTCATTTCACGAATTTCCCAGCCAAAGTGATGTCAGAGAATGGTGGCTGAAAGCAATATCAAGAGCAGATTTTACGCCCAGTTTCAAATCTAGATCGTGTGTGGTACGTAGCCTTCATTTCCGATAGGCTGATTATCGGCCTGGATTAAAAATTAAGAAATTGCTGGATGCTGCTGTTCCCTCTGTTTTTCCTTCGTATGAAGCTTATACAGTCGTACAAACAAAAGAAGTACGTAGAACTGTTAAAAAACATACAGTGAATATCACAAAAAAGGTCTAAGAAAACCCATGATCCGAGCATTAATTCCAATGTCCCACTGCTCGAAAATTATGGCAGTAATAGTTGTCGTTCTTTCATTCACCCAGTTTGATATTTTAGACGAAAAGCTGATAAAAATAGAGCAAAATAAATTACGTGTCAAATTGTGGAGGTCTAGAGTTAAAATTTTACATCTTGAAAAGAAACTTAATGAAATAACTCATAAGTTGGACACTTATAATAACAATTATCACAAAACTTTGTACTAAATAATTAAAAGTACTGAGCATGATTCGTCAAATGTTAAATCTTCCTTTCTTCTTGCACAAATAGCATATTTCAATAAATCCTGTCCGAGATGGACAGAAAATACTGTAAAACATAATATAATATGGGAATCCATTTCACCTAAAGCATATATATGTTCAAGAAAAAATATCCTGCAGTTACCTTCTAAGACCACATTGTCCCACTATTTGGGAGACACACCATGCGAAAGAGGTATTTCCGATCTTGTGAAAGAAAAGTTTTCTTTGCAGCTAAATGTCTGAAAGATTTTGTTCTTTGATAGTGGATGAAATGGCGATCATACAACTGCAGTGTGACAGAAAGTTCAATGCTTTCTTTGGTAATAAAACTACACCTGGCAGAAAAAACTATCTAAATACTAGCAATACCACATCTGAAGTATGGGCAAGAACATGAGCAAATATGAAATTCTTGTGAGGTAATATGTAAAATAATTATTCCAGTAATCTTAAAATCAATGGAGCAGAAGTGACTGAACGTTTTGAATGGGTGAAGTATTTAAATAGCAAACCCTAAACAGAGAAATAATCCAAATGCAACAAATATCATAATTGCGTATAGTGGCAGACGGCTAGACTAGGGCACGCTTGCAGCGCTCCAGTGGCGAATGTGAGTACTTCCTGACTTTCAGTTATTTTCCCGGAGTAGGGAGGCTGGGAGTATACTAGCGGGCAATGGTACTGGCAACTATTCGAAAAACTTCATCTTTGGCTAGTCTCTGACTTGCCAATGACAAAGTCCTAACTATGGCAGCCAAACTCATGAAGAGAAATGAAATAGGGCACTGTCCCTTGGTGCAATAACTACCTCACCAGCTCCATTGAACCCATTGAGGAATCTTTTCTCCTCCTCTTTCTTGCATTGCCAGGCGGTATATTTGCTTCTATAGAAAAGCTTGATATTGCTGGCGGAGCATCAGACCCTTCTTCCATCTATTCTACTTCATATTGTTGTTCTTTGTCATTTTATTGTTGTTTTTCTTCAAATATTTCAATATTTGATGTTGTCTCCCTTGCCCTGAAATATGGGATTAAAAAACTCATGAGCTATTCGTACTTCCAAGGCCGTGTTTTTGTTGCAGCTTGGCCACTTTTCATTTTCTTATTCAAGGTTTTCCTGTACTGGTCCCGTAATGATGTCCATCTGGATTTATATTCAGGACCTGAAATAAAAGTAAAACATACTAATTTTACTCACATAAAAGTAGAAATGATGGATGACATGTTTCCTAGAACCATTACTACACTCAAAACAGCTATTGAAAAGTAAGTAGCCAGTCAGTCTCATGTGCTTTGAATTGTCAACTTCCATAAGAAATTACACACACAAGATGAAAGTATTTTGAACTATTGCACTTAGGAAATAGGTCTTGTAGTTAATATAAAACAAATAGATAACTAATTATAAATATGTAAGATTTCATATTTAGAATAGCATGTGTGCCGCGGTGGAGTAGCCGAGTGGTCTAAAGCATCTCGCTGCGGAGTGCGCGGTTGCTCGCCGTTGAGGTTCGAGTCCTCCCTGGGGCATGGGTGTGTGTGTTTGTCCATAGGTTAGTTTACCTAGGTTTAAGTAGTTTGTAAGCTACGGACTGATGACCATGCAGTTTGGTCCGATAGACTTACAGACATTTGAATAGCATGTGTTTAACACCACTTATTAAATTTTTCCAGGTTCCTTGCAACTGGGGATTCATTGTAAAATATTTCATTCAGTTTTCGACTTGGATACTCTACTGTGCATAAGATAGTGAGAGAAGTTTGCCAAGCCATAATTGATGTCATGATGAAGGAAGTAATGCCCACACCAACTGAAGAGGGCTGGAAACAGATTGCTGAAGAATTCTGACAAATGTGGAATTTTCCAAACTGTTTAGGTGCCATTGATGGAAAACATGTGCAAATTATGGCACCACCAGAAAGTGGTTTACAATACTTTAATTATAAACAAACCTTTTCACTCATATTGATTGCATTAGTGGATGCTAAATACAAATTTATCGCTGTGGACATTGGTGCCTAAGGCAAAAACAGTGATGGTCGAATATTTGCCAGTTCCAATCTAGGCAAAGCAGTGGAATGCAATAACCTAAAAGTTCCAAAAGATCGAAATTTGCCAGAGACAAACATGAAGGCACCACATGTGATTGTTGGTGATAAGGCATTCCCTCTTAAAACTTACTTGTTATGTCCATATCCCAAAAGCACAGACCACACAAATATTGAGAATCAAAATTGTAATGCTAGGCTATCGAAGGCCAGGAGAGTGTCAGAAAATGCATTTGGTCAAATGGCACAAAAAGTCCGAATTTATTTAAGAAGAATTCATGATATGCCAGAAAATGTGGACGGAACTGTGATGGCAAGAAGCATTTTACATAATTTTATAAAAGATCACATTGTACCTGAGAGAACCAATGAAGCTTCCACGAACTTCACGAATGTAAATAATTTACACAGGCAAGGCGGATCTACGAGAAACTCTGCATTTGTGGCTCGAACAATATTTACAGACTTTTTTTAACAGTCCACATGGAGCTCTTCCGTGGAATGGGCCGTGTAAGGCTGTTTAAATTGTAATCTTTGAACACCTTTGTTCTTATTCTTGGTTTAAATAAAATTTATAAAAATGTATTTAACTTATTCTTACCTGGTATTCCCATAACTTCTCCTATTTCGTTCCATAATGCGTCTTTATGAATTGTGTTTGATTATCTACTGTCACTCATATCGTACAATTCAGTATGTTGTTGAACTGTTTCAATTAAAATTTCGTCATTCATATTACAGAAAGTAAGAACAATAACAACTATGAGAAAGACAACTACATGAAAGCACAACCAAATAATAACATGTTTTGGACATGTAGCGGGAGCTTCGAAAATCACATGATCAGCAATGGACGAATGACGGCAACCATCAAAAATTTTGTCCCGAGAAACCTTGACGTGACGTGACGGTGTGAATGCCGTCATTAGAAATACATTGCGCAATGTTCTGACAGACGATGACATGATATGACGGACAATGTGACTTGGCCTTTACTGGACAATAGTAGGAGAACAACAGTCAATGGCAGAAAATGAGAGCTAATGCGTACCTTACGTACTGCAGTAGGACAGGCCGACAGCCCTCTCGTTGCCGGCTAGCAGATGAGCTGAGCCTTGTGGAAGGGGAAGCATTCTGTGGCGTGGCCACACACACAGCGACAGAGAGTAACTATACAGATGGAAAACCTCCGTAAGGGCCCAGTCACAGGGTGAAACAGTTTTCACACTACCTTTTGCAATCGTGACGTAATGGCACTGTGAAGGGGACCTGAAACCAGATTATCGACTTGTCGATCGCTGTTGCGAGTTAATGTTTAGGACTGTGTAAAGGCCAATTCACACGTCACGTCACCGTCCGTCAGAACATTCCGTAATGTATTTCTAATGGCGACATTCACACTGTCCGTCACGTCACCTTTCTCGAGAAGAATGTTTTAACAGAACGCCCGTCTGCTAACATCGGAAGTTAACCTACTTTCGTCACGCGAATTACATGTTGCAGTCGACGATTGCATTGTTTATATGAAAAATGTTTCTTAGTCATCTTTATTTTGTTGTTGTACTTCGTTTTAATGGAAAATCTCAAATGTTTCATGACGACTTAAATATTTTTGTCAATTGAGTGTCCCCCTAAAATCGAGATTGGATATCTGAAACCAAAAAATGGATGTTACGTAACATTGTAACAGAAACGACTGAAGCAAACTGTTTGAATGAGATTGTAATTTGATTACGCATTTTTCATTAAATAATATTTTAAATGAAAAAGTCAGTTCTAATGAAGGATCTAATGAAAGACAAGACGTTCAGTTGTTTACGACGGTATTAAAGTGTAAGCGGGCACATCGTAACGAATAAAGTAAACAGGCGCTGTTTATACTCTTATAAGTATTGTTTGATGTTTTCATATTTTTATTTTTTCGCTTAAAAATTGATGTCGAAGTTTAAGAATGTGATTGTATAGCGCATGCAATACTTCCTGCATTTTAATCAGAAATTTTTGTTTGTTGTGTACAATGCTTGCCCGTAAACGATAATCAGTTAGTGTTTAACAAAGTAGTAGGTAGCCTACTTACTGCTTTTAAATGTCCCGTACAGCACTGTAGTAACCAATCTATGAAACACATATATGCTTATACTTCGTTGTAGAAATTACCAATTTACTAGTAATTATGAATAGCATTGAGCTTTTCTGATATGAATGTGCCAGTACGAACAAATGCTACTTACAGTGAGAACGACATTACTGGAACACGTTTAAATAACATTCCAATCAAATATCCCCTTAAATTACTATAATTTACAATTGCCTGTACCAGGTAAAAAAAAATCTTCACTTTCCTTTATACAGTTTTCTATTGCCCTATGGTGCATTTTCAAACAGTAAACTAGTTTAGCGAACTGGCTGATGACAGCATAGGCCTATTTAAAATTATTTAGCTTTATCTCAAGTAAACAAGTAATCGAAAGGCACACATCTCACACTGGCTCGTTCACAACTCGATAGTCGAAAGGTGACGGGTGACGTCACGATTGCAAAAGGTAGTGTGAAAACTGGTTCACCCCCCAGTCACACGCTTAGGGGTGTGAGGTGGTGGAGGGTAAAAGCAGTTCCATAAGATGTTCCATGATGGCGCTGAGGTCAGAAACAGCCCTTTAAAACTAGTCAGAGCAGGCGGCAGGTAGCGGCTGTGCCCACCACCATCTCCCCTCAAATGCCACATCCAAGGATAATGAAGGACACATCTGTGGCCTTGTGACAGGCAGCACAAGCTCTCCTCTCCACACTACCCTCTGATGTGCAAGAGGCATCCTCAGAAGCGCCTCTAATGTGGTCTACCGGTACTAAGCCGGGGAACTGCCTGACATCTGCTAGCATCTTACAAAACTACTAGGAGAGCGTAGGATAGTGGTTTACTTCCTCTTTGTATAGTTAGTCTGTGACAGTGCTGAGAAAATGTCGCCACGAGGGCTGAGGCAGGAGGGTGTACACACGCCCACAGTTCTTGGGACAGGGCTGCAGTCTGACCTCACTCTAAGTGTGTGGCCAAGCCAGTGTACACTTCACTAGTTAACAGGATTTCACACACGGGCCTTGTGGAGGGTATTGTGTGGTAAGGCTGAGAAACTGTAGGCATGGGGATACAGCGGGAGGGTGCGCACAGACGCCGTTCTCGGAAGAGGGCTATGGTTTGACGTCACTGTAGGTGTGCAGTGAACACGTCACACGACTCGTTAGTAGCCAACTCAATGGTCAGGCTTTGACACACGTGTTGCGCATTCTAAACACGTTCAGTTTACCAAGCTGTTTTCCATTTTTGTCCTAAATTGTAGGTGTTAGTTACCTTTTAAAATAAAGTGTACCGTTTTGTTCAGAAAGTGTTTTAGTTTTTAATAGTGTTTCTTCCAGTTCAAAACTTACTATGGAAGTAAATGCATAAGTAAAACACTTGCTTGAAAAACCGTTTTTGATGAGAACTGTGCAAGAAAAATTGGTAGTTGTGAGAATAGGTAGGCTGAAGCTAACATTACCTTACCTAATAGCAGAGCATAAGGGCAAAAACGACTGTTACATTAGGCATTTTTCTGTTTCCCAATATGAAAGTATTAAGTGGTGGTCCTCATTCAAATAAATATTTCTGTTGGCCATGATTGCTGTTTTCCAGAGCAAAATCGTCATGGTATAAACACCGCTTTTCAGAATTAAATCATCTATCAGTTGGGCAACAAAAATATTCAATTATTTTTACAGTTGAAAATGTTTAGGAAGACTAGAGTTGATACCTTACTAAGCGAGCAGCGCCACGGATATATTAGCCAGCACAACGAACAAGTTGCGAGGAACAGGGAAATTTTGAAACTGCTCATTGACACAGTGTGTCTTTTAGCTAAACAAGAGCTTCCATTTCAAGGACACAATGAGTCAGATACTTCTATTAACAAAGGAAATTACCTGGAATTGCTAAGTCTGTTGCAAAAACTATGATTCACTGTTAGAGGCACACTTGAATACATCCACTGTGTTTCGAGGGACTTCCGCAACTGTACAAAATGATCTTATTAAAGCAGTAGCTGAAGTAGTCAAGGAATCACTTAAACAGGAAATAAAATCAGCAGACTTCATAGCCATAATGCTTGATGAAACTTATGACATATCGTGTAAATCGTAACTGTCAGCAGTTTTACGCTATGTTCACGGAGGCAACGTAAATGAAAGATTCATTGGTTTTATTCATGTAGGTGTAGACAGAACAGCTAATGGTTTGTATACTCATTTTGAACACATATTTGGTAAATTTGCGCTAGGGGAGAAGTTGGTAGGGCAGACCTACGATGGAGCATCAGTAATGAGTGGTCATATTAATGGGCTGCAGAGTAAGGTTTTGTCGAGATATCCCATGACCCTTTACACTCACTGCTACACCCATGTATTAAATTTGGTTTTGCAACAAAGTATCTCTAATATAAAAGCACGCAAAATATTTTTTTAAACTCTAGGTGGATATTCTTCATTTTTTCCAAGTCTTCTAAAAGAACTTGTGCATTACAGGAATCTGTTCAAAGAAAGTTGCCATCAGTTGCTCCCGCTGGGTGAAATTTCTCATCCAGATTGGTCCACACAGTTATAGAACACGGAGTAGAATTGTTAAATTCTAGTAGAATTGTTACAATTCTTTGACAGTATTCTGGATACCACTGATAACTGGGACAGCAATACAATGGTAAAATATCAGGGTCTTCTGGCTTTTCTGAACAAATTTCAGTCAATTTTCTTGTTGGAAATATATTCTAAGCTTTTCAGTTATACAGTCGTATTGTATAACCTACTCCAAGTGAAAAACTATGATGTAGTTTATTGCAGCAAAAAGATTCAAGAGGTTTCAGTGGTAGGATTATTAATTTCAATTTCAGCTCCTGCTTGTGACCATCTCCACAGTTAGATGACTTTTACTATAGCGGCCAGAGACCTCGTCTATGCCCGACAATGGCTGCACCTGTCACGAACTTGGACTTTTACTCTCATTGCGAACATTGCAAAGTCAACTGTTACTAACAGAACACTATCCTTAAATGCCTGTCGCAGATAGCAAGCAACCGATACTGCCCTTACTAGCTGACTACACTGCGACAGTGTGCAGTTACGAAGACTACAACATATTTGTTGTGTTTTATCTTCTTTTAAACAAAAACCATTAGTGCTAATCCAAATAGAGACCTGAGATATTATACAGTCATTGAAATCATAAGTACTGTTAAAAAAGATAATGTGATCTGCATACAATATTGTTTGAGATTTTAAGAGATGGTAAATCATTGATTAAACGAAAATTTTCCTGGTGGAATAAACAAATATAAAAAAATAGAAAACGGATGACTTACCAAAAGGACCGGCTCGTCGATAGGCACAAAAAAAATCACACACAAACACACATACAAGCTTACGCAACCGTTGGTCACTTCGTCAGGAAAAGAGGAAGAAAGGAAAGGAGAAAGGGAAGGATATGGGTTTTAAGGAAGTGGAAAAGGAGTTGTTCCAATCGCAGGAGAGGAAGGACTTACCTTAGGGTAAAAAAAGGAAGGTAAACAAATACACACACACTCTCACATATCCAAACGCAAACACACCTAGACAGACATTTGTAAAATGCAAAAAAGTTGGACAGAGATACCACTTGAGGCAGAGGCTCTGTCCACAGAACCGTGAATTTGAATTTAGCGGAGGTTGAGACCAGGTGGGCAATGGGAGGAGAGAATAAGCTGAAGGGCAAGTTCCCACTCCGGAGTTCTTAAAGGTTGGTGTCGGTGGGTAGTATACAGATAACACTGTGCCAAGATGTGCTGGCCGTGCACCAAGGCATGTTTAGCTACAGGGTGATCTTCATTACCAACAAACGCTGTCCGCCTGTGACCGTTCATGCGAATGGACAGCTTGTTGCTGGTCATTCCCACATATAACGCTTCACAGTGCAGGCATGTCAGTTAGTAAATCATGTGGGTGCTGTCGCAAGTGGCTCTGCCCTTGATTGTGTACACCTTCCGGGTTACTGAACTGGAGAAAGTGGTGGTGGAAGGGTGCATAGGGCAGGTTTTACAACGAGGGCGGTTGCATGGGTAGGAGCCAGAGGGTAGGGAAGGTGGTTTGGGGATTTCATAGGGATGGACTAGGAGGTTACGTCGGAAAGACACTCTTGGTGGAGTGGGAAGGATGTCATTAAGGATGGATCTCATTTTGGGGCAGAATTTAAGGAAGTTGTAGCCCTACTGGAGAGCCACATTCAGAGTCCGCTCCAGTCCCGGAAAGTATCCGGTGACAAAAGGGGCACTTCTGGGGTTCTTTGGTGGAAGGTTCTGGATTTGGGGGGATGAGGAGGTGGCTCTGGTAATTTGCATCTGAACAGACCAGTAGGATAGCTGCGGGATGTGAAAGCTGTTGTTAGGTAATTGGTGTACTGGTTCAGGGATTCTGGACTGGAGCAGACTCATTTGCCACGAAGACCTAAGCTGTAGGGAACGGAACATTTGATGTGGAGTGGATGGCAGCTGTCATAATGGAGGTATTGTTGTTTGTTGGTTGGTTTGATGTGGACAGATGTGTGATGTTGACCGTTGGACAGATGGAGGTCGACATCAAGGAATGTGGCATGGGATTTGGAATAGGACCAGGTGAATTGGATGGGATTTGAAGAGGAAATTCTGGTGTTCTTCTTCACTGTTGGTCCAGATCATGAAGATGTCATCAATGAATCTGTACCAAACTTTGGGTTGACTGGCTTGGGTATCCAGGAAGGCTTCCTCTAAGCGTCCCATAAATAAGTGTGCGTATGCGGGTGCCATCCTGGTTCCCATGGCTGTTCCCTTTAGTTGTTGGTATGTCTGGCCCTAAAAGTGGGCAAAGTGGGAAGTGGGTGGTCGGCGTGAAAGGAAATACTCCATCGCAGCGAGGCCCTGGGCATGTGGGATATTTGTGTATAAGGAAGTGGCATCAATGATTACATGGATGGTTTCAGGATGTAACAGGCTGGATAAGGATTTCAGGCGGTCGAGGAAGTGGTTGGTGTCTTTGATGAAGGATGGGAGACTGCACATGATGGGTTGAAGGTGTTGGTCTATGTAGACAGAGATTCGTTATGTGGGGGCTTGGTAGCCGGCCAAAATCGGCCTGCCTGAATGATTAGGTTTGTGAATCTTAGGAAGTAGGTAGAAGGTAGGGGTGTGGGGTATCAGTGGGGTCATGAGTTTGATGGAGTCAGGTAAAAGGTTTTGTAGGGGGCATAAGGATCTGAGAATCCCCTAAAGCTCTGCCTGGACATCAGGAATGGGGTCATCTTGACAGACTTTGTAGGTAGTGTTGTCTGAAAGCTGACGCAGCCCCTCAGCCACATACTCCCGCCGATCAAGTACCACGGTCGTGGATCCTTTGTTGGCGGGGAGAATGATGATGGAATGGTCAGCCTTCAGATCACAGATAGCTCGGGACTCAGCTGCGGTAATGTTGGAAGAAGGTTTAAGGTTTTTCAGGAAGGACTGAGAGGCAAAGTTGGAAGTAAGGAATTCCTGGAAGGTTTGGAGGGGGTGATTTTGAGGAAGAGCGGGTGGGTCTCGCTGTGATAGAGGATGGAACTATTCTAGGCAGGGTTCAATTTGAATGATGTCTTGGGGAACTGGATCATCAGGAGTAGGATTACTATTCTTCATGGCAAAGTGATATCTCCAGGTAAGGCTACGAGTATAGGAGAGTAGGTCTTTGACAAGGGCTGTTTGGTTGAATTTGGGAGTGGGACTAAAGGTGAGGCCTTTGGATAGGATGGAGGTTTCAGATTGGGAGAGAGGTTTAGAGGAGAGGTTGACTACTGAATTGGAATGTTGTGGTTCAGGATTGTGTGGATTAGGATTGTGAGGTTTGGGGGAGTGGAGCTGGAAGTGGGAGATTGAGTAGGTGGGAGAGACTGGAGTTCCGTCCTCCATCACAGTGAGATCCACCCGCTCTTCCTCAAAATCACCCCCTTCAAACCTTCCAGGAATTCCTTACTTCCAACCTTGCCTCTCAGTCCTTCCTGAAAAACCTTAAACCTACTCCCAACTTACCGTAGCTGAATCCCGAACCTATCTGTGATCTGAAGGCTGACCATTCCATCATCATTCTCCCCGCCGACAAGGGATCAACGACCGTAGTACTTGATCGGCGGGAGTATGTGGCTGAGGGGCTGCGTCAGCTTTCAGACAACACTACCTACAAAGTCTGTCAAGACGACCCCATTCCTGATGTCCTGGCAGAGCTTCAGGGAATTCTCAGATTCTTATGCCCCCTACAAAACCTTTCACCTGAGTCCATCAAACTCATGATCCCTCCGACACCCCGAACCTCTACCTTCTACCTACTTCCTAAGATTCACAAACCTAATCATCCAGGCCGGCCGATTGTGGCCGGTTACCAAGCCCCCACAGAACGAATCTCTGCCTACATAGACCAACACCTTCAACCCATCATATGCAGTCTCCCATCCTTCATCAAAGACACCAACCACTTCCTCGACCGCCTGAAATCCTTACCCAGCCTGTTACCTCCTGAAACCATCCTTGTAACCATTGATGCCACTTCCTTATACACAGATATCCCACATGCCCAGGGCCTTGCTGCGATGGAGTATTTCCTTTCACACCGACCACCCACTTCCCTACCTAAAAACTCTTTCCTTAATACCCTAGCCAGCTTCATCCTAACCCACAACTTCTTCACCTTTGAGGGCCAGACATACCAACAACTAAAGGGAACAGCCATGGGAACCAGGATGGCCCCCTCGTACGTAAACTTATTTATGGGACACTTGGAGGAAACATTCCTGGATACCCAAGCCTGTCAACCCAAAGTTTGGTACAGATTCATTGATGACATCTTCATGATCTAGACCAACAGTGAATAAGAATTCCAGAATTTCCTCTCCAACCTCAACTCCTTTGGTCCCATCAAATTCACCTGGTCCTATTCCAAATCCCATGCCACTTTCCTTGATGTTGACCTCCATCTGTCCAACGGCCGACTTCACACATCCGTCCAAATCAAACCAACCAACAAACAACAATACCTCCATTATGACAGCTGCCATCGTTCCCTTCCCTACAGCTTAGGTCTTCGTGGCAAAAGAGTCTGCTCCAGTCCCGAATCCATGAACCAGTACACCAATAAACCTAACAACAGCTTTCACATCCCACAGCTATCCTACTGGTCTGTTCAGATGCAAATTACCAGAGCCACCTTCTCATCCCCCCAAATCCAGAACCTTCCACCGAAGAATCCCAGAAGTGCCCCTTTTGTCACCGGATACTTTCCGGGACTGGAGCGGACTCTGAATGTGGCTCTCCAGCAGGGATACGACTTCCTTAAATCCTGCCCCAAAATGAGATCCATCCTTAATGACATCCTTCCCACTCTACCAAGAGTGTCTTTCCGACACCCACCTAACCTTCGTAACCTCCTAGTCCATCAATAGTCCATCTCCTACCTTCTGGCTCCTACCCATGCAACCGCCCTCGTTGTAAAACCTGCCCTGTGCACCCTTCCACCACCACTTACTCCAGTCCAGTAACCCGGAAGGTGTACACAATCAAGGGCAGAGCCACTTGCGATAGCACCCACGTGATTTACCAACTGACTTGCCTGCACTGTGAAGCGTGGGAATGACCAGCAACAAACTGTCCATTTGCATGAACGGTCACAGGCAGACAGTGTTTGTTGGTAATGAAGATCACCCTGTGGCTAAACATGCCTTGGTGCACGGCCAGCACATCTTGGCGCAGTGTTACACCGTCCGGGTTATCTGGATACTTCCCACCGACACCAACCTATCAGAACTCCGGAGATGGGAACTTGCCCTTCAGCTTATTCTCTCCTCCCGTTGTCCACCTGGTCTCAACATCTGCTAAATTCAAATTCCCGCCCATCATCTTCAGCATCTTTGCCTCGGTTCTGTGGACGGAGCGTCTGCCGGAAGTGGTATCTCTGTCCAACTTCTTTGCTTTTTACAAATGTCTGTCTGGGTGTGTTTGCATTTGGATATGTGTGAGTGTGTGTGTATTTGTTTAGCATCCTTTTTTTACCCTAAGGTAAGTCCTTCCACTCCTGGGATTGGAATGACTCCTTGTCCACTTCCTTAAAACCAATATCCTTCCCTTTCTCCTCTCCTTTCTTCCTTTTTTTTCTGACGAAGCGACCAACGGTTGCGAAAGCTTGTATGTGTGTTTGTGTGTGATTTTTTTTTGTGCCTATCGACTAGCCAGTCCTTTTGGTAAGTCATCTGTTTTCTATTTTTTATATTTGTAAATCATTGATTATTAATACAAATAGCAAAGGGCTTAAAATTGATCCTTTTGGTACACCATATCTAAGTGTGACTATACTAGACCTATCATTACAATTTTTTGCCAATCACTAAGAAATGATTTCAACATTTTAATGCTAACACCTCTTATTCCATAATAAAACAGTTCCTCCTACAGTACTCCATGATCAACACAATCAAAGGCCTTGGTGAGTCACACAAGGAAGCCTGAGCAAATCCCCTTGCTTCAAGAACCTCCAACACTTTTATCATAAGAATGTCCATGGCATCCACAGTTGACCTGTCTTTTCTAAAACCAAACTTTCCATTACACACTAGGTTATTGTTATTGATAGGAACTGAGAATACATAAAAGAGTCAATAATTTTAGAATAGATGGGAGTGATGGAAACAGGTCTATAGAGCTAGATGGACGTTTTTAACACCTTTCTTAAATTTAGGAACATCTCTACTCCATACAATTTTAAAACAGTAGTCAAGTTTCCTTCACTGATATACCAGGTGATAAAAAAGTCAGTATAAATTTGAAAAGTTAATAAATCAGGGAATAGCGTAGATGGAGAGGTAAAAATTGACACACATGCTTGGAATGACATGCGGTTTGGGGTTTTATTAGAACAAAAAAAATGTCCAACAGATGGAGCTTCATCTGATCCGAAAACCAATAATTAGCATAACAAATTAAGACAAAGCAAAGATGATGTTCTTTACAGGAAATGCTCAACATGTTCACTATTCCTCAACAATAGCTGTAGTTGAGGAACAATGTTGTGAACAGCACTCTAAAACATGTACGGAGTTATGGTGAGGCATTGGCGTCAGATGTCGTCTTTCAGCATCCCTAGAGATGTTGGTCAGTCACGATACACTTGCAACTTCAGATAACCCCAAAGCCAATAATCGCACGCACTGAGGTCTGGGACCTGGGAGGCCACACATGACGAAAGCGGCGGCTGAGCCCGCGATCACCACCAAACGACACCTGCAAGAGATCTTTTGCGTGTCTAGCAATATGGGGTGGAGCGCCATCCTGCCTAAAAATTGTACGTTCTAACAGGTGTTTATCAGCCAGGCAGTGGATGATGCGATTCTGTAACACATTGGCGTACCTCTCACCCATCACAGTAGCAGTTACAAAATCAGAATCATGCAGTTCCTTGAAGAAAAAAGGCCCGATAACTGTAGATGTGATCAATCCAACCCATACCATGACTTTCTTGTCGTACAATAGAGTTTCCACGACAGTTCTAGGATTTTCAGTAGCCCAAATTCTGCAGTTGTGGACGTTGACAGACCCTCAGAGCGTGAAATGAGCTTCATCGGTCAACAACACGTTACTCAACCAATCGTCATCTTTTGAAACGCCCACACCACAAATCCCTCCGCATCAGTAAATTGTCAACTAACAGTTCATGATGCCGATGGATTTTGTAAGGATAGCATCGGAGGGTACGCCTAAGTGCCAACCAGGCAGTAGTGTATGGAATGCTGGTGCAACGTGCAACTTCATGAGCGCTGGCTTTCCCATGCATAGATAAACCCACTACACTCACCATTTCCTCCTGAACTGTATCAGCAGCATTACGCCTTGTGCTCAATCAGCCACTATGGCGTCTATCAACTATACAACCTGTGGCTTCGAACTTTGAAATCATTCTCACCACAGCTGCAATTGTCAACGGACCTTTACCCGTTCGAATCCCCTTCCTGTAGCGATAGGATCATAACGCTGAACTAGCACATTCCCAATTCTGATAATACAGCTTCACTAAAAGCGCCTTTTCAGGTAACGTCAACATGCTGTGGCTGTTGGTGCATTTGATTCTCTCTCTCATTACAGCTCCTTTTATACATGATTTTCATGTGAAGTAACTGACGTTTTGCTGTCCAGCGCCATCTGTCTGACATTTTTTGAATTTTAATAATAGTGAGGACAGTTTACTCACCGCAGACACGTGGCGACGAGCTGCGACAGGCACATACAAAAGACTCACACATACAACACATTCAGCTATCGGCCATGGCCTTCTTCAGAGAATAGAGCACTCACGCAATCACACAGGCACACAACACAGTCATACAACCATCAAGTCCGACTGCCGCACTTCGAATCACGCTCTGCAGCAAATCGGGGATGGGAGGGGAGAGGGGATAGGAAGGTTACATCACGGTGGTGGGGATGGGTTAGATGGGAATAACAAGATGCAGCTTAGGAATGGAGTGGGAAGGCGGGTGAGGGGAGAAAATAAAATAAATATATATAGAAAATGCATGCACACTGCAAGTACACAAGACCACACACACACACACACACACACACACACACACACACACACACACACACACACACACCATTCAAAATAGGCAAGGTTTGGGATAGAGAGGTAGGAACTGTAAGGTATGGAGAAAAAATATAGGGAAGTCATCATAGAGGTTGAGGCCTGGTTGATTTCGGGATCGGAGAATGTATTGTAGGGATAACTCCCATCTGTGCAGTTCAGAAAAGCTGGTGGTGGATGGGAGGATCCAGATGGCCCAGGTTGTGAAGCAGCCATTGAAATCAAGCATGTGCTCTGCTGCATGCTGTGCCACTGGGTGGTCCACCTTGTTTTTGGCCACAATTTGGCTGTGGCCATTCATCCTAATGGATAGCTGGTTGGTGGTCATGAGAATATAGAAAGCTGTACAGTGTTTGCAGTGCAGTGGTAAATTACGTGGCTGCTTTCACAGATGGTCCGGCCTCTGATAGGCTAGTATACTTAAGTCGCTCAGACTTTCTTGGGATTGTGTGCTTCATAGATACGAGTTGATTATTCTAAGAGCTGAAAAAGATCTTTCCACTGAAGATGTACCACATGGAATTGTGGGATAGGAAGGTTATGTCATGGTGGTAGGGATGGGTTAGATGGGAATAACAAGATGCAGCTTAGGAATGGAGTGGGGAGGCGGGTGAGGGGAGAAAATAAAATAAAGATATATAGAAAATGCATGCACACTGCAAGTACACAAGACCGCACACACACACACACACACACACACACACACACACACACACACACACACGATTGCACATTCACACAGCACTAAAAAAAAGGCGAGGTTTGAGATAGAGAGGTAGGAACTGTAAGGTATGGAGAAAAAATATAGGGAAGTCATCATAGGTTGAGGCCTGGTTGATTTCGGGATCGGAGAATGTATTGTAGGGATAACTCCCATCTGTGCAGTTCAGAAAAGCTGGTGGTGGATGGGAGGATCCAGATGGCCTGGGTTGTGAAGCAGCCATTGAAATCAAGCAAGTGCTCCGCTGCATACTGTGCCACAGGGTGGTCCACCTTGTTTTTGGCCACAGTTTGGCGGTGGCCATTCATCCTAATGGACAGCTGGTTGGTGGTCATGCCAATATAGAAAGCTGTACAGTGTTTGCAGCACAGTTGGTAAATTACGTGGCTGCTGTCACAAGTGACCCGGCCTCTGATAGGATAAGCCTGTGACAGGACTGGAATAGGAAGTGCTGGGTGGGTGGCTTGGACAGGTCTTGCAGCGGGGTCTTTCACAAGGATATGATCCCTGTGGCAGTGAGCTGGGTTTCGGGGTGGCATAAGGATGAACTAGGATGTTGTGAAGGTTGGGAGGGCGACGGAACACCACTTTAGGAGAGGTGGGAAGGATCTTGGGCAGGATGTCTCTCATTTCCGAAAACGAGGATAGAAAATAAAAACCAGGGTAGTACTGGGTGACAAGCGGAGCGCCCTTTTGTGGATGGTTACTGGTGTTAGGAAGAGGATTTGGGGTGTGTGAGGATATGGCACGGGAGATTTGTTTCCCGACTAGGTCTGTGGGGTAGTTTCTGTTTGTGAATGCCTTTGTGAGACCTTCAGCATGTTCAGAAAGGGAATTCTTGTCACTGCAGATATGCCGTCCACGGGTGGCCAGGCTGTAAGGAAGGGATTTTTTGATGTGGAAGGGATGGCAACTGTCAAAATGTAGGCACTTTTGGTGGTTGGCATGTTTAATATGGATGGAAGTGTGGATGGAGCCATCAGTGAGGTGGAGGTTGACATCCAGGAATGTGGCATGGTTGGTTGAGGAAGACCAGGTGAAGTGGATGGGAGAGAAGGAATTGAGGTTCTGAAGAAAGGAGGATAGGGCGTCCTAGGCCTGAGTCCAGATCATGAAAATGTCATCAATGAACCTGAACCAGGCCAGAGGTTTGAGGTTTTGGGATGCTAGGAAGGATTCCTCCAGACGGCCCATGAACAGGTTGGCATAGGAGGGTGCCATGCGGGTGCCCATGGCTGTGCCTTGGATTTGATGGTAAACTTTTTGCTCAAAGAAAAAGTAGTTTTTAAGTAGGATGAAATTGGTAAGGGTTATGAGGAATGAGGTATCAGGCTTGCGTTCAGAGGGACATTGGGAGAGGTAGTGTTCGAGAGTGGCAAGGCCATAGGCATGTGGGATGTTGGTGTATAGGGAGATGGCATCCACTGTGACAAGTAAAGATCCAGGAGGCAAAGGGGTGGGAATGGTGGAGAGTCGGTGAAGGAAGTGGTTGGTATCCTTGGTGTGGGAAGATAGATTTTGGACAACAGGTTGGAGGTGTTGGTCAACTAGGGCTGAAATTCGTTCGGTAGGAGCACAGTAACCAGCCACAATAGGGCGCCCAGGATTATGTTTGTGGATTTTGGGGAGCATGTAAAAGGTGGGTGTGCGGGGTGCTGCTGGGGTGAGGAGGGAGATGGATTCTGGGGAGAGTTTCTGGGAGGGGCCATAGGATTTTAGAAGGGATTGGAGATCTTGTTGGACTTTTGGGATGGGATCAATCTTGCACAACTTGTAGGTGGAGGAGTCAGAGAGTTACCGGAGCCCTTCTGCCAGGTAGTCACTGTGATCCATAACTACATTGGTGGAACCATTATCAGCAGGGAGGATCATTATGTCAGGATTAGTTTTACGGTTTTGGATGGCTCTTCTTTCTTCTGCTGAAAGGTTTGAGTTCTTGGGAAGGGACTTGGGAAAGGATGGTGAGGACAAGTTGGAGGTGAGAAACTCTTGGTGGATAACCAGAAAGTGGTTAGGTGGGAGTGCAGGGGGATCTTTGTTGGATGGTGGTATGAATTGGGACAGGCAGGGTTCAATATTGGGATTAGGTAGATTGCGGCCAGAGGGATTGGTGGCAAAGTAGTGTTTCCATTGTAGGGATCGGGAAAAGGAGAGTAGGTCTTTGACAAGACCTTTGAGGGGAAAGTTTACCGTCAAATCCAAAGTACACCCATAGGCACCCGCATGGCACCCCCCCTATGCCAACCTGTTCATGGGCCGTCTGGAGGAATCCTTCCCAGCATCCCAAAACCTCAAACCTCTGGCCTCGTTCAGGTTCATTGATGACATTTTCATGATCTGGACTCAGGCCCAGGACACCCTATACTCCTTTCTTCAGAACCTCAATTCCTTCTCTCCCATCCACTTCACCTGGTCTTCCTCAACCAACCATGCCACATTCCTGGATGTCAACCTCCACCTCACTGATGGCTCCATCCATACTTCCGTCCATATTAAACTTACCAACCACCAACAGTACCTACATTTTGACAGTTGCCATCCCTTCGTCGTCAAAAAATGCCTCCCTTACAGCCTGGCCACCCGAAATCAAATGTTCAAATGTTTGTATAGTCTATGGGACTTAACTACGGGGTCATTAGTCCCTAAACTTACAAACTACTTATAAACTAACTAAGACTAAGGACGGCACAAATATCCATGCCCGAGGGGATATTCGAACCCCCGACCGTAGTGGCCGTGCAGACCGTGACTGAAGCGCCTCAGTCCCCTCGGCCACCGCGGCCGGCTGGCCACCCGTGGACGGCATATCTGCAGTGACAAGAATTCCCTTTCTGAATATGCTGAAGGTCTCACAAAGGCCTTCACAAACAGAAACTACCCCACAGACCTAGTCCGGAAACAAATATCCTGTGCCATATGCTCACACACCCCAAATCCTCTTCCTAACACCAGTAACCATCCACAAAAGAGCGCTCCCCTTGTCACCCAGTACTACCCTGGTCTCGAACAACTAAATTCCACCCTTCGCCAAGGTTTTGATTTTCTATCCTCGTGCCCGGAAATGAGAGACATCCTGACCAAGATCCTTCCCACCCCTCCTAAAGTGGTGTTCCGTCGCCCTCCCCACCTTCACAACATCCTAGTTCATCCTTATGCCACCCCGAAACCCAGCTCACTGCCACAGGGATCATATCCTTGTGAAAGACCCCGCTGCAAGACCTGTCCAATCCACCCACCCAGCACTTCCTATTCCAGTCCTGTCACAGGCTTATCCTACCCTATCAGAGACCGGGCCACTTGTGAAAGCAGCCACCTAATTTACCAACTGTGCTGCAAACACTGTATAGCTTTCTATATTGGCATGACCACCAACCAGCTGTCCATTTGGATGAATGGCCACCGCCAAACTGTGGCCAAAAACAAGGTGGACCACCCTGTGGCACAGTATGCAGCGGAGCACTTGCTTGATTTCAATGGTTGCTTCACAACCCGGGCCATCTGGATCCTCCCATCCACCACCAGCTTTTCTGAACTGAACAGATGGGAGTTATCCCTACAATACATTCTCCGATCCCGAAATCAACCAGGCCTCAACCTATGATGACTTCCCTATATTTTTTCTCCATACCTTACAGTTCCTACCTCTTTCCCAAACCTCGCCTATTGTGAGTGCCGTGTGAATGTGCGATCGTGTGTGTGTGTGTGTGTGTGTGTGTGTGTGTGTGTGTGTGTGTGTGCGGTCTTGTGAACTTGCAGTGTGCATGCATTTTCTATATATATTAATTTTAATTTATTTTATTTTCTCCCCTCAGCCGCCTCCCCACTCCATTCCTAAGCTGCATCTTGTTATTCCAATCTAACCCATCCCCACCACCGTGACGTAACCTTTCTATCCCATCTCCCCTCCCATCCCTGATTCGCTGCAGAGCGTGATTCGAAATCCAACAAGATCTCTAATCCCTACTAAAATCCTATGGCCCCTTCCAGAAACTCTCCCCTGAATCCATCTCCTTCCTCACCCCAGCAGCACCCCGTACACCCACCTTTTACATGCTCTCCAAAATCCACAAACCTAATAATACTGGACGCCCTATTGTGGCTGGTTACTGTGCTCCTACTGAACGAATTTCAGCCCTAGTTGACCAACACCTCCAACCTATTGTCCAAAATCTATCTTTTCACATCAAGGATACCAACCACTTCCTTCACCGACTCTCCACCATTGCTACCCGTTTGGCTCTTGGATCTTTACTTGTCACAGTGGATGCCATCTCCCTATACACCAACATCCCACATGCCCATGGCCTTGCCACTCTCGAACACTACCTCTCCCAACGTCCCTCTGAACTCAAGCCTGATACCTCATTCCTCACAACCCTTACCAATTTCATCCTACTTAACAACTACTTTTGCTTTGAGGGGAAAGTTTACCATCAAATCCAAGGCACAGCCATGGGCACCCGCATGGCACCCTCCTATGCCAACCTGTTCATGGGCCGTCTGGAGGAATCCTTCCTTGCATCCCAAAACCTCAAACTTCTGGCCTGGTTCAGGTTCATTGCTGAAGGTCTCAGAAAGGCCTTCACAAACAGAAACTACCCCACAGACCTAGTCCGGAAACAAATCTCCCGTGCCATATCCTCACACACCACAAATCCTCTTCCTAACACCAGTAACCATCCACAAAAGAGCGCTCCCCTTGTCACCCAGTACTACCCTGGTCTCGAACAACTAAATTCCATCCTTCGCCAAGGTTTTGATTTTCTATCCTCGTGTCCAGAAATGAGAGACATCCTGCCCAAGATTCTTCCCACCCCTCCTAAAGTGGTGCTCTGTCGCCCTCCCAACCTTCACAACATCCTAGTTCATCCTTATGCCACCCCGAAACCCAGCTCAATGCCACAGGGATCATATCCTTGTGAAAGACCCCGCTGCAAGACCTGTCCAATCCACCCACCCAGCACTTCCTATTCCAGTCCTGTCACAGGCTTATCCTACCCTATCAGAGGCCGAGCCACTTGTGAAAGCAGCCACCTAATTTACCAACTGTGCTGCAAACACTGTACAGCTTTCTATATTGGCATGACCACCAACCAGCTGTCCATTAGGATGAATGGCCACCGCCAAACTGTGGCCAAAAACAAGGTGGACCACCCTGTGGCACAGCATGCAGCGGAGTGGATGCTTGATTTCAATGGCTGCTTCACAACCCGGGCCATCTGGATCCTCCCATCCTTCACCAGCTTTTCTGAACTGCACAGATGGGAGTTATCCCTACAATACATTCTCCAATCCCGAAATCAACCAGGCCTCAACCTACGATGACTTCCCTATATTTTTTCTCCATACCTTACAGTTACTACATCTCTATCCCAAACCTCGCCTATTTAGAGTGGTGTGTGAATGTGCGATCGTGTGTGTGCGGTCCTGTGTACTTGCAGTGTGTATGCATTTTCTATATATATTTATTGTACTTTATTTTATTTTCTCCCCTCACCCGCCTCCCCACTCGATTCCTAAGCTGCATCTTGTTATTCCCATCTAACCCATCCCCACCACCGTGACGTAACCTTCCTATACCCTCTCCCCTCCCGTCCCCGATTCGCTGCAGAGCGTGATTCGAAGTGCGGCAGTCGGACGTGATGGTTGTATGACTGTGTTGTGTGCCTGTGTGATTGCGTGAGTGCTCTATTCTCTGAAGAAGGGCATGGCCGATAGGTGAATGTGTTGTATGTGTGTGTCTATGTGCCTGTCGCAGCTCGTCGCCACGTCTTTGCGGTGAGTTGTAAACTGTCCTCAATATTATTAATTCCAACCTGGACTTTCCATTATTATATTTTTTGAACTTTTTTATTTATTTATTATTATTATTATTATTATTATTGTTCTAATAAAACCCCATGTCATTCCAAGCACGTGTGTCAATTTTTACCTCTCTATCTACATTATTCCATGATTTATAATGTTTTCAAATTTATACTGATTTTTTGATCTCCCTGTATATATCTATTTATAAAGTAGGTCAATGGTTCAATAATGCAGTAAATTATTCTTTTTATAATATTGCTGGACATATAAAAAATATCAACACATACAGATGATGTACTGTATGAGAACTAAGCCTCACCAGTTACCTGCTGGAAGCTATGGACTGCAGGCGTGTCCGCAGGTCAAAGCGGCATCAGACTGACATGTCTGCGAACACATTGACAGTCTGTAGAGGGCAGCCACTATGTTAATTTTTATTGTTCAGACTGTTAGTCATAGCTAGCAATGGTTTTATTACTAACTTTATAAAAAATCTGTGCATTTAGCTCTTTATTGTAAATGTCTCTTGTTTTAATTTTGTTACTGCTCCAGATAGACCATGTTCAAAATGATACACTCAGATGATTTAGTAGTTTTAACAACTGCTAGAACATCTTCTGGATTTACTTCTCTGAAATTAATATCTGAGGGTGATGTGTGATGGAAACTACTTTGTGTACCATTGTTACTTCCTCCTCCTAGTATAATCGTGCATGGGTCATGGGGGGGAAAAGAGATTGCTGGTATATTTCTGTGTGGGCTCTAATTTTTCTAATTTAGTGGTGGTTTCATGAGTTACATGTATGAGGAATGTATGTATTGGCTGACTCCTCAAGGAACATATGCTCTCTGAATCTCTGAATTGACAGAAGCCTATAACGTCACACAGAATTAATTCTACTATTCCGTAACCTTCGCACAAGTGCAAGCAATAAATTGACATTTTATTACAACTGGATGAATGTTATGGTAGCACATAAATTAAGGACAAACACACACACATTAAAAATATACTGAAAAATTTTATTTTTATGTGTTCCTGAAAACAGCAAAGAAATTATGAAAGTCAAACAAACAAAGAAGTATGTACTGCCTTAGCTATGAATATTCAATTCAAACTGGATTGTAAATAATAAAATGATTTCCAAAATATACTGTGTATTTTAATGATTTCTGATACACAACATTGATAGTTTTGTTTTACTGGCACATAAATAATTACTGTAGAAGGTGCTCTGACACAGGAATGTGCGACATAAAACTGGCCATGTAAAAAAACATAGATTTTCAAGATTGATGCCACTAACACTTAACAACTGAGCCAATTTGACCTGCCACTGTGGCAACACTGTGGCCATTTGAAATTTTATGTAGACCTTGAGCTTTCTCTTGGTTTAAAAGTCAAGTGTGAAAAATTCCACGAATATCGGAAGAAAACTGTAGATTTGTATGCAATAGAAACACTTGGATACATTGAAAGATTTAAAAAAAAAAAATAAAAAAAATATATATATATATATATATATATATATATATATATATATATATATATATATATATATATACACACACACACACACACACAAACCTTGTGCCAAGAATTATAAACACAACAAAAACATCAGCCAAATCAGTGAAGCCTTTCTGAAGTTATGGCATGACCAAGGAAAATAGGAATTCGTTTTTATATGTATAGATATAAAACAAAAGGATCTTAAATTTAGAAGTCTTTTATTATCACTACTGTAGGATTCACAACAAAATACATAAATTCTGATTTTTAATTTTTGAGATTTTTCTCACAACAATATTGTAAAGCTATATCTGATGACCATGAAGTCTCAGTGCACAACCAGTTATCAGATACAATAACGTACTATGTCTCCATAAGCTGCTGTTTCATACCAACAGTCTTTAGGCTGAATGGAAACTTAAATTACAATTTCATAATATCATGATAAAACAAAGTTACCATAATACAAAAAGATTACAGAAGAGTCATCATACAAATCAGTAATGATTGATATGTTTGTTACATTCCTAATGGTACAGTATCAGTAATGAGCAACATTATAGAGCAAGATTAATGTCATTAAGGAATTACATTTTTCACATATAATGATTTTTCAGAATCAAGACAATTTTCACTGATGCAATACACACATAATATTAATACCTTTCAGTTTCAAGGATTTTAACAGACTCCCCAATTAGCATCAGCCATCACTCTGAAATGACCTCATTAACCAGATACAAAATTGATAGAAGTGCTGTGCTTGTTGGAAAATGGCTAATTACCTTGTCTGAATTATCTTATAATTAAAAATTAATATTAAAATCATTTAAAATTATGCGTATCTAAAAATTATGTACAGGTGTTAAATTATAGTTATTATAATACAAAACTGTGTTAAAATGTGTAAAATGACTTTGGTTTATTCCTGACCATAATGTCCTACATGATCAGAATTATATTTATGTAGTATTCTTTGTGTATACTGTATTTTTCACCTGTCAAAGAAAAGCTAGTAAACTTCTGCAGACAAGAAAAATGAAATTTATTAATATTGAAGAAGATGTAACCATATTACAGTACTATCATATGAGGAATTGGCAAAGAAGCTTTGATAAAAATCAGTTAGTCAGTTTCTACAGGAACAGAGTTGGAAAACAATTGTTTTATCTTTGTTACATTTCCAAAGAAAGAAAGACAAATGTCTTACCTTCAACTAAATATCATATTAGTTACAAATAATTATATGCTTAATAATGTTGCATTGGATACACATGGGTATAATGAAAACTATTTAATAGCAGCTCTCAAAATAACATCTCATAACCACTCTCACTGTACCAGCAACTGCTTCAAATCCACTGCTTATTACAGATATAACAACTAACACTACCACCAGTACCAGCTAAGCTGTGTACATACAGAATATTTAGTTTGTAACACAAAATATGTAGGCACCTAAGTTTTCCAGTTTATATGTAACATCTGCCACTAGGAGTGTTTATTGATGAAACAAATATTCACTATCCTCCCACATACAAATTATACTATGAAAAATCCCCTGAAAATATTTATTGTCAGATAAATGAATAAAGATAACAATGTATCAGCTACATCACTGTGCTCATAACAATGGAGAAGTATTCACTTCATCCTACTAGTCTACTGCCATTTCAATCAAAACTGGAAGAAACTTTTTCAAAAGCAGGGGGTGAAACATACAAATGATGAAACACTTTAACAAATGGGACATATAAGCAGAATTCAATCGAATTTACATTACCTTTTCGGTTAGGATGAATGTTTAGGCTCAACAACATATGTTTGTCTGTAATGCAACTATGTATTTCAGAGAGAAACAGGTATGGCAATTTATTATGAAGAGAGCACTTAACATTTTGATTTGTCATTTATTTTCATTACAGATCTACCAAGTCTCAATGTGATTTTGAACTTACAACTTACTATGGTCAATATAAACAATACTGAAAAAGAGTTCCTTAAACAATCTGAAATAGTTCCTGATGAAATAGCTGTTAACTATGGCTGTGCTATATACCAAGTAAAATATCGTTTCCTGACAATGACTTAACACTTTTCTCACCATGAAAGATAGAAATACAAGCAGAAATGAAGTAACGTTATTTCAGATTCTAAACTCTATCTCCCAACTTCTAACATGTTGTTCATTTTTATGACTATGCTGTAGAGGTTGTCTAAGACTGTAAAAGAAACACACAAATCATCAATACTTGCTGACTACTTCAGTGCTTTACAGTGTAAAAAGATTTTTGTTAAACATATTTTGTATTGTTAATATATAAAAAAAATGGTAAAAAGTTTTTTAAATTAATTATGGTTGTAAAGCCAGAAACTATTTATCTGAAACTTTGTTACTCCTGAAAAAGGTTTCAAATAATATTTGGCATTACAGTTAAGTAATCATATAGCTTCAGAAACATTCAATAACTGTTGTTATTTTTCTGTTAACGCTTTTACCTATCCAAAGACTGAATTGCACTAAAGAGATAGCTAATAAATGTGACTAGCAAAAGGCTTCTGTTTCAAGATAATCACACACATTGTCTTAATAAGAAAGACCAATATTATCAGAATTCACACTAAAATATACATATTCACACCACGCCAGATGAAAAAGTTCCAGGCACACAAATCAGTTGCCTCCACAACACTTACAAGATTTTGAACAGTGTTTTGTAAAAAATTTACCACTTATATTCGCAATTTGTTAAATGTTTAAAGGGGGTGTTTCCATCTTGTGTTATTTTTGCATATCTTCACATAGGAAGTTATACCTACAATTACAACCAATGCCATATTCTTAAGTATTCATGTAGACTTTTCACATTTGTAAACTATAACAAACAAAGTCTTAAATAAGCTGCAATATTTTAAGATTAAATGATATAATGGTCTTATAGTCACTCAACAAATATGAGTAAGTGCAACTTGGAAATTGGGGGAAATGTGCATGAAAATTAGTTCTTCCTCTGAATAACAGAATGTTATCTTAAATAATACATTCTCTATTTTGATTCCTCTACATTTAATGTGCAATACTGAACATGGCATTGTTAAAAAGTAAGATATTTGCTGCTATGTATGGACTGTTTATAGATCAACATCTCTACTTTTTTCCACAATATTATCTAAGAACATTTTCAATTCAGCACAACTAGGTAGAAAAAATAACTAATGTCGATACGTTATTTTCTCCTGATCTTTCCACACTATACTACCATTTTATGAATTTATGGAAATAAACTTTATTGTCTACAAAAATCTAACTACTAAATATTGCTCAACTTTCACATTTATTTATTCGAAAACTGATATATTTCCATCACCAAACAAATTAGCTTCATACCTTATATCCATAAATGACCACTTTTATTACGAGGGTCACTCCATAAGAAATGCACACAATTTTTCAAAAAATTCTGCATGTTTGAATGTTTTACAATGTGTAGATACATCCTTCCTGCTTGTTTTCAAACTTAGTTCAACCTGTTCCTGTGAGTGGCGCCGTCACAGCATGTCTTCAAGACGGCTGCTAGACTTGACGTTCATCAGAAGCAATGTGCTGCCACTGAATTCCTGTGCTGTAAAAATGAGACAGTGGGAAACAGCCACAAGAGGTTGAAAAAGGTTAGTCAGTGGGCAAGCAGGTTACGTGATGAAAGAGGGCATGACAATATTGAAGATTGCCCTCGCAGCGGCAGGCCTCGTACTGGTTCCAAGATGGCTTAAGGCAGTTGAGAGGGATGGGGATTATGTGGAGAAATGAAATATTGTTTCTAAAGGAAGTACCTACACACTGTAAAACTTTCAAACATGTAGAATAAAAACTGTATTAAAAACAAATGTTCATTTCTTTTGGAGTGACCCTCGTATCATTGTAAGTGAAAAATATGACAAACAGGACACAAGGTAATAAACAGTGACAGAAACAGACTTAGGCATTTATTGCTATCAACTAATGGTATCCCACCTTCCCTTGTTCTGTCTGACAACACTTGTCTTACTAAGCTGACTATATTTTAGGTTGATTTACAATATCAACATGATGTATGAATTTTATATGGACAACTAATTATTGCTTGGAATGTGAAGAGACAGCACTAAAAATGATAAGACAGAACCAAAATCAACATAGGTACAAAGTTCAGATTTTCTATATTAGAAAATTTATTATCAGTTGACAGAATAAGGTTACTGTAAAACAGAAGTGATGACTGTTTACAGACTTGCTCTAGTAGGTAAGGAATTCACAGATTATCTTCCTTATACATACTTAATACAAATTAAGTAACAGCTTCATGAGCAACTAGATTTTTCATTTTAGTGTTGTTAATGTTCCAAGTTGACATGGTTCTTTCTCTCATTTTTCCCCCATGCTCTTCTCAAAACCTTAAAATTTAATAATATGATATTGATACATGTTGTTCTCAAACACATTCATTATAAGAGCAGTCTTAATGTACATTCTTTTGTGCTGCAACTTTTGATAAATGTAATGTTACAAAAAGTTTGATGATATATTAATTTAAAAAATGGGATTGTACAAATGCAAACTGGTTTGTATGAAAAAGTTCCATCTAAGAATCATTCAAAGACATAAATGCTTAAGCTATACAATATCTCCAAATGAACACACAAGAAGAGTAGATTCAGAGAAGAAACTAATTAAATTCATCCATATAGATTAATTTATAAGATCATAACAATTAAAAAGATTATCTCTAACTATAAGTCACACCATTCATTTTGAGCAGAAAAGACTTTTTTTTCATCCAGGACTTAAAGCATTTGCCTGACAAACAAGGTTAAACAAGACAAGACGAAAGACGGAGAGAAAGAGAGAGATGAGATATTACCAATGAACAGCACTGGGGCACTGACAGTGAAAAACGTTCAAATAATGTAGACAACTTTTAAGAAGTGTATGTGAACACACAGGTTAGATAAAAATATCTCTAGCTAGTACACAAATGAGTAATAATGAGAGTGTTAACAATATAGTAAGTGTACATTAAACAACTGATAACACTCACAAAATGTATGGGCAAATGGAAATTTATTTTTATTTGTGAGAAGAGACACTAAGTCTGAGGCAAGTTTTTTATAAATGTCAATAACAAAAATTCACAAATTATCAAAAGTACAAGTAATTATTTCTTAGTATAACTTTTGGGATGAAACACATTTATTGCTTCTACCCATAAAAGCATTCACTATGAATTACCGATTTTTCTCAACAACAATAAATAACTTATATATATCTACAGAAATTAACAGAGGCATGAATTGTGTTATTGTCAATGAAAAATGGTATCATTCAACAAAGTAATTCCAGTTCCAAAACTAAGAACAATGAAAACTTTAATTACAAAGGAAAAACAGGTACAAATAAGTATAAGTGTCCATTAGCTCCATAGTCGAAATATCAAGAGGTAGTCATGACAATGAAGGCAGTTATTGATTTTCTGTGAAGCAAAATTATGAATTCAAATTATAACTTAAGTTTTTTCATAGTTGGAGTGAAAAAAGTGATGTCTTCCAAACAAATAGTAAAAACAAATACTGTGCAGAAAGAATCACATGAAATAATATTTAATATACATCAAATGAAAACTCAGAACACGAAATTTATTTGCTCTAATACTAATCTCTTTGAGATTTGCACATAAAACTGCTTATTAAGTGAACGTTAAATTAAAATTTGAAACGCTCTGAATCAAAATTTTTCACAGAAACAGAAGTTAAACATCAGTCAATTCAGATTAAATACAATTTACTTATTGTTACGAAAAATAAAAACTATTATTTTAAAATATACATCTGAGGAATAATTACTTTACACACTCAAAAATGACTATTTATACAATCCAAATGACACCAGTCGCACATCTAATTCACTTAAGACACTATGCTGACATTTTCTCAACAAGGAGGAGTTAAAACACATTAAAACAGCACTGTGGCTCTTCAGATCATTGGGGATGTTCCACTGACAATGTTACTATTAAGGGGCTGTGAATACTGCATAGGCAATTGCATTCTGTTAATTTTTGTTTTCCCTGATAGAGAGAAATTCGGCCGTCCTCGTTTCCAATATGGAGCTGATCTTGGCTTACCTTTACCATTCACTAGTCTATCCTTGTGCTTCCGAGAACTTAGATGCTGTGGGAAAAAAGTGTCATATAAGCAGATGAATAAGATGTTTTAAAACTATACAAATGTATTTACAGTTCAATATATAAAGTTTAAAGGAATGCAATAATGTGCAGGAAAAAAAAGGAGGTTTATTGCAGTGACAGACAATATTATAAGACTAATAATTAATCACCAAAGGAAATTGCAGGGTGGCATAACAACAAGGTGTTGCAGACTGAGATAATGAGTGCGCGCACACGTGTGCGCGCGCCACACACACACACACACACACACACACACACACACACACAATTAACGTTTCAGACAAACAAGGCCATGAAAGAGATAGTGTAAATACAATCTAAACATAATTTCAACACACCCTGAAGTTGCTATATATAATATTCTAAGGGTATTCTCTCAAGATGATTGATAGTCTTGAATTGGAGGTTGGAAGGAATGGTTATATGATAATCATACATTTATGATGTGGGTTAAACTGTGTGGCACCGTTAAAAGGTATAATTTCAGACAATTTTAATGTTATTTTCATCATAGATTGCATTGTATGTCACAGAAGTTGTGGGATATATATGTAATGAATAAAATATCCTAAAAACAAAACGTCTATGTGTACCTATATTTGCTTGAGACAGACAAGATCACATCACAATGAGCCACATGACATTATTATTACTTCATGGTTTTCTAAATCTCTGCTCAAATTTCTAAAGTTCAGGAGTATATTGGGAGGGGGGTATTCAGACATAAACTGACTTCTTTTTTGAAACCAAATTCTACATTCTTCCTGTTATATTTGATGACTTTTAACATGTTTTAAACATGTCTTATCATGATGAATAAGTAATAAAGAGATATACATTTTAACTGGCATTCTGTTCATTTCCTCACAACTTCTTCTAGGTAGGCCCCCTTCACACGGAGCCACTGAGAAGCACTTCTTGGTGGCACTGGTGTTGGGGAAGCATTGGTTAAATGCGTGCCTTCATACAAGCTGCGCCAACATGTTCCTGTGGCACTCGATGGCTGACTCTTGCCACTGGTGGCACAAAAGTGCCACTGGACCACTGCTGGCTGAACACTGTTCCCAATGGGTGGTCTTCAACACACCACTCAGTGGCACTGCTGCTGGATGAGCAGAAAATCACTGTGTATGAACAGATGGCATGTAATGTCAGTGTAGCAGTAGCATTAGTGGCAGCATCAAAGCACTTATTTTGTAGGGGCAATGTAGGGGTACCATGCAAAACAAACACTTTTCTATAGGATAATGTTTACACTGAATATCAGGAAGAGCGTTACTGAAAGTTCTAGGTCAGGTCGTAATTACATTTTAGCAACTTTATTACTTTTAAACATTATTGGTATTGTTATAAATTAACCCACACAGTACACAATTTTGTAAAAACCATTGTTATTTCATAACTTTGGACAAAAATTTGGCACATTTGTACAGCAATTTTCTCAATTCCGTAGACTACTGAGCTCACTGACAGCTACAGTTACAATACTTTTTGCCAGTCACAACAATAAAAAGTTTCCACTTCACAATAATCGTGAACTACCTACAACGAGGCTGTTCATTAAATATGTACCCTGGCAAATATTTAACTCAAAATAAAAGTAACAGAATGTGGGAAATACAGTCTCACGTTTAAAATAATCAGGACACAGAAATAAAAATTAGCAGTAATTCATTGTTATGCAGTACAAAAGACCAAATAAACAAAACTGCCCAAAATAAAATAAACAATGTTTGAAATCACCCCATTTCACGGTGTGCCCGAAAGGCTCAATTTCATGAGCAATACAGTTGTTTAGACAGAGTCCAAAGCAAGACGGGAACATCAGACCTAATGGTGTGTGTGTGTGTGTGTGTGTGTGTGTGTGTGTGTGTGTGTGTGTGTGTGTGTGTGCGCGCGCGCGCGCGCGCGTCTGCCCACCTGCCCACCCGCAGATGCACAATTAATGAGGGCCTGTAAAGTATAATTAGTGGGTAATTAATTGTTATATAACATAATGACTCTTTCAATGTCTACCACATAACATAATTACTTGAAAGACACCACAAACTTCACAAAAGATTTTCACACTTCCAACATTTTTTACTCTCATATTGAGTTCTAATATCTCCATATGTACTTTACTGCTGCCACTACATTCTAACATCTATACAACGATAATAATCTTAACAACTTGAACAATAGTAAGTAAAGCAAAATAGTAGGGTACAAATTTTGATATCTCACCGAATGCCTGAAATATCATTGAGTAGTCATTAGATTCGGACTCCTGGACGTTAACAGCCCTGAGAAGTTTTCTTAATGTGTAGTTGTACAAATAATTTGATGAATTATGTTCATGTAATGTTAACTACTCAATCTTCTAACTTTTCTATCTCCCTGTGTATATGCTTTTTTGTTTCATCCTCCGTTTCTCTCCAACAATGCTTCATATACATAGTTCATGCATACTACAGTGTAGTAAAGGACTGTTGTCCTGAGATGCTAAGGAATTCAGCCACAACAAGAAAAATGTTCAAAATAACTTCCAATGAAATTATACATCTGTAGAGAAAACTGAAGATGGATAAGAAAGTTGATATTCAGTCCTATTGGAAACTGTATGCTGTGATGAAACAAAAACAAACAGTGGAAATGAAAAACCACTAACACATCACTGGAGAGAGGCTGTTAGAAGAAACTGTGATTAATGAAGTGCGCACAGGCGACAAACAACTGATTGGGTGTGTAATTCAGAGTTTCTGAAGAATGCAACAACAAAATCAATTTATTAGTGAAGTTACAATGTATGTTTTAACCAGGGTATGTCCCAATTAAAATGATAGTGAAACTTCCTGGCAGATTAAAATTGTGTGCCGGAACCGGGACTCGAACCTGGGACTTTTGCCTTTCGCGGGCAAGCGCACTACCGACTGTGCTATCCCGACACGACTAACGATGCCGCCTCACAACTTTACTTCTGTCAGTACCTCGCCTCCTACTTTCCAAACTTCACAGAAGCTCTCCTGCAAACACGCAAGACTAGCACTCCTGGAAGAAAGGATATGGTGGAGACATGGCTTAGCCACAGCCTAAGGGATGTTACCAGAATGAAACTTCACTCTGCAGCGGAGTGTGCGCTGATATGAAACTTCCTGGCAGATTAAAATTGTGTGCCGCACCCGGGATTCGAACCTGGGACTTTGCCTTTCGCGGGCAAGCGCACTACCTACTGTGCTATCCCGACACGACTCACGATGCCGCCTCACAACTTTACTTCTGCCAGTACCTCGCCTCCTACTTTCCAAACTTCACAGAAGCTCTCCTGCAAACACGCAAGACTAGCACTCCTGGAAGAAAGGATATGGTGGAGACATGACTTAGCCACAGCCTAAGGGATGTTTCCAGAATGAAACTTCACTCTGCAGCGGAGTGTGCACTGATATGAAACTTCCTGGTAGATTAAAATTGTGTGCCGGAACCGGGACTCGAACCTGGGACCTTTGCCTTTCACGGGCAAGCGCACTACCGACTGTGCTATCCCGACACAACTCACGATGCTGCCTCACAACTTTACTTCTGCCAGTACCTCGCCTCCTACTTTCCAAACTTCACAGAAGCTCTCCTGCAAACACGCAAGACTAGCACTCCTGGAAGAAAGGATATGGTGGAGACATGACTTAGCCACAGCCTAAGGGATGTTTCCAGAATGAAACTTCACTCTGCAGCGGAGTGTGCGCTGATATGAAACTTCCTGGCATATTAAAATTGTGTGCCGAAACCGGGACTCGAACCTGAGACCTTTGCCTTTCGCGGGCAAGCGCACTACCGACTGTGCTATCCTGATACGACTCACGATGCCACCTTACAACTTTACTTCTGCCAGTACCTCGCCTCCTACTTTCCAAACTTCACAGAAGCTCTCCTGCAAACACGCAAGACTAGCACTCCTGGAAGAAAGGATATGGTGGAGACATGGCTTAGCCACAGCCTAAGGGATGTTACCAGAATGAAACTTCACTCTGCAGCGGAGTGTGCGCTGATATGAAACTTCCTGGCAGATTAAAATTGTGTGCCGCACCCGGGATTCGAACCTGGGACTTTGCCTTTCGCGGGCAAGCGCACTACCGACTGTGCTATCCCGACACGACTCTCGATGCCGCCTCACAACTTTACTTCTGCCAGTACCTCGCCTCCTATTTTCCAAACTTCACAGAAGCTCTCCTGCAAACACGCAAGACTAGCACTCCTCGAAGAAAGGATATGGTGGAGACATGGCTTAGCCACAGCCTAAGGGATGTTACCAGAATGAAACTTCACTCTGCAGCGGAGTGTGCGCTGATATGAAACTTCCTGGCAGATTAAAATTGTGTGCCGCACCCGGGATTCGAACCTGGGACTTTGCCTTTCGCGGGCAAGCGCACTACCGACTGTGCTATCCCGACACGACTCACGATGCCGCCTCACAACTTTACTTCTGCCAGTACCTCGCCTCCTACTTTCCAAACTTCACAGAAGCTCTCCTGCAAACACGCAAGACTAGCACTCCTGGAAGAAAGGATATGGTGGCGACATGGCTTAGCCACAGCCTAAGGGATGTTTCCAGAATGAAACTTCACTCTGCAGCGGAGTGTGCACTGATATGAAACTTCCTGGTAGATTAAAATTGTGTGCCGGAACCGGGACTCGAACCTGGGACCTTTGCCTTTCACGGGCAAGCGCACTACCGACTGTGCTATCCCGACACAACTCACGATGCTGCCTCACAACTTTACTTCTGCCAGTACCTCGCCTCCTACTTTCCAAACTTCACAGAAGCTCTCCTGCAAACACGCAAGACTAGCACTCCTGGAAGAAAGGATATGGTGGAGACATGACTTAGCCACAGCCTAAGGGATGTTTCCAGAATGAAACTTCACTCTGCAGCGGAGTGTGCGCTGATATGAAACTTCCTGGCATATTAAAATTGTGTGCCGAAACCGGGACTCGAACCTGAGACCTTTGCCTTTCGCGGGCAAGCGCACTACCGACTGTGCTATCCTGATACGACTCACGATGCCACCTTACAACTTTACTTCTGCCAGTACCTCGCCTCCTATTTTCCAAACTTCACAGAAGCTCTCCTGCAAACACGCAAGACTAGCACTCCTCGAAGAAAGGATATGGTGGAGACATGGCTTAGCCACAGCCTAAGCCATGTCTCCACCATATCCTTTCTTCCAGGAGTGCTAGTCTTGCGTGTTTGCTGGATAGCTTCTGTGACCAGATGACCCGGTCCATGCCGTGTAAAATCAACCCACACCATTATGGAGTCACCACCTGCTTACAGGGTGCCTTGTTGACAATTTGGGTCCATGGCTTTGTGGTGTCTGTGCCACACTTCAACCCTACCATCCACTCTTACAAAGAGAAATTGTGAATCAAGCTACCAAGTTACAATTTTCCAGGCATCGAGGGACTGACTGATATGGCCATGAGCCAAGAAGTGGTGGAGGCTATGTTTGTAGTTAGCAAAAGCACTCTAATCGGTCATTTGCTGGCATAGCCCATCAATGCAAAATTTTGCCACAATGTCCTAATGGATACATAGTATGTCCTACACTGATTTCTGCGATAATTTCACAATGTATTAGTTGTCTGTTACCAGCTGCTGCTGCTGCTTCTACTCTTTGTTATGTAGTGGACCATGGACGTATATCCATGCAGATATTTTTTGACCATGGATTTAAGGTGTGGTGACTATTAAATAAAAGTTGCTATGGAATATTCAGCTGAAAATAGCAGTCTTTTCACTCTGGAGTCATTCTCAATACAGGAGTATGCCATTTGGATCGAAGAAAGCAATATTTTCAAAGTTGTTAGATGGGGGTTCAGCGGTGTCTCGAAACTCAGAAATGTACGACTGACTTTGATGATATAATTGTGTTTCCAAGTGTCATGGATCAGCATGGGGTTATATGTCTAAAGTGGTAATGTGTGTTTCCCTCTGGGTAGTGTGGAGAAGCTTACAAAAGCATGCAAGGCAGCCACCTGCATGTCAGCTGTATTATGGCACAGGTAACCAGAAGCCAAAGTAGTGGTAAAAGGACACCATAGAAATCATTATAGATAGTTAAGGATTTCCAACTAAGAATTGTATTCAGCTTTAGAAGTCTTAGATGCTGGATCTGTGCTGCTTCATCTGTTGATGGGACATGTTATGTAGAGTTTGACATCAGAGCAGGGCAGAGCACCGAGGAAGCATTCAGCACCCACTACAGTAAGGCCACAGGGGTTTTGCGGATGTGAGCGCTGCAAACGAGACAACGCATAGGCAGCGTCTATTGCTACACCAAGGCCACTGATTCTCGTGTTCCTGAACTCAGTTACTGACGCAACATTGGGTTAGGCATTGCAGAACACGGGACCACCACCACGCATCTGAAGAGAACTGTACAATGAATCAATAAAAGCACTCAGGAAAAGCACAATGTCATTCACACCCAGAGGTCATACACCTGACATCCAGTATCCCAGCCCTAACCAATCTGCTACCATCTATTGTCATTACGTGCAGGCCATCAGTCGCAAATTTGTCTGTGGTGAGAGAAAATGTATTGAATTTGGAATTATCAGCACTCTCAACACTGTGGATCTTGAAATATTGCTTTCTCTGATTTCTGAAAACTTCAAAGGTCTAACTGCTATTCTGCATTGAAAGCCTGTTAACTCCTGTCATGCAACCATAATCAGATGAGAAACCTTTTCACAAAAATCGCTGGACTGAAAATGACAGTTCTCCCAAAGCACCAACCTCTTATTCCTTGTGTACGATATACAGCCGCCATCTGTATCTGTACAAATCACTAACTTAATAGTTTTATTATCTCTGTGTCTTTCTATTGCTAACAAAAGACATGAAATAACTTTTACATGTATTACTGCAATCATATATAAAGGGAAACTTACATTAAAAAATTATAAGGAGATAGAAAGGCTGACTGGAACTAACCTTCAGGAGATAAAATTCCAGTACTGGCAACAGACACTCAAAATACGACAAAACTGATCAAGTGTTAGTTCCTCCCTTAGGCAGAAAAGAGGGATAATTTGGAAAGGTTAAGAAGGGGAAAGTCATCCAGATACAAGAATGAGAGGGATCTATCTATTGTGAGAACAAGAGATGCTACAATAGCATTTTTCTATATTCATATTTGCCTACTAGCAAAGATATTTTGCTTTCTGGAGATAAACAAACAATTCTGTCTCCTTGTAATTTTATAGTTTTCACATCTGTTATAAATTTCCATTTTTTGTTCAGTTTTAGTGATAAATTACACACCTGTTCTAACTGTATCTCAGAGTTCAAGGATACATTACATGTATCGCAGTAATACTTGTTCACCTTCGAGCGTGTCCCATCTGGTAGTTTATGAACACCCGGTGGAATCTTGAACTCCGCATTTCGTACTGCACCTGTCAGCACCAATGATATCAATACTATCTATCTATCACATCAGGAGATGGCTGCATAGAACAGCACTGATGGGATAATAAATCAGTTTGATAGACATAGGTACCGAATGCATTAAAGAAATGGAAAGAAAATATGGAAACTAAATCATTAAACCACCTACAATGTAACTACTAACAGAATAGGATTAATTTCACAGAACATCCACAACTGATTACTGTAAAGGAAGAAAGTATCCAGTTGTTATAATTTTTGTCAAACACCACCAGTTTGGTGAATAAAAAACCATAAAACATAAGCTGCAAGGTGACAGCACACTGCCAACAGGGGCATCACACTACACATGGATTTAAACTTGGTTGCCTTCGCCTCGTACATATGTTGAGTGATTCACCTTACATTGTCAGTGTGTGGTGGCATTGCAGCTTATGATGTCTTCTAAAAGCAGAGTGTCTGTATGTTTGTTTGTGTGTATGTGTTGCATACAAATCTACAGTTCTGTTCCAATCTTCATGATATTTTGTACACATAAGCTTCAATCTATGAGGACAGTCATCGTAAGAGTAAGAATCACATAAAATACATAGATCACGAGATATGATGTCATAACCAATGAGATGCTGCTCATTTTCTCCTAAACCGTTAGACCGATTTCAACCAAATTTGGTATACACATTCCTTACCGTGCGGTAACAATTGCTGCAAGTTTAATAATCACATACTGTACATGGTTCAGAAGATATGACGTCATAAACAATAGGAATTGCAAAAAACTGCCACATAATGCGGTGAGGCTTTATAAATACGCTGTATGAGAATGAAATTACTTAGCATCTTGCAACAAATTTTAAACAAACTTCAAACCTTTAGTAAACTTTTTCTCACTGACAACAATAGAAAAATAATGCAAGGAAAAAAGTTTCTCATTTACTACTATTCCGCTGTTACTGGAGTAAAACTATGGCATTCGGTATGACGTTACAATTTACACTACCGGCCATTAAAATTGCTACACCAAGAAGAAATGCAGATGATAAATGGGTATTCATGGACAAATTTATTATACTAGAACTGACATGTGATTACATTTGGGTGCACAGATTCTGAGAAATCAGTACCTAGAACACCCACTTCTGGCTGTAATAATGGCCTTGAAACACCTGGGCATTGAGTCAAACAGAGCTTGGATGGAGTATACAGGTACAGATGCCCATGCAGCTTCTACATGATACCACAGTTCAGCAAGAGTAATGACTGGCATATTGTGATGAGCCAGTTGCTTGGCCACCGTTGACCAGACGTTTTCAATTGGTGAGAGATCTGGAGAATGTGCTAGCCAGGGCAGCAGTCGAACATTTTCCGTATCCAGAAAGGCCTGTACAGGACATGCAACATGCGGTCATGCATTATCCTGCTGAAATGTGGGTTTTTGCAGGGATCAAATGAAGGGTAGAGTCATGGGTCTTAACACATCTGAAATGTAACTGTCACTGTTCAAAGTGCCGTCGATGCGAACAAGAGGTGACCGAGACATGTAACCAGTGGCACCCCATACCATCACGCTGGGTGATAGGCCAGTATGGTAATGACGAATACAGGCTTCCAATGTGTGTTCATCGCGACATCGCCAAACACGGATGCGACCATCATGAAACTGTAAAAAAGAACCTGGATTTATCCAGAGGGGGAGGGGGGAGAAAGACATTTTGCCATTTGTGCACCCAGGTTCATCGTTGTGTACACCATTGAAGGTGCTCCTGTCTGTGATGCAGTGTCAAGGGTAACAGCAGCTATGGTCTCCGTGCTGATAGTCCGTGCTGCCGCAAACTCTGTTGAACTGTTTGTGCAGATGGTTAGATGGTTGTTGTCTTGCAAACGTCCCCATCTGTTGACACAGGGATCGAGACAAGGCTGAACGATCCATTACAGCCATGTGGATAAGATGCCTGTCATCTTGACTGCTAGTGATACGAAACCGTTTGGATCCAGTACAGCGTTCCGTATCGCCCTCCTGAACCCATTGATTCCATATTCTGCTAACAGTCATTGGATCTCGACCAATGCGAGCAGCAATGTCACAATACAATAAACTGCAATTTTATCAAAGTTGGAAATGTGATGGTATGCATTTCTCCTCTTTATACGAGGCATCACAACAACGTTTCACCAGGCAATGCTGGTCAACTGCTGTTTATGTGTGAGAAATCGGTTGGAAACATTCCTCATCTCAGCACGTTGTAGGTGTCGCCACCGGCGTCAACCTTATGTGAATGCTCTGAAAAGCTAATCATTTGCATATCACAGCATCTTGTTCTGTCGATTAAATTTCACGTCTGTAGCAAGTCATTTTTGCGGTGTAGCAATTTTAATGCCCAGGATTGTATAATTTGTACACTGCAAATTGTAGCTGCAAGAAATTTTACAAACAGTAAAAAAAAAGGTAAAGCAGTCAACAATCCGAAGACTGGTTTGAACACCACAGTGCTTTCCTAGGCATGGTCCTGTTTGGAGGTGGTATGCCGTTGCCTTCCTCTGACCTTGGAGCTGACTTAACCAGCCAGTTATAGGGGGACCTACAGTTTAACGTGGGTTCTGAACCATGGTGCTACTCAGTATTTTTCACATGAGCAATACTGCCAGAGGTGAAAGAAGTGGAAAGTGACAGATAAAAATCCTAGGACCTGGCAGGTTACAAACAGTATACACACATATAGTTGAGTGTACCTTCTAAAATGTATCACAGTTAAGACACATAGTTCATGAGATATAAGGACATAAACAGTAACACTCATGGAAAACCACCCCATCACCCACCAAGTTTTATTCTATTACTTCTTTACTACTAATTGTATTCCCAAGATATTTTACAGACATACAGTCCTTATACAGATGAATATATAACTGAAAAATTGGCAGGAATAAGTAAATAAATACCCAGGCAACGCTGGGTTTTCAGTTAGTAGATTTATACAGAATATGATGGGCTTTGAATTATCTAAAACTCATCATATTTGATCCAATAAAAAGTGAAACAACTGAAGTGGACTCTTTCTCCCTTTACAGACAGAATAATATTTGCTAACATAGACACTCAACTTATAAATAAGACACAAAAAATACCTTAAAGAAATTTACCTAGTGATTTGTTGCTTCAAGCTGTAAATTACAAATACAAAATTGGCTCACATTATTATAAACCACTTCAATAGTTTCAAATCACCATTTCTGTTCTTCAACTCTGATACTCTGTTATGGTGAAATGTCAAAAACATTAGTTAAGAAGCACTTTAATTACTATACAGATTTATTTTTACTGACTCTTGCAACTGACAATGTACTTTATATGGAAAATTCTTTCAAACGTGAAAATCTGCCTGCAGCAAAATCAGCTGAAATGGCTTGATGTCTGACATTATTCTTCATGCAGAATAAAAGGTGAACTGGTACCAACTGCCACTTTATGGTTGTTTATATGAAAAATAACTACGACATTTCGCAATACCTTTGGTATGAATGAAGCACTGAAAAGAAGATTCAAATATGCTCTCGTTTTATCAATTATCTACACAGATCAAAAGCTGCAAGAACTCAATAACTAATACACTTCTTGACAAAAGTTACCACCATTGTCAAATATGTAGCTTTCATTATGTTAGACAGAACAGTTAATATTTATTTATTGCGATATTTAAGAAAGTTACAGCATACATGTTTTCATAAAATTGCAGGAATACTGTCAGATGTCTGAAACTTCATATCAGATTAATTTGTCCACTGTCCTGGCATTGATTATGTGCTTCTCTTGCAAGCCTGTATGCTGCTGTTCAAAATGTTCAAATGTTTGTAAAGCTTATGGGACTTAACTACGGGGTCATCAGTCCCTAAACTTACAAACTACTTATGAACTATTTACGAACTAGGATGGCACAAATATCCATGCCTGAGGGGGGATTGGAACCCCCGACCGTAGTGGCCGTGCAGACCGTAACTGTGTTTCTTTCATTAGGAATGTCAATTAGGGGTAGTACAGAGGTGTAGGAAAGGAAATGCCTAGTAGTGGTACAGTGTACCCTCTGCCACACACTTTACGGTGGATTGCGGAGTATGTATGTAGATGTAGATATCATCAATATCAAATTGACTGTCTTCATGTAATTCACTTTCCATTCAAAACTAGATGCATACAGAACAAAGTTTTTCTATGTCAGAAATCCATGGAGAATTTAGCTTGATGGCATTGTTTTGATTTGAAGGAACTACTGTTGTATTTCTACAAATTAAGCGATGATGGAGCTCCAAATATCTGAGATGAGGGGGTCAATTCTTATTTTATTTCATCAAATGGCCAGTAGAAATACAGTATTTGATGAAAGTGGACTTACTAGAACAGTGTTCTAAAATTTGATCTTTCAGAGAGTGTGTCATTTGCCCTTTATAAGACTTTTCACTTTCACACAGAATCCTGGAAACACCTGCCATGTGCAACTCCAAAAGGGCATAACACAAACATCCATCGAATGACTGCCCACCCAAGTGATAAATGTGTGGAGCCTACACATATCTCAAAGGACTTTGCACAGAGATGACAGTTCTGACTTTTTCATATTGCTAGTTGTGAATTATTTACTGAGGATTTGTTTGAAGAAAGTCCACTTGATTATACACTGAAACAAAAACTGGAATTTTCAATGCTGTTTTACATGTAACAATGACCAAAAATGCTGAGAGAGAGCTGTAAAAGCAAAGGAGTGTCGCCACTTACAATATCACGTTAATTAATTACTTTTTATTTTTACTTATTTTTTTATTTTTTCTCATCCTTTTCCTGTTTTTCCTAACTTTATTTTTCCGTATTATTCTTATTGCTTTAAATCCCCCCACTCCATGCCCAAATTCCTCTACACCTCCCTTTTATGCTTTCCCACGCCTTCCCTTCACTGCATTTATTGCTGCAATTCAAATTCCCGCCTATCAGAGCCTTTACAATCCATCATGCAACGCAGAATTTTCCATCCCCACCTTTACCGGCATCCTTTCTCCTCCACTCCCCACCTCACTCACAGTCTAGATGCTTGTGTCACTGGAGTGGCCGGACACGACGGTTGTGTGTATATAGTTGTCCGAGTGATTGCGTGAATGTGTGTGTTTCTTTTTCTGACGAAGGCTGTGGACGAAAATTTAAGTTGTGTGAATGTGATTAACTATTTTCGTATCTGTCAGCAGCTCAGTGAGCCTTTCTACGGTGAGTTGTTATCCATCCTCCATTATTGACATTCCTAATGAAAGAAACACATATTGGTCTTATTTGAAAAAGCTGGAGCTGATGATTTATATAATTACCTAAGTATGAATAAAATGTGTCTTTGGAGCTGCTGAAAATCATAAAAACATTCTTGAGAAAAAAGAATAGTATGAGACAGGTTTTAAGCTACGAGGAGAGGCTGTTAGTTATATCACACTTTCTAACCAGTGGTAGAAGTTATGAGAATGTCACATTCAGTACAATTATATCAGCAAAAATGTTGCCCAAAGTGATTCCTGAAATAAAAATGTGATATAGAGCTGCATGAGGAACTACATAATAGTAAAGGAAAATATATAAATAAAAATATATTTATGTAAAGGTTTGGATATATGCTTTTTTTTTAAACTCCCAACAATGAAAGTATACTTTATGAAATGTTAAACAGGGCTGCACTTCAGCAACAGTAACATCATGTTGTGGGTTAAAAACAACAGTTGCATTGAATAGGCGGGTAAAAGTTCATCAACTGTATGTATTTCATTTATGTAAGAATCAATTTTGATTTGTGTGTAGCTGCCATTTAATATTCAAGAGCAATCTGAATTTATTAATGATAGATTTTGACTATAGAATTGTTATCATTAGTGCATAATTCACCATGTCTATTCATAATTCTGCTTCCACAAAATGGCAGGATAGTTTCCATATAGCAAAGCATTAGGAAATCTTCAAAATGTTCATAACTGACAAATTAAAAAGACATGAGGGAATATTAATTCAATGGGGAAAGTTGACAATCTTCTGGGCTGGGATTCGTACCTGGACTCCTGTTTACTAAGCAGTGGCACTGTCCACAAAGCTACTTATATTTTTATCAAGTTCCACAGGACCAAACTGAGAAGCAAGTCTCCACGATTACGGATTGAGTCAACACATAAAATTGTAATAAACGAGTATTAATAGATAAAGCATAGCAATCCTCTGAACACGACAGCCCTAAGCATAATTAAAAATAACACATAATAAAACACAGAGATTAGTTGTTTCTTCCTCCACGAATTACTCAAGAGGATGGAAAGAATGAGCCATGAGGAAACTCTTCAGTTTAGCCTTGAAAGGCCAAGGATTATTACTAAGCATTTTGAATTCTTGTGGCAGTTTATTAAACATGACTGTAACAGAACTGAATCCACATACTAGATATGTTAAGGGCAACAGTGTTTAATGTTTTACAGCAGGTGTACAAGGAGTGTTAAAATTGGTACTACAACAGTTAACAAAGGTGCAGAAATGAATGTTGTAACACTAAGTCACCCAACTCAGTTTAAATGTTATTCGATTTCAGTGCTTGTTTCATAACAACTCATGAAGATGGTACAGGAGGTGAGATTTGGTCACTGTAGGCAGAAATAGTCATACTTTGTGTAAGACAAGTTTGAGGTTCTCCAGCTCATATCTGCAATGAAGGCCTCATTATCACACAAACAGATTCTCATTAGAAAGAGGTTCTACTTTTAAACAAACTGGTAATAAGTTACTCGAACTCAGATGTGAATGCTGACATCATAATGTAATTTATGATACTCGCTGACAACTCATTTCTACGGGACCATTTTGGCAAGAATTTTTAAAACAAGTGAAATTTTCACAACTTGAGTTCTTTGCACTCATATTTAGCTTTTATTACAAATACACCAGATCTTTATCCAAATATCACATAACCCCAATAACTTCTATAGAGCTCTACTCATTAGCTTTTATAAAACTTACAAAATTATCTTTGAAATAGTGGACTGGAGATTTTATACAATTACTACATTTAAAAATAGAATTATGATTTAAACCACTGTTGATCAAGTGAATGGTTGTTGTTGTTGTGGTCTTCAGTCCGGAGACTGGTTTGATGCAGCTCTCCACAATACCCTATCCTGAGCAAGCCTCTTCATCTCCACATCAGAACGGCAACCTACATCTGTCTGAATCTGCTTACTGTATCCATCTATTGGTCTTCCCCTGCGATTTTTTCCCCACACACTTCCCTCCAACGCTAAATTCACAATTCCTTGATGTCTAAGAATGTATCCTATCAATCTATCCCTTCTTTTAGTCAAGGTATGCCAGAAATTTCTTTTCTCCCCAATTCTGTTCAGTACCTCCTCATTAGTTACGCGATCCACCCACCGAATCTTCAGCATTCTTCTGTAGCACCATATTTCAAAAGCCTCAATCCTCTTCCTGTGCGCACTGTTTATCATCCATGTCTCACTCCCATACAAGGCAACACTCCATACAAATGCCTTCAGAAAGGACTTCCTTAGGCTTAAATCAATATTCGAAGTTAACAAATTTCTCTTTTTCGAGAATGCTTTTCTACCCATTGCCATTCTGCATTTTATGTCCTCTGTATTGCGACCATCATTTGTTATTTTACTGCCCAAGTAACAAAACTCATCAACCTCCTTTATTGCTTCGTTACCTAATCTAATTCCTTCAGCATCACCTGATTTTCTTAGACTGCACTCCATTACCCTAGTTTTGCTCTTGTTAATGTTCATCTTATATGCGCCTTTCAGCACACTGTCCATTCCGTTCAATTGCTCAATGTACAAATTAAATAACATTGGAGAAAGGCTACAACCCTGTCTTACTCCCTTTCCAACCACTGCACCCCTTTCATGCCCTTCAACTCTGACAACTGCTGTCTGGTTTTTGTACAAGTTGTAAATAACCTTACGCTCCTTATATTTTACTCCTGCTTGCTTCAGAACTTGAAAGAGTTTATTCCAATCAACATTGTCAAAAGCCTTCTCCAAATCTACAAAAGCTAGAAATGTAGGTTTGCCTTTTCTTAATCTATCTTCTAGGATAATCCGTAAAGTGAGTATTGCCTCCCGTGTTCCTACATTTCTCCTGAACCCAAACTGATCTTCCCCGAGGTCGGCTTCTACCAGCTTTTCCATCCTTCTGTATATAATTCGTGTTAATATTTTGCAACCATGACTTATTAAACTGATGGTTCTGTAGTTTTGACACCTGTCTGCACCTGCTTTCTTTGGAATGGGGATTATTACACTTTTCTTAAAGTCTGAGGGTACTTCGCCTGTCTCATACATCTTACACACCAGGTGAAACAGGTTTGTCATGGCTGGTTCTCCCAGAGAGTTCAGTAGCTCTGAGGGAATATCATCTACTCCAGGGGCCTTGTTTCGACTTAGGTCTTTAAGTGAATGGTATGACACAAGAAATGTATTTAAAATTAAATATCACAGATGAAAGTATTCAGCAAAATGCCTTATCTGACAATTCATGAAGGTGTTTGTTTTGAATCATGTGTTTTTTTTTTTTAATAATTTATCAAATTTATGTGTGAAATGGCTTAAATTTGTAAATTAATTGGTACCATTCCATTATTTGTGATGTAGTTAATTAATATTCATCTTTTTGTGTCACTTTCAGTATCTCAAATGGTGCATGTAACCTTATCTATATAGCTGTATTAGGTTTAAAAAGTGTTTTCCTAAAAGTTTTGATATCTACAATGCATTCAAATTACATCTATAATATTCTGAAATAGTTCATAAGTCTCCTAAGACTGTGACATGTTAGAAAAACAGGTGATTTAATCAGTTATTATGCAACAAAGAATTGATTTGAAATTTATGTAAATACGTGATGTAACAGACTAATATGGAAGCATAATCGAAATACATTTTCTTCTTGTTTTCTTGTAATAATTGATTACGGCCATATTTGAATTTGGCAAGAAATGAAATATGAACATCTATGGCTGGCACACTCAGACAACTGAAGCGCCAGCTACTGTCACTGTCACATAGTTAAGAGCACTAAATATCATAATTTAATTTGCGAGAAATTTCGTTGACAGTCAATTTCTTAAATTTTGTTAGTGATTCTGTTTTTTTAAGAGGTTTAGTCTCACGTACTTGGCAGATTTAATTTGTGCTGCAAGCTACATAATTTAAGTATCAACTTGTCACTTCTTTATTTTGTGTTACGCTTTCAGAAAGTTTTTATTCCTGCATGTTTGATAATAGTGTATTCCATAGGTTTTCTTGTTTATTTAGAAAACAGCTGGATACAGTTTCGTTGTTTAGACAGTATAGTTACCACTGACCACAGTTCAGTCAGCTGCCAGCCGCCTTTATTAAAATGCTAGACTAGTTAAAAGTTCATTATTTAGTTTTCTACACTCTGCAGTTAATTGTATCAATAGGATGTGTGCCTGCTGTGTGCGGATGCAGGAGGAGTTGACCGCAGTTCGTGAACAGCTGAGCGCGCTTCCAGCTACAGTCAGCCATCTTCAGGCTGCTGTCTCTGGGGTGCAGCAGCGGTGGGAAGTCTGGTGTGTCGAGTGGGACACTTCAGGTGTCTCATGCTTTGCCCTCTGTCCCTGCTTTACAGGCACCTTCAGGTGTACTGGACATGGTCGAGCCTTTCTCTCTGCAAGGGGTGAGACGGTTTGAACGAAGTTTGTATCGCTCAAGATAGAAGGCCAATGTAGAGGATGGCTGTCCAGCCACACCCGTTCGTCCTGTGTGTGGATGTGTGGCCACTCCTTTAACAGGGTCCGAGCAGGTGCATGGGGGAAGGAGATTATTAGTTATTGGGAGCTCCAATGTTATGCATGTGATGGAGCCCCTCAGGCAGATAGCGTCGAGATTCAGAAAGAGGTCCAATGTGTGCTCGATGTATCTGTTGCAGGAGCCTCGTCCAAGATGCAGGGGCAGCCTTACTGGCAGCTATCGAGTGTATGGGGTGTGTTCGAATGCAAGTCGTGGCTCATGTCGTCACCAATGACACTTGTCGCTTGGGTTCCGAGAACATCTTCAGCTCCTACAGGCGGCTGGCGCAATTGGTGAAGGCTACTGCGCTCGCAGGCAGGGTGCAACCAGAGCTGTCAATTTGTAGCGTTGTTCCCAGGGTTGATCAGGGTCCTTTGGTTTGGAACCGAGTGGAGGGTCTGAACAAGAGGCTTCGCCAACTCTGTGACAGTCATGGCTGCATATTTCTCGACCTGCGTTACTGGGTGGGCAATTTTAGGATGCCCCTAGATAGATCAGGGGTGCACTACAGTAAGGAAGTGGCTACTTGGGTAGCAGAGTACTTGCGGAGTCCACGTTTTATTTATTTATTTATTTTAGGCTAGGCGCTAGCTCTGATGAAATGACACCTGTCAACATTCAGACAGCAAATTCAGGACAAATTCAGCACAAAAATTCGACTATCAAATTATTAGCCGTGAACTTTCAAAGCATTAAAAACAAAGTTCCTGAATTTGCCAAGCTGCATGGAAATTATTGTGTGCAGATAGTTAAAGCCTCGTTTACACTGGGGCAACAACTTGCAACATTGTGGCACGCGACAGCGCCGCACATTGTCGCATGAGTCACGCGACACAGGCGACAACATTCATCCTGCTGCAAGCTGCCGTAGTGTGCTGCAGACAGCTACCGAGCTGAGTGGGTTCGTGTGCGACAGTATCTGTGCGGCAGCATGTAGGTCAAAAACATGGAGTGGCCCAACAAGAAGTATTTGGCGTTCATTGAGGACTACAGACACTCAGAAGTGCTGTGGAATGTGCGTGACAGCAATTATAAAAATAACAGACTAAAAAGAGACGTGATATGCAAACTTGGTTCAATATATGAAATTGACGAGGTCACTGTAAAGAAGAAGATAAAAAATCTGAGATGTGCATTTCATCATGAGCACACACGTGTGAATAAGAAAAGCCACTCAGCACCTGATACGGAATGGAAATTGTTCACAAATTAATCATTAAAATTCATTCTAGACATGACAGAACCACGTTCCAGAATGGACAGCTCAATTGTAGGTGCCTCGATATTTCAGAGTTAAAAGGAATGTTTTGTGACAACTATTTATAGTGTAGACTTTTATTCATGTGAAATTAAAAGTTATATAAAAAGCCAGTATTGCATGTTGCTTACTTATCTTTATGTAATTCTTCAACACTGATGAAAGAGCTTCACACACTTCTGGCACTATGAGGAAAATAGCTGAATATGATACTTTGAATAAGTACATAAGTGACTGTACGAATCAACTGTAGCTAGAAATCTTAATGTGATAGCCAGTCGAATTCTTGGAGAAACACTATCATGGAAATTGCTATTTTTTTATTTATTTTAATGAGAGGTGCAATTAACTGCAGTAAATAATCAAAGTCCTCAATCGACATTCTCGTAAAGTTACTAAATAAGGCACCATCATCTGCTGTTAGATCTCCTAGTATACTATTCCGTGGACCCTCTTCAAATATTTTCCTCTTCCACAATCCTATCCCTTTCTGTCGATTTTAGTTTCCATTGTTGGCTGCACCTGCATGTGCAATGACCAAGTAAGCCGCATGTGGCACAAATTCTGTTGCTTTGGTATAAATTAAACTGTCGCATGCAACATACGCTGCAAGATGTTGCCTTTTGTAGCATGCTACAGGGTGACGCACGCCACATTTACGTAGCATGCCACAATGTTGCAAGATGTTGCCCCAGTTAAACGAGGCTTTAGGCATCGAAAGCTGGCTAAATCATGATGTGGTAAGGTCAGATATACTTGGCAAGGCATGGAATGTATATCGGAAAGACAGGTTGGACACAGCTGGAGGGGGAGTGTTTAATGCCATGAACAAAGATATTGTATTTACTGAGGTCGAGATTGAGATTGAGAGTAACTCTGAAGTTATCTGGGCATGTATAACAGGTCTAAGAGAAGTAAAGTTAATAGTTCAGTGCTTTTACCACCCTCCCTGAGTGCTACTCTAGCAGTTTTAGAGTTATTCAAAGAAAGTCTACGCCAGTTAGTGTGTAGGTATCTGGGCCATGCAAAATTAGTCGGGGGGGGGGGGGGGGGGGGGGAAACCAACCTTCAACCTTAATAGTATAGATTGGGACCTATCTAGTTTCATTTCAGATTTCAGGCGGTACAAACAATCAGTCTCGTGAGTTACCTTTGGACACAATCTCCGAAAAATGGTCTTGAGCAGTTAATCTGGCAACCCACACGCAATGGAAATATTTTAGACCTTATAGTTACAAACAGGCCTGACCTTATTAACAATGTCTGTTTAGAGATAGGTGTTAGTGATCATGATATTGTCATAGTGTCAATGGTGACCAAAGTTCATAAACCAATCAAGAAAGTTAGGAGCGTGTTTTTGTTAGGAAGAGCTGATAAGTAATTGTTAGGATCGCACTTAGAAAATGAATGGACATTGTTTAGTTCCAGTGCAATGGATGTAGAGGAATTGTGGACTAAATTTAAATGAATTGTAAATAAAGGGTTAGAGACATATATGCCTGCAAAGTCAATTAAGGATGGAAAAGATCCACCTTGCTATAATAATAATGTTAGAAAGCTACTGAAAAAGCAAAGACTGTTGCATTCTCAGTTCAAAAAAAGAACATGCAAATGACGACAGGCAAAAGTTAGTAGGGATTTGTGCATCTATAAAAACATCAGTGTGCACAGCATACAATGATTACCACAGCTACACATTAGCAAAAGATCTTTCTGAGAAACAGAAAAAATTCTAGTTCTATGTAAAATCGATAAGCGGGTCAAAGCCCACTATCCAGTCACTTGTTGATTATTCCGAGGCAGTGATAGAAAAAAGCAAATGGAAATCTGAAGTTCTAAATTTAACCTTTAAGAAATCTTTCACGCACAAATGTACCATCATTTAATCATTGCACTAACTCCGAAAGGGAGGATATAGTACTAGGTATTTCCGGTGTAGAGAAGCAGCTGAGAGAGATAATACAACAAAGTCTCCTGCTCCAGATGGAATACCAGTTCGATTTTATAAAGAGTATTCAGTGACATTGGCCCCTTACTTAGTTTGCATTTATTTCATATCTTTAATTCAGCACAATGTTCCTAGTGATTGGAAAAAAAGGACAGGTGACTCTCATTTATTACAAATGTAAGAGAACTGACCCACATAATTACAGGCCAATATCGTTGACATCAGTTTCCTGTAGAATTTTTGAGCATATTCTCAGTTCAAATATAGTAAACTAGCTTATATGCCCAATTGTTAAAGACAGACCTGTGTATATCATGGTTTTTTAGGGTTCCGGAATCCTTGTTGGATCGCTGTCAATAAACTCAGTTCTCCTAGCCAAAATGTCAAATTTAAGTAGAAGTCATTGTCGAAAACGATGAATGTTCATAGAGTTTTTCATACAAAAGGTGAAATTAAGTCCATAATCCGGAACGATGTAAATTCAATGTCAGGTTGTGTTCATAAAGTTAAGACTGCGGTGCTTGGTGTAAACTTCTGAAAACACTTCTATTGTTGAGATGAGTAATAGTAATAATAATAACAGAGCCATGTATTACCTCTATGGTGTAGTACTAAACTGTTTATCTGTGACAGTAAGTGTATGCTGAAGTACCATATTAGTATGTATGTTGCAGTGTTGCACTGGGGGATAATGTAGTTATTGTGTATGCAGTGCTCCCTACTATCAAAAACTCGACGAATACTGAAAGTCTGGTAATTTAATCAACAGAACAGTTCATGTCTGTTTAAATAAGACGTCATGGTGGTGTCAATATGCAATAAAGTATGTCTGGGTAATCGTTGATGGAATGGCATCAGCCTATCATCTGTATAGAACATTCCAATAAAGATAGTATTTCCAGTGAATTGTCTTGACTGTGTTAGCAGCATAGGACACTATCAGCTAATATGTGTCCCCATGTCCTGCAGTGATTACCTCATAAAGCACGAAGATGATGTCGACCTTGAGTAATAGAACTGTATATTCAGAAGTCGGATTATAGCTTTAAGTACAATTGTCTCTAAAAAAAGACGTCTTTCTCTATCTTAATGTAGTCCGCACCAAAAGTAAGTAATTACAAATTTTAACCACAATATTATCCAGAACAATTATGAAAGCACAGAGGTTTCTGATGAGTTTGTCGCTCTTGTGTGTATATTATCTCTAGTGACAGGCACAGAGCAGAAATATCTCTGGAGTGAGCATTCAGATGAGCGGAACAGATTTTGTGTCTTCAAAATTAATGTCAAAATGTCAACCGATATTGGGAAAAATCTAAAAATCACTGACTTTATCTTGGTGCTTTTTTGTCTGGTTAAGACGGATGACCATGTGTAAATGGCCGTTTTCGCGACACTTCCTCAACATTCTTGTTGCTTCTGTGACAATTTTATTTAGATATTATTTCATGTTATGTGGTTGCTCTGCGAAAAAGAGGTGGGGCTTCTTTGCAGCCAATGCGATACAAACGATTCGTAAGAGCAAATAAATGTGTGGAAAGAGTGGATTTGTTTCAATATCACATGGTAATTCCAGCTTAACATTGAGAAGAGCACAGAACGCAACGCTCACTCCATAGATATTTATACTCTATGTATAATGTAGTGGTTATACCCATCGAAAGATGCACTTCTTTTCTGTCCATGACACTGCAAAGCATATGGGATACAACTAGGAAGAAAAAAAAAATTTGTGTGCGCCACCTGGATTAAATTTTACTTGTAATGGCAGCAGTTTAGATTGCTATCGTTGGCAACGAACTATTCGCTTTAGGAGGAGGATTAATTTACTGACCAGAACAGCATAAATTATTTATTTCATTGTGAACATATAGAATTATTCCCCTCATTCTACGTGACGGATTTTTGAAAAAGCATTCACCAGCCGTTGCCAACATCAGCACACAACGCCGCCGCCGTAAGTAAAATTGTACCCCTTGTTGTAGTGTATTACATCATAGTTATGAGAATGAAAAAAAAAAAGCAGCAACACCATATTTAGTTATTTGGTGTACTACGTAACTATCATTGCCTCACATTGTCCTTTCTTGTACTATGGCGTTTTCGAGATATTCCTAAACAGAACACACTCAAAATGTCATGAGGATATACCGAAACCAGAAAGGGAACTACTTAAATTCCTTTTTCTTTGCAAAGAATTCTTATGTAAATTAGAGCATCAATAGATGCGAAGGAATGTCGTTATGTTTTAAATTCAAATGTCTCCTGTCAAAAGAACCGAAGAAATGTCGTTAAGCTGTGCATATACGAAGTGTAATTAGCAAGTCCCTGTTCAATGTTAGTTTGTATTTGCAGAGATAAAGTTGCGGCTCTTAATTCAAAATACATATGTTACTGAGGGAATAAGCACAACACAATCATGTATTGTTGCTTTGCAGCACTACAAAACCAACAGGTCCTTTACTTGTTCGTTGCTGTTCTATGGCATAATCATCGGAAAGAATTAAAAAATAAAAATTAAAAAAATGCAGCAGTGCCAACTATTAATTCTTTGGTGCACTACATAACTAACAGGGCCTCTATTTATTCTGTACTGTACTACACCGTTTTCAAGGCATTTCTAAACAGAATGAACTCTGGATGCTATAAGTACGCACCAAAATCAGAAAGGAAATGACATAAATTCATGTTTTCTTGCAAAGAATTCTTAGTAAATGATAATGTTGATCTAGTAAAACAATTATGTTTTTGTGTCATACCTGGGTTAAATTTCACTTGCAGTGGCAACGGTTTAGTATGTTAATGTTGGCAATGAAATGTTTGCTTTAGTGGGATTTGCAGATAGGAACAACATTCATTACTTATATCATTATCAATACTAAGAATTATTCCCCTCATTGTACGTGACTGATTTTTCAAAAAGGATTCAACGGCCGTTACCAACATCAATACACTACACCGCTGTCGTAAGGAAAATCACAGCCCTTGTTTCTGTGTATTACGACTTAGTTATGAGAATGAGCAACGCATCATCACCACCTATTAGTTATTTGGTATACTATGTCAGTAACAGCGCCTCTATTGGGCCTTTGCTATACTACGCTGCATTTCAAGTGTACCATACACCAGAAACTATAAACTATGATATCTTTTATTCCCCTTATCCAATTTTGATGAAATGAAGCTTATATGTTGCGCCAAGGTACTCTTAGTCGACCTACGAAACCCCATGAAAGTTCATGTAATACTCTTGGAGATTTGCTGTACTACACCATACTTAAAGCTTAGTATACACATAAAACTTCGAATTACAATATCTTTCTTTCCTCTGAACCAATTTTGATGAAATTAAGCCTATGTTACTCCCCAAACTATTCTTAATTTACCTGTGGAATCCCATTAAAGTTCTTGTAGTACTTTTGGAGATTACCTTAAACAAACGGACATAAATGATGGCTTTTAAGCAAATGTTTAAATTATGATATCTTTATTTTCTCTGATCCAATTTTAATTATTGAAGCCTTTATGTAACTGCACAATATTCTAAATTTACGTGTGAAAACCCCATGAAAATTCGTCAAGTAGTTTTTGAGATAAACGTGTCCAAAAAGAAAGACAGACATGACGGTCGTAGATAAAAAATTTCAAATTTTCCGTGATCAGATTTTTATGAAACAAAATCTATATGTTGTCTAGACTTACACTGAAGTTACCTGTGCAAACCCCATGCAAATTCGTGAAGTAGTTTTGGAGATAAGAGGTTTTTAATAGTTGAACAAACAGACACAACGATTACTAAAAACACTTAAAATTACAATGTCTTATTTTTGTGTCATCCGATTTTGATAAAATTATGCCTATATGTTGACCCAAACTTTTCTCGTGTTTTCTGTGAAAACCGCATGATGATTCGTCCAGTATTTTGAAGATTGACGGGAACAGCGACAGGCCTACATTTACAGATTTATTATTAGTATAGATATCCTTGAGATGGAATAGCTTCTTTCTATCAATCAGCATGGGTTTAGGAAATGTCATTCGTGTGAAACTCAGCTTGCCCTTTTCTCACATGACATCTTGCGAGCCACGAATGAAGCGCAACAGGCAGCAGATTGTGTTTTTCTCAATTTCAAAATGGTGTTCGACGTGGTGCCACACTGCAGACTGCTAACGAAGATACTAGCATATGGAATAGGTTCACATATTTATCTCTGGCTGAATGACTTCCTAAGTAATAGCATGCATGACGATGTTCTCGACGGCAAGTGTTCATCAGCGACAAGTGTATCGTCAGGCGTGCCCAAGGGGAGTGTGATAGGACCGCATTCTAATATATACAGTTGTGACACTCCGCCAAATTTTTTTTAACGCAGCGCCCCAAGCGGCTAGCCGGGTATCCTACTCAGTCCGGTACAGTTTAGATGAATGCGATATCCAGCTGTTGTTGTTTACATTTGTTTCCGAAATGGTTTTTACTGCAGGAACTTACATGATTGTGTCAAATGCAGGACTTCACTTGTGGACAATAGCCAGGACCTAAATTCAAATGATAAATATTATTCCTACTTCAAGAGCTATCAAGACAATTTTGGAAACTTGATTATTTGTAGTGAAGCAGTTTGTACATTTTTCAAAAGTTGTGAGAAGCAGATGGCTTTAGTTTTTGAACAAGAAGTTCACAAGAAAAACTGTGATGCATTATTTGTGGACACGTTGAAGGGGGCTTCAAATTTTCCTGCTGGGTGCTGTAATGAAGCTACACTGCTGTTAATAAGTCTTTTAATAAGGCTGTTTTACAGGATTAAGTTTCTGAACCAAGACAATTTCCAATAATAAGAAATCAAACAGAAAGCTTGCATATTTAGGCTGCTGATTTGTTTGGTATGTACTCAAATCACTTATATTGTTAGTCACTTAATGATTCTTGCTTCCTTCTGGTGATGACATTGCTATGTTGTGAAACTTTTTCACTGACAGAATTTCTGAAAAGTAGGCTTCATTATTTAAATATTTGCATTTACGTGAACTTAGTGTAATCAACATATTAAAATGATGATTTCAACATATTTCTATCATTATTTGGAAGCCGTTTGTCAGGCGTTAATGACATAAACACAATAGTTTATTATCATTTTGATCTTGAAGGTACAGGTCAGTGCTGTTAACGTATGCTCATGTGTATATTTATAGTTTTTCAGTGTCAATGTGGTACGCAGCAATTCTACCCAACATTGTAAATATGTTGTAGCTAACACTGGATTTTCAAGTTGTAATCATATTCACTTTTATTTGAGAATCATACATTTCTTCTGGTTTTACACCAATGCTTGTAGATAGTGAATGACGTTAAATATTTTGTAAATTGCGTAAAAAAAGGGACAAAAGCAAACATTATCCATATGACGTCAATGATTCTCGCATGGCTAGCTGCTTGGGGTGCTAGTGTCGCTCCAGCTGTCAAACAGTAACAACTTTCACAGCAGTGAGTGTCATGACTGTGTATATTAGACCGTGATAGGAGCGCTATTGTATTAATATAAATGATCTGATGGACAGAGTAACCTGTATTGTGGCTGTTTGCTGATAATGCTGTGGTGTATGATGACTGTAATAACATACAGGATGACTTAGACAAAATTTCTAGTTGGTGTGAAGAATGGCAGCTAGCTCTAAATGTAGAAAATGTAAGGTGGATTCGAAGTACGGCAGCCGGAGGTGATAGTTGTATGACTATGTGATTTTGTGAATGTTCTACTTTCTGGAGAAGGCCATGGCCAATAGCTGAAAGTGTTGTATGTGTGTGTCTTTTGTCTGCACTTGTCGCAGCTCATCACCACGTCTTTGCGGTGAGTTGTAAATTGTCCTTATTACTATATTATTAATTCCAAACTGGACTTTCCATTATTAGAAAATGTATGGTGATGCACATGAGTAGGAAAAATAATCCCATAATGTTCAAATAAAACATTAGTAGTGAGATTCTTGATGCAGTCGCATAGTTCAAATATCGAGGTGTGACACTGCAGAGTGATATGAAATGGAAGATACAAGTAAGGACAGTTGTGAGTAAGGCAGACAGCCGACTTAGTTTTATTGGGAGAATTTTGGGAAGATGTACTTCATCTGTAAAGGAGACTGCATATAGAACGCTTGTATGACCACGTCTTGAGTACTGCTGAAGTATTTGGGACCCACAGCAGATCAGTTTAAAGGGAGACATACAAGCAGTTCAGAGGCAAGCAGCTACATTCGTCACTGGTTGGTTCGACCAATGTGCGAGTGTTACAGAAATGCTCCAAAAACTCAAATGGGGATCACTGGAGGAAAAATGACATTCTTTTCGAGAAATTCTGTTGAGGAAATTTAGAGGGCTGGAATTTTAAGCTGATTGTAGAACGATCGTCCTGCTGCCTTCTTACATTTCGTGTAATGATCGCGAAGACAAGATAAGAGAAATTAGGGTTCTTAAGGAGGCATAAAGACATTCTTTTTTCCCCTTGTTCTATTTGGGAGTGGAATAGGATAGGAAATGTCTAGTAATGGTACATGTACCGTCCGCCATGCACCTTACAATGGATTGTGGAGTATGTATGTAGATGAACATCCATATAGTATAGAGATTGCGGGACCAGTCATATCAACCAGGAAATAATATTTGAGTGGGGAGGAAAACACTTACTCAAACACATTATTGTGACTAATGAAACCTGGTTACGAGGGTACAAAGCAAAACTGAAGACTCAATTGGCTGAATGGTTTTTTTTTTTTTTTTTATTCTATTTGCCCTTGTGCACAATAAATTTTTACAGAGAGTCAATGCATATGTTTTATTTCAATCTTTGTATGATCTCCTTTACTGGAACCCTACTTTATGTTGGTATTCAGGGTACACATTGCCTTATCAGTTGAATGACCATAACAGAATTTCAACTTCGTTGCACTATCTCAAGACATACCACAATTGCCATTTTTTTTGGAATATCTTTATATATATATGTATATTCAGGAGTTTCAGAACATTTAAAAGATGTTAGAAGGGATATGAAGAGACAATGGTAGATCAAATTAAATAACAATTGAATATGTAGGAAAAAAACAGTTCTGTCAAGTTTCTTTCAATTTACAAGTGTAAGTAAATTATAGAAATATAAAAATGCCAGAAAACACTGTGTCTGATTTTTGCATATATAAAGCTAATGTCCTTCTAGAAGAATGTGCTAAAAGAGTCTTTGAAGTTACCTATATTCAGCATGCAAATACATGTATTATCCTTTATTATAGTAACATGAGATTCTGCGAGAAAAAGTGTGCAGTTACATCTCTAATACATAAGTGCACAGAGAAGTGACACTTACCCATCAACTAGAAGACCAGGCACATAATCCACTTTCAGCAAACAGTTTTCTCACACGCAATTAATAATTGTGACTTACAATGAAAGCTAAATATTGGTTTAAACAATAGAAAAGATCAGTTGGTTAAAGTTTACACTAATGCCATCTGTTGGAAGGTAAAATAAACAAGTAGTACATGTAGTTTTTAAGTTCCTCTGCGAAAACCTTTCCAGAAGGACAACAGTTATATCTGGATTACTTTCTTTTAATGTTACAGCACAACGAATGGATTACATGAAATAACATTTCTGTACAAGATAATATTGAAGATGATAAACATACTAACCTTTATTTTCTTCAGAATTAATACCACCTCCATTATTAACTGCTGAAGATATACTGGTGTTACTTAATGTGGATGGAGTTCCAGCATTTGTTATTCCTTTTTTAAGAACTTTTTGTTTGTGTTTATTGCCTGAAAAATGAAAATTTTGCACAGAAACAAAAAAATTAATATCATAACTGAAGGACAACAGAATAGATGCATGCAAAATGTCACATGCAACTTATGGCCTATGCAGATACAATAATTTTTCAAGTAACTGCCTACAGTATTCTACTGTTTACTTTAATTTGTTTATGTACTAGTCGGTGCAAAATGTCCCATTTTTAAGTAGCTCAAACACAATGCCTATTGAAACTAAATAAAAAATCAACAATGTAAAGGCCTGTAATCATGCATTGCACAAAGTTGCATTTTACAATTTGCACAAACATATCTTGAAGGTCCAAATCAACAGTGTGTGATGTTGGGAATGTGCTGGTCAAACACTGCAGTAGCTGCCAGTACTTCCACAGCATCAAGTGAGCTCTCACAGCAGCACTGGCCTGACAAATGCATGGGAAGCCGCAGGAGCTATTTCAATCAATGGCCACGCACCACCAATGTCTGTCCATAAGATGGATGGCACTGACTTAAGATCGGTTTACTTTCAAGCTGTTCTCTATCACTGCAGTATATCATGTGGAGCTACTAACACAACAGATAGGTACCCACAGGTTGTTTTTATTTCTTTCTGACCCGTCAGCTCAAGCCAGTCAAAATGAGGAAACAAATTTCAAGCTTTTGACCTGAAAATTGCAGTGAAAGCAATGTAGTCTTACAAGCTTAACTGCTTTCAAACCAAATTATTTATGCTCAAGCATATAAAAATTATTAAGAAACAGAAGACAAAACTGATGAATAAAACTGCATGTATAAATTTTATTATAAGCCTGACACGTGTTCGTTCACAAAATTGCTAAAGTACAATAAAACTTAATGCTATTCAGAATAATGAAATGGGTATAGTGTTTGTAAATTATAATGGGATCATATTGACCAAGGGAGAGGGGGTGGGGGGAGAGGGAGAGAGGGGGTGGGGGGAGAGGGAGAGAGAAAGGGAGCAGGGGTGGGAGGGAGGGAGGGAGGGAGAGATTAATAAAATATACAACATAAAAAGTTCTATACATTCGTTACTATCTGGTGTTGTATTCTTATATTTGTAGATTGTGCTGCCCACAGCAATGATAGTGTAACTGTGAAACTGTAATGGATGCTGTGAATAAATCTGAGAGATCAGAAATCACTGTGTCCTTTAATCACTAACGTGTAGCAACATTTTGGTGCCAAAACTGGGAAGTATATGAAGGGATTAAGTGCTACGAAACATTCAAGAGGAGAAGATTTTGAGACGCTTCAGTCTCAAAATACCATGCTACGCCATGTTCAGCTCACACAGATAAATTGTGGCAATACTGTATATCACTAATAACAGACATTAGTGGTAGATAGTTTTGCATATGGTATTATTGGTTGCATTCTTGAGTAATAGAGGGGACTACTAACAGATTACTAGACTGCAGCATGATCTGTCTACAAAAGCAACCATTAGTGAGGGTTGCAAAGTGTGAACACAGCACGGCTGTGCCATCTGTTGACAACAGCTAACATCCATAGCAGGTGCCATTGGTGAATACTCCAGGACAGCACCATCTCTTAACAACCTTGGACAGGTTGCCATGACCCACTCAGGAACTCAGGAATTTGGGAAAACTGTGATGCAAGTGGAAAAATTTGCATTCCAATGCAACATACTTCATGAGTCAGATGAACTTTTTTGATGCTTCTTCTCCAGCAGATGATGTTGTGTACTGCCAGGATCGTCTGTGGGAAACATTAGAAGAGTTAACATCACTTAACGATACAATACAGGATTTGCTGGGAAGCATGAAATATGAGGCCGACATGGAAGTCTGCGAGGAATGACATCAAAACAGCGAAAAGTTTCTCAGAGCATAACATTCAGAGAACATAAATATGAATTTTCCTATGTCAATGAACAGACTATGGAAATAATGAAAACCTAATATGGGGATAACAACAGGATTATTATTAAAGTCACTTGGACTTCCTGAGAAATCTCAACACTTCAACTTCAGTCAGTACAGAGGTACTCAATGCAACCTACATTGAATACCATAAGCACATCCAAGCACTACAAGCACTAGAAGATGTGGATTTATTTGTATGGCAAAGTGCTTACCCCTGAACTTTTCAGAGCATTCCCAAATGAAATCTGTAAAAAATTGGCTTGTGTATACACAAAGGCAAAAGATACAAGCAGGAAACTGTTCAAAACTCGTGGAATTTCTAAATAAGGGGTGGAAGGAGCCATCAACATAAACAAGATACATGGAGACACCTTTACACATGAAAATTATGCACTCATAACATCATCTTTCCACGTGAAAGTTAAAATGTAGGGGACAAGAAGAAGAAACAACAAAATTTTGAGCACTTTTGCGAAAAAAACAGGCACTGGGGCCAAGACTGCTGAAAGATTGCAAAACTTGGAGGCAAGAACAGACACCCTACAGAAAATGAACCTTTGTTCTTTATGTCTTAGATGTAGCCACTACACAATTCAGTGCTTCAAACAGAGAAGACGTCCTGCATAAAATGTAAGGGTGAGCACCACATTTCCATCTGTAGTAGCCATGTCACAACAGTAAACAAAATTCAAACATACATATTTGCAGACAGCTCGTGTGACCATCACTAGCAAGAACACAACACGTCATCCTAGACAAAAGAAGTCTTATACTTCATCTCTCTCAAGGAGAAAAGCACAGTTTGATGTGATGGGGTGCTCCACCAATTCCCACAGTTCAGTTTGAAAGTAGCAACAATTCTTCGCATAAACCAACAGTGCCACAAGTTGTAGGAGATATCGCTTTGAAGAATGGTACTGCCAGGGAGATACCAAAGAGACACTGAAGATCTACCTATTGAAATCCTGATCAGTGTTGATTATTATAGGAAAATTGTGACCTTGGAACAACCAATAAGATTTCACCATCAATGGTTCTTATTCCAACAATTTTAGGGTAGCTTCAATGAGATATCAGAAGAGTGAGTGTACAGATTCAGGGACCTAGAAACAACTTGTATAACACAACATCAAGAGTGAGTGTTAATACCTATGGTCCAACCCATTTATCAAGAATTCAAAGAACCACATTACATAGAGTCTGGCTGCAGAGATGTATGCCTGGCTCAAAAGAAGGATATGCTTTTCTCCAGCAGCCACCCAACTGCTGAAGTGCACCTTTGCTCCTTACGGAACAAGTTGCAAGGAACTGAAGGACTTAATATAATTAGATATGGTCTCTTGGTAAATTATCTCCACCCACGAATATCACTTTGATCACCATCACTGAACACAGCAAGATTTAGTTCATACTTCAGGGTACTGCACATAACTGTCAGAGCTCTTCAAGACCATGCAGTATACTGACATACAATACCACTGCGTCCACTATGGAATCAGCTGGTAATCCATACCACCACCTGCGGCTTGGTGGGTGGACTAGTGGGAATGCAGGATAGGCTCCGTCAACCCATAGGCCACTAGTACAGCATCAACACTCCTTACATGCTTGTTAATCCAAACAGTACAGCTGTTCACCACAGAGCACTGTCTGCGACTGTTGTGGGCTGTTACTGAGCACAGCACTTGAAGCGTTAAACTTGCACCTCCTTTCGTTTCAGCTGTTTGGAGTTCAACAACTTGTGAACTTCTTAAGAAAAGGAATCTCTCTGCTTCCCTACAATTTCAAAGAAATAGTTACGAAGTCCTAAAAAGTATTGGTTGCTTTTACCTATAGCATTTATTGGCAAAAATACTTAAGTTGTTGCTCACCAATTACAAAGTTATTCCACTTTGCTTAGGTACCTTCTGCTTACAATCTTACTTTATCGAAACCCCAACACCTGTTTCTTGTGAATATCACCAACAAATATTGTAAATGCAACATGAAATCATGGAAGAGGTAGGTTACAATGATGAAAGTATTGGGTACTAATGCCAAAAAGCTGGTTAGGTCACCATTTTTTTAATATGAGGTCACACATCATATACCTGTATCTGCATCCGTGTGCGTGTATGTGTAATAACTTTCTAAATGCATGTACTGCATATGTATATCACAAAAGAGATACAAATCTGATGATGGTCAATCTGAAATGAATCATTGAGATGTGACATGTAATAAAAAAAATTGTGACCTAACCAGCTTTTCAGCAGCACTACCCATTCATCGCCAACAAAACGAGGCCAAATATGGCTATTGGGCAATTTTAAAATAAAATATCTGGAATATTCGTAACCATTCGGTGTTGCTAATTGACGCACTGTTTAATTAATTATTCACTCCAGTGATGGATTGTTTATTACATTAATTTTTTTTTTCCAGCAAGCATTTCATTTTAGGTGTCTTACTTTCTTCTGACATTAATGATTCCAGATTTTTATCTCACCCTGATAGCATGTGAATTTTATGTTCTTGGCTCTTTGGTTTGTTGTTCAGTCTCCATCTTTTAGTTTTCTGTGACAGTTCTTTTTCCAAAGCTGTTAGTTTGGAAAGAATCTTGTCTTCTATTTGAACTCCTGCTTTAACTGTATTTAATTGCACAACTGTGTCAGTTTCTTCGTTAACGTTTTGCACTTCTTTCACATTTATGATACACCTGATTATTTGGAGTATTTTTCAATTTGTCACCTAGATATACCAGGTGATCAAAAAGTCAGTATAAATTTGAAAACTTAATAAATCACGGAATAATGTAGATAGAGAGGTAAAAATTGACACACATGCTTGGAATGGCATAGGGATTTATTAGGAGGGGGGCGGGGGGGGGGGGGGCGGAAGCACCCCATATTGCTAGACGCGTGAAAAATCTCTTAGGCACGTCATTTGGCGATGATCGTGTGCTCAGCCGCCACTTTCGTCATGCTTGGCCTCCCAAGTCCCCAGACCTCAGTTCATGTGATTATTGGCTTTGGGGTTACCTGAAGTCGCAAGTGTATCGTGATCGACCATCATCTCTAGGGATGTTGAAAGACAACATCTGACGCCAATGCCTCACCATAACTCCGGACATGCTTTACAGTGCTGTTCACAACATTATTCCTCAACTACAGCTGTAAAGAACATCATCTTTGCTTTGTCTTAATTTGTTATGCTAATTATTGCTTTTCAGGTCAGATGAAGCGCCATCTGTCAGACATTTTTTGAACCTTCCCCCCCCCCCCCCCCCCCTAATAAAACCCCATGTCATTCTGAGCATGTGAGACAATTTTTACCCCTCTATATACATTATTCCCTGATTGATTAAGTTTTCAAATTTATACTGACGTTTTGATCGCCTGGTATTTTATGGAAAGGATAATTTGGAAAACTGCTGACTGGTACTCACATTGAGAATATTTCTCTTGGAATCAGGTTTATAATCTGAATCAGTGAAGTACTGACTACAAACCACTGATGTATTTGGCACGAAAGTTTCTCTACAAATCACACACAATCACAAATTTCTTAGGGTATTATGAACTGAAAATTCACAGTAACTAATGCTGCTAATTTTTACTTTTTGATTCTTACATAATGACACACAGCAGAGAGGCATCTGTAAGGAATAAGGACTGCATTACAGATTATTGAGCTATACAGTCACAACACAGTATCAAAGTATTTTTATCGCAAATATTCAGAACAATCAACAACACACTCAAGTGCAGTTCAAATGCAAGTACTACAACATTTTCACTGTCAATCACTTCCTGTATTTTTCACCTTTGTAAAAAGAATACTGCAGTGGGATGATGATCTTCAACCACAATAAATGCAGGTTTTTGGTTTTGTGTTTTAGGTGGACAAACAATAAATGCAAAATTATGTATTACATATTTGCTATTTACAGCTAATATGAACACATATGTCTCTGACAGTAACAATTTGATAGTCTGGGAACACCTGGGCACAGCCCATTAGCTTTTAGTAGTAGTAGTAGTAGTAGTAGTAGTAGTAGTAGTAGCAGCAGCAGCAGCAGCAGAGGCAAAAGTTGGTGCACATGGCAGAAGTTGCAATTCCACCGATATGCACACCATCATTTGAGCCCAGAAAGCGCCAAGACTGTTAGAGAATGCTAGCGGTATATGGTCAATTGCTGCCTAAGGTAGGTTCTTGGTTGGTCACAGGTGGATGAAGAGAGCCTAAACACAATTTTGATTGGCATACAAACCACAATAAACTAGCAATCCATCACTCAAGAGGAAAGAGACAGCACATTAATACCAGCTCACTTTCTAAATGGTGGGAAAATAGTAACTATTCCATGTGGCCAGAGCCAGCAACTAAAATGGACCTTGCCAAGGATCTCTGAGACAAAATGTCAATAAGGACATTTTGGCATAGGGAAACTGAATACCACCTGCTGCTAAGAAATTACCATGAAGTGAAGGGATATCCTTCACAAAAAAAGAAGAAGAATTGGTGAGGTTGTTCTGCTCCAAGAAGACAGTAAACCATGGCACTTGTGGACAAGAGCTGTGGAGGAAGAGGTGTAGCATGGTAGAAAAAATAAAATATGCCTCATTCTCTGCCAGCCAGACAGTATGAAAGTCTGCAGAGCAGTCCAGCTGGTCAAGCCTCTTGAGATGGACCAGGGTGGGGAAGATGGTTCGGGAATAAATCTTTTATACATCTGGTAGTGTATTCTTGTATCTGTCGATTGTGCTGCCCTCTGCAGTGTAACTGTAAAGGATGCTGTCAGTAAATATGTGTGAGCAGAAGTTACTGTGTCCTTGAATTACTAGTGTTTAGTAACAACATTCCTTGCTGTTTGATTACAATTTAATGAAAGTAATAAATTGGATGGTATTAAATGAAAAAGTTAATGACTTCTTCTTCTCATTTAATTGATAACTTTTTAAACATCACAGCATTCATTACTGGTATTTGAAGTTTTCAAGATGTCGTACTAATAAATATCCTCAAATTGCTCAGTGGCATACAACAAAATTTAGCAGTAGATGCAGTTTCCAGCACACATTCACAAGTTCTGCAGTTAAAATATAATGATATCTACAGAGATCAGGTGTTATCTATATCATAAATACCAGCCAAATGTGTCTGCAGCTGCTGTGACGAATTCACAACGACATCACAGACTTCACACCTCAAAATCCTGGTCTTTTCATCACGAGTGAATGTCTGTCCACTGCTTTGCAACTGCTTCAAAATTTCTTGTGATTTTACCTAATTAACACACAAACAGTATATTACCGGTTTTATGCAAGAGCTGCAATGTTACTAGATGAACTGCAGAACCATCTTTATGTACTTCATACTCTAATGTCTTATCTAGTCTATTGTCCTACAAAATTATCTATTAAAAAAGTTACCAATTATGCCAAAGGCACATGAAAGAATTGGTATTAGTTGTCTGCTAAGGTCAACAGAAACAGAAAGATAAAGTAATTGAATCTGAAACTGTACATTCATTTCAAAATTTGTTTTGGATGCTCACCTTCCTATCTATCTTACATTTTCCCTCTCAAAACTAATTACAAGTAATCAATAATTACTGTTCTTTCTTAGAAATTTGATAATCAGTATAGTCACAGAAGCTGTTAATGTTGTGGTGACTAACACAATTTTGCTGTCAGCTGGTAAATACAGTTTATCATCACACTCCTGCTTAAAGCTGCATCCTCAGGTGATATGTAAAATCCACAAAAAATTATAATAATAATGGAAAGTCCAGGTTGTAATTAATAAGACAGTAATAAGGACAGTGTACAACTCACCGCAAAGACGTGGCGACTAGCTGTGACACGCGCATACAAAAGACACACACATACAACACTTCTAGCTATCGGCCATGGCCTTGTTAAAAAAATAGAACATTCACGCAATCACACAGGCACACAACACAGTCATAGAACCATCACCTTCGGCTGCTGCGATTCTTAGATATAAAAGATCCTCCTCATTTATTATTACAATAAGGCAATTTTTGTTGTTAATAATAATGGCTTATGCCCTAAAAGATTTGGATTATTCCATGGTTTTTAATCCAATGTGCCATTAAAACAATGTTGTCATAATAATTAAACCAAATTAACAAAACAAATCAATTTTTGATCCAGTGCAAAAAGGGGTACACTGAAGGAAATCTTATCTTTGAATATACAGATGTATAAAAAAAACAGATAAAAAGAATGCAGTTAAAACCTGTTTTAAAGTAGCAACCAAAACCTAACCGAGCATGGGATAGTTGTACTTTACAAAAACTCTTCAATTGGCCCTATCTTACATATCGGAAGGCATGAGTTGTGCTGCCACGAGAATCTCATCTTGCTTCTTTTGGCCTCCCAGAAACACTGGCTGCATGAGTCAAACAAACATGCACATTCTGTAAGGTAATGTGCAGATGACTAACAGCGGGGATTGCTTGTGCATTTAATTGTAACTAAAAATGATTTAATATATTCAACTGTCAATACTAAAAATACTAAGCTGTTTTAAATCCAACTGATTAATTACCATAATCGGAGAGCAATTAATTTACTTCTAAAAATTTCAAGCCTCTCCAACAAACTTAAAACAGGGGCTTTTTCTTCGCAAAGAAAAATTATTAGATTTTCTCTGGCATTTGTAATATTATAGTCACCTTCTGGTCATTGTACTGTAAATGCAAATTTAGATTTTTTTAAACTTTATTTTATTTATTTATTTATTTATTTTTAATTTAATTTTTTTTATTACAATGCTCCAGAAATCCGTTATTAAAAGATCTGCTGAACTGACTGATATATATTTTTTGAGCTGTCATTAGATTTCATAGACCCCGTCATATTTTTTTTAAGTGTACTTTGCTTATGCTTAGTTTCTTAGCAAGATATGAAAGAATAATTGATGCTGGAATAATATTTTCAGTGCTCATAAATGTCTGAACTGATTCAATACATGGAAATAAGAGAAACAACATAATGATCTAGCCTACTGATTCAAATAATAAAACACCACTGTATAGCAGACTACACTATTAATGTACTATTTTGGAAAACATAGGTTAGAAAATAAAACAGCCACCAGTTGCAACCGGTTTCGAGCAATTATTGCCCTTCTTCAAGTATCTGTACAGGAAACAGTTGTGAATAATAGACAAATATTAGGATCTGTATATTATTCTTAACTGTTTCTTGTACAGATACCTGAAGAAGGTGCATCTTACGATTTAAGGAGCAGGGTGAAATCAAAATTCTAATATTTGTAGAGCTTATGGGACTTAACTACAGGTCATCAGTCCCTAAACTTACAAACTACATATGAACTAGCTAATACTAAGGACGGCACAAATATCCATGCCCGAGGGGGCATTCAAAATCCCGAACGTAGTGTTGTTTTTAAAGGGGACTAAACGGCTGGGTTATCAGTCCCCTTTTCCCAGAAAAGAGATCACATCATGTGTTTTACAGTTGAAGATGAAGCACTTCACAGCCAGTATATGAGAAGTACAGGAAGATAGTGTATGCTAAAATAAAATAATAAAAAGAAAAGGAAAACCACAAAAGTAGTGGACCAAATAGTCAACTGTGCTAAAATATCACAGCAGAAGAGAGTGGCTGGCAGATCAGTAGGGTAATAATGGATGAGCCAGTCATCCTGTAAACACTAAAGCTGCCAGTTGGAAATAGAATTGGCAAGACAAAAGAAACAACCGATTAAAGCTGTTGAAGTGGTGGGCACATGAAAGATCAGGCTTAGGTACCCACCATTAAATCACATGATAAAAACCAGCTGCTTGAATAAAAGCTAAAACATGGTCAACCATAGAGGCATAATCAGCTAAAAGCAAAGGGAGCGCAGAAGGCAGGTTAAATGACTGCCACAATGCAGCTAAAAGTGGAAGGTCCAACAAGATGTGGACCACAGTCAACAGAGCGCCAGAATGGCAGTTTGGCGGGTCCTCTTGAGATAAGAAGTGGCTGTGCGTGAGCCATGTATTGCCTATAAGCAGGTGACAGAGGACAACCGAGTCCCTTCGAAAAGGCCTAAGAGAAGTCATCCAAGCTGCTGTTGAAGGTTTGATTGCACGGAGCTTATTGGGCATACTCAATGTCAAGCATTTTTAGTTCCAGTCCATGGATATCTTGCGGTGCAGGTCCAAGCAGATGTCCCTTTCTGTGGTACCGATATCCAGGCACTGGGAGGTGATGGCCTGCTTGGCCAGCTGATCAGCTCATTCTTTCCCTGAAATGCTGATGTGACCCGGGGTCCAGATGAAAGCCACAGAACGGCCAGACATGCCAAGACTGAAAACAGAGTCTTGGATGGATCGCAGTAGATGGTGTTTGCAGAAACATTGGTTGAGAGCTTGCAAGCCACTCAGGAAGTCACTGCAGATGACGTATGACTTCCTGGGGCATGTACGGAGGTGATCTAGAGCACAAATTGTGGGGATCAGCTCTGCCGTAAAGACGGTACAGCCAGGAAGCAGGGAGCGATGTTTAATGTGGTCACCATGAACGTAGGCATAACACACTCTGCCTTCTACCTGGGAGCCGTCAGTTTATAGGACTTCTGCATCACAGAATGTACCAAGTATGTCCAGAAACTGTTGATGATGTTTATGTGGTGAAACCGACACCTTTGGATCACAGTACTATTGCAGGTGGAGCCGTAGGTGAGGGATGGACCAAGGAGGGATATGAGATTGGCAGGAGAGTGAGGGAGGAAGAGGTAGGGACTCGAGTGAGGAAAGGAGAGTACGTACCAAAACCGCGATTGGAAGACCTGATCTGGGTCGATGTTGTGGAGAGGGAAGGACGGTGTATGGAAACAAAAGCCTGCGATTTGGATTGTGAGGCGTAGCGTGAACATGGGCAACATATGAAGCCAATAACTGTTGCCGGCCAAACCTCAGGAGAGGAATGCCAGCTTCAGCGAGGAAGCTTGCACAGGGCTGGTGGAAAGCCCTTGTTGCGAGACAAACACCACCATGAAGAATGGGATCCAAGATCCAGAATGCTGAAAGTGATGTAAAGTCATACACCTGGCTCCCATAAGCCAGGCGTGATAATATTAGGGCCTTAAAGAGGTGCAGGAGAGTTAGACAACCAGCTCCCCAGGCAGTGTGGCTGAGATAGCACAGTATATTTAGATGCCACCAGCACTTTTGCTTCAACTGACAAAGGTGTGGTCCCCAAGTCAGTCAGTTGTCAAACAGCATGCTGAGAAACCGATGTGTTTCTGCGACATGAAGCTGTTCGTCAGCAAGGTAGAGTTCTGGGTCAGGATGAACAACCTGACGATGACAAAAGAGCATCACTCGGGTTTTGGATGCTGAGAACGTGAAGCCATGCGCTGAGGCCCAAGATTGTGCCTCTTGAATGGCTCCTTGCAGACGCCTTTCAGTGACACCAATGTTAGTAGAACTGTAATATAAACAAAAGTCATTGGCAAACAAGGACAAACAGACCAATGACATATAACCACCGTAAGGCCGTTTGTGGCAACTAAAAATAGCGGTACACTGAGAACAGATGCCTGGGGGACACCGTTCTCATGGATGTGACGATTGCTGAGAGAGGTACCGACCCTAACCTGAAAAGTACGTAGTGAGAGGAAGTTCTTTATGAACGTCGGTAGGGGACCATGTAAGCCCCAGTCATACAGAGTAGCCAGAATATGTTGGCGCCAGGTGGTATTGTACGCCTTGTGAAGATCGAAGAAGACCACAACCTAGTGCTCACACCTGGTGAAAGCAGTGCGGATAGCCAACTCCAACGACATTAGATTATCTACCGCAGAGTGGCCATGGCGGAAGCCCCTTGTTGGGGGCGAGTAGTCCCCGGTCTTCAAGAATCCACGTGAGCCGCCAACTCACCATACGTTCAAAGATCATGCACAGAATGTTGGTGGGGCTTATTGGGCAATAGCTCTTGGCCACCTGCGGATCGGCACCAGGTTTCATCACCGGGATAATGATGCTGTCCCGCCATTGGGACGGGAAAGCACCTTTCACCCAGAGATGGTTGTACAGGGCGAGAAGTCATTGTTGAAAATCCGCAGGGAGGTGACAAAGTGGCTGTGAACACTGTCTGGTTCTGGGGAGGTGTCAGGATATGCAGTTATGGAACTCTCAGACTCCCACTCACTGAATGACGTATTGAATTTTCCCTGGTGGTGAGTGTGAAAAAAAAGCTGCCGCTGTCCAACACACTCTTTGAGGCGTGTAAGATGCAGATGCTGATCTATGAGCATAATGTTCTGCCATGTATTGCACAATAGCAGCTGGGTTTGTGGACAGAGTACCCCGAAAGTGGAGACTGGGAATTTGTCTCAGATGCCCGAAAAGGCACCTAACCTGCTTCCACATCTCAGTTGGAGAGCCAATAGTGGCTACATACCTCTCCCAGCTATCTCGCATGCTTTGCTGTATCAGCCGGCGAACTTGGGCATGGAGCCTTTTAGAAGCAATCAGGTGCTCCAAAAAAGGATGGCGGTGATGGCTCTGGAGCGCCCGACGACGCTCCCTGATGATCTCAGCAATTTCCGGTGTCCACCAGGACACCGACTTACAACAGAGCAAACCAGAGGATTTCGGGACTGTAGCTTCAGCCCTAGTGACACCATCAACAGCGTCTGAGACAAGGGCCAAGGTGTAAGCCGGCCAGTTTGCCCGACGGAGTGACCATCGGGGCAGGCAGCCTGCAGATGGTGACTGTGGGAGCGACAGGACGATAGGGAAATGGTCGCTTCCACAAAGATCGTCATGGACCCTCCAAGTAAGGTGTGGAAGTAAATTTGGACTGCAAAGGGACAGTTCTATGGCTGAGTAGGCACCATGGGCCAAGCTGAAGTGTGTGGCAGCTCTGTTGTTAAGAAGACAAATATTTATCTGTGCCAGAAGGTACTCCATGTCTGTACCACGAGCCATAATCTCAGTTACACCCCACAAGGGGTTGTGGGCATTAATGTCCCCCAACAGGAGGTACGGTGGGGGAAGTTGAGCAACCAAGGCAGCTAACTGCTTTGTCCGGACGAAGGTACAGAGAGTAGATAGTGATCTCCTGTCCTACTCGACTCCTCACAGCCACTGCCTCGAGTGCAGTGTGAGGTGGCACCGGTGCACTGGGGTCATTGGCAAGGACAAAAATGCAAACACCTCCGGAAACCCTGTCGTAGGCTGCACGATTTTTATAATAGCCCTGAACAGGAAACCAAGTTTCCTGGAGGGCTACACAGAGAACAGGGAATTGGTACAATAAATGGCGCAATTCAGCTAGACTGTGGAAATAACCACTGCAGTTTCACTGAAGGATAATGCTGTTGGCATACTGCAATGCAATGAGCGTCGCAAACATTGAGTTTATGCCTCAGTATCACCTTTTGCTGTTGCCTTAGTACTCATGGCATCAATATCCATCGATTCTGGGAGGTTGGTGAGGGCTAGGTCCCCATGGGACGCTAGCTTCTCCAACCCATCCTAAGAATCGGAAGTTTGAGAGACCAACGGGGCGAGAGCCGTCTAAAGTGATTTTTTCTTAGCTCTCTCTCTTTTACTTGTCCTTTGCTGTTCTTTTGGTTTAGACAGTTGGGAGGGCTCCTCTGAAGTTTCAGGAGCCGATGAGGCTTGGGAAGCCCTTCGACCAGTGGTGTGTGCATCTCCCAGTGAATGGCTTGGGTCCTCCAGTCTACTCTTCGAAACGGGGGAAGGGAGCACCCCAGTTGACCTCCCTAGTGAGAGGGGCCGAGGAAGGTTGCTGTTTCTCCAGCTGGGGAACGAGGACTTGTGTCCCCATTGGTGGAGGCAAGTGGCCCCCCACCAGTGATAGTGGTGGGGCAATGGAAGAAAGCCCCCCAACCTTCAAGGAGGCAAAGTGAGTTTTGCACTGTCGGTGCCATCTTTGCCAGAGTAGCTGGTGACAACGTAACTGTCACGTAGGAAGTTGTCAGCAGAACAGGGTGGAGTCTTTCATATTTTTTCCTTGCCTCGGTGTATTTCAGTCTGTCCAGGGTCTTAATTTCCATGATTTTATGCTCTTGGCGGAGAATGGTACAGTCTGGTGAACAGGGTGAATGGTGCTGCCCACAATTGACACATATTGGTGGGGGAATACACGAAGCGTCCGGATGGGATGGACACCTGCATTCCCTACATGTGGGGCTAGAGGTGCAGTGGGACGACATATGCCCAAATTTCCAACATTTGAAGCATCGCATAGGGGGAGTGATGTAAGGCTTTACATCACATCAGGAAATCATGACCTTGACCTTTTCAGACAATGGATCACCCTCAAAAGCCAAGATGAAAGCACCGGTGGCAACCCTACAATCCTTTGGACCCCTGTAAACTCGCCGGACAAAGTGGACGCGCCGTTGGTCTAGGTTGAGCGTAACTTGTCATCAGACTGTAGAAGAAGGTCTCCATGGTAAATCAGACCCTGGACCATGTTCCGTGATTTGTGGGGTGTTATGCTTACAGGAACATCACCCAGCTTGTCGCAAGCAAGCAATGCTTTCGACTGAGAGAATGATGCAGCTTCTAACAGCATTGAACCGCTCCTAATCTTCAACATTCCCACAACTTCACTATGTTTGTCATCAAGATTTTCTATGAAGAAAATAGGTTTTGTCATCATGAAACTTTCCCCGTCTGTTCTGCTACATACGAGATATTTTGTAGAGTATAACTCATCACTATCTTTAGCCCGATGTTCCTCCTGTGATGTACCAAGGGAAGGAAATGATCGGTTGTCATATTTCGTGGCATTGAAATTTGATCTTCCTCGCTTAGAGATGCCATTGGCATAGTTTATAGCTCGTTTCATCTTGGTCCCACGAGCAGTTAGGGATATAAAGGTCCATCTAGGCAGAGCCCTGCTTGACTCAACAGCCATGCATTTCCTCGGCACGTAGCACACCTTGAGATTGAGGGGTTTGTTATAGAGGTTTGTACCATCTTCACAACCCGGATGATTCAGCCAAGATCCCCGGGCTCTGAAACGTGCAACCTTCCACCATCGCACTGAACGACGATCGTTGAAGCACGCACAGAGCTTACGGTGTAGCGGACTGTTGGTGCAGCACAGCCCACAGCTCATGACCCCGGTTTCCCCAAGCCCATACTCAGAAAATTAATGCTGAACACCCAGTGGGGGGGTGACCGTAGTGGCCGTGCAGATTGTGACTGGCTCGCCGCAGATCACTCTGCTACTGGGGCCAGCCAGGGTGAACTAAAAAAATTCCAATTTGTAAAAATGAGATTTCTGATCGCATTAAATCATTTTTCATTTTAGATTACAATTCAATATATGTGTTAACTCAGGGGGCTTACCTAAATGCAGAGTATCTCTGGAAAGCCATCATGGGTGGACCAGCATTTTGTGGTTGCACAGTGTACCTCCTCCAGCTGGTATGATAGTGCCGATTCAAAAATTTTGTCAAGTACAGCAATGGCTGCCCTTCTGCTGGTTTGGTTTTGGTTGGTATATTAAAAAAGCTTTTAGCTGCAGTCTTTTATCTGGTTTCTCTTATATATACCATGAATCAAGATTTCCCGTAGAGAGTGTCCCTGTTTGCAGTGGTTCAAAAATCGATTTCCTTTCTTCGGTAAGTTTTTGTTACAATGACAATGTTTTAATGGCTAATAATATTAGATTAATCCAAATCCTTTTACGACATAAGCTGTGAGTACTAACATAAGAATTTTTTTATTGTAGAAAGAGATGAGGCTGCTTTGATATCTAATTTGTTTTATTATTATTTTATTTTATTTTATTTTTTTTATTTTGAAAAAACAAGGGAGCAACCGAGGATGCAGATATAAGCTACAAAACAGTTGTGTTATGTTAATAAACCAAATTTACTAGCTGACAGCAGAATTGACTTATTCACTGTGTTCTTTCTCATGTCTTTTCCTTTTTACCATGTTTTTCCTCTCATTTTTTTCCCCCTCAGAAGTCCCTTGGTGAAATATGAAGCTCCAAAATCTTAAATGCTATCTCACTGTTACTGTTGACCCTATTGCAACTATGAATAGAAAGTTCAATAACAGTACTTACCTTCAATTCACTTTAATAACTATCATTTTAAATGTAAAACTGCTTGAGTGTAGAGAGTGAGGAACAAAAAGAAGGTGGAGTGGGGGGAGCAGAAAGGGGGTGGAGGGGGAGGGGAAGCAGAAAGGGTGCGGAGGGGGAGGGGAAGCAGAAAGGGGGCGGAGGAGGAGGGGAAGCAGAAAGGGGGCGGTGGGGGAGCAGAAAGAGGGGGGAGGGGAGCAGACAGCGGGGGGAGGGGGAGCAGAAAGAGGGCAGAGGGGGGGCAGAGAGAGGGCAGAGGGGGGAGCAGAAAGAGGTCAGAGGAGGGCAGAAAAAGGGTGGAGGGGAAGGGGGAGCAAAAGAGGGGGAGGGGGAGCAGAAAGAGGGGGGAGCAGAAAGAGGGGGGAGGGGAGCAGAAAGAGGGGTGGAGCATGCCAGATGTTTATACAGCTTTCTACAATTCAATTTAGAATAAACAGCTCTTAGCTAAAAGGCATTGGGAGTAAAAAACACAGATATTGCATTACTGCTTGTCACAGTGATGAAGTCAGACTTATCTTTGAATTCCTGAGAATGTAACTGCTCAAATTGTGTCACCTCTGCATAGAATTCTTAATGAGAAAGATGATTTGATGAGATAAGAAAGGGTATCTTGACATCTACTAGGAGAAGGATAATGAAACACAAGAAAAATGGCAAAGGGAAAGAGTTAACAGAATAATAAAACTTCCTAGTAAAAATATTGTCTAATGTAGAATGAAATATGGTAATGTGAGATCATCTTTTCAATCTACCTCATCCAGGCTCTGTACAATATTTGTACAAGTGCAAAGATCTTTTTTCAAGAAAAAGTCCAAAGTCAGAACTCAGCAATCAAAAACATGCAAAACTAATCAATGATTAGAAAGGAAGATGCAAATGAAACACGGTGAAAATATTGTTTATTTGTTGTGCCTTTTCCTGTGCTACTTTACAATTACACAAAATACTTAAGTTGAAAATTCATACGAAATGGATAAAGTGCTGTGTGTGTTTGTGTGTATTTTCAGGAAATATATTTAAAAAAAAAAGAAAAAAAAAAACCGTGTCTTAAAGGGCTCAACCCATACCAAAAGCTGTTTCATCCTTTTTAAAGAGTACAGTTAGAAGAGGAATTTAACATACAATATAAACTCCAGATCCAAATAGATCCAGCCAAAAACATGATTGAAATTACTTTTTTAAAATATAAAATTAACTCAAATGCTGGGAAAAAATTTAACAGTGAAATGTGCTATTGTAATCAACTTAACAATAATTTTACTTTCACAAGGGTTAAAACTTATAAAACCAGATTTATACAGGAAACTTGCACAAATTTATGACATCAGCACTACACTGCCTTTAACACTAATGATAATTTGAAAAACATTTTTTTAACTTAAAAATAAAAATAGAAAGAAAGAAAAGAAGAAGAAAAGAAAAAAAACTTTATTCTTTTCATTGTCCACTATGAGGAGTGGAGTAGGCTATTTGAAATCCAGCCCATAAACAGTCAGTTCTATTCAGCCAATTATCAGACAAGCTGATAGTGGGGCAAAGAGGAATTCCAATAATCTAACAATGACTTCGCAATTCAAGTGCTAGAAAGAAAATAACTGCTTCAAATTATCAATGACTGTCCAAAATATAACAGTAAAAATAAATAAATAAATAAACTGACAATCTTCATGAATAGTCCAGTCAATGAATGCATGGAATATGCGAGAATTTTTGACTTCAGGACTTTGTTAGGGATAGTTAGGAAGTAAACATACTAAAAGTCCCCGCCTCTAGGGGGTGAGCTAAAGCGGGGAGGGGGGGTGGAAAGGTACAATTTTTTGGTTTTCCGCTTATATCTTGAAAACGGTCAGCTTTAGGAAAAAATTGTTCCAAATAAAAATGAAAGATAATTTAATTTGCTATAAAATTGTTTCCATACATATACGTCGAATTCCCAACGGTTTTCGAGATATACGTTATTGAAAATCGAAAATTTCAGAAGAAATCATCTGTACCTCACTAATTTTGTCAAACATTTATTTATAGTGACTCACTCGATCGTTTCACAGAAAATTTGTAATAAAGTAAGTTGTAGAGCATTAAATTTCCTTTCAGATGTTCCTCAAGAAATAAGTGTTTTGAGGGGCTGTAACGTTTTTACCTTATGAAACGTGCTAGCATGGTAAATAACAACAGTTTAACAATGACAAGAAAGTACTTGCAATTGAAACAGAACACTTTTTTATAAATGTAGCTTTTCTGATATTATGAATCATACAATTATTTATTATTTACAAGCACTGAAAGTGATTCAGAATGAAAAAGAAGTGCATTCAACACAACATCTTTGTTTTTCTGAGGTGGAGGAGTTGAGGCTCATTTATTTTCGCCTGCACTGGAATTGTCGTCAACTTCGTTGGTACCTAACGCCCGGGAGAGGGTTAACGATGGAGAAGCCCCACGACGAACATCGAAGACCTGTCACTGGCTGGGGTTGGAATGGAGTGTTCTCACTTACTTCTTCGCCAACCGTAGAGAAAGTTTGTGTCTTGGTATTGTGTGTCAGCTTTTCGAGATATTTTTTATTATTTATGAAAATTTTGACTGTAGTGGGCGCAATGGCTACTTTGTGTTTTTTATGTGATGAAAAAATAGATGGACCAGGCGTTTCCACAGTGATGACAAAAAGAAATACTATCACTCATCAGAGCTAGAATAGAAAGGGAAGATAGCAATGGCTCATCTTTAGAAAGTTTAGACATCCTTCTGATTCATACTGAATGTCGAAAAAATTACATCAGGTTGCAATGGTTATGTTAGATTTTTGAAGACCAATTGCCTCAGGAGAGGTTGTACCATGGTTTTTAATGGGTCCTCTGACATATCAGAGAGCATAAAAGCAGCTGATCAAAGTCAACGATATCGGCTCAGGAGGCATGGGGAAATGAATGTCAGTGTAGAAACTAAAATTACAGTGAAGTAAGAGGATTTCTTCTCCAAACTTAACAATAAGAATCAGCTGGTAAACCTGTTGACGATGCGACTACAGTAAAATGGGATAAATGGCCTTCAAGTTCAGGTGATGCTGACTGATATTAACAGATAACGTAATTCCTCGATTGCCATTATTGGAGATGATATCGACTTAGCTGTTCTCTTAATAGCAAAATCTCCAACTGATCGTAACATTCTGCTTGTAGGACCAGTAAGAGGAAAGGTTAAAGCGTGTTTATATTCTTCACAATAGCTGCAGCAGGAATTAAAAATTAAGGACAACGCCAATTTCTTATTCTTACATGCATTTACAGGCTGTGACACAACATCCATAGCGTTTTGCAAAAGTAAAGTAGTGTTTTCATAATTCATTGGAAGCCCAAAATCATACAAAATGCTGCTGAGATATTTGCCAACAGTTCTTCTTTCCCCAACTCCATTGAGACTGTGGGAATCACGAGTACTCTATAATGGTATGGAGCTCCAGCCACCACAAAATCCCCCAACGAGTTCCGCTACAAATCATTTATAAAAGCAGCTGTGAACATGAAGCCTAATCTCTCAACTCTCCTTCCAGCTGAAGCATACATTCCGTACGTACCACCAAGGACACCTAAAGATGGAACGCCGAATTGGGTTGGAATGGCCAACTAATTCCTAAACTCTCAGATGCTGGCCCTGACGAAATCTTGAAGATTTTTCGTCGATGCACGAAAGGATGTGACTGTGGCAGATGTGGTTGCAGAAAAGCATTGTTAGACTGCCCTCTTATGTGCCTGAACTGCATGTGCAACTGCAACAATGGAATCGGAATATTAATTCAGGATGAAGATGACGACAGTGACATCGATACTCTACCAATCTCGTTGGACGTCTCCAATACTGACAAAGCTGAATGAATCTTGACCATTCCTCCTCAGAAAAACGAAGATGTTGCTTTGAATGCACTTATTTTTCATTCTTAATCACCATCAGTGTTTCTAAAAACTTTACTTGTATGATTCATAATATTGTAATAAAAGTTACAATTATGAAAAGATTTCAAATGAAAGTTCCTTCTTGTCATTGTTAAACTATTGTTATTTACCATGTTAGCACGTTTCATAAGGTAAAAACGTCACAGCCCCTCAAAACACTTTTCTGGAGAGACATCGAAACTTAGCGCACATCTTTTTTGTTTGTAGACCTTATGGGACTTAACTACGGAGTCATCAGTCCCTAAAGTTACAAACTTCTAATCAACTAGCTAATACTACGGATGGTACAAAAATTCATGCCCAAAGGGGGATTCGAATCCCCGACCATAGTGGCCGTGCGGACCGTGACTGGAGAGCCGCAGAGCGCTCGGCCACCACGACCGGCATACATGATGTAACTTCTGATTGGCTGAAGATAAGGTAGCAAATGTGCATATCAAATTGAAGGAAATTTAATGCTCTACAACTTTCTTTATCACAAAGTTTCTGTGAAACGATCTAGTGAGTCACTATAAGTAAATGTTTGACAAAATTAGTGAGGTGAAGATGATTTCTTCCAAAAATGTCGATTTTCAATAACGTATATCTCGAAAACCGTTGAGAATTCGACGTACATGTATAGAAACAATTTTATAGCAAATTAAATTACCTTTCTTTTTTATTTGGAATAATTTTTCCCTAAAGCTGACCGTTTTCGAGATATAAACGGAAAACCAAAAAATGGTACCTTTCCAACCCCCTCCCCGCTTTACCTCACCTCCTAGGGGCGGGGACTTTTAGTATGTTTACCTCCTAACTATCCCTAACAAAGTCCTGAAGTCAAAAATTCTCGCATATTCCATGCACTCTACACCCCTCTTTTGAGCACTCATTGACTGGACTAGAATATACATCAAGATCTTATTCAGGTCAGCACGTTTAAATTTCGTGATTGACTGCAGTTTGTTGATTACCTATGTTTGTGGCAAAAAGACATTTCCCTTCCCAGTACCTCACAGAATGAATGTATGTTCCATTGCTGCACTGATCAGTGATGCTACTATTGCCCCTGGATGCCAAGATGAGTACTTAAAATGTGTTAATGTTGATATCTGGAACGCAAGTAGTTCACTATCTTTTTGTATAGAGGTGGACATCAATCCTGGAAGTTGGTTACATTTTTAATGCCTACAGTATACATGACCTTCCTAGGGAGTCTTGACTTTACCATCATATTTCTTTCTTTTAGAAGATAAATTCAATCATGCTTGACAAAAGTCTCTTCAAAATGCCAAAATCAAAGTCATTGTGGAGAAAAGAATGAAGTGTAGAGAAGTGCTGGATTTTTATCACTGTTTCTACAAGAGCCATTAAAAACCTTACTATGATATGATTTGTGTTTAGAACACTACAGCTATTACTAACGAGTTGCAGTTCCTTCACATCATTTGAAATGTAATTAACTATGTAATGCAGAAGAAGACATTACTTCATTTGGTCCTCTGTTTTCTCGGGTTTCATCATAGAGCTAAAAATTACCTTTTCCTAGTGACTGTTAGCGATCTCAAAAAAGCTGATAAGACAACTCCCACACCAGAATATTAGGCTGTGAAATACTCTGCTTGTAGTCAAATGTTACAATTGACAGATCCTCCCTTTCAGTCCACAGATTCAATGAAGTTTGAAGGGTATTGGAAAATATTTTAGTTCTTCTTTTTGGTTGATTAATTCTTTTCCTCCTCCTCAAGGAATGTGAATTGCAGTATCTGCTCCAGAGCTTCAAATGTACAGCACCACCTGAGGCTGCACAAAACTAGGTGAAAATGTCTTTGAATTATTTAGCATAGTAATGATATGTAATGTCTGTGCCAGAATATTTTTCCTTAGACACATGAAACATGCTTTTTAAAATTAACTTTGTATGAAGGTCATTTTTCACCTTTGTGAGGGAGTGAGTCTGTTTACTTGGTAAAGACTCAATATGAAACTTTGAATTTGCTGTGGGTTTTTTAAAATTAATTTATTTATATTTTAAATGAACTGGAGACGTACTGGCTATTAATGTGATGAAGTCTACTGTCACCCTTAAGACTGTGAAAAGCTAGAAATGACTTCTGGCAAACCTCCTGCCTTTCATCTTGAGTAAAGTATTTCAACCTGTGACTTTTCTTAATGGATGACACAGTTTTAGATCGACAAACTCTATGCACAAAGTTATAGGCAATTATATCTTCTAAGTATGTACAGGATCTTGTTCATCTGTTATTAAATCTATTTAACAAAGATATCTGATGAAATAGACACTGCAACAATTATTGAACTATAGGAAACAGAATGTAAATTAATTGCAAACAAAGGTGTGAACATACTTTATTCAACATGTAAACATTACTACAGATATTCGGTGATATAAGTTATGAAAGGTTCAAGATGCCTGCTTTCCGTGGTGATGTGGCACAAACAAATATTGAAATTCTGCATTAAGTGTTGGAACATAAATGTTGCCATGACCTTATAAATGGCCATTTTCAGGTTTGAGATTATTACTGTACACATTGTCTTGTGGGCCCACATAAAGGAGTCACAGGTGTTCATATTTGCAGTATATGGTGGCTAATTGAGGCCAATTTCAGTGACGTCTGACAACCCCAGAGCCAGAAAGCAGTCCGCAAAGTGCTCCTACAGGACACCAAATGCTATCCTGCTCGATGGAGTTGAGCTCAGTCTTGCACAAAACCACGTCAGGGTAACTTTCGACACTTTCAATTACTGTTCAGCGATCACTGTGCCATCAAGGAATATCACGCCAAATTTTCCTTGACTGAACTTTGCACATTGAGGGTGAAGAGACCTTCCGATCATGAAATGCTGATTCTCCATCCAGCACTACACTAATTTTGCTAATTGACAAACACATCCAAATGAAAGGGGGCCTCATTACTAAAATAAACCATATTCATATCCACATACTAATTTCAACATGCTGAAGTGTTTCGGTGGTGATCTGGTTTGTTGGTTGAGATTATTTCAATTTGGTCATCTTGATAAACTACTTATGTCATGTATAGTACTCTATTGGACTACCACTTTGTAACTATCTCGGAAGTGTGCCAGCTACAGGGAAGTAAACTTTCTCTACTTTTAAATGATTGTTCAGATCACCATCTTTTAAATTTGTTTCAATATATTGTAACACACACAACTTAACACTAGTTCATTACCAGATCTGTCACAAGCAGATCGTTCTGTGCCTCCATAAAGAACTAGTTAGAACCTTCAAGTGTTTTTTCTAACAACTATTGTTCATACACCTGATAACTTTTTACTATTTTCTTGTATAATCTATGTGTCATGGCATCAAAGAGTCTTCTATATCTCTACATTCTTTGCTATCAGTACAGTGAGACAATCACACTGTTAAAACACAGAAAAACACATCCACAGTTTCTGTTCCCTTTATCTACTAATTTAATACTACATTTCATAATGTATTTAATATTGAATTCACAACATCCTTTCCTTTCTGTCCGTATGTCAATATACAGTGCAACTTGCTTGTGTTAGACTATGATACTCTCTGGTCACCTGTGAGTTTGCAGATCCTAATGCAAACCGTTCAGAAGTTATGATGATTATATTTCATACTCAGTTACTTACTCACTCGCTCACTCACTCACTCACTGGTCACAAGGACTTTACAGTTGATTAACGCAGCAACAGGTTTTCGCCAACTGTCGCTGTTCCATTCACCTTCAATACCTAGGCTCCTCAAAATGGCTCTCACACATTGTCCTCCCATCTATACCTCGGTCTCCCAACTGGATGTTTTCCCCTCTAAGTGCCCTACCAATACTCTGTGCACTGCCCTGCCTTCATCCGTTCGAGCTACGTGACCCGCCCATCACAGCCTACATGATTTAATAACACCGATTATGTTAGGGCTTGAATAGAGTTTGTGAACCTCTTTGTTATGCAGTTTTCACCATTCCCCACTAATGTCATCTCTTTTGGCTCTGAAAATTTTCCTCAAAATTTTGTTTTTAAATGTTCGAAACAATTTTTCATTTTGCAAAGTGAGAGACCAAGTCTCACATACATACAACACTACTTGAAGAATAATAGTTCTGTATATTCCGATCTTTAAATTTCTATTCCGATCTTTAAATTTCTAGACAATAACCATAATCTCTTCCTCGGTTCGGATTCAATCTCATTTCTTGATGTAAGCTCCACACCTAAATAATGAAACACGTTCACTTTTTCAAACTGCATGTCACCAACTCTTAATATTTACTGATCTATTCCTGTTGGCATTCTAGTAGTAACCAAGTATTTCATTTTGTCTTCACTTATCCTCAGACCTACGTCTTCACTAGCCTTGATTAACACTTTCGCATTTGCTGTTACAGATTGTTTCCTGTTGCTAATGATGTTTAGATCATCTGCATTCCATAATAACTTAATATTTTCATGTAACTGCATGCCCTCTGAATTATCTGCTGCCATTTGCACAATACATTCTAAGGCCAAAATAAAAATTAATGGAGACAGGGCAGTGTCCTGCTTGAGTCTGTTCTTTATTTTGAATTCTTCTGACTCCAATTTCCCCATGCGTAATCTACCTGTTGTGTTTTTCAAACTCGCTTCTATAAGCCTAACATATTTCTTTGGTATTCTAAGTTCCAAAATAATTCTGCACAATTTTGTTCACAATACTGAATCATATGCTTTTGTAAAATCTATGAAAAGATTATGAACTAGTTTATTATACTCCAATTTCTTTTCCAAAATTTGGCAGAGGGCGAATATTTTGTCTATAGTGATCTGTTCTTCCAAAAACCAGCTTGGTAATCCCCCACAATTTCATCTACATATGCTGTAAGCCTGTAGTAGAATATTCAAGAAAATTCTGGAACATACTGGTAATAGCAATATCTATCTATAATTACCACATACCATTGTGTCGCCCTTCTTAAAAATTGGGATCAGAATTGCCTCCTGCCACTCTTTAGGTATCATCTCTCAGTTCCATACTTTAGTTATTACTTTATGAACTACTAGTACTACTACTACTACTACTACTACTACTACTACTCGTACCACCACCACCAACACCACCAATTTCTGTCCCCCATTTTTTACTAATTCTGCAGTTATGCAATCTGCTCCCAGTGCTTTATGGTTTTTCAATTTGTTGATTCATCTCTTACTTCCTTTAGTGTTGACTCAAATACCTGTGGTTCTGCTGTATGTATTTTGTATACTTGCTCATTTCCTGCTTCTTGGTGAACATTTAATAATTCTTCAAAATACACCTTCCATTTACTGGGCTCTGTCAGTATGTCCCCTCCATCCCCTCAAGAGCCATTTGTCCTAGCCTGTAACTCCTTGCTGTGTCCATTTATGTCTACTTAGAGTTCACTAATATTTTTTGTTTTACTGTTAATTTCCATTTCTTTAATTTAATTGTTCAAATAGTCTCTCTTCTTTTCCCATAACCTACAACCAATTTCCCTTCTTGTGTTCACTAACTCCTCTCATTTATTCTCTCTCATTCTATTGCAAACTAATTGAGCTTTTCTCCTTTCCTCTACTACTTTTTTGCATTCCTCATCAAACTACAGACACCTCCTATTCTTCTTAATTATATCTATTGTAGCCCTTGCTGCATCTTTGATATTATTCCTAACTATCATCCACTGTTTATTTACATACTCATCCTGATTTCCGTGTGCGCTGTGAGCATCAAACTTATTTGAAATGGCTATCATGTAAAGTGTTCATTGTTTACTTAGTAAGTGCCAAATCTAATGAGTTCTGTATTGTGAAATCTAGATGTTGCTTTTGAAAGCAATTTTGCAACTATGAAAAAATGATCAGAATCACAATCTGCTTCCCTGAAAGTCCTAACATTTTGTACACTAGTGTGCCATCTCTGATCTACAAGAATGTGATCAATTTGGTTTCGGTGTGTCCACCCAGGGAGACCGAAGTTGTCCTCTTGAAATATATGCTCTCAACAATCAATACTTTGTATACAGCAAAATTAACCACCCTTGTGCCATTACCATTCAAAATTTTATGTAAACTTACTTTCCCAATTCTAGGCTGGAATACTTCCTCCTTCCCTATCTTCACATTAAAATCACCTATGATTAATTTCGTATCATACAAGGAAAACTCATCCCATAATTGGTCTAGTTCTTCATATAAGCAGTCTTTCACAACGTCTTCAATGTCCACTGTTGGTGTGTGTACATTAATTACTACTATTCTATTCCATCTGCCGGACAACAATTTAGCTGATAGCCTGTCACTAATATACTAATACAATTATATTTCTTATAGATAATAATTGTCATCCTGAACCAACATTAGAGAAACATACTTTATTGCTTTTCTCACAGTTTTTCTTTTTCTTTTCTTTTTTTCTCCCCACAGTTCTCACTTCATTGATTACTTGCTATTTTAATTGCCTTACTTTCATATGCAACTACATTGCTCAAATACCCTTTTGTTTTGTGGAGTTTTCTGTTATCACAAAACTTGAAAATAAAACTATCAACATACACCTTGCAATCACGCAAGATAACCAAAAGGAAGAACCTTATGTTCTTTCTAAAAGACAACCAACTCTTAACAATGACAAATCTTATTACATGGATAAAGGGATCAAAAGGCCCTGCCAAAAGAATCAACATGCTAAGATTAGAAACACCAGAATGCCAAGAATTGTGTTGTTTCTGCAATGAACAGAAACTTACCACACACAGATTAATGGAAATTGCATTGTTTCAATACAGATTGCTCTGACTATCCTTAAATAAAGCCGCAACATAAATAACTCATTTTACATAAAATGTTGAGTTACAGGGTGGACAAAATAATGTGAATACATTCACCTCACATTGACACAATATTTATTTATTAATACAGAGATAGCCCACCATTGGCTTTAAGAGTACTTGCGACTCTTCCAGGAACAGATTTGTAAAGTGTCTTTACAGTTCCCAACAAGAAGTTATTGTTTCTTAACCAAAACATTTGCCAATTACTTCAGTGATGTTGGAGCTGTAAATCTGGTCCTCACCCTCTGCTCTAAAAGTCCCCATAATGTTTCAATTATGTAGAGACATGGTGAATTTGCTGTTTAAGGGAATCTTTGATTATTTTCTGATGCTACACAAAGCACATCTGAAATTTTTTGGCAGTGTATGGGCACACTATCAATTTTGAATATGTCAGTGTTTGTTACCAATATGTTAGTCATCATAAAGTTTTTTTTCGAGGGCAGTGAGACATTCATTCACAGTCATTTGAGCAGTGAGGATAATGATAGAAACAGTTGAATACCATGATATAGATGCCAAAATCATGACAGAACCCCCAGTCGGCATGCTTGACTGTAGGTCATGGTTATTGTGTCTGGACGGAGATATTATTTGATATACAATATTTTTTTATCAAAGCTTTCACGTTGTAAAGGTGGAAGGGAATTAAATAGAAAAAAAAGAGCGATCTTGCAACTTCTCCCAACAAGAAAAAGATTTGCTTCTAGAACTGTTTTGGGCCAATATAAGGAAAGGATGGAAAGGAAAAAATTGAGAAAGTTAGTACGGCTTAGAGGGTACAGGCATGGAAAGAAGTGTCTGTTGATTTTAGTTCATACAATATCTAAATAGATCTTAACTGGAAGAGTTGGAAATTGTGTTATGAAATTATTAAGAAAAGGACCACAAAAGCACTTGCATATGACAATATAATTTTTAGACACTCTTCACGATTATTTCGGTGCATTTTTAAGTAAGCCCTACATATTTGAAAACAATAATATGAAACACTTCTGTTGCCCAACAGTGCGCTATTGCAAGATAACTCAGATGTAAAGAGCCCTAATAGTATCTGCAACTTCGCCTTGTTTCCCTCGGATACCAAGTTGTTTAGTATTTATCAGGGAAAACGCACTTACAGCCTGTGCGTGCAGCTAGTGAATTTTTGTTGTAGCTGCTCAATATGTCTTGATTAACAAATTATTAGTGACTTGAGGTACAGCTACTCTGTGCCTCCAAACTTCTTCAAATTCTTTTGTCACTAAGGCTAACAGACTTCGTTTCCCTTTTAAGATTCCAACGAGAGTGAAAGTCATGTTGAACTCATTACACTAAAACATTTTTGCAAATTCTTCAGTTACGTTTTATTGTGTGAGATTCTACAGGACTTCCAAGTGAATCAGTCTCATTAACAGCAATCGTAATAATAATTTTTAACAAAAGATAATGTACACGGAGTTTATACACAAAAACACAGGTTATATATTAGTTTATTCTGTGGATTGTCTCTGCCTTCTCCTAGCATCCACTGTGCAGTGACCGACTGCTCATCATATCTGCAACAACAACAGTGTCTCGCAGTAGCTACTACAATGCTACGCCGCTCGTATGCAAATCAAAGCCTTGATAAACTCAAGTCAATCATAAAGGAGAATGTAGTTATTTTGTAACACAGTAGCCTGGAATGCTTTGAAAACTGACACTATGCCTAAGAAATGCAATTGTGCGTTATGGTATGGTAGTACATTTATAATTAACTTATATGATCGATGCAGTAGAGACAACTTTATCAAAGAGAGAGAAAAATACCATATAGAAGTAGATTTGAACCTAAAAACTTTTATTCCAGAATCTACAATGCAAAAGTATAGCCTCCACTGACCTCGCCTGTTGCGTAATACTAATAGTTAACAGTATGTCAATAAATGTTTATTCATCAATAAGCGTGCAGTTGTCATCGCAGGAAGAGTTCAGTAGTAAACACATTTATTCAAATGGTTACTGCTACTCCAACTGAGAGAGCACATATGGGATGTTTAATTGTTACTGGATTCTACCATAATTCATAAACTTACTGTTCCTTGCAAATATTTTGAATTTTTTTTTTATTTATTTTATTATTCTGCAGTTAAGTGTCTATAAAATGCTTTTGAACTAATCACATAAATTACGAATCATCTCCTTTAGTTATGAGATTAGTCATTATATATATAGCCAGTAATTTACTTAACCTAACCTTACAGATCGAAAGTATATTGAGCATTGGTGGTGCGGGAATTACTTATGTGCCATATTTTGAATGTATAAAAATGTTTTTATTTATTTCAGTTTGTATTTGCTAAGAAGAAAAGTCATGTTTTGTAATATCACTTCATTGTAAACTGACGATTGTAACTGTAGCTGAACCTAACTTTGATTGGCATAGTCAAATATAATCAGAGTTCACACATGAGTAACAAAGATTGCAATACAAATGTTGGCTTTACCCATGGCATCATCAACATGGCTGTTATCCCTTAGAGCTTAAACAATATTACTGCCTTGGTGTAACTCATTAATGCAGATATAAACATGAGTTTACACACAAGCTAACATGTTGTATTTGGTGGTTCTCATAATTACATTTATTTCTCTCAAAGTCACTTCATTTTTTGTACTATTTGTTGTGAGCAGAAAGTGAAACTTTTTAGTGTAAAAACAATTAACATAACACAAAGAGTATTTAACTGCTGAAAGATCATGAAACAAATAGGACAAGCGCAAGACATACCAAGACAAATGGTAAAACAAAAAATAGCCAAATGTACTCAGATAACAAAAATCCAAATACATTGCATTACAAATTAAATAAATGCTGTATTGTTTTATAGTTATCTCATGCAAACAAACAGGAAACGCTATTATTATTATTATTATTATTATTATTATTATTATTTTCACTTAGATTTTCATAAAAATTAACACAAGAAGTATTCTGAAAATGAGTTTGTCATAATTATTTCATTCAGAGTTTGGTCACTCAATCTGTTCTTTTCGTTATTTCATAAACTATTTGTGTTAGGTAAGACTTTCTGCTGCAGCATTAGTGCCAGGTACAGCTAGCACAAACCCAGTAATGAGTAGCAAATTCTTACGCCAGGTATCTTCAGATGCAAGTAAGTTGTAAAATGAGAGACCAGTTTTAAACTTCATACTTCTCAATTAATGAATTTTCATTTCACATATACCATATTTACTCAGCTATAATACCTGTCTTTTTTTAATTATTTTTCCTTCATAAATTGGAGAGGGTACTATACCGGCAAACTTCATATATTCAATACTGTATTCAGTTGATTCAGGATCGGCTAAACTTATTGATCATTTTATAACACATTATATGAAGTGCCAATATTTATTAAGTTACAGTTTCCATCACAGAAGTCTGCCTATTGTGCTCTTCTTATGTGGAAGATCGTGGCTAACAGAAGCCATGTGCTGTTACGAGTAAGCACCTAAAGTATGAAAATTATGTATTGGAATTTGTTTTCGATACCGATGTACAGTTGTAAAGCTAACTGATCACTGGTACTCAATTTCATATGTTGTTCACAGTATAAATTTAAATTGGAGAATGTTCGTTAGTCAGCTACTATTACCATTATGTAGTAAAAATACTATTATTCCAAGAGCCAGCCAAAGGCAATGTTGCCGAATTCTACATGAACTAATGCCAGCAAATTTCAAGCAACTAACAAATTTACAAATTTACCAGATTTTTAACATTTCTTTCTCCTTACATAACAAATTAAGGGGAGATACTACAGGTGTTGGGGTACTATAGCTCAGTAAATATGGTATCTTTAATGTGGTTCATTTCCTCAAAAAGCTGATCTTCACAAATTTCTTTCATAATGATTTCATCAAACTCCGGTACAGCTTTAAAACTTTGCTGAATAGACTTTTTGTTGTTATTGGAATTTTGAGGGGTCTAAACAGCAAGGTCATCAATTCCTTGCTCCTGGTGAAGACATCAGGCCAGGTAAGAAAAATAAATAAATAAATAAATAAATCTTGCACTCAGCACCCAGAGGGGAAGCCCACAAGGGGTACACAGTGACAATGAACACGACTTTGACAACATAAAAGAAGAATACTCAAATGGAAGAAACCGAGTGTTGAACTGATCTAAGACTATACAGCAGAAGACAGTGGCTAGGTGATCACATGGATAATACAGACTTGAAATCCTCCAGTTAAAAACAAGACATAACTGCAAAAGAAACAGATGATTAAACGTTCTGGAGGGGTGGGGGCCCGAGAAATCATGCAAATGAGCCCACCACTAAATAAAATGATAAATGCCAGCTGCACGAATAGAACCTAAAACCCGGTCAGCCATAAAGGCATCATCAGCTGTAATTAAAAGAAGTGCAGTAGGCGGAGTGGCCGAGCACATTGAGGTGCTATCTGATGTGCAAAGCCGTTCCTTGTCGGGGGGTTTGAATCCCCCCTTGTGCATAGATGTTCATGCTATCTTTAGCATAAGTCAGTTTATAAGTATTTTGTAAGTTTAGGGAGTGACGACCACACAGTTAAGTCCCATAATCTTAACAAACATTTGACCAAGTGCAGTAGGCAAGTTGCAAGACTGCCGCAAGGCAGCTAAAAACCATAGGATGTCGACCACTGTCAACAGAGCACCACAATGGCAATTTGGTGGGTCCTCTTGATGTAAAAAGTGGCCACACATCAACTACGTATGGCCAATATGTAATCTACATATATACTCCACAATCCACCGTAAAGTGCTAGACGGAGGTTACATTATGCTACTACTAGGCATTTCCTTTCCTATTCCACTCCCAAACAGAATGAGGAAAAAAAGAATGTCTATATGCCTCTGTATGAGCCCTAATTTCTCCTATCTTGTCTTTTTGATCATTACGCGAAATGTAAGAAGGCTGCAGGAAGGTTGTTCTTCACTCAACTTCAAATTCCGGCTCCCTACATTTCCTCCACAGAATTTCTCGAAAAGAACATCATCTTTCCTCCAGCAATCCCCATTTGAGTTCCCGGAGCATTTCTGCAATACTTGCACATTGTTCAAACCTACCAGTTATGAACCTAGCTGCTCATCTCTGAACTGCTTCTATGTCTTCCTTTAAACTAATCTGCTCTGGGTTCCAAACAGTTGAGCAATACTCAAGATGTGGTCATATAAGTATTTTATATGCAGTCTCCTTTGCAGATGATGTGCATCTTTCCAAAACTCTCCCAATAAATCGAAGTCGGCTGTCCACCTTACTCACAACTATCCTTACATGTTTGTTCCATTTCATATCGCTCTGCAATGTAACACCTAGATATTTGAACAAGGTGACTGCATCAAGAAACTCACTACTAATGATGTATTCGGACATTATGGGATTGTTTTTCCTACTGATGTGCATCTCCTTACATTTTTCTACATTTAGAGCTAGCTGCCATTCTTCACACCAGAGACCCGCAGGAAGGACCTCCACATGACCATAGAGTGCTTGACTGCACACAGCTTATTTGGCATGTTAAATTCAGCCCATTCCATATTCCAAAGCCCAAGAACCTTGCGGGTCATTTCCAGTTAGAGATCCCTGTCCTGGAGACCGACCTCTAAGAGTCATGACATGGTAGTCTGATTGGCCAGGAAATCGACCCCAGGGTGCCCATGTGGCCTGGGGTCCAAATGAAAGCCATTGAATGGTCTGACTTGTCAAGAGTTAAGACGATGTCTTAAATTGACCGTACGAAAGGGTGGTGGAGAGAACAGCAGTCAAGGGATTGCAAGCCACTCAGGAAGTCACTACAGATTACAAACTCTCCCTGGGAGAAGATCAGAGATGTTCAAGACCTCGTAAAATAGTGACCAGCTCCGCAGGGAAGACGCTGCTTCCACAAGGCAAGGATCACTGTTTGATATGGTCAATATGGACAAGGACATACCCAACATGGACATCTACCAGAGAACCAAGTGTGAAAATAACATCTGCGCCATGGAATGATTGAAGCAGTGCCAGGAACTGGCAACAGAGATTCAACAGTGTTACTGATGCTTTTGAGTCACATGACAAGTCCAACCTAAGCTGCAAACAAGGAATGCACCAAGGAGGGTTATGGAAAGAGTAGTGGAAATTGGGAGGGAAGGGAAAGGATTCAGAAGCAAACGGGCACGGACAACGATCGGGAGACCCGACCTGGGTCAGCAATGTGGGGATAGGAGTGTAGCGGCTGGAAATATAAGCTTGCAATTCAAACAGTGGGGTGAAGCAGGGACACTAATAACTAGACCATGGATTTTTAGGTAATAAAAAAGTGTGTTTTAGGCACCTAAAATAGGCTCCTTCAGTAGTTCATTTAGGCTATATAAAACCTAAAATAGACTTTAATCAAAATGACACAGAGAAAATATAAATAAATTAAAATACACAGTGTTGACAATATGAACATCTTATTAGTAACTAAAACAAGGAGAATGAATATTTACACAGTTACAGAGCATAGCAATCTACAACATTAATGTTGAACATAACTCCACATATTTTTGAGTTCCTGCAAGATAAAGATCTCCATAAAAACTATGTGGCAATGGTTTAATTAATACATTCATAGTTTCAAATATTCTGACCATAGTTGGCTTCACAATAAATAACCAAAATCTTTTCTACGTTTTCTAGTGAAAAACTGTGGCACTTGTCTGTCAGAATCAATTTATACGCTGAAAAAGAATGTTCTACATTAAGATGTGACAGGGGCATACTTCATTTTCTGCACATCTTGGACAGGAATGCTGCAGTCAGGAAAGTTGGTTTTTCCACTAAGTATATCAGCAGCTGCACACAACTCCTTCAGGCCAGTTTTCTTCGGCAAAAACATTTGCAGTTTTGCCCATACTTTTTCCCCTATTTCACCTGTGCTTCATTAATTTTCATTTTGACTTCTTCAAGCAAAGAAATATTGTCATAGATAGGTCTCCCTGAGCCTTCTAATTGTGAAATTAATCTTGCCATAAATGTGTAGCGGACCCTAATGTAAGATAAATCCCGTTTTAAAGAAGAATCTTTGAGTAACTCCATTCTGCAGTTATGGATGCAGCATCCTCCAGTATATTTTCAACCACTTTCTGGACAGCTGTGAGATGCGTACTATAGTACTCTGCTGCTATCAGCCACGTGCCCCAGCGGGTGACAACAAGCTCTGGCAGCGGTGGGACATCTGGAAGCTGTTATTTGAACGCCTGAATTCTTGATGGTGGCTTAACAAAAGTTTTCTTCACCATAGATATTACTTTATTTACTTTAGGAAATTGTAGCCTTACCTCCTCCACTATGCGGTTGATCCCATTCACTACACAAGTTACGTGCGGCATCAATTGGTAGAATACTTCTAACAGTTGAAACCCTGCTATCATATATGCAGCAGCATCAGTGATAGTCAGAAGCACCTTATTCTCATCCACTCCGTTTGGGTATAGCACCTTAAGCTCATTGTTCACAAACTGTGCTATTGTTTGTTGGTTAGGTTTTGCAAGCTGTTGAGTAAATCAAATGAGCTCTGGATGGAGCATCTGGATCTAGCTTGCCAATAATAAAGTTTGCAATGTAACGGCCAAGACTGTCAGTAGTTTCATCCACAAAAATCCATATACAAGATTCTCCAACATCATGTTAGATTCTGTGCGATGCAGCTTGTAAGCTGAATCCACATAATTCTTACGTAAAGTTGACACTGCAGGAATAGACTGATGGCAGTACTTCTTAAGAAAACCTCTGTAAATAGGGTTTTCTAGTTTCTGAAAGGGGATGTTTGCTGCCACAAATGCATGACAGAAATCACTGCAGAACTTTCTTTTTATTTATTTATTTTATTTTTTTATTTTATTTATTTATTTATTTTGGAGGATTCACCAGATTTATTGATTAAAAGTGTTTCCTTCAATTTTGACTTTCGTTCAACATTAGCTTTATGTGCAATTCCATCTGCATGTTGAGTCAAGTGAGATTTCTTAACACTCGAAACCTAATACGAGAGAAAAGGCAAAAAGGCAGTTTACAATCACATATAAAGAGTATTTCGTATTACTAAAGGATAGCGATAAAAAATAATCCTAAGTGACAGGAAAATAAAAAGTCTAAGACAAACGTCAACTACCCTCCCTGTTGCATGCTTGGCAGAAAATAATTGTATAATGCGGAAAATCTTGCCTTATATAAGTAGGCTTTGAACTAGCTGTTTTCGGCGTGGCGCAGTATTCTCACACAGAAACTGAAAATTATTTTGCATTTAGAATGTCAGTAACACTTAACACATTGGTCGTTACACAATGTACTAATTTGTACTCGCTGGGAAAAACTGAACAATGACCTTTTTTTATCTTGTCTTTCTTTTCTTTTCTTTTAGTGTGGTGCCTGGGAGCGATAGGGGAAGTACTCGTTGCTGGACATGGCACCTGACAGATGGCCACCCCTTCTGAACAAGTGAATGGAATTTACTGGTGCTTCAGATGAAAACATCTCACTACTGGCAAATAATTTTTCAAACTGGAAAATTCACGTATAGTACCTTTCATGAAACAGAGTAGTTTGATAGGATTGCCTGTAGACAGCAGCAAGAAAATGCATGAAGGGCAGTAATTTAGCTACAGAGGGTGTTTATGACTAACATTGTGATTTTTTAAATCCTCATAAGTACCAACTTACATGCAAATTGGAGCTTAGGAAAAAAGTAGGTTTTAACCTAAAGATAAGTGATCTATTTTTTACATATGAATAATAAAACACCTATAAAGAGTATTTGGTATTAACAGGGATAGCGATATAAAAAAATAAAAAAAGGTTGAAGTGTTAGGCAAATACGAAGCATGAGCGCATATCAACTAGCCACCTTACTGCATGCTGGGCAGAAAATATTTTTTTCCATCTGTTGTATAGTATATTATATGATGAAATAGGCACTTTTTAGGATATTAAAGCTGAAATAGGCAAAAAAAAAAAAAGGCACTAATGTCGAAACAGGAGACACTATTAAGTGTAAATAGTCATGAAATGCATAAGTACAAATTTTTATGCAAATAGGAACTCAGGAACAAAATAGGTTTTTACCTAAAATCCGCAGTTTACTAATAACCATTGCCGGTGGAACCGCAGGTGGGGGGAGGGGGGTACCCCAGCTCCCGCAAGGAGGCTGGACTTGTGCAAAAAGACCTCATTGCTAGACATGCACCAGAGTGGAGAATGGAGTCTAAGATCTGAAACACAGAAGGAGCTGCCAAATTGTACACCAGGCTCCCATACTCCAGGCCCGATTGACTAAGAGACATATAGAGCTGCCAGAGAGTTGGGACAGGCAGCTCCCCAAACAGTGTGGCTGAGGCAGCGCAGTATTTTGGTACCACCAGCACTTTTGCTTGAGCTGACAAAGTTGTGGCACCCAAATGAGCCGGCTGACAAAGAGCATGCCAAGAAAGTGATGCATCTCTTTGACACGAAGCAGTTCATCAGCCAAGTAGAGCTCTGGGTACAAGTGAACAGCCGACAGTGGCAGAAATGCACAACCCGGGTTTTTGGTGCCCACGACTGTGCCTTTTGGATGGCTCCCTGAACAGACTTCTAAAGAGGAAAATATCTGAGCTGAACCCAATTTCGTAGCAACTTCGCGATTATTTCCATTCCCGTTTTTCGATATTTCCGTCTGTTCTTCCGACATTTCCGATCTTTTTTCCACACGTTTTCACTTCTATTCATTCGTTAATTATTTTTACCCTTCAACCTTATTCTACCAACAGTTTTTTTCCTCCATACTATACATGTCACCCTACATTGACCCCATCAAATTTTATCTACATTCCCTCCGCCAGCATGCCTTTGCCCTAGCTAGATTGAGGTCACACATTTTATTCATTCAGGCTTGTTTAACATTTGGCATCACCCCCCAGGGCCTCACACTGAAAGTTCCCATCTGGCTGTAACACATCGTTTCATCCTGCCTTATACCAATTCCAAACAGAACAATCCACAGCCCTCACCCGCCTGATCCTTAACCTATACCTCAACTCCGCCAATGAACACACCTGTCAACTCCTATCCCTGATCAAAATCCTCAACCTTTCCACTCCCACATCCACACCTAGAGTTCAGAACATCCTTTTACAGGCCAACCGCAAATTGGAACAGCATGCCAGCCTCCACCTCAAAAGACTATCCAAACTCCTGGTCACCCACCTCCAGAAAGGCAATACACTCTCCCTCAACAACCTATCCAATTAACCACAAGCTCCTCTTATTGCACAGAAACCCAGTCTCTCCCATCTGCTCAATCTCTCACTTCCAGCTCCACCCCCCCCGCCCCAAACCCCATAATCCTAATCCACACAATCCTGAACCACAGCATCCCAATTCAGTAGTCAACCTCTCCTCTAAACCTCTCTCCCAATCTGAAACCTCCGTCCTATCCAAAGGCCTCACCTTTAGTCCCACTCCCAAATTCAACCAAACAGCCCTTGTCAAAGACCTACTATCCTATACTCGTAGCCTTGGCTGGAGATATCACTTTGCCACAAAGAAAAATAATCCTACTCCTGATGATCCACTCAAATTGAACCCTGCCTGGAACAGTTCCATCCTCCATCACAGCGAGACCCACCCCCTCTTCCTCAAAATCACCCCCTTCAAACCTTCCAGGAATTCCTTACTTCCAACCTTGCCTCTCAGTCCTTTCTGAAAAACCTTAATCCTACTCCCAACATTACCGCAGCTGAATCCCAAGCTATCCGTGATCTGAAGGCTGACCATTCCATCATCATTCTTCCTGCCGACAAGGGATCCATGACCGTGGTACTTGATCGGCAGGAGTATGTGGCTGAGGGACTGCGCCAGCTTTCAGACAATACTACCTACAAAGTCTGTCAAGACGACCCCATTCCTGATGTCCAGGTAGAGATTCAGGGAATTCTCAGATCCTTAGGCCCCCTACAAAACCTATCACCCGAGTCCATCAAACTCATGACCCCACCGACACCCCGCACCCCTACCTTCTACCTACTTCCTAAAATTCACAAACCTAATCATCCAGGCCAGCCAATTGTGGCCGGTTACCAAGCCCCCACAGAACGAATCTCTGCCTACATAGACCAACACCTTCAACCCATCATGTGCAGTCTCCCATCCTTCATCAAAGACACCAACCACTTCCTCGATCGCCTGAAATCCTTACCCAGCCTGTTACCTCCTGAAACCATCCTTGTAACCATTGATGCCACTTCCTTATACACAAATATCCCACATGCCCAGGGCCTCGCTGTGATGGAGTATTTCCTTTCACGCCGACCACCCACTTCCCTACCTAAAACCTCTTTCCTTAATACCCCAGCCAGCTTCATCCTAACCCACAACTTCTTCACCTTTGAGGGCCAGACATACCAACAACTAAAGGGAACAGCCATGGGAACCAGGATGACCCCCTCGTATGCAAACTTATTTATGGAACGCTTAGAGGAAGCCTTCCTGGATACCCAAGCCTGTCTACCCAAAGTTTGGTACAGATTCATTGATGACATCTTCATGATCTGGACTAACAGTGAAGAAGAACTCCAGAATTTCCTCTCCAACCTCAACTCCTTTGGTCCCATCAAATTCGCCTGGTCCTATTCCAAATCCCTTGCCACGTTCCTCGATGTTGACCTCCATCTGTCCAATGGCCAACTTCACACATCCGTCCACATCAAACCTACCAACAAACAACAGTACCTCCATTATGACAGCTGCCATCCATTCCATATCAAACGTTCCCTACAGCTTAGGTCTTCGTGGCAAAAGAGTCTGCTCCAGTCCAGAATCCCTGAACCAGTACACCAATAACCTAATAACAGCTTTCACATCCCGTAGTTATCCTCCTGATCTGGTTCAGAAGCAAATTACCAGAGCCACCTCCTCATTCCTCCAAATCCAGAACCTTCCACCGAAGAATCCCAGAAGTGCCCCTTTTGTCACCGGATACTTTCCGGTACTGGAGCGGACTCTGAATGTGGCTCTCCAGCAGGGATACGACTTCCTTAAATCCTGCCCCGAAATGAGATCCATCCTTAATGACATCCTCCCCACTCCACCAAGAGTGTCTTACCGCCGCCCACCTAACCTTCATAACCTCCTAGTCCATCCCTATGAAACCCCCAAACCACCTTCCCTACCCTCTGGCTCCTACCCATGCAACCACCCCCATTGTAAAACCTGCCCTATGCACCCTTCCAACCCCTCTTACTCCAGTCCAGTAACCCGGAAGGTGTACACGATCAAGGGCAGAGCCACTTGCGATAGCACCCACGTGATTTACCAACTAACATGCCTGCACTGTGAAGCGTTCTATGTGGGAATGACCAGCAACAAACTGTCCATTCGCATGAACGGTCACAGGCAGACAGTGTTTGTTGGTAATGAGGATCACCCTGTGGCTAAACATGCCTTAGTGCACGGCCAGCACACCTTGGCACAGTGTTACACCGTCCGGGTTATCTGGATACTTTCCACCGACACCAACATTTCAGAACTCCGGAGATGGGAACTTGCCCTTCAGCTTATTCTCTCCTCCCGTTGCCCACCTGGTCTCAATCTCCGCTAACTCAAATTCCCGTCCACCATCTTTAGCATCTTTGCCTTGGTTCTGTGGACAGAGCCTCTGCCTCAATTGGTATCTCTGTCTAACTTCTTTGCTTTTACAAATGTCTGTCTAGGTGTGTTTGCGTTTCGATATGTCTGATTGTATGTGTATTTGCTTACCTTCCTTTTTTTCCCCTAAGGTAAGTCCTTCCACTCCTGGGATTGGAATGACTCCTTTTCCACTTCCTTAAAACCCATATCCTTCCCTTTTTCCTCCCCTTTTTTCCTCTTTTTCCTGAAGAAGCCGCCAGCGGTGTGTAATTTTATTTATTTGTTTCTATCGACAAGCCGGTCCTTTTGGTAAGTCATCTCTTTTCTATTTTTATTTTAATAATAATAATCAGACACTTTCAGCAAGCCATGTTGCAATGTACTTATCAATGACTAAGTTTTTACACTTGGAAAGCTGCATATGTCATGGGAAAGACCTACATAATACTAATCAAACAATCATGCCTCAGACAGTTTAAATTGAAGCCTATTTTCTTTAGTGTTTGATTATGACCACCAAGTTTTCCCGCTGGTTGCACTACACATTACTTAAAAATTCATTATTTCAAATATATGGGATGGTTAGTAAAATAAAAGACAATGTACATTCTGTATTTATTTGGTCACCACAATGGGACACTTAGGGTAAATAAGGGACAAATCCATGAAATATTGTACAACGTTTCTGAAGTAAGCACTCTTAGTCCTAAGCACGCCATAGTTCGTTCCGCGTACACTTGTCGAATGTCACGGCTGTCACGACGGCCGTTTGATGGGGCCCGCCAGCAGATGGCGCGCAGCTCGCGTCAGCTGTTAGGCTGACCGTGCCCTCCTGTGGCACGGCCGGGAACTATCACGGCCGGGTCTGCGCCTGCCATGGAACAGGCGCACGCGATATGAATGGCCCTTAGGCCATAACATCCCTCCCCCCTTGGGGTGAGGAGCCGGACTCCTGAACGGCGGTGCAGAGGTCTGGCTGCTGGGACTCTTCCACCTCCATCCGATCGTCTGGCGGCTCCAACCACTCCACCTCGTACGGGTGGAACCCCTTTGAGCGACGAGGGGTTCGCCCACGCAAGCGCTGTCTTGCTGCTCCTAGCACTGGCGATGGCGGTGGGTCCTCCATTCCTCCCTCCAGTGGCTCCTCCATTGGAAACTCGGGGCCTCCATCGGCAGGCTGCAAGGTGCCCCCTCTGCCGGCGACCGGAGCTGTCCACTCCTTGTAGCTGGCCGCTGGGGCTGCGGCAGGGAGCGGGCCCCGGACCCCGACAGTGGCGGGAAATCCCCTTGCCCCCCAGCCAATGCCCGCGGAATGGAAGTCGGGAGAGAACTGTCTCCTGATGGCACCCGCAACAGAGGGGGGCTGGACCTGGACGAGGAGGAAGGGACCGTAGATGTGGGAGGAGGGTGGCGGACCCGCAGCTGATCGTGGTGGCGGGTGAGGACCCCGGTAGGAGAACGGACCTCACAGAGTCGTCGGCCAAGCTCCCGAACGACCACGGCCGGGACCCAACGAGGATGTCGGCCGTAGCCTCGAGCCCAGACGGCAGAGCCTGGGGAAAAACGTGACCGAGGACGAAGAAGAGGTGTGGGAGGGCCTGGATGCACGAGGGATAACAGTGTCCTATGAGGGCGGCCATGAAGGAGCTCCGAGGGGCTCTGCTGACCTGCCGGAGTGGACCGATAAGATGACAGGAATCGAAGGAGGGCATCCTCCACTGAAAGATGTGCCGCATACTTTCGCATTTGCGTCTTGAAAGTGCGGACGAACCTCACCGCTGCCCCATTGGACTGTGGGTGGAAAGGTGGGGCCAGGACATGGTGGATCCCATGGGTAGAACAAAAATCGTGAAAATGTTGTGAAGTAAACTGTGGCTCGTTATCTGTCACCAGTGCGGCCGGGAGACCCTCAATAGAAAATATCTTTAACAGGGAACGTGTGGTTACTTCCGCGGACGTGGAGGTCAGACGAACAACAAACAGGAAGTTGGAGTATGCGTCAAGGACGCAAAGCCAGTAGCTATCTAAGAAGGGCCCCGCAAGATCGACATGGAGTCGTTCCCAAGGTGCAGACGGAGTGGGCCATGGAGAGAGAGATGAGCGAGGAGCCGCTTGTTGGGATGCACAAGAAGAGCACCCTGCAATGATGCGAGTGATGTCCCCATCTATACCCGGCCAATATACATGTCGGCGGGCCAGCATCTTAGTGCTGGAGACGCCCCAGTGGTCCCGATGGAGAAGACCGAGAATCCGGCGGCGGAACGACACTGGAACCACCACTCGATGGGAGCCGTCTTCCGTGGACAGAAGTAAAACACCCTCGTAGGTGCTAAGGCGGTGCCGAATAGCATAATAATTGCGGAGAGGGTCTGATGCCCGACCCAGAGTACGCTCCGACCAGCCTTGCTTCACCCGTTTAAGGACGACCCGGAGGACCGGGTCAGCTACTGTAGCCTCTGTAATCCGTGAGCTATTGATAGGAAAACCGGAGACTACATCTTTAGCCGACTCGTCAACTGCAAAACACAAAAGCTCTTCAGCATCGAAGACTGGATCAGGGCCTACCGGGAGGCGCGATAGGGCGTCGGCATTGGCGTGATGAGCCGTTGAGCGGTACTGTATCTCGTAATGGAAATGAGAGAGATACAAGGCCCAGCGTTGAAGACGATGGGCTGCCTTGTCCGGAAGAGCCGCTGACAACGGAACAACGATACTAATGGGCGGTGGTCCGTGTAAAGTGTGAACTTGGACCCATAGAGATAAACGTAAAATTTTTTTAGAGCAAAGACGATGGCTAGGGCCTCCTTGTCCACCTGGGAATACCGGCGCTGCGCATCCGTAAGTTTTAGATGCAAACGCCAATGGGCGCTCTGACCCATCGGGAAACCGATGTGCCAGCACCGCCCCCACACCATGCTGGGAGGCATCCGCTGCCACCACAAGTGGGACCCCCGGGGTGTATGCCGTGAGGCATGGAGCCTCCAGGAGGGCCTTTTACAGTGACTGAAAAGCCCACTCACACACTGGAGACCAGTGGAACGGGACGCCTTTACGTAGCAGTTGATGCAGGGGGTGAGCCACTGTGGCTGCCTGCGGGAGGAAGCGATGATAATAGGCGATCTTGCCCAGGAATACTTGAAGTTCGTGAACGGAAGAAGGACGGAGAAGATCTACGACCGCCCGCACATGCTCTGCCACGGGACGTACCCCCGACCTGGATACCTCGTAGCCCAAGTACTCGATAGTCGGTTGGAAGAAAGAAGATTTCTGGAAATTACAGCGGAGGCCAGCCCCCTCCAGAATGAAAAACAATGAATGGAGGTTGGCAATATGGTCAGCAGCTGTGGATCCCGTCACCACAATATCATCCATGTAGGGGGACCGGTGCTAGCAACTGCTCCAAAAAACGCTGAAAGATTGCGGGGTCACTGGCCACCCCGAATGGCAATCTCTGATTATGATATAGGCCAAAAGGCGTAGAAATCACCAGCGCCTGCTTGGAGACATCATCTAAAGGCAACTGGAGATAAGCCTCTGCCAGATCTATTTTCGAAAAATACTGGCCCCCTGACAACCGATCTATCAACTCCGCTGGGTGAGGCATGGGAAAAGAATCAAGAATTTACAGTTTTCTTAGTCGCCACATAAACGCAGGGCACCCGAGGGCTTGCGTATGACAACGAGTGGGGAGGCCCACTCGCTTGCTGTGACAGGACGCAAAATACCTCCCGCCGTCAGGCGATCTAATTCCGATTTAACAGCGCCACGGAGGGCGATCGGGAGAGGCCGAGCCCGATAGAAGACGGGGCGAGCCGTATTTTTAAGGGTAATAGTGGCCCGAAAATTCGTAGCACACCCAAGACCCTGCGCAAACAAGGACGAGAACTCCGCGTGAAGCTGCTTGAGACTCTCGTACGGAATTTGATCGGAAACCAAGCAGACAGAATCGGTAATAGAAAAGCCAAAAGCGTGGAAAGTGTCGAGGCTGAAAATATTCGTAGCTGTTGCACTGTTTACTACCACAAATGGTACCGCGCAGCTAACGTTCTGATATGTAGCTTCGGCAACAAACGACCCCAATAGTGGAATAGGGTGGCCGCCGTAGCCAACCAACGCACGAGGTGCCAGACTTAAAGTGGGGGAGCCTAATGCTTGATGAGTCGCAGCACTTAGAAGCAATGTTGTCGCACAAGTGTCCACTTGAAGCGTAACAGTTTTCCGCAGAATGCGGAGGTCTATAAACAACTTCGGCGGCTGAACGCCGACGGGAACAACCTTATTAATATCCGTGGGCGATGCGCCGAAATCGCGAGGGGGAGAGGGCCTTTTGCGGCCCTTAGCCGAGGAGCGGCACACTCGGGCGATGTGTCCGAACTTGCCACAACGATTACATGTGGCCGTCTGTGCGGACACAATTACCGAGAATGGGACGCCCCGCACGAAAGACATGACATCGGCTCGCTCTCTGAAGCGGGCGACGCGCGCCGCCTTTCCCCCCGCCCATACGACACAGGCGAGCGCCGCAGCGTCCAAAGGGAGGGAGGGGAGGGCGACGCAACAACAGCTACCGAAGAAATCAGCGCCGCGGATAACTGGGCAGACTCGGCAACTGAGGAAACCCCCCCCCGAGCGGAAAGTTGACTCCCCACAGCCTCAGAAACTTCAAATGCGCACGCAATATGCAAAACCTCCGCTAAGGAGAGATCGTCCGATTGAAGAGCCTGCTTGCGAACGTCCAGGTCGGGAGAAAAACAAACCAAAACATCGCGGACCATAGAGTCCACATACGAATCACCGTGCGGTTCGGACCGAAACAGACAACGATGGGCCAGCCCCTGCAGTTCCGTGGCCCACGCGTGGTACGACTGACCCGGCTGTTTCCGCGAACGGTAGAAAGATATGCGGGTCGACACCACATGAGAGTGGCGGCGGAAATACACCGCAAAAAGAGAACAGATATCCTGAAAGGACAGGGATGCCTGCGTCTGAAGTGGCGCTAAATCGCCCAGCAAACGAAAAAGACGAGGCGAGAGCCACGAAAGGAAATAAGTTTTTTTGCTTACCTTCATCACACACCTGGAACGCTACGAAGTGTTGGCGTAAACGCTGTTCGTAGTTGGACCAATCCTCGGCAAAGTCATCAAATGGAGGAAACGGAGGAACGGGCACAGAAGACCACAACCCGACCTGTTGTGTCACAGCCCTAGTCAAGGTATCAATAGCCGCCATGAGAGAAGCATTCTGTTGAGCCAAAATTTCCGGTAACGACTGAAGATTTGTCAACAACGCACTAAGGAGTTCTGCCATGACTGCGGCAGGAAGACCACGCTACCATAATCCTCGTCGCCACTGAAGTAAACACTCTTAGTCCTAAACACGCTATAGTTCATTCCACGTACACTTGTCGAATGTCACAGCTGTCACGTCGGCCGTTTGACGGGGCCCGCCAGCTGACGGCGCGCAGCTCGCGTCAGCTGTTAGGCCGACCATGCCCTCCTGTGGCACGGCCGGGTCCGCGCCTGCCATGGAACAGGCACGCGCGATATGAATGGCCCTCAGGCCATAACAGTTTCACCCTAGGTTAAATGCTTTATACAACTGGCTCTGAGAAATCATGCTTTCACTGATAATTTGTGTTGACCATCAGAGAACAAAAGTGTAATACACTGCTGGGAAGGAAGGGGGGGAAAGGAAACTTTAGATGTAACATCCTGTTGACACCTTGATCATTATAGAAGGTATACAATATACTGCAAAGTACTGTCTGAGACATAGTATGTAAATTGTGCTATTGTATCATATTGATAACATGTACCAAATGGTGTCACATTGCAAGATGTGATTTACTGAATAGCGTTCATATTATTGTATCAACTCCCTGCAGATTGTTTCTAAAATTACTGACTCATTTATCCTTGCAACTTCAAATGTAACATTCAAAATTATCAGTGTGACTATGGAATGCAGATATGGGCACTTGTACCAAGCAGGCGTTTATGGTCAGTTCAGAGCTAGCAGTAATTTTCACCTATACTCATATGGTGTGACTACTTCATTTTTCACACACACTGCAAACAGATATTTAATTTCTCACAATTTTTGTTTTATGGACTTTAGGCTGTGGTCCAAAGCATTGACTTGTATGTGCAATTGACAAATAAAATATCCATACTTTCCACTTTGAAAAGCAATCTACAACCCCTAAAAACAAAATGCAGACATCTCACAATCACTCAGCCAGGTTGCACAAATCACATAAATGCTGTGTACTGCAGAAGGCAAAGAAGATAAAAATAAATTTGAATTTATAAGCTGCTGGAAATGCAGCTTACCAAAAAACATATGGAGACACATCCTCAAACAAAATGTTCTCAAAACACAGAAATATATACAATTTTAATACCCATTTGTTAAAGGATCCCCAAGATCTACAAAGCAATATCAAGCTACTAGCAACACTGTGTTTTAAGCTGTGAAACAGACCCTGTGCCAGCAACAGTCTGTCTGGTTGAAGTCTTTGATAGTACAGTTTTAAAGGTGCATACTATATGTGTGTAACACTTGGTAAAAGAGATTTTAAAAAGCCCTAATGACATAGCAAATACTTTTTTGTGGTATGACGTAAGGTTGTCCCATTATAAAGTTAGAATTCACAGCAATCACTAATAGCTGAATGTCACTTATACCTTTATTTCATGACAATTTATAAGATTTCATATCATATAAACATTCAGAAATGCAGTGTTTATTGATTTTTGCAAGGTGTTTGATATTGTTTCACCCTGTTAAGAGCACTTATATAAAGATGGTTTAAATTACCAGGCAAGAAAGCACAGGTTCATCGATAGACGCATACAGATAAAAACGCGTGCGCATGAGCACACACACACACACACACACACACACACACACACAGCACTGAAAATAGGAGAGGTTTAGGATAGAGAGATGGGAACAGAAGGGTGCGGAAAAAAGGGACATTATCGTAAGTTGAGGCGTGGATAATTTCGGGATCAGAGAATGTTCTGTAGGGATAACTCCCATCTGTGCAGTTCAGAAAAGCTGGTGGTGGGTGTGAGGATCCGGATGGCCCAGATTGTGAAGCAGCCAATGAAATCAAGCATATGCTCTGCTGCATGTTGTGCCATAGGGTGCTCCACTTTGTTTTTGGACACAGTTTGGCAGTGGCCATTCATGGTAATGGACAGCTGGTTAGTCATCATGCCAGTACAGAAAGCTGCAAGCAATTGCAGTACAGCTCGTAAATTACATGGCTGCTCTCATAGGTGGCCCGGCCTCTGACAGGGTAGGATAAGCCTGTGACATGAATGGAACAAGAAGTGCTGGGTGGGTGGATTGGACAGGCCTTGCAACGGGGTCTTCCACAGAGACATGATCCCTGTGGCAGTGGTTTGGGTTTCAGGGTGGCATAGGAATGGATGGATGGTTTGATTTTTAAAGGGACTAAATGACTACGGTTATCAGTCCCTTGTTCCAACCGTAGGGATTAGAATAAAAAGCACTACATTGTAGTATAAAACAATGTGTTAAAACTCACCAAGCAAAGTGTGTAACACGTCAAGAGATAAAAGAATAAAAGTAAAAACTGCTAAAAGAAGAGAAAGGTGGAAAGAGGATATCAGAGTGTCTTGACCAAGTGACCACAAACAAGGTAGTAGGGCACCTGGCCGCTTCTGCACATTAAAACCACCTGCCTAAAAGCGGTAGGCGAGCAGAGAACAAATATTTAATTAACACAGTACTAAAAATCAAATAGATCGGTACAACCACTAACATGAATAAAATTTAAGACAGCGTCGGCCATAGAGGCATTGTCAGCTAAAACAAGATTTAAATCGTCAGGAAGATTAAAATTCCACCTCTGAGTGGCTAAATCCGGGCACTCCAAGAAGATGTGGACGACTGTCAGACGTGCACCGCATCGACACTCGGGAGGATCCTCGCGACGGAGAAGGTGACCGTGCATAAGCCAAGTATGGCCGATACACAGCTGGCAGAGAACAACAGAGTCTCTGCAAAGGGCCCGCAGAGAGGTCCTCCACATTTTGGTTGTCTCCTTGATACACCTCAATTTGTTGGGCACCTGTAGGGTACGCCATTCATTGCTCCACAAACTGAGAACTTTATGGCGTAGTGTAGAATGGAAATCAGCAGGTGGGACGCCTTAATTGAGGAGGACAGGCTAGTGGGTGGCCTCTACGGCCAGCCTGTCAGCCAGCTCATTGTCATCTATCCCGACATGTCCCGGAGTCCAAAAGGAATGCCACTGACTGCCCACATAGTTCAATGATGTACAATGACTCGTGTATGGCAACAACCAAAAGATTGCGCAGAAAACACTGGTCGATGGCCTGTAAACCGCTCAGGGAGTCACTCCAAATGACGATCGACTCCCCAGGGCAGGAACGGATATGTTGAAATGTACGGTGGATGGCTACCAGCTCTGCAGTGAATACACTGCAGCAATCTGGCAGGGAGCACAACTCATTGTGTCCTGCAAACATATAAGAAAAATCGACATGACCATCTACCATCGAGCCGTCAATGTACACTACCGTAGAGCCCCGGAAGCCGTTGATAATTGATAGGAATTGGCGACAAAGTGTCTCAGGGTGACAGGTCCAGCCGAAGGTGAGGCCGCCGCCTTATACACCATGGTGGTGTAAGTGACTGGTATCTGAATAAAGAGGGAACAGGAACAGACTCCAATTGACTGAGTAGAGACCTAACACAGACACCAACTGTCAACCCTGATCTCAGCCGACGCTGCGGAATGTGGAGATCAGTTAGAGGAAAGAGTAGACGGTGGTTTGGGTGGTTACATAAAGCACGGATGGTAGCAGCATAATTTGCAAGCAGTTGTTGTCGCCTGATATGCAAAGGTGGTACACCAGCCTCCACAAGGAAACTATTTACAGGGTTTGTTCGAAAGGCTCCTGTTACAAGCCTAACTCCACAGTGATGGATTGGGTCCAACATCTGCAGAGTTGAAGGTGATGCCGAGCCATAGGCAATGCTGCCGTAGTCCAGTCTGGACAGAACAAGTGCCTTATAGCACTGCAGCAGCGTACTGTGGTCTGCTCGCCAAGCAGTGTTGCTAAGACAGCGGAGGGCATTAAGGTGCTGCCAGCACTTCTGCTTGAGCTGACGAATATGAGGAAGCCATGTCAGCCAGTCATCAAACACTAACCCCAAGAAATGATGCTTTTCCACTACATTAAGCAGCTTGTCATCAAGGTGAAGCTCTGGATGTGGGTGAACAGTTCAACACTGACAAAAGTGTATAACGCATGTCTTGGCGGCAGAGAACTGGAATCCGTGGGAGAGTGCCCATGCCTGTGCCTCTGTATGGCTCCCTGCAGCTGGCGTTCAGCAACACGCATACTTGAGGAGCTGAAATAGATGCAGAAGTCGTCAGCATATAAGGAGGGAGATACTGACGAACCTACTGCTGCCTCTAGGCCATTAAAAGCGACTAAAAACAAGGGAACACTCAACACGGAGCCCTGTGGAACCCCATTCTCCTGGATGTGCAATGAACTAGGAGATGCGCCAATCTGTACAAGGAATGTATGCAGTGATAAAAAGCTTTTTATAAAAACGGGGAGCGAGCCCCGAAGGCCCCAACCATGTAATGTTCTAAGAATGTGGTGTCGCCAGGTCGTGTCATAAGTCCTGGACAAATCAAAAAAGACTGCTATCAAATGCTGGCGTCTTGAAAAAGCCGACCGGATAGCGGACACAAGGTGGACAAGGTTGTCCAAGGCTGAGCGTCCTTTGCGGAAACCACCCTGACGTGGAGACAGTAGACCGCGAGACTCAAGGAGCCACATAGCCGGCGGCTCACCATACGCTCTAGCAATTTGCAAAGAGCGTTGGTGAGACTGATGGGCCTGTATCTGTCCAATTCATGCGGGTGTTTGCCAGGTTTGAGCACGGGGACTATGGTGCTCTCTCTCTCTATCTCTCTCTCTCTCTCTCTCTCTCTCTCTCTCTCTCTTGAGAGGGAAAGACACCATTGCTCCAAATGCGGTTAAACAGGGCTAGCAGATGGTGCATCAACTCTTCGGAGAAGTGCTTTAACATATGCTTGGGTACGCGGGGCCCAGGGGCTGTGGGCTGTGTCAGGGCAGAGTGTAAGGGCAGTAAGCATTATACAGCTCCACAGGGCGAGCCGAGAAGGAGAGCCACTTACTCTCCTCCCGCTCTTTCAGGGTGTGAAAGGCTGGTGGATAATGCAAAGAAGCTGAATTCTGCATGTATTGCACAGCGAAGTGTTCCACAACTGCCTGTGGATCAGTACAGACTGCTCCATGTATAGAAATCCCAGGTACACTGGAAGGACACTGGTAACCGTAAATACACCTTATCTTTGTCCACACCTGGGATGGAGAGGTATGTGAGCCAATGGTAGACACATACCTCTCCCAGCACTCCTGCTTGTGACTTTTAATCAATTGGCGGGCTCAGGCACGAAGCCGTTTAAAAACAATGAGATTTTCCAGAGATGGGTGCCGTTTGCGTGTCTGCGGTCTCGAATGGCATTAGCAATTTCTGGCGACCACCAGGGCACGGTTTTCCACCGGGGTGATCTCTAAGAAATGGGGATAGCACACTCAGCCGCAGAAATAATAGCCGACGTAACGCCGTCAACTAGCACATCGATGTTAGGATACAGTGGAGATCCAACGATGGCAGCTGAGTTAAGAATGTTTCAATCAGCCTTATCAAGCGCCCATCGGGGCAATCGTTTAGGGGACTGACTTTGGGGTAGTGACAAGAAGATCGGAAAGTGGTCACTACCACACAAGTCGTCATGTACCCTCCGTGGACAGATGGGAAGAGACTAGGGCTGCATACTGTTATGTCGATGGCCGAGTAGGTACCATGCGTCACACTAAAATGTATGGGGGTACTATCATTTAAAAGGCAAAGGTTGAGTTGATATTAAGGACTCAACATCTCTACCATGGACAGTAATCATGGTTCCACCTCACAATGGGTCATGGGCGTTGAAATTGGCCAATACCAAGTGGCGTAGGGATGGACTAGGATGTTTTGGAGGTTGGGAGGGTGACAGATCACCACTTTAGGAGGGGTGGGAAGGGTCTTGGGCATGATGTCTTATTTCTGGGCATGACGACAGAAAATCAAAACCTTGGCAAAGCACTAAGTTTAGTTGTTCAAGTCCAGGGTAGTACTGGGTGACAAGGTGAGCATTCTTTTGTGGATGGTTACTGGCGGTGGAGTCATTCAAATCCCGGGAGCAGAAGGACTTGCCTTAGGGGGAAAAGGACAGATAAACAAACACACATCCCCACCCACACACACACATACACACGCACACACTCGCACACATTCGCACACACACGCACGCACGCACACACACACACACACACACACACACACACACACACACACACTCACACACACACTCTCTCTCTCTCTCTCTCTCTCACACACACACACACACACACACACACACCAAGGTCCGACGTGTGTAAAATGCAAAGAACCTGGACAGAGATTCCAATCGAGGCAGAGGATCTGTCAAGAGATCAGAGGCAAAGATGTTGTTGAAGGGTGGGAGGGAATTTGAAATTAACAGAGGGTGAGACCTAGTGGGCATTGGGAAGAGAGAATATTCTGATGGGTAAGTTCCCATATCCAGAGTTCTGAAAGTTTGGTGTCAGTAAGAAGTATCCAGATAACCTGTTCAAGACATCCTGGCCGTGCATTAAGGCATGCTTAGCCAGAGGGTGATACTCATTACCAACAAACACTGTCTGTCTGTCTGTGACCGTTCATGCGAATGGACAGTTTGTTGCTAGTCATTCCCACATAGAACGCTTCACAGTGCAGGCATGTCAGTTGATTAATCACGTGGGAGCTATCGCAAGTGGCTCTGCCCTTAATCGTGTAGAACTTCTGGGTTATAGGACTAGAGTAAGTGCTGGTGGGAGGGTGCATAGGACAGGTTTTACACCAGGGTCAGTAACAGGGGTGGGAGCTGGAGGGTGGGGAAGGTGGCATGGCGATCTCATAGGGATGAACTAAGAATTTACAAAGGTGAGATGGGTGGCGGAAAGACACTCTCGATGAAGTGGGAAGGATGTCATGAAGGTTGGATCTAATTTTGGAGCAGGATTTAAGCAAGTCGTATCCCTGCTGGAGAACGAGATTCAGAATCCGATCCAGTCCTGGAAAGTATTGGTGACAAGAGGGCACTTTTGGGGTTCTTCTGTGGAAGCTTCTGGGTTTGGGGGGATAAGGAAGTAGCCCTGGCAATTTGCTTCTGTACCAGATCAGGAGGGTAGCTGCGGGATGTGGAAACTGTTATTAGGTTATTGGTTTACTGGTTCAGGGATTCAGAACTGGGGCAGATTTGTTTGCCACAAAGACCTTGAAAGCTTCTTGTTGTAAGTTTATTAAGTAAAAGTGAAAGCTTGATGAAAGTTTATTAAGTGAAAGTCTCCTATTCTTATTAAGTCTTTCTATTTAAATCAAGGAGTTTCTCTAATCATATGTGCACAATGGATTTAACAAACAAAATTAGGCCCTGTAAGTAAAACAATCTGTACTTCTGTGAACATTATTTCTGACAGACCAGATTCAGTGGCATGTAAGGACTGATTACTTTACTGGTACATGAACATTTACATTTAAAAGGAAATCTTTTTCTCAAGAAACTCAACACGTACCATACAACAAAATAAAAAATACCACAATCAGGAAAATGAGGGACGAGGTTGAGCTGAAATAAGAAAAATTAGTAATCATTTAAGTTATTTATTGAATTAAAGAAACATACCTTTGTTGAGTCTTCAATATAATACAATGGTTTTATACAATTCCGTTCCATACAAATATTCTCTTCCTCTTGATACAGAATCCACTGTCCAATATAACACATTTGTATTCATAAATATAGAGTGAAATAAATCAAACTCAATACAATCATTGCTGACTAATTCAACCTTAGTACACAACACAGCTGCCATACGTCTGTCAGCTAGCCTAGCCCACGATCGACTCTTCTGCTCAACAGCTCACTCTCTACTACTCGCCTCAGCAGTCAAAGAAGCTGCTGTAGCGCAGATGCTACATCGCAGTTGCAAAGACAGTATAATGTGCAGTAGTTACAAACATGGACTGAGATTATCGATCATGGATGACTTTCACATACAAAATAAAGCTATAAGGCAGATATACGTTTAGATTCACTAAAATAAAGCTAAAAATCCATAAATAATGAACTTCAGCCTATGGCTGCCTCCTTTCAAAAAATGTTCTAATGTTTGTAGAGTCTATGGGACGTAACTACGGGGTCATCAGTCCCTAAACTTACAAACTACTTATGAACTACTTACAACTAAGGACGGCACAAATATCCATGCCCGAGGGGGGATTCGAACCCCCGACCGCAGTGGCCGCGCAGACCGTGACTGAAGCGCCTTAGTCCCCTCGGCCACCGCGGCCGGCTGCCTCCTTTCAACCTAAGCTGTAGGGAAGGGACTGTTTAATATGGAACGGATGACAGCTGTCATAATGGAGGTATTGTTGTTAGTGGGTTTGATATGGACGGATGTGTGAAGCTGGCCACTGGACAGATGGAGGTCAACATCGAAGAAAGTGGCATGAGATTTGAAATAGGACCAGCTGAATCTGATGGAACCAAAGGAATTGAGGTTGGAGAAGAAATTCTGGCATTGTTCTTCACTATGAGTCCAAATCATGAAGATGTTATCAAAAAATCTATACCAAACTTTGGGTTGGCAGGCTTGGGTATCCAAGAAGGCTTCCTCTAAGCATACCGTAAATGAGTTGGCATACAAGAGGGGCCATCCTGGTTCCCATGGCTGTTCTTTTTAGTTGTTGGTATGTCTGACCCTCAAAAGTGAAGAAGTGATTACGATGAAGCTGGCTAGGGTAATAAGGAAAGACATTTTAGATAGGGTTGCAGGTGGTCAGCATGAAAGGAACTACTCCACCGCAGAAAAGCCCTGGGCATGCGGGATATGTGTACTTTACTTTACTTTATCGTGTCCGGACTATTTAAAGGATATCGGCCCAGTACTGGGCTACGTCTATTCCATTAGTATTCGCGAGCCACAAATCTTTGAGGGTACACCGGTGTGGACATTTTTCACATGTAAGAAGGTGTTCCATGTTTTGACTTTCTCCACACTCGCAGTTTACATCAGTTTGGTCGATTATACCCCACTTAAGCATATTTACTTTTACTGGGGCGACCCCCGTTCTGAGCGTATTCAAGGTTCTCCAGGTTTTAAAATTTAGGTTTTGGCCGGTCGACTGAACCGGGGGGAGAGGGAAATTTTCAGGTGGTTCGTCCTGAACGGTTACAAGGAAACTTCTCCTAGACTTCAGTCATGTCTCTGGTGGTCGAGCTCTGTATAGGACATGCCGCTCATCTGCAAGTTGTTTTATTTTCTCTACATGTTCTAAAGCATTTCTGCGAGCTGTGGGATCTGCAAAACCAGCTGCCTTGTACAAGAGTCTGACCGGCGTTGGTTTCATGCACCCTGTCACTATCCTGCAGGTCTCATTGAGGGCCACATCTACTTGTTTCGTGTGAGCGCATCTATTCCATACAGGGCATGCATACTCAGCTGTTGAGAAACACAGTGCCTGTGCCGTTGTTCATAGCACACCAGGACATGCACCCCATTTGCTACCCGTTACCTTTCTAAGTATATTTTTTCTCGGTGTTATTTTCTGTCTCGTTTTGATGCAGTGCTGTTTGTAAGTTAGAGACCGATCTAGAATCACGCCAAGATATTTAGGGTGGTCTGTGTGTTCTAAGGTGTTCCCGTTTCACGTAATTTGGAGTTTCCGTTTGGCTTCTTTCGTGCGAAGGTGGAAAGCACAGACTTGAGTTTTGGAAGGGTTGGGTCTTAAGGAATTTTGATTATAGTACTCAGTCATTGATTTTAAGGCATTTTCAAGTTTTTCCTCTAATTCTTCAAATCTTTTTCCTTGAACGCATATTGCAAGGTCATCGGCGTAGATGAACTGCTTTGTGTGGGCCGGTGTAGGTTGGTCATTTGTGTATATGTTGAAGAGCATTGGAGCTAAGACGCTTCCCTGAGGGAGGCCGTTCTTTTGGTCCCATCTACTCATTTTTTCCTCCAACAATACGAAGAACCTTCTGTTCTGTAGCAATGAATGTACGACCCTAACTAGATGGTAATCACCGAGTGTCTCATACATTTTATGGAGTAATATATTGTGCCTGACGGTATTGTAGGCTGCTGTCAGATCTACAAAGGCTGCCCCTGTTATGAGCTTCCCTTCATATCCTTCTTCAATATGTTCTGTCAGTGCAAGGACTTGGGTGGTACAGGACTTGCCCGATCTAAATCCTCCTTGTTGTGGAATGAGGTGTTTGTCAACATATTTTCCTATTCTGGACAGGATAAGTCTCTTACAGAGTTAGTGACAGAGCAAGGAGATGGGTCGGTAGCTACTAGGATTCTCTGGGTCATTCCCTGGTTTAAGTAATGCTATTACTTTAGATTTTAACAGGGTTTTGGGATTTTGCAAGTTTTGCAGCACGTATTGAACAATTGTAAAATCCAAATCTTGGCCCTTTGCCCTAAATTCTTGATTTGTTCAGTGCTTATGTCATCCACACCAGCAGCTTTCCCGTTTTTTTAACATGTTCATGCCATCTTGAAGTTCTTTCATAATGAAAGGTGTCCCCAAGTGGTTGGTCTCCCAATTAATATTTCTGGTAATTTTTGGGTACTTTTGTTGTTTCTTGATTTTCCCATTCAACAGTATTTGGGTGGCTACTTGGTTTGCTGTAACCTTGTATGGTAATATTTGTCCCTTAGGGTCGCCGCTCAGTTTCTTAATCAAGTTCCTCGCTATTTTGCTACTGTGTGTCATGTCCATTTTTTCCAATGTTTCGGTCCATTTCTCCTTTCTTCCTTGGCTTAATTTTTGGAGTAGGGCTGTTCCACAGTCAACTGTTTCTTCGCTGAAAGGATCAGCAGTATAGAGTGTTTTGTATTTTTTGAGAAGTTCTTTGGATTCGCTGGACATTCCAGCAACATACTGTTGTCTGCACCCCCTGGGAATAACTTTCCTAGATGTATTCTTTATTATTTCAGTAAATTGTTCATAATTTTCTGGTCTTGGTTCAACATGTTGTATCTCAGAATCTATCATAGATGCATAGCTCCTGAATGGGATGGTCTGTGGTCTGACTGCTGGATAGATGTTAATACCAACTGGTCTATGCTGTGTCTTTGGTATGGGGCCATATACCACTTTAGTACATCGGTCCTCAAGATCGATATTTGAAAAACATATATCCGGGTTGTATCCCTTTTTCCAGAAATTACTTTGGAAGGATCATGGGAGTTTTGGGTCATGAATTAGTGCAAGACCACTCGTTTCTGCCCAGGTCTCTACGGCATCACCATTTGCATCCGATTCTGCATAACCCCATAGTATGCTGTGACTGTTGAAATCTCTCAAAATGAGCTGGTTGGGTTGTGATTGGAAGTTAGGTGGACGCGAAAAGGTAAAGGGTTGGTTTGGGGATTTATATACCGAAGTTATGGTGCATTTTCCAATTTCAATGGTAATAATTTCTATACCATTTAGGTTAGTTGTTCCCACAGAGGATACCACAGTTTGAGTTTTCACGAACACAGCGCTCCCATGCTTGTTGTGTGGTATTTCTGCCGTTAATTTCATACCTGAAATGTTCGGTCTTCTGGCAGTTAGGTCTCTGTGAGTCTCTTGAATGGACAATACATCACACTTCAAGGTCTTACAGAATTCTGATAAGATTTCTTCTTTAGCTGTGGTGATACCCTCAATGTTTATGGTCGCTACTGTTGGTTCTGAGAAGAATCGTTGTGGCTTTATGTTACTGCGCGTCATCTTTAGTCCGGTATTGGAAGGATTGGCCGTCTACTAGTAGACGTTACCAGGGGACGCCGCCGATAGTATTTGCTAACTGCAATTAATGTGGTGCTATCGGCCTCGTGGAGGCTCCTTCCTTGTGTATAAGTGTGTATAAGTAAGTGGCATCAATGGTTACAAGAATGGTTTCCCGAGGTAACAGATTGGGTAAGGATTTCAGGCTATCAAGAAAGTGGTTGGTGTCTTTGATGAAGGATGGGAGACTGCACGTAATGGGTTGAAGGTGTGGTCTGTGTAGGCAGAGCTTCGTTCTGTGGGGGCTTGGTAACCAGCTACAATTTGGCGGCTTGAATTTAAAAATAATTTGTAATTTTGGCTTCTTTAAACTTTTGATCACCTATGAGTCAATTTCATTGTCTATGATTGCTGTGGCTAAGAATACTTTATCCCTCATGTCCACTCTGATCGTATCGAGAGCCGCTTTGGCCTGCTGGGCTGTCACTGGAGGTGCTTCTTCTACCTCCCCCTTCGCCGCTTCCTCTTTAGCATTGTTGCCACCTTCTTCTGTGTTGGCTGTCGTTCTTGTCTTCTGTTAATGATAGTGCTACGGTGTCCTCATTGTTTACAACCAAGAAGCCACTGCACTAAACACTCTTCTTAATCTGGAAGCTCAGTTTTTTTGTTGTTATTGCTGATTTGTCCCTGCATCTGCAGTTTTCATGTAGTTAAACGAGCATTTTTAAGCCTCCTGGGGTGACATGATGTATTTTGAAACTGTTGTTGCATCAAAAAAGGTCTACAAGGCCACAAAACTGTGCAGCAGAGAAAAGGACAAAACAAAAGGCTAAACTAACCAGAGTGCTAGATTATTATTTACATTGGCTGTAGATGAAGACATTCAAGGAGAAGATACAAAGAAGCTAGCGGAGATGTCAATTAATTATATACATAATCATATGGTATTCTATATATGTGGAAGGAGGAGAATACATATGACAGTCAAACTCAAATGTGCCAGGTGTTAAAAAGTACGTCGAATGTTTATTATTTCAAAAATAATCACTACAACTGTTAGCATCCCACTATGAAACATGATGGCCAATTCCTTCATGGAAAAATCATTGTGGTTACCTACAGAACAATGACTGTATCCTGGCATGCACTTCTTCAAGTGAAGAAAATCAATGTGCACAAATAACTGTCTTCATGGCTCCAAGAATTTGAAAATCTCGTAGGGAGATCAGCTCGGTACGGACAATGAGTAAGCCCTGAAGAGAGACATTTTGGTAAACAATTTGCTTCAATCAAGGTGGTGCACACCTGGATATAGTTACAAATGGAATCACACTTCTTTTTCCATTAAGGCATTAACCATTAACCATCTTGTATCATTGTGTGATAAATGTATTAACAATTAAATGAGTAATTTTAAAACAATAAATGGTATATATGCTTTTCCCCCTTGTGTCACACTTTCATTTTACTGTCTATATCCACATTTTTAGCAGGAAATGTAACTAGACAATGATGCAGTACACATTTTTGATAATACTTGCAACGCACTCAACAGTTTCAACAATTATCTTTCTTTCACAAAGTGTAGTAGTAACATACAGTTCTTTTTGAAATGTAAGACATAATAGGGTGCCAGGAGTACAAATAAAAACAGTATTGCAATGTGTTGTCCTTATATTTCTTCAATTTACACTTATCCATATACACGTTTCGTAAAGTACAAAAAAGACTATTAAATTACATGGAAAAATTACAAGGATTCTACTAAATATAAAGGAGGGGCCAATTGTCATTTGTCAGGCAACAATCATGCATTGATTGCAAAACATCAATAGTAACAGTTTGCATGCACATTAAGAAATAGTGCTTGGTTTGTGCGAGATGGGTGCAAAGTGAGGGAGCATAAATACAAAGGAAATTGGAAGGCAGGTATTGAGAAAGAGGGATTGTAGAATATGTATGTATAATGGAGGGAACACAGAGTGGGAGGTGAGGGGTGCATGGAAGGCAAGGGGGCATAGCTAATGACAACAAAAGGGCATGACCTGGAGATGCATTTGAAAGCAGTTTCTAACAAGCAAAGAAGGGGCGGGCACACATGTCAAAGCACTTTGTTTTTGTACCATAATATCCAAATTGAAAATTATGATATTGTAGAATGTGTCAGCCATTTTTTGTAAAACAAGGTTGGTTTTTTCTTTACATGGTCTCAAAACAAAGTGGATACATTTGTGAAAGTCTATTTTTGACAGTAGTACCTTTTTTGCATGCTTGGCTCCAGCAAGGTGTGTCTCAAGGACTACCATTCCAGAAAACTCTAAGCCACAGATCTCACATTTCAGACCAGCCTAAAAAGAGAAACAAAAGTGAAAGATATTATATTACAAATTTGGAAAAAAATACCCACCCTTTTCCTGACTGACATTATAACTTTCAAAATTATATAAGTATGGGGAGTTTTCTCTAATGGTACAAGCTAGACTCTGTGCAAGCAAAAAGCTAATAATACATGCAGGATCTCAAAACATTAACATCAATTAAGAAAATGATAAAACATGAAGTCAATTTTTTGCCACTTTGGTTAACAGAAATAAGCCTTTTCTTTAAGGTAATTCACTAAAATATATCACAAGTACTAGTTTCATTTTTTCCTTGTGCATAACTTGGTGGTTCTAGTAAAAATTGTAATTTTTACTACAGAGCAGAGTATCTGGAATATAACTACTTTATTAAAATACTAAAAAAATAATACACAGACCTCATGCACACTTAGAGCAAGGCATATCTGGAATATGAAAATTATATTATAAAATATAAAATATAAAGCATTAAAATGGCATTCTTTGATTCTTCTTTTATTCAACTTAAATATTTTCAGTAAAGATATTAGTGTGACACAAATTATGAATCAAGCAAATGTCTGCAAAAACAAGTTTGTAAAATGGGAAATTTGTTAATGGAAAGTACATAATTGCAAAGAAGATTGTTCAAAATGCTACATAACGTACGCTCATAAACCAAGGAAAATACGTTCACAAAGGAAATGCAAAATGATATTCTGGGGATTATACATGTCAGTATCCAATACCTAAGAATGTTAAGATGTAAAAGGAAGTTAAAAATTGTGTGTGTGTGTGTGTGTGTGTGTGTGTGTATGTGTGACTGAGGAGCAAAAGACATACCGAATAACAACTACAGAAATAAAATTACATGTATTTTGTGAATGATACAGTAGCTGTTATCCAATAATTAGTGACTCTGTAGGTGAGCCTACCAAGGATTCTCGACTTATCCACGTGTTATTCTGCATAACAATGGTCCAATAATGCTATATTAATATCTAAATTACTAATCAATTAGCTCATTCATCACTTTCCATGACAATGAATTTTCAACTTGTTCCCAGAGATACGATTGCCTCCTGACCATTCTTCTTCAGAACAAAATCAAAAATGTAAAGTGCCATCAATTTCTTGAAATAGTCACAAACAACATAAAAATACTGAAGCATGAGGGATATGCATATAATAAATCTTTCAATCTCCATGAAACCTATTTCTTAAATACTGTTTTCAATTTAAAAAATATAACAAACCATGAATGTGCTTTCAGAACTACAGTTTCAAAGGTGAATCTACTTTATTTCGTAGAATTTACCTCAAAAAAATATTTTAAAACTGGCATTTTATTGAATAGCTCTCGCAAATACCACTAATTTTATTTATGTTTTGATACCTAAAATAATGTACTGAACTTAGAAATGGGAGAACTCAGGTTTCATTCAACATACATAAGCAGCACACAAGCTCATCTACGCCCGCATCACTCATGGTTTGGCAGCACCTGATGAATATCCATAGACCCAAGCACATCATGCACTAAAACAAACAAAAATGTTGCTAGCAATTGGACTTTATATATTACAGGAACAAAAAGAAAACATAAATTGAGTGCACTTGAAAATAAGAATAATAAGACATACCAAGAGGATCAACATGAAGAAAGGTTAAGAAATATGACACAAGAGGCAACAGATCAATTTGAACAACACGTAAAAGCAATAAAAATAACAAATTATATAGGGAGAGTAGGAGACTAATAAATTTTTAATCTTCTCTTTTTGTGCTTTAAACACAGCCTAAATTTACAACATATGCATAGTGACATGACACTGCTGTTAACTAATATTGGGAAAGTATGAGGTTACACTCTCATCCAGTCATGTCATTTTATATTATCTTCTAGTTGTATGTAACTATGAAATACACACAAAAGAGTTCCTTTCTGCACTTTTGCAAATAAATGACACCCTACTGATATCCTCTCATATTTATCTGTAATCACCATGACCCCTAACCAGCTGTCTATTAGGATGAATGTCCACTACCAAACTGTGGTCAAAACCATGTGAACCACATTGTGGCACAACATGCAATGAAGCATAGGCTTGATTTCAATGGCTGCTTCACAACCCAGGCCATCTGGGTCCTCCCATCCATCACCAACTTTCCTGAACTACACATATGGGAGTTATCCATACAGTACATTCTCCGATCCGTAAATTATCTAGGGCTCAACATATGATAACCCCTTTTTCTCCATACCCAACAGTTCCTACCTTTTCTATCCTACACTTCTCCCATTCCATGTACTTTGTGTATGTGGAAGGGGGGGGAGGAGGTTTGCTTCCCCCCCCCCCCCTTTCCCACTCTATTCCTGAGCTGCAGCTCATATCAACCATTGCATCTCGTACCACCCATTTAGTATGTTCATGCTCCATAAGGATGTGTTGTATATATCCCCACCACTGCCATCCAACATTCCTGTCCCCCCACGCCCCCCCCCCACCTCCCTTCCCTTCTCCTCCTATTCCTTCACTGCAGAGGGTAGTTCATAGTACGGCAATTTGAGATGATGGTTGTATGACTCAAAGTGTACCTGTATGATTGTGTGAATGCTCCCTTTCTGAAGAAGGCTAATGGCCAATAGCTTTAAGTGTTGTATGTGTGAGTGGCTTTTTTATGTGCCTTTTGTAGCTCATTTTATGCCTCTGTAGTGAGTTGTGAACTATCATTATTATTGCTGAATTCCAATCTGAACTTTCCAATATTAGAAATAAATACTGTGGAATTTGAAGCTAGAACAACTGTTAGCATGAGTAACAAAGAAGTATACAATGTGAGTGTTACAAAGTAACATGAATCAGTTGATAAAGGGAAGACTTATGGACCAGATTGTATACCAGTTAGGTTTCTTTTAAATTATGCAGATGTACTAGCTCCATACTTAATGATCACTTTGAACCACTCACTTGACAAAAGATTGTGGCCTAAAGACTGAATAATTACACAGGTGACACCAATAGTCAAAAAAGGAAATAGAAGTAAATCCATAAAATTATAGGCTCATATCACCGACAGCAATTTTTAGATGGATTTTAGAATGTCCTGTATTTGAACATTAAGAATCATCTTGAAGATGATGATCTGTTAATGTGTAGTCAATATATGTTTAGAAAATATTCTTGTGCAAAACTACTAACATGTTATTCTCATGAAGTAATAAGTGCTACTGGCAGGGGTCTCAAATTGTTTCCATATTTGTACATTCATATAAGGCTTCTTGACACTCTTACCGAATAGCAACTTTTAATCAAATGGAGTATTTTCACGTTTGTGCTTTTGGATTGATGATTTCCTGCCGAAGAACACAGTTTGTAGTAACAAATGGAAAATCACTATGCAAAACATAAGTAGTATCTGGCACTCTCAAATGAAGTGCCATGGGCCCTGTTCTTACTAATCTATTTAAATGATTAGTAAATATTTTGAGCATTTTTCTCATATTGTTTGCAGATGATGCTGTCATTCATCATCTAATGAAGTCATCAGAAGTTCAATATAAATTGTAAAATGATGCAGACAAGATGGGTGTATGGTGGTAAAAGTGGTAATTGACCGTAAGTACTGAATAACAAGAGGTTATTCTCATGGGTACCAAATGAAATCTGTTAAATTTTAGTTGAGAGTATCAGTTCAATAAAAAAATGTACGAATTACAATCATGAACAACTTTAATTGGAAAGACCACATAAATAATATTGTAGGGAATGTAACATGACTGTGCTTTGGAAGCAAAGCACTTAAAAGGTACAGAGGATCACTGGACAAGCTAAATTCACTCATCCAACCTCTGCTGAAATATTATTGCACAGTAAGGGATCACTGCCAAGAGGATTAACGAAATTAATCAAAAACTACAAAGAAGGGCAGTATGCTTTGTATTATCATGCAATAGGGGAGAGAGTGTCATGGATATTATATGAGAGTTGGGGCAGAAATCATTAAAAGAAAGGTATTTCTCATTGTGATAAGATCAATCTACAAAATTTCTGTCACCACTTCCTTCCCATAATACAAAAATGCTTTGTTGATCCACACCTACATAAGGAGAAATGATCATCGTAACAACAAGAGAAATGAGAATGGAATGATTTAGGTGTTTAGTTTTTTCATGCACTATTTGAGAGGAATGCTAGAGAAGGAAACTGGTTAGATGAACCATCTGTTATGCACTATAATGTAATTTCAGAGTAGTTGTGCACCTGTAGTTGAAGTTTGCATTTTATTCTCAATAGCAATGGAAGCTAATGACCCATTTGACAATGATGGATTTTGTACTACATTAAATTGCAAGACATGATGAACCATTTTGCTTTATGTCTGCCAGTTATATGGCCAAGACAGTATTTCACTCATCTGTCATCCAGTTGCTCATCAGAAATTTACCTTATTAACCATCTGGTTGCTGTGTAGTCAGATACATTGTGGAAGACCTGCTATCAAGTTCTTCGCTTTTTGTCATATTTTATGTTGAACAAGGCCTGGTCTTATTCAACAGTTGGGTTGTCCTAAAGGAGGAAACAGTTCTATCTACCCTTACTGCTGCATGATAAATGCACTCTATGTTTGCTTTTGTATTTCAGCAACCAAAATGGGCCAAAAGATGACAATCGAATTGCGTTAAGGAGAAGATACAGAAAAGCAGGTTGCTTCTCTTTCTCTTACAACACTAAATGTTGTTTATTACAAAATTTATCTCAACTGTTTCTTCCCTTAAGTCATTCTTGTAAGCTGCTGCTCTTTGCCTGTCGTGGCACCTTACAGGATAGGATAGGATATGGGGATTTTGGGTGCCTGACATCAAGATCTTATATGAGAAAAAAGGGAATAAAACCAGCAAAGGAAATAAAATTAATCTTGCAAAATGTGTGTGCAGCTAAATTAAAACACAGAAATTAAAGACAGCAGCTAAGATTAAAACAAAGCCTACAAAAGGGAAATATTGGGGAAGTAGTTCAAAGAAAATAGCAGATGGCCATGGCTGGTTGACTACAGGAATAAGAAAGAATGAGCCAGCCACTCTGCAACACACTAGAACCTTCCGCCTAAAAGTTTAGGCCAGAATCCATACAAATACCAAAATTTTAAAACCTTGGTCACACTTGTCTCATTATCAGCTAAAATAAGGGGCATATCAACACCAATATACGGTTCAGCCCCCCAGCACAATATAAAACACATTCATTTAAAATGTAGCATACTGTGATTTGCATGGCACAGGCATCACAAAGTGGGGCAGTGTCTCGATGAAGCAAAAAGCTGTGTGTAAAAGGGCATTGCCCAAATTGGAGGTGCTTCAGGGTCACTTCATGCCACTGGAATGACTGGCAGCAGGTTCACTGCAGACAGTTGGTTTAACCAACTGGGGCTTACTACCTGTCAGTACCAGCCACCTCTCCTCCCACAACTAAAGATACCCCTGCCGCAACACAGAAGAGACTTCTGGCATGAGAATAGCACATTCTAGCAACTTCATCACCCAGATTCATACTAGTTCCTGAGGTCTTTCATAAATGTCTTCAAAGCAGTTGTTGGACACAATTTCATCAAATTCAGAAACAAAAAGCTTCAATTAATCAACTCTGTCAATGAAAAACATTAATTAATCAACTCTGTCAATGAAAAATAGACGGAGTTTATTTCAGTGGCTGATCATCAATGCACACAACTTCAAATTCAGACAACGTATAGGTGCATACCACTTTTATACTCCTCTGAAGTGAAGAAAACCAACAGAAATTTGTTTTAACTGATTGCAAGTGTAGCTCAAATTTAAAACTTTGTGAGCTGGTTAACCATTGCCTCATGTTTTTTAGACTAATGTTTTAATGTGTTATTAAGAGGCAAAATTAGTTATCTAAGTTATTCACTGTTACGTGAAAAACATACAGTGCCATCTATTATATACTTCACCTTAATTATTATAATTATTAATGATATAATCAATACAAGGCAGTAAGATTTTTGACAATCAGAACTAGTGATGTTGAAAACCATAATGCTAAAAATACTGTTATGAAGCCCTCCGGTCAATACTATCTTGTATTTTTCTTTTTCAATGAGTGACATGTTGACAAAAAACCAAAGAGGATGCAACCAGAAAACCGTATGGGCAATCTCACAATGAGGTTTGCAAAAATACATGGGATTTCACAAAATGAATAGTTATCATTACTGTTTCAGAAAGACAAATACAAAATTATTATTTTTTCCCCTAAATGACAGGATGAATACCTCCTTGTATTTTTAAAGCCCTGTTAATCTGCGAGATGAAGATTACTATTATTGTTAGAACTGAAATGTGCATCGTAATATAAAATGCACTATTCAGGAGATCTAACTGCATTACTTTGCATCTGGACAACTACGAAACAAGACAGTATTTATTACAGGAATAACTTCATTAATGAAAGAAGAAAGACACTATATTACATCCATCATTTAAAAATTATATCATTCTTGCACGTTGTGACAATCTTGTAAGAAACACATGTAAATTTATAGACTGCAGATACTAGTGGATACTGTAAATACTTGCAGAACTGAACGTAGGAAATTATATCAAGTTCAATCATTAAACACTCGGGCACAATTTCTGCACAGCCAATTTGGAAATGCTCAACAATAAATTCAAAGTAGAGAGTAATCTAAATGCTGATTTAATATAATTCTTTGAAAGTGTCAGTAACACTACTCTACGCATGCAGATAATCTTACCCCTATGGTCTCTGCTTACTTGTTTTTTTGTTGGCAATTTGCCCATGATATTATCCATAACAGCTTTAGTAACAGGATCTGTGGCTGGGAAAGTAGGAGATGCAGCATCTGTAGGCTTTCTGTCAAGGACGGCTGGTACAGGCATTGTTGTAACTACTGGCTGGCTTAGTGGAACAGCCGCTGGGCTGCAAAAACCACCCTTGTGATATACCACAACTGCAATTGTAAGCAACAGCTAAGAGAACAAATGAATTACAGTCGATTGCCACCAAAGCAAGTTCTTCCTTTCATATCAACAAATCCAAGAAGAATGCTTCAAAAGTACTTACTTAGCAGTAGCAACATGACTCACAGTACTGTGAATGTTATGGATTATAGTCTTTAGAAAGCTTTTTTTTTATTTTATATTTTATTATTACAGTCAACATTCCCAAAAGCTTACTCCAAATTTATAAAAGCTAAAAACATAGGTTCTCCGGAATACACTGTTTCCATATTCTGAAGGTAGCTGGGGCGAAATATAAGGAATGAAAGTTATATTACACTTTCACAAAAACTAGATAGCAGTTATATGAGTAGAAGAGCATGAAAGGGAAACAGTGGTAGGGAAGGAATTAAGAGAGGGTTGTAGCTTTTCCCTAACATTATTCAATCTGTACACTGAGTAAGTGGTGAAGGAAAGGAAGGGGAAATTTAGGGAAGGAATTCAAGTTCAGGGTGAAGAAATAAAAACTTTGCAGTTCACTGATGATATAGGAATTTTGTCAGAGACAGCAGAGGACCTGAAGAGAAATTGAATGGAATGGACAATGTCTTGAAAGGAGAGCATAAGATGAATTTTAACAAGAGCAAAACATGGGTAATGGAATGTAGTACAAGAAAATCAGGTGCCACTGAAGGAAATTGATTAAGTAACAAGGCAATAAAAGTAGTAGATGAGTTTTGTTATCTTGGTAGCAAAATAACTTCTGATGGCCAAAGTAAAGATGAAATAAAATGCAGAATGGCTATGGAAAGAAAAGCATTTCTGAAGAAGAGAAATTTATTGACATACAAAATTGATTTAAATGTTAAAAGTGTTTTCTGAAAGCATTTTACTGGAGTGGGACATTATACAGGAATGAAACTTGGAGACTAAGGAATTCAGACAGAAAAATTATAGAAGCTTTTGAAATGTGCTGCTACAGACTAATGATGAAGATTGGATGGGTATACTGCAGAAGTAGTGATGAAGTGCTTAACAGAACTGGGGAGAAAAAACTTTCTGGGCATATCCTGACAAAGAGAAGGGACTGACTGGTGTGACATTTTCTGAGTCATCAAGAAACCATCAATTTAGCATTAGAGGGAAATGTGTGGGGTAAAAATTGCAGAGGGCGACTGGGAGATGAATACAGTAAGCAGGTTCAAAAGGATGTAGGTTGCTGTTCTGGCTAAGAGATGAAAAAGCTTGCAATTGACAGAAGCATTGAGTATTGCATCAAACCAATCTTTGGACTGACAAAGCAACAAGAACACATTTTGGTATATGAAACATCTACAAATAGTGTGTGTGTGTAATTTTAACTCACACAGAAAATCTTTGATGAACACACTTCATAATGAAAAACCAAATAAAATACAATAACTGAACATAGAAAACCAAATAAAATACAACAATTTAACGATTCCCAGTTGTATTCCCACAGTCCCACCAAGTACAAATGTGATTTTTCTTTCCTTTTTAAATTTCACACTATTAGCTTGTTCAACTTCTACTATCTAATCAACCAGATGTGACATAGGAATAAGTCTTAAATGCACTAAAGGTTAATCTCAGCACTTTCTTTAATGCTATGAAGTTTTGTTCAAGGAACCTTCATCTAAGCAATTAAAGTACATTAACACATTGACTGGTTTTTTTCAACATGGGAACAATTGCTGCTTTAAGTATAAAATAATAATAAACATCATAAAGAGTGCTCAGACAACAATCTAGTACTAAATATGTACATTTAGGAGAAACTAATGTTTGGTCTTATAACTCTTACTCTCACTCTGAAATTAGTAAGAATGAGAAGCAAAAATTCCATCATATATTACTCTTCAGTAACCAAGCATTCATTCACAATATATGAATTCTACCGACTTCCTAAAGGTTGTCTATTAGTTGGTGACAAATGAAAATTTGTGCCAGAACTCTAATCCGGGTCTCCTTTTTCTGTAAGTGGGAGGACCCAGGTTCAAGTACCAGTCCAGTACAAATTTTCATCTGTCACCAAATAATTGACCACCTTTAGAAATGCAGCTAAAGTTGGCAGTATTCACAAATCATAAATGAATAACTGACCACTTAATTTCATAAGTATGGCTGCGGGACCACCACGAACGTCTGTTCCTTTGGAACAGATGTTTCATAGTATTATTCTTCAAACATGAATGATAAATCAGGCCTTGTAAAGTGTTTCTTCGAAAACCCAGAAGTTGCACAGTCAAATCTCAATCGGGATCATTGGTTTTTGAGGCTCAGGTGATTCTAATAAGGACTTGCAATGGTAACTGAACAGAAAGGAGTGTGTCTTGAAAGGGGGCTATAAGATGAACATTAACAAGAGCAAAACAAAGGTAATGGAAGGTAAGCTAAGAATATCAGGTGACACTGAAGGAATTAGATTAGGTAACAAGAGAATTTACTTAGTTTCATAATTGAAAACATGTTTTTACAAGATTAAATTTGTAGCGCTTATGCAACCTCATGATGAAGATGCAGAAATTAAACCAGAGAGGAAAGCAGTGTAGTGATTGTTGTAATCACACGGCGTATGCCATTCCAAATAAGACTCGTTGTGACCTATGTGTGTGCCACCGGCCAAGAAACAGCAGCACTGGTGGCAGCCGGTATGTCACATAGCGACTGCCGGTACCTAGACAGATGAGGCCACTCTCCGCTCGGGCAGTTGCTGTTCATCACTGTAAGTGTGTAGTTCACAGCTTACGGGTCTAGTTGTTGTAGTGTGATCGTTAAATCATCGAATTTACGAGTGTTTCTTGCTGGCTACACGGGCTACAGTTTTCCGGCAATGCCTGCCAATAGGGACTTGCAACTCCCTTCTTGGGTGCAATTTCTGACTGATTCCCTTCAAAATCTGCTCACAATCATGACATCTCTTGCAGAATGTTGCTACTCCGCTCCGTCGGGTTCTAATGTGTCGGCTTTGTAGGTTGTTGCATTCGTCGTTGGCTCCTACTCGGAGCGCTGTTTCTTTTCACTGAGGTTTTTGACATTTGACGATAGCCTGGAAGATCGGAATTTATATGAAAAGCGCTTACGCCAACATTTCATTGCCTTCGATGTGTCGAATCCGGTGTTGTGTAATGCTTCGTTTCTCTCTTGTACATCGCCACATATCTATCAGTTGTTGGGTCAACTTGCCCCCCTGCAGGAACCCGTGGCATTATTCTTTGATGACATGTGCCGCCTCCTATCTTCATAATATCGGCCTCAGACACATGTCATAGCAGGTAGGGTCAAGTTCTACTGGTCATGAAAACAACCAAACCAATCTTACCGCACTTGGGCAGCAGAGTTACATGGGCTTAGCTGTCATTGCATGTTTGTCAAGGCTAAACACAAGGAATTCTAAGCAGATGAAATGGTTTGGGATGCACTTCTGCATCTCATCCCGGATAGGGAGGTGCGGCAGTAGGCTCTGCAGTTTGACAACCTGACCTTAGCAGATGTTCTCAATATGGCTCAGTCCTTTGAACTTTCCCGGGCGACGGGAGACCAAATTGAAGCCTGGGGAGATGCAGCTGCAATTTCCAACACGGAGGAATGGAAATTGTTTGAGGATGGTGAAGACTTTGCGGCACTGCAGGATCGCCCCACTCGCCGCGTGCGTGCGCCGCTGCTACCAGAGGGTAAACAACGGCAGTGGCCCGCACCGTGTTTTCAAGCATATTCACTCCTCTCCTGCCAGTACTGTTTTCATCAATAATGACAGGACATCGTGCCCTCGACGCTGGATAATGTGCAACATAGGCAAAAAAAAAGAGAGAGAGAGAGAGAGACAAAGAAAAGTGGCATATGGCTTTGGTATGCCGTTCACAGCAATCTTTTACACATATGGATGTGGAAATTAATCAGAGTTAAGGCATTTTGTCTCACTACAGACAACACAGAGTCAATGGCCTGCACTGAAGTTTTGCATAGAGTTGTCCGTGATAACAGGCTTACAACACTGCATTAATTCATCACAGAAATCACTCTGGGACATACAACTAAGGCATTCAGAGGGTGTGGTGGAATTTTGCCTATTTTGCATTGCAGTAGATGGCCACCTTGAGTGCCTTTGCTAAGAGTGTGATATCACCTGCAGCACTTCTCCTGGGCTCATGACCATATCATTTGAACCCTAAATGATGGGAAAACATGGCTTGGTCAGATGAGCCCCAATTTTAGTTGGTAAGATTTGATGATAGGTTCTGAATGTGGTAAAGACCTCACAAAGCCATGGACCCAAGTAGTCAAGAAGGCGCTGTGTAAACTGATGGTGACTGCATGGTGTGGGCTGTTTTTACATGGAATCCACGGGGTCCTCTTGTCAAACTCAAGTGATTACACTGGTCAACAGCATTTTTGTTACAAAGCATGTGAATGCTGTTCTTAGGTAAGTCATGATTACCGAGTTTGAAAATGAAATCTGTTTTCGCCAGTCGACCTTCGTTTTCATACTAATAAAAAAATGTGAAAATATTGCATATGGGTTACTTAGGTATTTCTTAATTATTTCACATTTATTTATTTCTTGGGGTCATATTTGTTCATAATCAAAATATAATCAAGAAATTCCACCAAGACCCTCCCAACTTTCGCCACCAGGATAAGAAGGAGATGTCACTTCACGTTTGCTGTGGCACCCCTCATTAGTAACAGAACTCTGACCTCATGAAGTTGTAGTGTAACATTGTACACTACTGGTTCCTAACTCTAAGAAAAATATTCAAATAGTTTATTTTATAAGGGGTTTGGCACTGTATGAGCAAATAGTGCGAGACAGAATTTATTTCTGTACGTTTTGGCATTTGAATATGGACTCACTTATACGGAGTAAAAGGACTGCAAAGTGCCACGGAAGAAAGAAGCTATATAACATCTGTGATTAATTATCATTTGTTTTATATGTAGTAGTAATAGTCATTATTAATTGACATTCGATACACAATACATCAGAACCAATAACGTCAGGCTAGTGTAATAGCTTAGTACTGAATGTAGTAAAGTTCTGTATATTATCAAACAAGAGTTCGTCTTTTCACAATAAAACTATGAAGTAAATTTCAAGATGTTCTAATAACTTCATGAAGACAACTTCGGAGACAAGCCTGATCTTCAAATATTATTTCCTTTAACACAAGACATGGACTAGCCAGACCTTATGAAAGGAACATCTTAACTTCTGTACATTCATACCAAAGGATTAATCATACTGACAGCTATTGTAATGTTGAAATATTGAAGAAAACACATGGTGACAGTACAAAGTGCATTCCTGTATGTTGGAGAAGAGTGTTTTGTGTGATTTCAGAAGGCTGAAGTGTCTCGTACTTGTATAAATAACCCAAATCCTTTTGTTATTAAATTTATTTGTGGTGCAATGTTGGCGACCAACACAAAAAATGCTGATTGATACTTGTTGCACTTCGACATGTTGGTTGAGGGGATCATGACAATCCTTTGGTGTCCCCGTGATCTGGAGGAAACCAACAGATCACGCAACAGGTTGTTATTTCTGTGTGACAAATATACCTGGAATCAACTCTAAAACGGGGAAAACTATACAATATCCTAATTTACCATTTGCTTCAACACATATAGCTACAATGAAGAATTGCTGGCACCAGTGTCTCCTGAGAATGTGATAGGAAAGATGAATATGGAGACAAACAACTAGAAGGCAAAGGAGTGGTGGATGCCAACCCAACATTTCAGGTGCCCAGTGATTCAACTGTACATCATTATTATTTATTTATTTATTTATTATTATTTTCCCTGAAGGGGATCTTAATGAGATAGTTGGGATTTAAATTTGTCACAACAACAGCTGAGTTTCTAGCTTCATGCTTATAAGAAATGAATCTTCTCCCTGATATGAAAGTGAATGTTGCCTGACTAATGTTTGGCCTAACAAAGAAATGTTCCTGAGGCAAAATATTGCAGAAAATTAGGATTCTCATTATTTTGAATAATTGCTGACACAGTTTTTTGTTCTTCTTTTTCCAGAAACATATAACACTATTATATGTTAATTGGATGACATCAGCATTTACTTAAACCAATATTACATGGAAACTTAGGCTAATACAGATCTTCTGAAATTAAATCTTTGTAGACCACTTGTTATTGACTGGAAAAGGTTATGTTCGGCTACTTGGACACCATTTGCAACCATTCATGAACTTTATGTCCCCAAATAATGTTGCAATTCTTATGGCTGACAGTGTGCCATGTCACTGGAAGGAAGGAGGGAAGCTAGGAATTAAACATCCCACTGACAGCATGCTCATTAGAGATGAAGCTTACACTCAGAATGTTCGGGTAAGGAAGGAAATCGGCCGTGCCGTTTCACAGGAACCATCCCGGCATTTGCCTGGAATGATTTAGGAAAATCACATAATACCAAAATCTGGATGGCTGGAGGTGGATTTGAACCACTACTCTTCCGAATGCGAGTCCAGTGTGTTACCACTGTCCCAGCTCGCTCGGTTCATGTCACTGGGCCACAGTTGTTTGTGATTCATTTGAATAACATTCTGGACAATGTCTGTGAATAATTTGGCTAGCATCGTCACTCAAAGTGAATCTCATCAAACCTTTATGCAACATGACTGAGAGGTTAGTTTATGAATAAATTTATGCACTGGCATCACTTTCACAGTTACAGACAGCTATAAAGGCAGCCTGGCTCAATATTCTAGCAAGGGACTTTCAGAATGCGACAACGGGATTCTCTCTCTTTTATGACAATGCACGTCAACACACTGTTGTTGAATTCCTTGGTTGGCATGTTTTAAACTACCCCTCTCACAGCCCCCATCTGTTCACTAAATTGTGAAAACACTTCTCCTATGGCAACGAGATGACAATCAAAGTGAGGAACTGGGTGCTGAAAAGATGGGAGGAAATGTCTGACACAGGAACAAAAACTCATCCCAAGGGTAATGAAATACACTGAAGTAAATGGTGATTACATGGAAAAATAATGCAAGACCTGTATTACAATGCTTGTAAATTTTATTGAAATAAATTCATTTTTTGTATTTCAGTTTGGCATTACTTAACTTATTTATTTATTTACATGATTGTTACCCTCTCCGGGTGGCAGATACGGAAATGCCTCCTAGATATAGGTGGCACTGGGGAAATGAAATACCCAAGGCAGACAAAAAACACACAACACACACACAAACCCAATGGTGACTATTCAGTATCTGGTGACCAGTGGTCAGCGTCTGTCCCTCTAGTTGAGTCGGCTGCACGAAAATCTGCTTGAACTCAAAAACTGAGTCATATACTTGTGGTCTCAACAGAGATCACCACATAAACCAAAATTCAATCTGAACGCGTGATGAAAAAGACGACCGCATTTTACTTATTTTAAAAAAATTTTAAGGCATTAATGTAAGCTATTTTTTTTTCCTTATTGTAGCATCTGAAGATGGCCATTGTAGGACACAAAATGTAACTGTGTCCAAAATAAAAGGACATTCTTATTTTAAACAACATGTAGTCCTTTTCCTGTCCATTTTGTGCATAGGTTTTTCTTCTTCCGACAAGAAAGGAAGATCACATGTATGAAACTGTGTATTAATCCAAAATATGTACACAAAACCGAGCTCACCAAATGGAAACAGGGCTGTAGCCAAGAGGAGGGTGAAGGGGATTGATCCCCCCATCCTGAAATTATGTTGTAATGCTTTTATGTCATAATTTACAGTTGTGTTTTGTTGATTGATCTTCTCCCCCCTGCATGGAACAGTGCTTCAAAAAACATCACACTATGAAAATAGGTTGCATCTCACCACAAGACAACCATCAAGCTGCAAACAGGAGTATAAAATACTATCACGCACACAACCACAGCCTTCACCACTACCAGCTGCTCCATTCTGAGTCAGAGGTGTCAGTCAGTAGTTTGTGAGTAGTGCATTCATGATTTATGAACTACTGTGTATTCTGTTCTGGCAAAGACTGAAGCCAAAAATAATCATTTGAATTGAATTTCAACCTCTCCACATTATAATGTTGAATCCAAACCGATTTTCCATTGTTAGATTTCACAATGAAAAGATTTGTATCAAAATGCTTCGGTAAATACATTTTAATGAAAGCCCAATTATTGTTGGTCAGTGAACTCACTATTACAACAAAGATATTCTAACAATTCTCTGTGATGTGTTCATAGTACTGCTGGCAGAGCACTCAGAAAAAGAAGGAAGGAAGATTAGGGTTTAACGAGCCTTTGTAAGGAACCGTCCTGGCATTTGCCTGGAACGATTCAGGTAAATCAGAGAAAACCTAAATCATGGTAGTCGGATGCAAGTTTGAACTACCATCCTTCCCAAAGCAAGTCCAACATGTTACCAATGTGATGCACCTTGCTCAGTAGAGCACTCAGACACATCCTGTGTCTACATTAGGATTACTATTGCCCGTAACTATCCTATAATGTAAATCACTTTTGAAACTTCCTGGCAGATTAAATTTGTGTGCCACACTAGGACTCTAAGCACAGGCATTTGCCTTTCATGAGCAAGTCCTCTACCAACTAAACTAATGAGCACAACTCATGGCCTCCCCTCACAACTAAATTCTGCCAGTTCTTTATCTCCTATGTTTTAAACTCCACAATTCTGTAAAACTTGAGGAAATAGCACTGCTGTGGGTAAGGATATTTCAGAGTCAAGATTTAGCCACAGCTTGGTGGATTGTTTCCCGAATAAATTTTCATTCTGAAGCAGAGTGAGCATGGATTTGAAAGTTCCTAGATAAGACTGCACACACAGCAATAAGGCTTCCAGAAATCATATCCATGGGACAACAGCTTATCAAGCCAAAAGGATTTGGTGAGACATATGACCAATGCTGAAACTCAGAGTAGCAGAGCTCACAGCAATTTCAGCCTAACTGCTTCTAAAAGTCAAGATGAACGTGTTCCTTCAGAAAACCATCTTTTGATGGTTAGTCGAAGGCAATCACTTATATACTGTACAAAATAAAATGGTCTGTCTAGAAGGTTGAAAACACATGCTTTCCACACTGTCTGTAACGTCAGTTAGAGAGTTGCCATAACTGCAGGAGGGGGCATGAAGATCGTGGGTAACAATTTACCTGGTTCATTCGCTGCAATTCTCTAATGTGGGTGGCACTATAAGATACCACAAAAAAGCTGAAAAATCTCTTAGCTCCATGTAAGCACACAAACCACTGTAACTACACAAGTATTAAAATAAGGCAACATCCCCTGGAAACTCTGTCTTAAGACAATGCCACAAATCCTTTTATTTAGTAATGCAATTTATTCAATAGTGCATTATTAATGGTTGTATGTTGTGTTAAATTAAAATTTACTGTTTCAGTATGTCAATGATCAATAGCCCCTTGTTCCAGACTACCAAATAACTTCATTATTTTTCTGAATTCCAGAAGTCGGAATGTGCTTGTGTCATAGAGCAGTGAACTGCAACATATGACAACAGTCCACATTGAAGAATTGGGCCATTGTAGAGCAGTAGCTAAGACTGAATTTTCTGTAGTTTTAAATAACACTTGTAACATATTTATAGTCAATATGAAACAATAAAACAGATTAGAATACAAAACTACAAAATATATTTCAGCACTGTATACCAAATGATATACATCAGCCATAGTAGTACTATATTTTAAGTTGACATTGTAAAGTGCAGAAGAACTTCCACAAAAGAATTTTAAAATATCTGAAGACCGTCCTTAACAAAACAAGTTGCAATATATCCTAAATATAACAAATGATGTTGACATGTGTATCTTTACAAGATGACAAGTTAAAAAAAAGAAAGAGCAAGTGAAGATAAAAACTTTTGAACTTTTCTAAGGGACATAATAGTATGCGCGAAATTACCACTAACCTGTAATTCACCACTGTGGCCACTGCTGGGAATAAAGGGGCTCGGTAGAAACTCATAGTAGATTTTGAACATATAAAAGTTCAGCGAGGAGGCTAAGATGATTCACATTGCCTAAAACAAATAATGCCCAATTGACCGTTCATTCAGTCACAAATGTAATCATTGCATTAAAATCAGTGGTAGTTGAAGGTTCTGAAGAAGCATAATAAACAAATTCAAGATAGGAAAGTCAAAGATGAAGATAAAGACTACTTGGGGTAAATTCAGATTGTTAATCCGCAAGTTATTATTATTATTTTTTAAAAGTAAATTAGAAATATATGAATAGATGAGATAACGACATGCTAATTTGTCTCCATTTCTTGCATTTTCAACTGCACAAGAAGATCTGGCTTCAGTACAGCTTCAGAAAACTCATAAACACCACATGATAATGATAGGAGATAATGCTTGCTTAGTGTATCTTTTAGTACAGAACAGAAGTCAAAATAAAGTTTTCATTCATTTGTTGTGGATATTGCGTAAGAGTATGATCAACACATTACATTTGAACTAGTCTAATGGTAGCTTGCAACATAGAGTGATTTCAATAGTATATGCAATGCTGGTATGTTTTGCTATCCTAATACAGTAAATTTTAAAGTTTCTTACTGCTTAAGTTAATAAGGTAGATTCTTTTACCATAGACACAAGTACGTAGGCATGTGTTCAAGTTCTTAAGTGGAGAAAAGAATTATTGTACATAAATTTAATCTGAAGACACATTGTTAACATTACATAAATAAAGCACATCTTATATTATTAGGGATGTCAAAACATTACAATACTTTTGTCACTATAAATAGATCATTCTTTTACTTTCCAGAAACAAACATTTTTTTCATGTGTAGTAGTCACCAATTGTACGGACAGTCAGTGATATGTATTTTTCATGACAAATCTCAGGCATCAAAGACAGCTACTTGTAAAAAAAAAAGGGGGGGGGGGGTGACAGCAACTCTACTCACTACCAAGGAAGTAAATACTCAAAGTTTGCTCAGTATTAATTTTTTTCATTGCCTTTTACTAAAGGCAAAGAGAAGTCTATTGTAGACATAATTTGCAATTAATTTAAGCTGCTTAGTTTACTTTGATCTACATAATTCCAAAGAAAATTTAGTTATTTTGTTATTATTTCATGGAATTAACAGACTTGTGTAGAGCTTTCTGGTTTATGTTTAGTTGCTTCTATATAAGAATCTGCCTTGAGCAAAAAACCAGTGTGTTGTTCAATAGAGAAGCAAATAAATGTTTATAAAGCAAACACAGATCAAAAAAGGGCTTCAACCTCTAGTCGACTATTTCTGGTTTATGTTTCTAGGGTGGTGAGATTGTTAGATGTAGTTGCTATTGGAAAGGTGATCGTGATGAATGTGTGCATAATGTACTGTCACATTTGGACTGTTGATGACAGCAAAAGAGAAGATAAAATATTAAAATTATTGCCTAAGAATAATTTATCCCTATCAAATAGTAGACCCTACCAAGAGGACTTGTATCAGACATATCAAACACTTTCCTTATCCGACGCTGCAAGAATACAGCACACAGGATTTTTACAAGCTGTGACATTGTCGTGAATTCAACAGTGATCCAATAGTGTGAATTAATTTCTTTATCTATGTCAGTGATCACAAAATTTGGTCCATAGGCTACTGTTGTTGGTCAGTGATGACCATCTTCAGATAGGTAACAGAAGTGTATAAAAAAAGAACCAGATACAACTACCTGGCAATTTACAGTTTAAAACACAGAAAACATCACATTGAAAAGCATTCATATTAGCTTTCTACAGTATGTCCACCTAGGTGTGCTTGTGTTTGTGTATATGTGTGGGTGTGTGTGTATTTGTTTACCCTCCTTTTTTTCCCCCAAGGTAAGTCTTTCCTGTCCCGGGATTGGAATGACTCCTTACCCACTCCCTTAAAACCCTCATCATTTCCTTTTCCCTCTCCTTCCCTTCTTCCTGAAGAAGCAGCAAGGCTGCGAAAGCTAGTGTGTGTGTGTGTGTGTGTGTGTGTGTGTGTGTGTGTGTGTGTGTGAATTTATTTGTGCTACTATCACTTCTTGTGCTCCTTCGCCTGGTAAGTGTGTGTGATATATATATATATATATATATATATATAGAGAGAGAGAGAGAGAGAGAGAGAGAGAGAGAGAGAGAGAGGAGACTTTCCAGGTGGGAAAATAGGTATAAAATAAAGATTTTTGACTTACCTAAAGTACAAGCTCGTCGACAGAAACACCAAACACACACAAACAATCGAGCTTTCGCCACCAGTGGTGGCTTCTTCGGGAAAAAGAGGAAGGAAGGAGAGGAGAAAGGGAAGGATACGGGTTTTAAGGAAGTGGAAAAGGAGCCATTCCAATCCCAGGAGTGGAAGGACTTATCTTAGGGGACAAAAAGGAAGGTAGACAAATACACACACACTCACACATATCCACATCCAAACACACCTAGGCAGACATTTGTCAAGGAAGGTAGACAAATACACACACACTCACACATATCCACATCCAAACACACCTAGGCAGACATTTGACAAATGTCTGCCTAGGTGTGTTTGGATGTGGATATGTGTGAGTGTGTGTGTATTTGTCTACCTTCCTTTTTGTCCCCTAAGGTAAGTCCTTCCACTCCTGGGATTGGAATGGCTCCTTTTCCACTTCCTTAAAACCCGTATCCTTCCCTTTCTCCTCTCCTTCCTTCCTCTTTTTCCCGAAGAAGCCAACACTGGTGGCGAAAGCTCGATTGTTTGTGTGTTTTTGTGTGTGTTTGGTGTTTCTGTCAACGAGCCTGTACTTTAGGTAAGTCAAAAATCTTTATTTTATACCGATATATAACTTTCCCGGTGGGATAAACAAAAATAATAATAGAAAAGAGATGACTTACCAGCTCGTCGAGAGAAACAAATAAAATCACACACAAACACACATACAAGCTTTCGCCACCGCTGGCAGCTTCTTCAGGAAAAAGAGGAAAAAAGGGAAGGATATGGGTTTTAAGGAAGTGGAAAAGGAGTCATTCCAATCCCAGGAGTGGAAGGACTTACCTTAGGGGAAAAAAAGGAAGGTAAACAAATACACACACACACTCAGACATATCGAAACGCAAACACACCTAGACAGACATTTGTGAAAAGCAAAGAATATATATATATATATATATATATATTTTCCCTGCTAGGAATTTTTCCTGTATAATATTCGTATCATAAATATTAAAGAACTAAAATAAATATGATAAACTAACCTTGACTCATTGTCTTTTATAGCATGTTCTATTTAAGAAAGTGTTTTTTAACCTGTAGGTCGTGACCCACAGGGGGATCGCAAAGTCTTGCTCAGGGGGTTGCCGTCACAGGAGGAAGCACTTGTACCAAAAAAGAACTAGGGTTTCAGTAATACAAAAATGCATGCAGAGGTGATTGTTGTTGTTGTTGGATTTTTGAAGGGACTAAACAGCAACGGTTATCAGCCCCTTGTTCCGTTCTGAGATAAAAAACAGTGTGTTAGGTGTTCCTAAGGAAACGCATTAACAAGTCAAAGAGTAAAAATCATTGGTAAATACGGGGAAAGGATACAAGTAAAAACGAGGAGGAAAACACACCACCATTAAATCACATGATAAAAACCAGCTGCGCGAATAAAATCTAAAACACGTTCAACCATAGCAACATCGTCTCCTAGCATAAAAGAAAGCGCAACTGGCAGATTGTCGCAGGGGCAATAAAAAGTGAACAATCCACCAGAATGTGGACCACTGTCAAGGGGGCGCCACAGTCACACTGTGGTGCGTCCTCCCGCCGAAGAAGGTGGCCATGCGTCAGCCATGTGTGGCCGATTCGTAGGCGACAGAGAACAACAGATTCCCTACGAGACGACCGCAGTGAGGACTTCCATGTGGCCCTAGAGAGCTTCACTGCACGAAGCTTGTTGGGGTGAGCAGAGTCAGCCCACTCGTAATCCCACAGGCTACGGATCTTCCGATGGAACTCCAGTCAGAGATCGCTCTCTGGAAGACCAATAGCCAATGGACTGGAGGAAGTAGCCTGCTTAGCCAGCTGATCCACACATTCGTTTCCAGGAATGCCGATGTGGCCTGAGGTCCAAACAAAGACCACCGAGCGACCAGACCGAACAAGCCTGGAAAGAGACTCCTGTACGGATTGCACCAAAGGGTGTTTCGGGAAACATTTGCTGAGGGCTTGCAAACCACTAAGGGAGTCAGAACAGATGACCAGAGACTCCCCATGGCAACCTCTGAGATGTTCAAGTGCCCGATAGATGGCAACTAGTTCCGCTGTGAACACGCTACAGGGCAGTGAATGCTGTTCAGTATGCTCACCATGGACGTATGCATAGCCAGTACGGCCGTCGACCACAGAACCATCCGTGTACACGACGTCCGCGCCACAGAACGACTCTAAAACCGCCTGAAACTGGCGACGGAGACTCAGTGGCGCTACAGAGGCTTTTGATACATGCGCCAAGTCCAGCCGAAGCTGTGGACGTGAAAGTGACCAAGGAGCGATGCGGAAAGGCCTGTGAAAAGCAGGAGGGATAGGAAGGGACTCAAGAGACGACATGACGGAACGAACACACACCGTAATCGGAAGACCTGACCTCGGTCGTCGTTGTGGAGATGGAAGTGCAGCAGTTGGAAAAAGAAGCCTGCGATTCGGATGATGCGATATCTCATGAACATGGGCAGCATAGGAGGCCAACAGCTGCCGCTGCCGAAATCGCAGGGAAAGGACTCCAGCTTCGGCTAGTAGGCTTTCCACTAGACTTGTCCGAAAGGCCCCTGTCGCTAAACGGACGGCACTGTGGAGTACTGGGTCCAAGGCCTGCAATGCAGATGGGGCTGCTGAACCATACACAAAGCTCCCGTAATCTAAGCGCGATTGAATCAGCGCCCTGTAGAGCTGCAAAAGACTTGTACGAGCGGCTCCCCAACTAGTGTGGCTGAGGCAGCGTAGAATATTGAGTACCGCATGCACTTCTGCTTGAGCTGGCGAAGATGGGGCACCCAAGTGAGCCGGCTGTCCAAGAGCATGCCAAGAAATCGGTGAGTCTCTTCGACACGAAGAAGTTCATCATATAAATATAAGTCTGGGTCCAAATGGACAGCGCGATGACAGCAGAAGTGCATAACCCGGGTTTTGGATGGAGAGAACTGGAACCCATGGGTTGAGGCCCACGACTGCGCTTTTCGAATGGCTCCCTGTAGACGCCTTTCAGCTACCCCAATGCTAGCTGAGCTGAAGTATAGGCAGAAGTCATCGGCGAACAAAGAGGAAGAAACTGATGACCCCACTGCCTCAGCAAGTCCATTGATGGCAATTAAAAATAGGGGTACACTAAGTACAGAGCCCTGTGGGACACCGTTCTCCTGGACATGAGAGGAGCTGAGGGAAGTACCAACCCGTACCCGAAAAGACCGGAAGGAAAGAAAGTTCTGAATAAAAAGTGGGAGCGGACCTCACAATCCCCAACCGTGCAGTGTAGCCAGAATGTGGTGGCGCCAAGTGGTATCATAGGCCTTTCTGAGGTCAAAAAAGACGGCAACAAGGTGCTCACGCCTGCTAAATGCCGTACGAATGGCGGACTCCAGAGCCACTAGGTTGTCAACAGTGGAGCGGCCTTGGTGGAAACCCCCTTGACGTGGGGACAACAGACCCCGATGTTCTAGGATCCACATAAGCCGCCGGCTCACCATACGTTCGAATAGCTTGCACAAAACGTTGGTGAAGCTGAATGGGCGGTAACTATCAGCCACCTGTGGGTCAGCACCAGGTTTGATCACCGGAATAATGATGCTTTCCCGCCATTGTGACGGGAAAGCCCCCTCCACCCATAAACGGTTAGACAGGGCGAGAAGCTGGTGTTGAAACTCCACGGAAAGGTGCCAGATGAGCTGGCTGTGGATTCTGTCCGGTCCTGGAGAGGTATCGGGGCATGCGGCAAGGGCAGTTTCGAATTCCCATTCACTGAAAGCAGAGTTGTACACTTCGGCGCGACGCGTGTGAAAGGACAGCTGTCTCTGTTCAACATGCTCTTTCAGTGCACGGAAGTCCGCACTGTATTCACATGTTGCAGAGGTGCGAGCATAATGATCGGCCATGTGTTCTGCGATGGAAATCGGGTCAGTGCAAAGGGTACCCTGGATGAGTAAACTGGGAATCGCTGCCGGTGGACGGTATCCAAATAGGCGCCGAACCTGCGACCACACCCGAGATGCTGAGGCGCGACGGCCGATGCTGGCGACATACGTCTCCCAACAGTCCCGTTTACCCTGCCGGATGAGCTGTCGAGCCCGGGCCCGGAGCCGCTTAAAAGCTATAAGGTTTTCTACAGTGGGGTGTCGACGATGCCGCTGGAGCACCCGACAACGATCCCGAATGGCCTCAGCGATTTCCGGCATCCACCAGGGCACAGACTTACGCCGTGGGGAGCCAGAAGTGATGGGATTGGTTGACTCAGCGGCTGAGACTATCATGCTGGTTACCTGGTCAATCGCCATGTCCACGTCAGCTGGCAGTGGAACTGAGGTGTAGCGATGCCAATCAGCTCGACGGAGAGACCATCGAGATGGGCAGCCCGGAAGTTGAAAATCCAGGAGCGACATGAGGATAGGAAAATGGTCGCTGTTGCAAAGGTCATCATGGACCCTCCACTGGAAATGCGGGAGCAGGCTCGGGGTACAAATGGAGAGATCTATTGCTGAGTAGGTGCCTCGTGCCACGCAAAAATGCGTGGGTGCACCAGTGTTTAACAGGCACAAGTCTTGCTGCGATAATAGTGTCTGTATATCCCTACCGCGGCCTGTTGTCTGTGCTCCACCCCACAAGTGATGGTGGGCATTGAAGTGCCCCAGAATCAGAAATGGTGGGGAAAGTTGTGCCACCAGGGTAGCAAGATCAGTAATCGTCTCATCTGGAGGAAGGTAAAGTGAACAGATCGTCAGTTCCTGCATAGCCCGGATTCGAACAGCCACCGCCTCAAGAGTCGTGTGTAGAGGCACAGCGGCACTGGGAACAGTGGCAAGGACATAGATACACACACCTCCAGAGACCCTGTCGAATATGAGACGATTTTTGTAATAGCCCCGATACCCACGAAGGGCTGGCGTCCTACTGGTATCCACAGCAGAAGTCTGTGAAGGATGGGATCCGAGGGAGCCCTTCCTCGCGAGAGGAGCCAGAGATGGCTGTTGAGTCTCTGGCTCAGGGGTGGGGACTGAGAGCCCCACAGGCTGAGATGGTGGTGCTCCCAAAGTAGGGACCTTGGGGGCAATGGAGGTTGAGGTACCCCCAAACACCATGGGGGCAGATGTGGGCGGTTTGGGCGAAGGGCCCACAGTGGAAGACGAGGCAGTGGAGAGTGGTAGCAGAGATGGCAGAGGCAGTTGTGATGCAACTGTGGCATACGAGGTCTTCATGCTCACAGGATGGAGCTTGGCATACTTTTTCTTGGCCTCTGAGTATGATAACCGGTCCAGGGTCTTATATTCCATAATTTTTCGTTCTTTCTGAAGAACCGTGCAGTCCGGCGAACAAGGAGAGTGATGCTGCTTGCAGTTAACACATACTGGAGGAGGGGCACAAGGGGCGTCCAGATGTGAGGCACGTCCGCACTCCCGACATGTAGGGTTACCATCACATCGGGAGGACATGTGCCCAAACCTCCAGCATTTGAAGCAGCGCATAGGGGGAGGAACGTAAGGTTTTACGTCACACCGGTAGATCATTACCTTGACTGTCTCCGGCAACGAATCGCCTTCGAAAGCCAAGATAAATGCACCGGTGGCTACCCTATTGTCCTTCGGACCCCTATGTACACAACGGATGAAATGAACTCCACGTCTCTCTAGGTTCTGCTGTAACTCGTCCTCAGACTGCAATAAGAGGTCCTTGTGAAATATAATTCCCTGGACCATGTTCAGACTCTTGTGGGGAGTAATGCTAACGGGGACGTCACCCAGCTTGTCACAGGCAAGCAGTGCCCGTGACTGGGCTGGGGACGATGTCGTTATAAGTACAGCCCCAGATCGCATCTTAGACATGCCATCTACTTCCACAAACTTATCCTCAAGGTTTTCCACAAAAAACAGAGGCTTCGTGGTCGTAAACGATTCGCCGTCTGTCATTGAGCATACTAGATAACGGGGGGCATAAGCCTCACCTTGCTGACGAGCCCTGCGTTCTTCCCATGGTGTGGCCATGGAAGGAAACGCTTGGGGGTCGTATGTCGCAGCATTAAATTCTGTTCGCCCACGCTTAGAGACGCCGGTTTTGCGTCCGGCAATGCTATTTTTTGCTCGCTTCATTCTCGTCCCACGAGCAGCTACGGAATAAAGGTCCACCCAGGCAGAGCCCTGCTTGCCTGGGTAAGCCTTATACAACTGAGGTGCGGCAGGTTCCTCAGAGGTTGCTCGCTAGCGGCTGTTCAACCTCAACAGCCATGCATCTCCTCGGCACGTAGCACACCTTGAGATTGAGGTTTTTTTTTATAGAGGTTTGTACCGTCCTCGCGACCCAGGCGATTAAGCCAAGATCCCCGGGCTCTGAAACATCCAACGTTCCACCGTCATGCCGAACGATGGTCGTTGAAGCACGCACAGAGCTTACGGTGTAGCGGACTGTTGGCGCGACACAGCCCACAGCTCAGGACCCCGGGTTCGCCAAGCCCGTACTCAGCAAATTAATGCTGAGCCCCTGAGGAGTGCAGAGGTGAAATATTTAATGTTGCTATCACGGAGTTCCTTGGGTAACATTCATAAATTGCTTTATGAATACGCACAAAGTCTGAAAACTGTTTTTAGGGACCAAACATTAGGTAAGAGAACTTGTTACAATAAGTAATTCGGAAAAATTAAAATCTACTTCTTTACAAATTGTCTGTACAGTGAGAACTTTCTTAATGAGTATAATTCACTTCTGCATCTTGCCTGAAATGTGAAACAGTTATTAAGCAAACTCAATGTTTTCTATCCAAAATAATGTAGAAATAGGATAATCAAACACAAAAAATCTTGATGCAACAATTTAAAAGAAAGCTGAAGCAAAAGAAAGAAGATTGTATGTTTCCTTTGAGGCAATATAGTTTTGTTATGGGTTCATGAGATGGGACGGGGGCAGGGCCACCAGAATATCTTTATTTGGAAGGGGTCACTAAAATATTTTTACCTGGAAGGGGTTGCACATTTGAAAAGGTTGAAAAACACTGCTTTAAAATGTATCAAACATAAATGCACCATTAATTTTTTTTAAATAATGGCATAAAAGGCTGAACTTCAGATCAGTAAATTTCCCTAAATGCTGGTCCCAAATGTGTTAATTTCTGAATGGGAGTCAAACAGTTGGTGATTTAAGAAATCCATACCACATTGTCACTATTTACAAAATTCAAATAGCATAAAAGACCATTTACTTTGAAAGTAACAGACCTCAAACCACCAATTCCAATTTTTATCTTTGACTTTCCAGAAACGTAAACAAATGAGACATCATAACATATAGGCATCAGGCCCATTGAAAGCAGTTTGTTGTGAAGTATTGCATATTTTTGTTTCTAATGCCTTTGACACATTCTGCTACAGGTGCATGGGTTTAGTTGTTGGAAATTGTGCATTTTTGTTTCAACAGAAGTTATATTTTCACATTATTCACTCATTTAAGCTTTATTACTGCAGTATTATTGTACAGTTGCAAGCAAAACTAAATTCTTACCAGCTGAAATTACAAAAAACTTATAACTTAAACAATGAAAATTACTGGAGTTGTAAAAAATTCTGCAGGTATGGCCCAGATTTCTCACAGATGAAAATATTACTGGGTTTTTTCCCAGATCTCCATGTTGTCATTGTGCATATACACCTGCAGCAATTTTTTCTGACCCCTAGGATTGAACCGTATATCCTTTTAGCAAGTCTGTAGGAATGGGCTATCAAAGAAGTTATTATTTAAATCTGATTTTAATTCTAAGATAGGTCTACTTCCACAGATATAACTTGTGATGAAAGGAACTGACACAAAAGCTCATATGTGTATATCAATGAGATTTTCGGTAAGCGGATAACCACATTAGGGTTTTCCAAAAACAGGGGCTCAGACTAGTAGTCTATCAATTTATGGAGAACACTTTAGCTAGTTATGTCTGTGACCAATATTAAGGTTTCAAATGGGAATCTTTCTGGTCACCAGTTGCAATAACCCAACAATCACTACACTTCTCCGTGCTGCCGCCAGAGGCTGCCCTGTCTTCGACTGGCACCACCAGCACTAGAAATCAATGTCAGAGATCCCTGATGGGAAATCCTTTAGAAATACTTCTGTACAGGCTCAGCCCCTTAGCCTTGGGTATGCTATCTTACATAATAAGAGGCAACAAGTGAAAGTTGAATTTTCACTCGCTCGACTTAAGTGAACTGTTGCTTCATTTAATTTATCCATGGATGTTGTATTTCAATCACTTCAATAACAGCAACAGGCACATATGGACATCTTAAAAAAAGTTTTGGCAATTCAGGTTCCACTGCTTCATGTGCAACCACAAATGTTTGTATCAATTAATCAGTCTGCACAAAATTGGGAAGATTATGAAAAACTGCTCCAACAACACTTCTAAGCAGGGTGACAAACAAGGGAATACATGTAAAACTAGTGAACCCAGCAATGCTTTACATTTGCTAAATATCATGGGTTTGAATATATATCCTACACTTGTTCCCTTAATCTCTCTGGCCATCACTTTTCCCATCTCTATACCCTTTCCTTACATTCCTCTTTGTCGTGTTAAGTCTCTGCTCTGCAACCCCAAATAACTGCATCCTACCTCCCAGATTACCCTTGCCCTCCAAGAACTAGGGTGCATGCACAACACCACCTCAAGACACACTCTAACCTTTTCACCTCCTATTCCTGCCTTGGACTACCATTATCTACCCACCTTCCCAATAGTCTTCAAACATATACCACAGCCTCTCCTAACCAAACATATACCACAGCCCCTCCTAGCTGACAAACATAGCCAAGCAGACCTTTTGCATTTACCACGCCCTAAGAAACTCCCCCACACCACCACACTCATGCTAGAAAAGTCTCAATCCCACAGAAATGTCTGTCCTTTCCAAAAGCCTTACCTTTTGCCCCACTCCTGCATTTAACGATGCCAGACTTGTTAAGGATCTTCTCTCTTTCTCCCAATCCTTACAGTGGAAACACCATTCTGCCACCAACATTCATATGCATACAAATACCAATATTGAAGCATGCCTGACCCAGTTCACTCCTCCATCCAGTTGAGATCCACCATACTGCCCCCAAATCATACCCTTCTAACTTTTCAGAATCTCAGAACTTCTAACCTGGCTTTGCCATCTTTCTCCAAATCCCTAAAAATGGGTACCAACCTAACACCCACAGAAAGAAATACATCCACCACCTAAAACTGATCCAGGCCTTATGATCCTACCTGCTGACAAAGGCACCATCACTGTGATTTTAGACCGCAGTGACTACATCGCAACGGGTCTCCGCCAACTGTCAGATTCATCCACCTAAGACACCCTGCCACAATGATCCCATCCCCAAAACCCAACAGGATCTCCAGTCCCTCCTCAAATCCATAGGACCATCCCAGGACCTCTCCCCAGATATATATATATCTCTCTCTCTCTAAACAACTCACACTCCCTACTATTAAATGCTCCCTGAAGTTCACAAATACAACAACCCTGGATGTCCAATTAAGGCTGGTTACTTTGTTCCCACTGAGAGAATCTCTGCTCTCATGGACCAACACATTCAAACTATCACCCACAATCTACCCTCCTATATAAAAGACACCAATCATTTCTTCCACCAACTCTTCACAGTTACCACCTGGTACCATACTTGTCACAGTTGATGACACCTCCCTCTACACCAACATCCCCAATGCCCATGGCCTTGTCACTGTTGAACACTACCTTTCACAACACCCGAATGACTCCAAGCCCACAACCACCTTCCTTGTTACCATGACCAACTATATCCACACCCACAATTACTTCTCCTTGAAGGCATCACTTATAAACAAATTCGCAGCACAGCTATGGGCGCCCGTATGGCACCTTCCTATGCCAACCTGTTCATGCGCCATCTAGAGGAATCCTTCCTGACTAACAGAATCCCATACCCTTCATCTCGTTCAGATTCATTGATAATATCTTCATAATCTGGACTGAAAGTGAGGACACACTATCTACATTCCTTCAAACCCTCAACACCTTCTTCTCTATTCACTTTACCTGGTCATACTCAACCACAACAAGCCACATTCCTTGATTTTCACCAACACCTCAAAGATGGCCTTATCAGTACGTCCGTCAACATCAAACCTACCAACCATCAACAATACCTTCATTTTGATAGTTGTCACCCATTCTACACCATAAAGTCCCTTCCACACTGCGTAGCAACTCGTGGTTGTCGCATCTGCAGTGACAAGCAGTCCCTCTTGATATATGCCAAATGCCTCACTGAGACATTCACTGACCACAATTACCCTTCAAACCTTGTGCAGGTACTTATTTATTCCAATTTTCAGTTAGCCCATGTACTCCTCCCTCCTCTCTGTCCATCTCCTCCTCCTTTCTTTGTGTGTGTACATGCCGCCGCCTCTTTCTCCTCCCCATCCATTGCCGCCGACACCATCTCATCCTCACCTCCCACCTCCATCCAATTCCCTGCCTCTGTCATTACTCTCCTTCCACCAATTGTTTCCAGTCAACTCTTTCTGTTCCTCTCCTCCCTTCCCTGCACATGAATGTGAAAAATTACTTGTTTCTTTCAAATTTCATGCTGATTAATCAAACAGTGTTGAAGCCTGGAGTAAGGTACCATCTACCACCCACCATACAAAATCTTTTGTAGATACTGCCCTTCCTCTCACTTTAAAAGTCAACTGCACAAAATTTCATCAAGATCAGAAACAGTAGATTGGTGTTAAATTCTGTTATAAAGTACCCTCCACCATATAGTGTTTGAAAACTGTAATTCCTCATATTTTGAAAGTCAAGTGAGCAAAGTTTTATTTCAATCGGATGAATGGTATGGCAGCACATAAAATATGAATCTGATCTGAATGGTGATGCGCTTACAAAATTACCAATTTCTTTTTTATTTTCAGTTTTCATGATGGATGACTTACCCAAAGGACAAGCTTGTCGACAGACACAAATAAAATCACACACATACAAGCTTTCGCAACCATTGGTCGCTTCTTCAGGAAAAGAGGAAGGAAGGAGAGGAGAAAGGGAAGGATAGGGGTTTTAAGAAAGTGGAAAAGGGGTCATTCCAATCCCAGGAGTGGAAGGACTTACCTTAGGGAAAAAAAAGGAAGGTAAACAAATACACACACTCACACATATCCAAACGCAAACACACCTAGACAGACATTTGTAAAAAGCAAATGTCTGTCTAGGTGTGTTTGCGTTTGGGTATGTGTAAGTGTGTGTGTGTGTGTGTGTGTGTGTGTGTGTGTGTGTGTGTGTATTTGTTTACCTTCCTGTTTTTCTCCTAAGGTAAGTCCTTCCACTCCTGGGATTGGAATGACTCCTTTTCCACTTCCTTAAAACCCGTATCCTTCCCTTTCTCCTTCCTTCCTCTTTTCCTGAAGAAGCTACCAACGGTTGCGAAAGCTTGTATGTGTGTTTGTGTGTGATTTTATTTGTGTCTATCGACGAGCCTGTCCTTTGGGTAAGTCATCCGTTTTCTATTTTTTATATAAATTTATCCCATCAGGAAAGTTTCCTTCTATAATTTTCGATGTCAACTAAAGGGAACAGCCATGGGAACCAGGATGGCCCCCTCATACACAAACTTATTTATGGGACGCTTAGATGAAGCCTTCCTGAATACCCAAGCCTGTCAACCCAAATTTTGGTATAGATTCATTGATAACATCTTCATGATCTGGACTCACAGTGAATAAGAGCTCCAGAAGTTCCTCTTCAACCTCAACTCCTTTGGTCCTATCAAATTCACCTGGTCCTATTCTAAATCCCATGCCATTCTCCTCGATGTCAACCTCCATCTGTCCAACGGCCAACTTCACACATCCCCCCACATCAAACCTACCAATAAACAGTACCTACATTATGACTGCTGCCATCCATTCCACATCAAATGTTCCCTTCCCTACAGCTTAGGTCTTCGTGGCAAACGAGTCTGGTCCAGTTCCGAATCTCTGAACCAGTACACCAATACCTTAATAACAGCTTTCACATCCTGCAACTATCCTCCTGATATGGTACAGAAGCAAACTGCCAGAGCCACTTCCTCATCCCCCCAAATTCAGACCCTCAACAGAACTCCAGAAGTGCTCCTCTTGTCACCGGATACTTACCGGGAATGGAGAGGACTCTGAATGTGGCTCCTCAGCAAGAAAACGACTTCTTTAAATCCTGCCCCAAAATGAGATCCATCCTTCATAACATCCTCCCCACTCCTCCGAGAGTGCTGTCTACAGTATGTCTGCCTAGGTGTGTTTGCATTTGTGTATATGTGTTGGTGTGTGTGTATTTGTTTACTCTCCTTTTTCCCCCAAGGTAAGTCTTTCCTGTCCCGGGATTGGAATGACTCCTTACCCACTCCCTTAAAACCCTCATCATTTCCTTTTCCCTCTCTTTCGTTTCTGACTGAAGAAGCAGCTAGGCTGCGAAAGCTAGCATTTTGTGTGTGTGTGTGTGTGTGTGTGTGTGTGTGTGTGTGTGTGTGTGTTTGTGTGAATTTATTAATTTATTTGTGCTACTATCACTTCCTGTGCTCCTTCGCCATCCAGCTGTTTTCAAGTTTTTGAGAGACTAATGCACGCAGAATGATAATCGCAAATCTATAGTGAATCAATGCATGGAGTAAAGAAACACTTTACACAGGAGCAGCATTCATACTGACTATAGAGCATTTGGCTTCTCTTCTGAAAGTAGTACCCACATTTACAAGACAACCACACAGATACACAAATGTAGATAGCAGAGAAGTATATGTTTGAGTGTCTGTGTGGTTGTGTGTATGAATGCATGTACTACTATTAGAAGAAGAGCTATGTGCTTGAAAGCTAATATGAATGCTGATGCTGATACTGTTTCTGTTAAATGTTTCCATGGTCCATGTGGTGTCGCACAAGTATGAAGTGCGGGCCATAAACTTTTGCCGTGCGCCGCCATGCAAGCACGGCACGGCGTTCTTAAGATGTCAACCACGAGCACCCTCTGCTGCAACCTAGCTCATGGTCACCACTGAACTGTATCGGGCACTTGCCAATAGGACAGTAACTAGAACAGTTTCTCATCAGTAGGCAGGCATCAAACTAGTTACGCTATGTATCAGCATTACACTAGTCTGCATTCATGAAACTTGTAAAAGTTAAGTACTATAATGTTTCTATGAAATATATATCTTGTATTAATCTAGCTTAGTGTTTCTAGTTTCTGCTACCCACTGGCTGGTCACCTCAGACTCCGTACCCGCGTGCATCCTACTTCCTTTTGTCGGTCTCTCTCCCAGCGGCAACGAAACACAAAAGTGGCAACGAGGAGTGATAGAAGAACATTGGACCAGCCCGCTTGCAGCAGTCAGACAGCAGCAGTCGGAGCACGCAGAAATTGCTCCCACCCACCCACCCTTATCATCTTTTGAGGCAACATACTCTGTTACATGTTTTGTGCACTTTTTTGTTGCAGTGAGTCCTCATTTACCTTGCATCTGTGTTTTGTTCTAATTTTCTTGCATGCATGGTGCCTAATCGATCAGCATGGCCACTACCCCGAACCCAAACTTAATGAAAATTATTCAGTTACAGACGGCGCAAATTACTCAACTACTCCACGGCACAGGCAGCTCAGCAACAACAGCCGTTGCATCAGCCACCCACACCTGCTTTCACACCACTCACTACATTTCGCCAGTATGACACACGGGATGAAGAATGGAGAGATTACTTGGCGCAATTTCAAGAATTGGCTCATCAACTTACAGATCAGACAGTCAAGCACTTATTCTTATCAGTGGTGGGCACCAAGACCTTCATCTTACTGCAGAAACTTTTCCCCCATCCATCTCCTCGTGATGTAGACTTTCATCAACTTGTAGATGCACTGAATGTTCATTATGAACGCAAAGTTCTCGTAGTCACTGCGCGGTACCGATTTTTCGACTGAAAAAATCACAGGATCAAACACATCAGCATGGATCACACAGTTGAAGGGCTTAACCCGCAAATGTAAATTTACTTGCTCTTGTGGACTTTCTTACATAGATGATATGTTAAGAGATGCTATAACACAGAACATTCAGGATTCCAGAATTACGGCAGTGATTCTGAAACAGTATGACCCCTCATTAGATAGTGTACTGCAGCTTATTGAAGCGCATGACACCTTTGACTCGGCAGATGTAGAAATGCAAAGCCATAGTGTTATCTCAGTGCGCCGTAACAGACGCTTTCCTAGCTGCAGTTCTCAGTCTAACCCTAGTGATTCATACAATTCTACCAGCCGTGCTGAACAGCCAGTGAACAGTAGCCAGCGTAAAAGTGTGACACGAAGGTCGCCCCGTAGTGTAAGACAAAGTAATGCGAAAAATGAGCGCCAACGCTCTTTTCAGAAATATGTTCATAAATCTTGCCCCCAGTGTGTATCTCGCCACAGACGTACGTAATGCCCTAGTCGCAACACCATCTGTTATCAATGTGGCAAATCAGGACATGTACAGGCAGTGTATATGCAAAATAAAATTTCAAAGATCACAGCCGTTAGGCATAGTGCCTCACAGAGTGCAAGAATAGTTCATGCTGAAAATGTCATACATGCTGTGGATTTGGACTGTGCTTTTCTTGATTCTCAAATGCAAGAAAGTTCTTCTGCGCCTACGGCAAAAATATGTAGTGAGCCATGTCACAAGTGTCGTTGAGCGCGACAAACTTTGCAGTTCAGAAAAGGCTTTGGGACGAGCAACATTGACTATGTACAGTGCAATCCTGTAGTAAACCTAGTGCCTTCTGCAACCTCTCCTTATAAAAGTGACCCGTACTGTGTAGCTAGTGACTGTAGACTTAATGTAGCTACTTAAAGTAAAGTTCAGTGCAGTAGTTGGCGACCCTGGGGTAGCCTTGCACGCTTGCGCAGAAGCTGATCCGGTGGTAATGCCATCTAGGGACAGTGTTACTACTTGCTGTGTGCCGATTCTGCATCTCTTACTTCCGTACGCAGCCCGCGCATGCACAAGTGCAGGAAACAAACTGTATCAGATGTCGCCCACTGTCGCACACCTGTTGTGAGCCACAAGCAAAATCTTTTTGTGACTCTTTCTGTATAGAATAAGACTGTACAATTTCAGCTCGACACTGCTTCCGCTGTCACATTAATGAATAAAGACATATATGAACTTCTGGGTTCACCAAAATTGTCTCCGTCTCAACAGGTGCTAACAGCATAAACAGGACAAAATATTCTGGTCCTGGGAACGTGTAGCCTGCCCACCTCTTTTCAAGGTGTTGCCAAAACTATAGCTTTTGTAGTTCTTCATGCCAAATCTACACAGAACATTTTTGGACTCTAAGCAATTCAAAGAGATATGCTTCAAATTTTGTCAGTAGTGCCTCAGGACAAAATCAATGCATTGTGTGAAAAATATAGTGACTCGTTTTCACCGGAACTAGGTTGTGCAAAAGACTTCATGCCACATGCAACTTTAAAAGAATCTGCAGTGCCAAAATTTCGTAAAGCTAGACCAGTGCCTATCGCCCTTTGGGATAAAGATGCTGAAGAACTTAAACGTTGGCAGGATAGAGGGGTGATTTCTCCTGTTTCTGCGAGTCAGTGGACCTTGCCTTTAGTGATTCTAATCAAGGCAACAGGTAAACTTTGTCTCTGAGCGGACTGTAAATCAACAGTGAACAGTCAAAACATTGTAGACTCTTACCCCCTGCCCCGACCTGAGGAACTGATGGACAAATTAGGACAGCCTCGCTTCTTTTCCAAGATTGATTTAGCAGAGGAATACTTACAGATTCTGCTTGATGATGAGTCAGAAAAGTTTTTCATCATTAATACTCACATGGGCCTTTTTCAATTTCAATGCCTACCCCTTGTCAGTTCTTCTGCCCCCACTATTTTTAAACATTTTTTGGAACAGCTGACAGCTTCTTTACCGTGCTGCTCAAACTATTTAGATGATATTGTGGTCTCAGGGCACACAGTTGAAGAACATTTATCAAACCTGGAATGCCTTTTCGAAGCGTTGACTGCAGCAGGTCTACGTTGCAATAAAGCAAAGTGTTAATTTTTTCTGACTGAAACAGAGTACCAAGGCTATGTGATCAATGCCTGCGCTGATGACCTCGATGTTGAATGCCCTACATCACCAATCAACCAATGATTAATGCCCAAGGAATCCATCCCTTACAGTCACATCTTCAATCAATCAAAGACTTGCCTCCTCCTAAGAATGTGTATGAATTGCAAGCAGTAATGGGAAAGCTTAACTATTATTTCAGATTTATTCAGAATGCCTCTCAGATTGCAGCTCCACTGCATCACTTACGTAGGAATAATGTTCCTTTTGTATGGTCTACAGATTGCGAGGTAGCCTTTGACAAATTAAAGTATGCACTACTCCGTGATGCATGTTTGATTCCCTTTGACCCACAGAAGCCTGTAGTGCTAGGAGTGGATGCCTCTTCTTACAGTCTGGGTGCAGTATTGTCACATCGTATTGGATCTCACGATCATCCTACTGCCTAGTTGCATCCAAGGGATTGATGCCAACACAACAGAATTATAGTCAGAAAGAAAAGGAGACCTTAGCAATCATCTACGACATCACAAAGTTTCATTAGTATCTCTATGGTAGAAAATTCTATTTGTTGACAAATCACAAGCCTCTCACTTCGTTGTTCTCACCCACAAAGTCAATTCCGCCACGAATGACACAAAAGCTTCAGAGATGGTCCTTGATATTGTCCAATTATCAGTAAGAGATTTTGTACCGTCCTACCACTAAACATGCCAATGTGGACGCACTTTCCCGACTTCCAGTTGGCCAGGACGTGTCATTTGATTCTTCAGAAATGGCATGTTGTCAGATAGACTCCAGAGATGCTTCCGCTGTCGCAGACTTCCTTTTGAACTCTCGTCAGATTGCACAGGAAACAGCTGCGGATGCGGACCTAAGTGTGGTAGCACGTTTTGTTCACTCTGGGTGGCCTGCCAGAGCCAAAGACATTGAGCGGCTTCTGGTTTGACATTATTTTGCACAACGCCATGCATTGTCTTGAAGTCATGGTGTTCTGTTGTTACATAATGACAATGACCAAACGAGAGTGATTGTTCCTCGTTCCCTGCAACAAGAAGTCTTACGCCCCCTGCATCAAGGACATTGGGGTATTGTTCGGACAAAGCAACTGGCCAGATGTCATTGTACCTGGATTGGTATGAATGCCGAGATAGAGAGCATGACGTCACAGTGTACGGTTTGTGCAGAGCATCAGGCAGCTCCTCCGCAAAGTTTCTCGGACTGGCCATGCCCTAAGAGACCATGGCATCGTTTACACATTGCTTTTACAGGACCTTACTGGAATATGCACTGGTTAATCGTTGTAGATGCTTCCAGCAAGTTTCTTCTTGTGATTGCCATGAACTTAACGACAGTGTCTAGTACAATCAGTGCCTTAACATCAGTATTTTGATTCGAAGGTTTGCCTGCACAGGCCGCACGATCCTGTCTTGGGTTTCTTGATTCCAGACACAGTGCCCCGCCAGGGAGCACAGCCACATAGCTCGCTGACGGGCCCAGGGTCCCCGGGCTACAAGTTCGTCCCCATGGAGGTCGACGCGACTCCGTTGCAGTCATCCCCGCCGCTGCCGCAGCTGCCCGCATCACTGAGTGGGACTCTGGGGCCGTGCATGCCCCTCACAAGCCCGGGCCATGCACCTAAGAAGAAGATGACTGCTCCCTCTGGGCAGAGGTGTGCGACCTTCTCCTCGTTTTGGTGGGTTTTCCAGGGGATCTCAAGGAGGATACCAGGGCATGAACGGCGTCTCGATCCCGGCCACAGCTGCGATGCCCCAAACAGGGCCTCCTACCAGTCCTGCCACCGTGGCCCTCAGCCCTACGCCATGACAGCACCGTATTTTTGGGGGGAGGGATGTGGTGTCGCACAAGTCTGAAGTGCGTGCCACGTACTTTCACCGAGCACCGCCATGCAAGCACGGTGCGGCGTTCTTAAGACGTCGTCCACGAGCGCCCTCTGCTGCAACCCCACTCGCAGCCACCACTGAACTGTATCGAGCACTTGGCAACAGGACAGGCACTAGAACAGACTCTCATCAGTAGGCAGGCATCTACCTAGTTAAACTATGTATCAGCATTACACTAGTTTGCAGTCATGAAACTTGTAAAAGTTAAGTATTATAATGTTTCTACAAAATATATATCTTGTATTAATCTAGCTTAGTGTTTCTAGTTTCTGCTGTCCCACTGGCTGGTCATCTCAGACTCCATATTGGCACATGTGTGCATCCTACTTCCTTGTGTCGGTCTCTCTCCACTCGGCCACCGACACCCAGGACACCCGGCGGCAACGAGACACAAAAGTCCACACATTGCTGTGCTACAGGTGAGTGGTTGTAAATCTCATATTAGAATTTCCATCTACCTAGCACCAAATAAGCAAGCATCAGAGAGACCTTCAATGTAAGGATCAATCGTTGGAAGAGGTTCTCAACATTGCTCTATTAATTCCCACATTTTGAGCCACCAAATTGAAGAATGCAGTAACATCATCATTGTTGACAACAAACCACACCAGCACATAGCAGCAGGCTTGACAGGCGAGGAGGAAGTATATGCTGTGAAAATTTCGCGCAGGACGCAAAGGACAAACTTGTCCTCAACAACGAGTACAGCATTCAGCATTCAGCACTTCCAGCCCAATACGAGATGGCTGCCTACACAGATGTATTATAAAAAGCCACACTTCATCACCCTCTTGTTTGATCATGGTCTCTCCTATAAGAAATGGATGTAGACATGAATTCTATCTCATCATTACCTACAGCTCAAAAAAAGCTTTATATTTGCGTCCATGTGTTCAAAATGCCTTCAGCGCAAAGGTGGATACAAGTGCAGCTATCACTCTACCTAACTCATTAACAAACACATTTCTGAGAGTCCTACCACATGGCGAATCCCAATACTGCCAGGTAAGCTACAACAAATAGTTACTTCCTATTCTTGATTAATTAAACCAGTTTCATCCAGTGAATGGGGTACACCTCTGGCCATTGAGAAGAAACCATTGGGTCAGCTCCAACCCTTCATAGACTTTTAAGTTGGATATAGTCCTGTGCCTTGACCTACAGAGCTACATACAGAATTTCCAAGGGGAGGGGAGGGGGGATGGGACTTATGGATACCTGCAAATTCCATAGATGACATGTCCAAACTAATGCCTCTGATGGCTATGTCCTTTGGTCTTTATTAATATCAGCATTTAATGTTTGGAGTATGGAGTAGCTAGCATACATACTATTTTTCTACTTTTTTTGGAAGAGCTCACAGTACATATTACCCGCTACATAAACTATCTTGATAATATTATGGTGACAAGTACAACAGAAGAGAAGCACTCTCATAACTTCAACTCTTTCTTTATGTTCTTCAAGGTGCAGGGAGAAAGTGTAAGATTACTAAATCATAGTATTATCAACTCTTTACAGTGTATTTAGAGCAAGGAATTTCCATAGATGAATTTCATCCCCTAGAACAGTGTTTTACCACTATCAAGGGTTTATCCTTATCCATCTAATTTGCAGGAACTAAAGGTGTTCATTGGTAAAGTGGAATCCTGTCACAAGTTCAACACAGGTGTAGGCATGTTTGCTCTACCCTTGCAAAAATTTCTTTGTAAAAATGTGCAGCAGTCTGATCCTGTGTATTTCAAGGATGGAATTATGGTTATTTCAATATTCATGGCATCATCATCACACCAAGGAATTCTAGCGGAATGCAAGTGGAAGCCTGGCCTTGTTCAGTAATTTTGTTTAATGTTTGTCTCTTTGAGTAGGCTTGGGAGTTCCTAATGTCTACATTGTACTTTTTTATATTGATGATCTGCGAATTGGCTTTGATAGTTGTGGCAAGAGGTGTTAGAACCTTGCTTCTGTTCATTAATGATTGTTCATTCAATTTAATGCTTTGTGAGCGTCACTGGGAAATTTATATGGTGTGCTCGCTTGTTGCTCCATTACCTGCCTGGGGGACAAGAGTTATGCCAGGCAGTGTGTTCTTCCCTTTGTGTGGTGATTCTTGCCCACCAGTAGTTGTAATTTTGGCAGTCCTTTTGTTAATTTAAAATTTCATCTGTTCTGCTCTGACTACTCTTCCTGCTGTAATCCTTCTGTTCCTACCTTTGTTACCGGGCAATTAGTACCTCAACCATTCCTGGTTCAAGTGGCATGAGGTGTTATGTTTTAATAGAATGATTTTATTAAATTTATACCAAGAAACTGGTGCCGTTGTTAACTTAGAATATGTACCACCCAAAAAAGGGAAACCATTGAACTGTTCAGAACCACAGTGTATGTTGCTTGGTACATTTTCTGATCAGTTTCCTGAAAGTGCCATTATTTTGGTGATATTTTAATTGATTTTATTTATTAGTTCCAAGTGTGTGTTTGTGTGTGTGTGTGTGTGTGTGTGTGTGTGTGTGTGTGTGCTGACACCTAAGCTACTTGGTGTCCTAATGTAATTGAGTGATATCGTTCATCACTATCTGCTTGCTATTGTTTTAAGATTTTTTAAATTTTCTCAAGAAATCTATCACTCCCTTGTTGCTTTGCTACAGGTAGTTCTAACGTGTAAGTGACTTACTCAGGTGGGTTACACCTCCTTACTGGCTTAATATCTTCATGTAAGTGCGATTAGCCTTCCTGCCTTGAGGCGTAACTTAGTTCCTTCTGTTGCTTACTTAGGTAATGGCAATCTAGTGCAGTAGTGTCTATTTCTCTTCAGCGCTTTTGCCCTTTTATAAGTGGACTCTCTGAGTTAATCTCACTGTCAAGAGAAACTTATCTTCTTAATGTAATCTACCTTATTATTTATATGAAATTCGACTTATGTAGAATTGTTAAAGTATAACTTGTGAAGCCCACATTTATTGCTTTTACCTCCTTCCTCCTTGCCTGTGTGTTTAGCAGCTTTATTATGCTCTGAATCCCATCCTCATGGTACCTGAGCTGTAAAATTAATTTTTAAGGTCAATTTCAGAATCTGCTCGTTGTATATTGCCATTATGAATTCAATACATACTTTTAAAATTTTTCTGATTTCAGAGTACGGCAGAAGCCATTCATGTATTGTAAACCTAAAATTGATCACTGCCACCTTGGGCTCTTCATTATTTACATTTTATTTGTTACTTGTATGTGCATTTTATTTTTATTTATTTATTCTTTTTTTATTTTTTTTAAGAAGCGTTTAAAAGAAATTTGATACATTATTTTAAAGATATCATTACAATAAATCTGTTATCAAGCAAGTGATGAATATCTTTGGTAATCAACCCAGTCACCCACAGTTCATTATTCTTGGCACCTACCTGCCCCTCAATTACAAGCCACAAAACCCTTGCTTTCTTTGTACAGCTAATCAGCATCTTTATCTGACAAAGTCACTCGGCACCTTCAGTATTGGGCTATGCTTTTATCTAGATACTATTATAAGATCAATTTCCACCTCATTTTACAGCACAAAGACGCAAATATGTTGTGTTTGCTACAATGGGACTGGACCTGTCATTTGAACAGGAGGAACTGTTGTCCAACTTCATATGAAGACATAGCATACAGTGGACAGTATTTTCATCATTAGTTCCAGGAAGACTTTAGCAGTGATGATGGGACCAGCACTTAACACTACAATGGTCGCATAGGATCTCGCAGATACATGCCCATGCATCAGCATTGTTAATTTTAATAAAATAAATGTTCAGTTGCTACTATTGTAATACTGACATGTCTCTTCTCTCCATTATTGTTTTTATTGCAGCATCTGAGGTGCAATGTTGACCCTGTCTCACAGATACAGCACGACTACAGATATCCTCCTCGTAATGTGACAATTGCAATATAAAGCAGATTGTCCATGTGACACTACATGGGTGACCTGAAAGTAATTGGGGCTGCGTGTCTCATCCACTTATGCATTGTGTCATCTCATTGGCTGGACAATTAATTGGCACATCTTGTTACAGCTCGCTGTTAACGTTCAAAGCAGCAGGTAGTACTGCACACTGTTTTTTCCCCTTAGACAGTGCCCATTCAGCCTTTGGAAAGAAGCCACATAGACTTAACAAGAGCATGTTAGACACGTTTTGGTTGAGAGCTGTTGAAGCTTTTTTTCCAAGTTTCCTTATGTTGAATCTTCCTGAAAAATTAAAATTGTATCCAGAACCAGGATTCAAACCTGGTATCTCCATCTTTCATGGGAAAGCACACTACGAACTGAGCTATCCCGGCATGCTTCATGGCCCATCCTCACAGCTTTACTTACACGAATGCCTTGCCCTCACTTTCTTAAATTGTTTTTTTTCCTGCTGTTCCTATGCAACATCAGATAAATTTGTCAATGCTTTGTCAAAGAAGAGCTGCCTCGTTCATTGGTTTTCAATTCTTCATCCTAACCTTTAAAACTTATGTATACATGAATGCCAATTGCCATGTATGGTACTTACCTTCAATCCTCAAATTAATGCCGAGGCAGAATGTCTACTTCATATATCAAAATGCAAATTTTCAAATATGTCTCACATTTTTACCAGCCAAGGAGGTCTTTAATATATTTTCAAGATCAAATAACAAATAAAATCAGGAACAAGAACCCTGTTGAACTCCTGCATGGTCTGCAGCTGTGGATATACTGTTTAAATCTTCTACTGTTGGGCAGGTTTCTTATAATGGGACCAGCACCACCAAAGTGGGAGACCAAACACAAGTCTGGCCCAGGCACTTGAATTATGTCTGCACTGGATTCCAGGCATAATCCACAGACAGTATAGTCATGTCTTTTTCATGGTGTGCACTGAGGATCATTTCATAGCATACCACCACAACCAGCTCAGCTCTCAGGTGGGTGCAGATGCACTTTGCAGGTCATCACACTGACACAAGCTTCATCACTTCAGTTCTGAACAGTGAGTGGACTCACACCTACCTGTTCTCATTCACCGATCTACCTACAAGATAGAGGGGGGAGGGTTGGTTGGGGAAGGGATGGGGGGGGGGGGGTAGGGGTAGCGAGGAGCACTTGCCTGCGTGTCACTTCTGCCCATAATCACTGGTAAGAGTAGACCAGGAGCTGCTCACACTAAGGGCAGCCACACCCTACTCTCTAGATATTTCAACAACTAAAATCTCATAGGGGATACAACTTTGGTCAAACCTCACCTAAGCCCAAAGGAGAAGGAGCATAAGAACCCATCAGTTACTACTGCAGCTGCATTACACATAATACCATTTGCTACTTTTTGAAGGTATATAAAAAACTTTTTCTTTCTTTTTTGCTAAAGAGTAGTACATTTTGTTAAATGTTCTATGGTTGTCACACAATGCACTGTGTTTAGTAAGCATTTGTGTTTGTGTTGAAGGAAAAATGGAAGTTCCTATGGACTACTACTGTCCATGTAAAAATTTTAATTTTTAATTTGCATTTTTCATAATTCTATACTCAAATAGTATGGTATGCTTGCGGTTTTTGTAACATACTCCATAATTCGATATCTTTTGACTGTAGTTGGTGGTCATATTGACAGAGGGCGCAAACTGGTTCAAACAACTAAAGAGAAGGTTAAGCACATCTGTATGTTACACAACACAGAACTAACACCAAGGATTACTGTCAAAAGGTGGTCCCTCCCCCTCCACAATACTGCCCGACCTCACAGGGCAAACGTGAGCAAACAACTCTTATGGGAATTTCACTGCAATGTGTTTGATCATCCTCCATACAGCCCGGACCTTGCTCCTAGCAACTTTCATCTCTTCTTCCATCTAAAATCTGTCCATGGTGGTCAACACTTCCAACAATGACGACGAGCTGAAAGAACATGTTACCACATAGTTGAATACATAGGCAGCAACCTTCTATGAAAAAGGCACACACAAACTTGCGCCATGCTATGACAAGTGCCTACAAAATTTTGGAAGCTATGTAGAAAAGTAGTTTAACACTTGTAGATTTTTAGAAGATAAATATCAGTACATATTTGTTTTATATAAACAAACAGAACTTACTTTATGGACATACCTCGTATATTCAAGATAGTGACTTTTATTAATTTTGTTATATTGACTGATTTAATTTTGTGATGCTGTCATATTAAACACAGATAGCCTAAAAATTATTATTAACTACCTTAGACACTCTAATGATGAAAGCACAGGTTGGAATTCAACAATATAATAAGGACAGTTTACAACTCACTGCAGAGATGACAAGCAGTGACAGGCACATAAAAAAGAACACACATCCAACACTTAAACTTGACCTTCTTCCGTTGACCTTCTTCAGAATAAAATTATTCACACAATCACACAGGCACACTTCACAATCTCTGGCTACTGCACTCCAAATCACACTCGGCAAGGGAATATGAGGAGAGGAGGGGAGGGGAGAGGAGAGGGGTGGGGAGAAAAGGGGGTGGCAACCACTGCCATAACACAATCTTCTGGTTCCCCCCTCCCCTCTCCTCCTATTCCCTCACCAAAGGGCGTGATTCGGAGTGCGGCAGTTGGAGATGACGGTTGTGTGACTGTGAACATGCCTGCGTGAATTTTCTCTTTCTGAAGAGCGCTAATGACCAATAGTTTAAGTGTTGTATGTATGTGGTCTCTTTTGTGCGATTGTTGCAGCTCATCATACGTCTTTGTGGTGAATTGCAATCTGTCCTTGTTATATTGTTGAATTCCACTCTTAGAATAAATTTATAGAAAATTTACAATTCTTGTCCACATAACTGTATGTATTAATTCCTATCCATCACAGCATATAATAAGACTGAGGAAAGCTGCGCACACTTGTAGGAGCAGGAGACATACTAAACTGGTTAAATAGAGTTGCTCCATAACCTGTAAATTTATAGATAACGTTCATATGCTGGCAGGCCAGTCAGCAAGTTGCCTACATGCAATGGCACGACTTCATAAACACAGCTGTGCCTACAAACATAACATTCGCCTATCCCGCAGAACAGAAATCATATACAGGTAGCTGATACAGTATAGTACTACATTAATATGGACAATGTTTTCCAGGTGGTGTGGGCTAACCAAAACACATGGAACTGTAGTCTTTCATCTGGTCCTAGCAGCCTTTATAGGATGTCACCAACACACTCAGAACCCGTTCACTTCGGATACCATTCCTAGATTTTATCGGAACTATGATCCCTACCGACTGCTGCTATGATCTCTAACTTTGGCATTTCCTCTCTGTGGAACTGGACAATACCATGCTTTAACTTCTACCTTGACCCACCTATGGACCTTCACTTCAGCTCTGTGTTTGTGACTTTAGTTTCTGTGATATTATGTGGAACTAGTATCCAGAACTATTTCATTTCATTGTGGACTCCACGTTTGACTTGGATTTTTTTTTATTTCTGGAGTGTGTATCATAACTTATATAGTTTTCCAAGTGATGAAATATGTTTGTGTTATACTATCAAACTGTGTACTTTGTCACAACAAACCTCTTAAAAATAAAGTGATGATTCATTTCCCCTCTTAAATTTTGCAATTCTTATTATGTATTCACCCATGATGTAGTGCAGCAAAATGAACATTAGTAAATACTTTAAAAATCAAAACATTTGTTGTAAGCTTGAAAAAAGTACAAACTAAAGTGCTTTGTGTAGATAACTACATGGAAGACAATCATCCGTGATAGGTAAGGTTTTCAGATTTTGTAACAAAAATGGCAAGATATTAAAAACTACTGTCGTTGTTGTTGTTGTTGTTGTTGTGGTTTTTTATACTGCAGCTAAAACTTTAAATGTGGTATTAAAGGAAAAGGGCTACAACTTACCTCATTGTGTTTTCCATTTTCTCAAATTATCAGTCTTCAATATCTGTTTTGTGAAAGACAAAGAAATGAATCATTAGTATATTTTATCAATATACAAATTCCTCTAAATTGACACTGCATTTTTATTTAAGACTTTGTACTGAGTAAACAAGATATTGCCTATGAATATTAATTTTATCATTATTACAAAGAAATGAATGATTAATATCAATGTCACTACATGGGTAAGAATTAAAGGCAGACCACACATATTTTTTAAAGAAAATTCAACCAAAGCACTTATGGTGCATTACTATTATAGAACCTTCATGATTTATCACTTTTACTTCATTTATTTGTCTTTTTAAAGTGTAAGACTAACCATTAGTAATAGTGTATGCATCTTTCCATCCTTTCTCTTCTCTTTCATTTATTTTCAGTAGCAGAGAAATATATGTTGTAGACTATATAATAACATTATAGACGAAAATGATCCCAGTTATATTTAAAAGAATTCATTATTTTAATTATGTGTTTATTGCTTTTATACATAAACGCCTTTGCAGGCATTTTAGTGGCGGATTAAGATATCATTATATTTGCATCACATTTTTTAAAAATAATTGTAAAGTTTTAGCCTATACATTGTCAACTTATTTTTATAAGAGAGTATTTGTATTTTTAGGTCAGAATTGTATTTTTAAACATATTATTTAAAAATTCAATATTTAGTTTGTTGTATTTTTGGTGTAATTATCAGGTTTAAAACAGTGGGCTTCATTTCATATGGATTAGGGATCAATTTCACTGATTGTTAACAGGTTTGATAATAGTTTTTTTTTATTTTTTCCTATAGCTGAGTTTTTCTGTTTTGGATGTTTTTTTGGTCCTGTTTCTTTATTTTTTGTCGGATCAATTTCCGGTATTTTGGCTTCCATTTGAGGTGTACTACACCTCAGTTTTATTTCTTGATACTAGTATTGCTAGACCTGTGTTTTTCCAGTGCTGAATTTCTGGTATCGTTGCTTTCATTTGAGATGAACTACAACTCAGTTTTACTTCTCGATACCGGTTTAGCTACCTGTGGTTTTGTACTGCTGAATTTCTCGTATTGTGGCTTTCATTTGAGGTGTACTACAGATCAGTTTTACTTTTTGATACCAGCATTGCTAAGCCTGTGGTTTTCTAGAGACCAATTTGTGGTTTCATGGCTTTCATTTGAGGTGTACTACTGCTCAGTTTTACCTGTCGATACCAGTCTCACTAAACCTATGGTTTTGTAGGGGCCAGTTTGTGGTATCATGGCTTACAATTGAGGTGTACTACAGTTCAGTTTTACTTCTCGATACCACTATTGCTAAGCTTGTGGTTCTGTGCAGACCAATTTCTGGTATTGTGGCTTTCATTTGAGGTGTACAAAAGCTCAGTTTTACCTGTCAATACCAGTCTCACTATGCCCATCGTTTTGTAAGGGCCAATTTGTGGTATTATGAGATTCCTTTGAAGTGTACTACAGCTGAGTTTTACTTTTTGATACCTACATCTGCATGGGATACTTTAAAAATCACATTTAAGTGCCTGGCAGAGGGTTCATCAAACTGCCTTTATACTATTTATCTCCCATTACATCTCTCGAATAGCACGCGGGAAGAAAGAACATCTGAATCTCTCCATTCGAGCTTTATGCTGATGATCTTTTCTACCTATGTAAGTGGGAGTCAACAATATATTTTTGTATTCAGAGGAGAATGTTGGCAATTGGAGTTTTGTAAGTAGCCCACGCCGCAGCGATAAACGCTTTTGTTGTCATGATTCCCATCCCACATCCTGTATCATTTCTGTAAAGCTGTCTTCCCTGTATTGTGACAATATAAAACAAGATGCCCTTCTTTTCTTTGAACTCTTTTGATGTCCTCTATCAAACCCACCTATAAGGATCCCACACTGGGCACCAATACTAAAAAAAAAAAAAAGAAAGATAAGCGTAGTGTATGCAGTCTCTTTAGTAGTTCTGTTACATCTTTTACAGGTTCTGCCAATAAAACGCAGTCTCTGGTTCGCCTTTCCCATGACATTATCTACCTGGTCTTTCCAGTTTAAGTCTGTCCGGAGGTAAAATAGTCCCCCATTCGGATCTCCGGGCGGGGACTACTCAGGAGGATGTTGTCATCAGGGAAGACAATACTGGCATTCTACGGATCGGAGCGTGGAATGTTAGATCCCTCAATCGGGTAGGAAAATTAGAAAATGAGGTTGAAGTTAGATATAGTGGGGATTAGTGAAGTTCGGTGGCAGGATGAACAGGATTTCTGGTCAGGTGAGTACAGGATTATAAATACAAAATCAGTTGGGGGTATCACAGGAGTAGGACTGATAATGAATAAGAAAATAGGAATGCGGGTAAACTACTATGAGCAGCACAGAGATCGCATTATCATTGTAAAGATAGATACGAAGCCAACACCGACAACAGTAATACAGGTTTATATGCCAATTAGCTCTGCCGATGATGAGAAGATCGAAGAAATATATGAGGAGCTAAAGGAAATTATTCAGACAGTTAAGAGAGAGGAAAACTTAATTGTGATGGGAGACTGGAATTCAGTAGTAGGAAAAGGAAGAGAAGGAAAAATAGTAGGTGAATATGGACTGGGCAGGAGGAATGAAAGAGGAAGTCGCCTGGTAGAATTTTGCTCGGAACATGATTTAATTGTAACAAACACGTGGTTTAAGAATCACAAAAGGAGGTTGTATACTTGGAAAACACCAGGAGACACCGGGAGATACCAGATAGATTTTATAATGGTAAAACATAGATTCCGGAACCAGGTTATAAACTGCAAGACATACCCAGGGGCAGATATAGACTCTGACCATAACTTGTTAGTCATGAACTGTAGGCTGAAGCTGAAAAAACTGCAAAAAGGTAGGAAAATAAGGAGATGGGAGTTAGATAAATTGAAGGAAAGTGAAGTTCTGGAGAATTTCAGAGGTAGATTTAGGCAACAATTGACAGAAACAGGGGGAAATAAAACAGTAGAAGAGGAATGGGTAGCATTGAGAGATGAAATAGTGAAGGCAGCAGAGGACAAAATAGGTAGAAAGGCAAGACCTACAAAAAATCCTTGGATATCACAGGAAATACTAAATTTAATTGATGAAAGGAGAAAATATAAAAATAGAGGAAATGAAACAGGCAAAATGGAGTACATACGACTAAAAAATGAGATTGACAGGAAGTGCAAAAGTGCTAAGCAGGAGTGGCTAGAAGCCAAATGCAAATCTGTAGAAGAATGTATAAGAAGGGGAAAAGTAGATACCGCCTACAGGAAAATAAGAGAGACATTTGGGGATAAGAAAAGCAACTCTACGAATATCAAGAACTCAGATGGGAAACCAGTTCTCAGCAAAGAAGGGAAAGCTGAAAGGTGGAAAGAATACATAGAACAGCTCTACAAAGGAAATGAACTTACAGACAATGTTGTAGCAAAGGAAGAGGAAGTAGATCAAGATGAAATAGGAGATGCTATACTGAGAGATGAATTTGACAGAGCCTTGAAAGACCTAGGTCGGAACAAGGCCCCAGGAGTAGATGACATACCCTCAGAGAGAGCTGGGAGAGCCAGCCATGACAAGACTATTTGAACTGGTATGTAGGATTTATGAGACAGGTGAAATACCTTCAGACTTTAAGAAAAATGTAATAATCCCCATCCCAGAGAAATCGGGCGCAGACAGGTGTGAAAATTACAGAACCATCAGTTTGATAAGTCATGGTTGCAAAATTTTAACACAAATTATCTACAGGAGAATGGAAAAGCTGGTAGAAGCTGACCTCGGGGAAGATCAGTTTTGATTCAGGAGGAACATAGGAACCCGGGAGGCAATACTCACTTTACGTCTTATCTTAGAAGATAGATTAAGGTAAGGCAAATCTACATTTTTAGCTTTTGTAGATTTGTAGAAAGCATTTGACAATGTTGACTGGAATACACTCTTTCAAATTCTGAAGTCAGCAGGGGTAAAATATAGGGAAAGGAGAGTTATTTACAACTTGTACAAAAGCCAGATCGCAGTTATTAGACTCGAAGGACATGAAAGGGAAGCATCAGTTGGGAAGGGAGTAAGACAGGGTTGTAGCCTTTCTCCGATGCTATTCAATTTGTACATCGAGCAGCAGTGTGTTGAAGAAAGAGTATAAAATGAACATTAACAAGAGCAAAACAAAAATAATGGAATGCGGTCTTAGAAAATCAGGCGATGCTGAAGGAATTAGATTAGGTAACGAAACAATGAAGGTGGTAGATGAGTTTTGTTACTTGGGTAGTAAAATAACATGTGATGGTCGCAGTACAGAGGATATAAAATGCAGAATGGCAATGGGAAGAAAAGCATTTTTGGAAAAGAGAAATTTGCTAACATCGAATATTAATTTAAGTGTAAGGAAGTCTTTTCTGAAGGCATTTGTGTGAAGTGTTGCCTTGTACGGGAATGAAACATGGACGATAAGCAGTGCGGACAGGAAGAGAATAGAGGCTTTTGAAATGTGGTGTTACAGAAGAATGCTGAAGATTAGGTGGGTAGATCGCATAACCAATGAAGAAGTACTGAACATAATTGGTGAGAAAAAGAATTTTTGGCATACCCTGACTAAAAGAAGGGATCGCTTGGTAGGACACATTCTTAGACATCGGGGAATCGTAAATTTAGCATTGGAGGGAAGTGTGTGGGGTACAAATCGCAGAGGGAGACCAAGAGACACGTATAGTAAGCAGATTCAAGTGGATGTGGGTTGCCGTTCTTATGAGGAGATGAAAAGGCTTGCTAAGGATAGAGTAGGGTGGAGAGCTGCATCAAACCAGTCTCCGGACTGAAGACCATAACAACAGTGATATCTTATTTAGATCATTCTGCAGTTGGTTTTCATCTCCAGATGATTTTACTAAACGGTAAATGACAGTGTCATCTGCAAACTACCTAAGAGAGCTACTTAGATTTTCTTCCAAATTGTTCATATAAATAAGGAACAGCAGAGGACCAATTACACTATCCTGTGGAATGCCCAATATCACCTCTGTTTTAGTCGATGCCTTACCATCGATCACTACAAACTGTGTCCTCTATGATAGGAAATCCCCTATCCAGTCGCAAATTTGGGGCGATATACCATAACCATGCAATTTGATTAAAAGCTTTTTGTGAGGTTCGGTGTCAAAAGCCTTCTGTAAATCAAGAAATATGCAATCAATTTGAGAACCCTTGTCGACAGTAAAGATCTAGTTGTGTTTTGCATGAACAATATTTTCTAAATCCGTGTTGACTTTGGGTCAATAGATCATTCTGTTCGAGATAATTCATAATATTTGAATACAGGATATGTTCCAAAATCCTGCTGCAAATTGACATCAATGAAATAGGCCTGTAGTTTAGGGGGTTACTTCTACTGCCTTTCTTGAATATAGGTGTGACCTGTGCGACTTTCCAATCTTTTGGTACAGATCCTTCTTTGAGAGAGTGGTTGTATATAGCTGTTAAGTAAGGAGCTATCTCTTCAGCATAATCAGATAGAAATATAATGGGTATACAGTCCACACCAGAATAATTGTTCTTGTTAAGTGATTTAAGTTGCTTCACTACTCTGATGATATCTACTTGAACGTTACTCATTCTGGCCTCTGTTTGTAATTTAAAATGTGGAATATTGGTTTAGTCTTCCTTGGTGAATGAGTTTCTAAAAGCTATATTTAGTAACTCTGCTTTAGTAGCACTCATGACGTGAGCCGCATGATGCCACGAAGAAAAGATTTTGTGTCTGTGAAACAAGTCCAAGTGTGTCAAGACTAATTCATTATCTGTATGCTCTGTTTAGTAAGAACTGCATTGACGAAATTACATATAATTGTTGGTTAACTCCGGGCAGGGTAATTCTAGAGGCTATAACAAAGTCAACAAATGATTCCATCGAGGTGTTTACATTGAGGTTACAACAGCACCTGGCACACTCATTTATCTCCCAGCAGCAGTCACATTTCTGTAAAATCACTAAAGAAGGTCTCAAAGTAAATGAGAAAATTACTCCTTCACTATTCAGGTTGCTCGCGGAAGAAATTTTATCGTGAACAACATAGTCTGTTCCCAGTGCATTACACACCAAGAAAGAAACTTATTAAGTTTGGAAAGTAGGAGGCGAGCTACTGACAGAACTGAAGTTGTGTAGCTGGACCGTGAGTCATGTCGGTATAGCTCAGTGGTAGAGCGCTTGCCTGCAAAAGGCAAAGGTCCCAGGATCGAGTCCCGGTTCTGTCACACAATTTTAATCTGCCAGGAAATTTCAATGTTTCAATTGATTAGATCACAGGGCTCATAAAATTTTACTGGTAAGCTGGAAGAAGTGTTGCATATCACAGTTGTGGCCTACAATTGGTACATTTTGAACATGCGAGCATCACAGTGCCATTATTGCTTGTTCACTCGCAACAATTTAAGCTGTATTCTCTGGTAGCTGCCTAAGCACATCCTTTAAAATTTTGACATATCCATAAAAATGTTAAATTATTTCTGTTAATCAGAATAGACATCTGTAGTTTAGCTTGTCAAAAGTATTTTGCCTACTATACACAACATTCTAATGCTATGGGTCAAAGCCGAAAGGTGGTATCGATGTCTTCAGATGAGCCATAAAAAGTATGTAGGTAGTCATCCTCACAATTCACAGATTTAGTACCCAAAAAGTATGGATTTTTCATTTTCAGACTTTCCCTCCCCCCCCCCCCCCCCTATCCTAGAAACCTCCCATGAAAAAAATGTGCTTTCATAACCTATATAAAGCATACCCTATACCACATATAATGTGCAAAAACTAACCAATTTACCCAATTTAGATGTGCTGCAGGAAATGTGTAATGTTTATGTTTCACCCTGTTATGGTAGGATACCTACAATATGCCAATTCTTCTGATAGGTATACAAATGATCACCAGGCTAAGGGTTATCCAAAACCTCTGAGGTCAACAGAAGCTGATATTATGAGCCCCTAAGGAATCACATTTTCAACATGCTGATGAACACTACACTGCATAGTAAAGTTGGCCTACTAAGATAAAAGTAGACATTCATTACCCTGATAAAAAAAATTCTTTACTCCATCATTCTTAACAATAGCTCATAAAGTACAGTGGAATTTAAAAATTTTACTCAAAATCTCCACCCATCATTATGCTGCTTATGGGAAAATGTTGTAGGCCCTATCTCATACTGAATCAATTTTTCAAACAGATGTAAGACATTTTTAACATTGGAAAATCTGACAGGAATGTCAATAATGGAGTGGCTCGCTGAACTGCTGACACGCACACAAAATAGATAAACACATTCACACAAATTTTCGGCCATGCCTTCGTCAGAAAAAGATATACTTACATTCACGGTGGACATGATAGTTGTGTGTGTATAGTTGACTGAGTGATTGCGAGAATGTATGTGTTTCTTTTTCTGGCGAAGGCCATGGCCAAAAATTTAAGTTGTTTGAATGCGATTATCTATTATCATGTCTATCAGCAGCTCAGTGAGTCTCTTTACAATGAGTTGTTACCTATCCTCCATTATAGAGGTAAGATATTGATGTGTAACAGGCACTGAGAGCAGCCGTGTGCTGAAGGCATGTGCAAATGCAGGTAGTGTGTCTGATAATGAGTGCAGAGATACACAATGAATAATAGTTGACTATTGTAATGATAAATTCCAACAATGCTTTGACATTTTTAAATTGTTGTTTCATCCATGTTGAAGGAGAAGAACACCACTGCAGACACTTGGAATAGATTGAGTGAGATAGTGCAGATGTATTATATTTGGAAGGATAAAGGTCCATGTTACATCTGGCTATTCTAATACACTTTGTAAAATCATTTCTGTCAAATGTCGAGATAGTTCCTTCAACAAGGCATATCCTATTCTTCGTGGTCGCACGCACCCAAGGCCTGTGTGATTATGAGAGTGGTTTGGTAAATTTCCAAGAAAGAAAGGAACATTTTCGGTGACCCTTCATGGTTGGTAAGCATAACTATACATACGTTTGTATACAGAATTTTAAAAATATAGTGTATAGTTTCATAATTGATAGTCTTCTGAACTGGTCAATGTGTTGACCAATTGAAAACGGAGGAAACCACATTCCTGGCTTCTGTTAAACATTTTTATTTGAAGGGTTTAACTGGTATATAAATCAAAATAGTACTGGATTACGTTCTCACAGACTCTGGACCATCACTGATGACCATTTACTTTCAGAACACTAAAAATAAAAGTTGTTGGACAAGCACTGAAGAGAAAGTGTCCTCTGGCTGTAGAACTGAGGTCAACAAAAAAGAAATTATTGGCAAAATCTATTAAATAATAATGCAAGACTGTTGAATAAAAATCCATGATTTTTTCTTGGTGGGGAATTACAGTCATGTAGTACTCTTTAAATGAAATTAGCACCATTTGACCTTTTGGTTAATTTATTATAACACAATCATGATTTCGGCTGTGTAGACATTTTAAAATGTCTTGCAGTTTAAAATTGTTTTTAAGCCTAGACTGCATATCATCATCCTGTTAATGTACATTTGATTTAACAGAACCAGTTGTCAGCTTAAAAAATAAAAATAAATCATAAGATTGCTGACACTGAAGGCATCTCAACTGTGCAAGTGTATAATATGCTGAATGGAATTGGCTAGGAAGGAGCAGTGTGCAACAAGAGTTCACAGTCAACCAAAGGCACATCCAGCACAAATTTGTATTTAAATGCCTGGAAATATTTTATCTCAAGTGCAATACTTGGGTCATTTATAGAACGCGAAAGACTATGGTTTAACATCCCACTGGAGATGGAACAGTTACTGTCGATGCGTATTTTGCAAAGTTTAGCATAACTAATGGGATGAAAGTGAACAACCATCGAAGAAGAGTAGCACGACTTTTTCTTTTTCAAAAAGGCATTTGACGGGGTGCTACACTGCAGACTGTTATAAGAAAAAAAAGAAAAGCAATCATATGGAATAGGTTCACAGATTTCTGACTGGCTGGAAGACTTCATAAGTAATAGAATGAAGAATGTTGTTCTACATGGAGAGTACTCATAATAGACGTGTCTATCATCAGGCATGCCCCAGGGGAGTGTGATAGGACCAATACTATTTTCAATCTGTATAAATGATCTGATGGACAGAGTAACTTGTAATTTGCAGCTGTTTGCCGATGATTCTGTGGTATATGGGAGTTATTCATCTGTAATTCACTGCAATAGCATACAGGATGATTTAGACAAAATTTCTAGTTTGTGCAAAGAATGGCAGCCAGCTCAAAGTGTAGAAAAATGTCGGAAAACAATCCTATAATGTTCAATTACAGCATTAGTAGTGAGCTTCTTGATGTAGTCACGTCATTGAAATATCTGGGCGTAACATTGCAGAGCAATATGAAATGGAACGAACATGTAAGGACAGTTGTGAGTAACGCAAACAGTCGACTTAGGTTTATTGGGAGAAGTTTGGGAAGATGTACTTCATCTGTAAAGGAGACCGCATATAAAACGCTGGTACGACCACATCTTGAGTATTGCTCAAGTGTTTGGGAGCCGCAGCAGATCAGTTTAAACGAAGACATAGAAGCAGTTCAGAGGTGAGCAGCTGGGTTTGTTACTGGTAGGTTTAACCAATGCATCAGTGTCTCGGAAATGCTCTGGGAACACAAATAGGGAGTGCTGGAGGAATGACAATGTTCTTTTCAAGAAATTCTGTTGAGGAAATTTAGAGGGCCAGAATTTTATGCTGAGTGTAGAACAATCTTCCTGCCACCTACTTACATTTCACATAATGGTCACAATGACAAGAAAAGAGAAATTAGGGCTCGTACAGAGGCATATAGACATTCTTTTTTCCGTTGTTCTATTCGGGAGTGGAATAGGAAAGGAAATGCTTAGTAGTGGTACAGTGTACCCTCCACCATACACTTTATGGTGGATTGCAGAGTACACATGTAGATGTATGTAAGACTAATCATAAAACACTACAAAATTATTGCCATACAAATTAATTATGGTAATAACTCCTCTATGAATAACATCATATTTGGCAACAAATGGCCATTTTATGAAAAATATATTAAATCTCCATGACATATTGAAACAATAAAATTACTCGGATATTCCAATTAAAGAGATCTTTTTAATGTAGTACTAACATGTAATAGCAAACACAAATTGAGTTGAAGTTGACAGAAGAAACTGAAATACAAGGCATAACTCATCGTTGTGGTCTCATAATAGCGAGGTTCAGTTGCTTCTCACCATTACCTACATTCCATAGCGATGTGCAAACATATCTCCTCTATGACTGGTTTTATTAAGCAGTGTATGAATGAAAATGCATAATCACAACAAAAATATTTTTTACCTTTACTTACAATATTATTGAGAATCAGAGAACCATTTCTTTCAAATTATGACAATTTGTCATGAATTAGGCCTTTATCTAAAGGAAATTTAGCATCATCATTGACACTAAATATTACTGTACCTGGAATTCAAATGAGGTCTAATTTTAAAAAACTATAAAAATGTTATGTCTTTTTTTTTTTTTTTTTTTTTAAATATATTTCTCTCTAAAGATTTAGAAACAAAGCCTTTGACAGACAGGTTGGAAAATCTTGAAAAGTATTTTGCAACTTTAATTATGAAGACCTATTATAAATTATAACAGAAGGATAAAATTTGGATTGTAATTAGGACTGGATCACATACATTAAACTGCAACTCATAATGTTAGGTTGATGGGAAACAACTCAAATGTGTCATTTGTAAATAGAAATGTTTCTATATACTCTTCACTATATTGCCATTCCTATGACACCACAGTTTTCTTGTACAGTAACTGAAAATAATAGCTATATTACTTAAGACTGCAAACTCTCAAAGACATATTGTCTCCAGCCCACTGTAAGCTAGCCTATATGAATATTTCTTCTTCCTGGGTAATTTGCTTCCTACGTTTCTTCCAAAAGTACTGTAGAATACGACTGTACATTTCTCACTAAAACAAACAGTTTTTCCTGTTATTCTCGTAAGAAACTTGAACCAACAAATATGAGTGGGATGAAATTTAAAGGGAAAAATAAAGACTTCCTTTCAATGAGATTCAAGATATATAAATTGAAAAAACGTATAGTACAGTTATGTGTGACTGAAGCTGTAAATATTTCGTAAGTTGCCTGCAGCCCTAAATCACTGATGTGAGCAACATTTGCATTCCCACGCACAGGCGTTTACTAGTAAAATTTAAAAAACACTTAAAATATTTATTCAATACGTGTTACGTTACCGTTCCTATCGTTTAACACTGCAGTTACAAAATTACTTGCCTTGAAACAGCTCAAATTCTAAAAACATTTCACTGGCAACGACATACTTTTCTGTCAACGACGCGTTATTATTAACTGGAGTGTAGAAGGCTACAAAAACGCATAGTGTTTTTTTTGATAATTCAATACCTTAAAGAACGAAAATAAACAAAAGGTTCATGTTTTATCATTTATTTTCTGAATCAAAATCGTAAGCAACGACGGGCACCGGCAAAACCAAACAAGTCAGAATTTGCACTATAAAAGTTCTGACGCACTACAATTCATTAATAACTACTAAACCTTTTAATACACACCAGTTTCTGCAAAACACTTGCCACCCGCTGAAGCACCGCTGTCTATTTACTAATTTATTTATTTGTTTCGGTTCAAATCAAAACCTGCAACAAACGAAGCACACTATCTTTGACAACATAACAGACGATACTCTCTTTCCGACCAATAGTGAAACAAAGATGTTCTATGTCCTTTTCCGCAGAATGACAGGTTTGCCATATGTTGTTAGCGAAACTACAATCGTCTACAGAAATTTTTGTCACTTTTTTTGCATTATGAGTAACTGTGATAGGTTTGGGGGTACGAATTAATAACAGAGGAGTATGACAGAAACCAATGGATCGCAATATGTAACTTCTGTGTATCATACAAATAGGTCGCCTTACAATATTAAGTTTAAGGACTTCAGTTTAACAACCTGCGTCTTACTTGTGTTTTCATTTACAAACGCATCAATGATACATAAATCAAATTATACTTACATATTTGAGGAACTTAGAGTCGACGGTGACATATTTTATGACCAGCATGTAATGCATTAGTTGGCAACAGTCAAAATGTGACACTGAAGACCACAGTTGAGAGATGCACTATCGACGTGCTACGCTGAATAGCCGCGATTTCTAATCAACAACTGTTATGACAATTCTGGCTTTTACTTATAAATGTACGAAATTAATAATAAATTACAAAATATACGTTAACTGCAATGATAGTACCGGTAGCAGAAATTGTCGTTGCATTCGGATACGTGTTAAAATAATGCTACAATGTAATGAGCGTTGAAGACTTGAAGCAATAAAATTCATTATTCTTTATACATTACTCCAAAGTTCGTTGGCCTGGTGTAGCAACAATGAATCCATATTTGAATTGAAAAGTAGTCTCTGTTGCAAATTATAATATTTATTTCTTTTTAACGCGTTTCGCGCTTCTGGCGCATCATCAGAACACTGTAACGGGGAAAATATGCAAATATCAGTTTCATGCCGCGGACCTATCCACTACAATATTAGGAAACTATGAATTGGGGCGTGAACATACCTCAGAAACAAATGGATGGCATTAGTTGGCGTAAAAATAAATATAATTTGCAACAGACTCCTTTTCAATTCAAAAATCATTATTCTTTATTTGTCTGACCTTTTTTTTTTTTTTTTTTTTTTTTTTTTTTTTTTTTTTTTTTTTTTTTTTTTTTTTGCTAGGCCCATGTTAGAAATAATTACGTCTGATGATAATAAATTTGTGTAGGACCTTTCATCGCACATAATAATACATTATGGTACCAGTAACGCGCCACAAATATTTTAAATTTCCAGTGCTTAGAAAACGTTAACGTTTAAAGAACACGAATAAAATATGATTTGAATAATAGTGCTTCATCATCTCCCATTTACGTCGAAAGTATACAAAGTATAAACATTATGGAATAAATATGTTGTTGATGCGGTCTTCAGTTCGAAATCTGGTTTGATGCAGGTCTCCATAGTGCTATATACTGTGATAGCCTCCAAATAATCACCAATTTATTACCAATGTTTCGTCATTGACCAGTTGGAACTGGATAGACTGCGTCAAAATTACATTTCAAACAATAACACTACACTGAAATTAATAATTAACATTAACATTAGTATTTCCACATCTGTACTGTTCAGAATATTGTAACACTGTTTCCCTGGCAGTGACGGACAAGGGGAGGGGGGGGGGGACGCGGACCGCCTCGGGCCTCTCGTCTTGGGGGGGGGGGGGGGGGGGGACTCCAAATACCTCGAAAGCACTTCTTTTTAGCGCCCTTTGTCGTCTTGGGGGGGGGGGGACTCCAAATACCTCGAAAGCACTTCTTTTTAGCGCCCTTTGCACCTCGTTTGAGTCCTCCGAATTTTCGAAAGCAATTTTTTTTTAATACATATATACTGTCCCGTGCCTCTCGTCCTGGCGGGCCTCCAAATCTCAAAAGTGTGTGTATGTGGGTTTTTTTTTTTTTTTTTTTTTTTTCTCCCTAGTGAACGGTGGACCTCACTTTGTTTTGCCGCCGCCACGGGACTCCGACAGCCTTAGTCCGCCACTGGTTCCAGGTCAGGTAATCACTCCTCACTGGAGGTAAATTCATCTACTGAGTACAATTAGGGTTACCATCAGTGGCGCAACCAGGATTTTTTTCGGGGGGGGGGGGGCACTCGTATATAATGATATATTTTGACGTTGAGTGCTGAGGTACACACGTATTACGTACATACATACGTACATACATGCACACTTACATATACATACACATACAATTAACTGTGTAGCCTGTTATATTAACCAACATGAAATTCGTTTATGGAATATAAATGCTATATTTCAGAAGTAGAAATGTGCAATTTTAAATGTTTAACCTTTGTATTTTATTAATTTTCATTTATTTATTGAAGAAATGTTCCAGCCATTGGTTCAACATAGGAACAATAAATACAAAGTTAGCTTAGGTAAAGAAACAGTGCAATAATTTACAAATTTCAAACAATATAATACATATTATATAACAAAAAATTAATATAAACTATTGGACAGAAAAATACTATTTAATATAGAGAAAAAATGTAAAATGATATATCATAACCCTTAGATTAGTATAATATTATACATTGCTATTATTTAGTTATTCTCTTCTTTATATATATTGTCGCCAGAATTTTTAGGCTATATTTCAAACTGAACCAAGGCTATTTGCCTTATGTGTTATGGTAATCTTTCCGAAGTTCTTCTATGATACATTTGCTCACGAAATTTCCCAATTCTTCAATAATTTCATTTTGGATCTTCCAATTCACGTATGTGGCATTTAGCACAGCTGTTTGTAAATGATTTGTGAGAACTTCATCACCTCCAACCATCCTGAAGCGTAGTAATGCACGAAATTTTCCATCTTTAAGAGCAGGTTTCGCAGCAGTTAATGGCCCACTATCATAGCGTCCACGGAGAGGTAATTCATTACGTCCACAAAACTCAATAGTTTTAATGATAGTAACTAGCTTGAAACAAATGCCACTGCCCAAAGTGTCTATGAAATTACAATAAAAGCAAATTACTGCTTATAATTGAGCTAAGTAATAGTTACCTACCTCCCTCTATTTTGGCGTTTTTGCTGCAATCTCACAGAGTCCTAGGAGAAAGGATGATATTCACTATTCAAGGTTAAATCTAACTTTGGCTCAAAAAGGGGTGAATTATGCTGCCACAAAAGTCTTTGGTCACTTACCAAGTAGCATCAAAAGTCTGACAGATAGCCAACTAGTATTTAAAAAGAAATTAAAGGAATTTCTGAATGGCAACTCCTTCTACGATGCAGATGAATTTTTAGATAAAACTTTAAAAAAAGTAAATAAAAATAATAAAAAAATAAAAAAAATTCTTAAAATATAGATTGTCAAGTATAGACAAAATTTACTAAACTGACACGTTCCACATCATTACGAAATGTCGTATACGTGATCTAAGGAACAAGTATTAATCTAATCTAATCTAATTTGTCACGAATATTCTCCTTCTTGATATAAGACTGGATGAAAAGAGATGATTTTTCTACAGCAGCTTTGTGGTAGTCATTGCAACTGTGTTTGCTAAAATGTTTCCATTTCTGCAGTGGTTCTGTGACAAGTTTCATAGGTTTCTGATGACTGCCTTTCCCGACTGTAACTGGAGGAAAAACAACGCACAATTTACACACCGCCCCTTTACGTTTTTCGCTATAAGCTAGCCATTTATACTGGGATAACCAATGTGGCTGGAAAGTTCGTTTCTTTTTGGACTCATTATCTTCTGGAAATGTGTAACGCTGATCCGGTACCCAGCAGTTTGTTAAATATTCGTATCTCTCTTCATCTGAAATAAACGGTGAGTACACTGTATTACCAATGTCATTTATTCGTTCACTCTGACTTGAATGTGTTGAAGGCACATCAGTGCCAGCTGTCTCCTGTTTAATATTAGGCCTAACTACATTGCTTTTACCACTGTCACCGTCATCTTCCGAAACCACACACTTTTTAATTGAAAAATCCGAAATAGATGATTGTTTCCTCTTTTCAGAGGGAATCATTTTATATCGCCTGCCGCAACGTATTACGCAAACATTGAAACAAACAACAATCCCATCTGAAACGTCAACAAAAGAAAAGAACAGAACGAATATAAACAATCAGTTCATCAACACCGAAATTTTTAGTTCCATAGTTAGTATACAATGCAGATGCAGGCATGCAGCCAACACATTGCAATGAATGTGTGCTCTGTATAATTTTTAATCTACTTCTACGTGATATGTAACTTACTGAGAAATTCCTTGCGTACTTGATTAGTAGGTATTTAACTTGTACTATAGCAATGAACACCTTTCATTTTTGCGTGTGGTTACACTTTAAATTTAACTCGCTTAATAGAGAAAAGTTCTAAATTACAATAGAGTAGACTTCCTTTAGAACGGCGTTCAGTAGTCAGGAGTTCATATGCTGCCAGACATTGTTTCGGCTGTGATTGTCAAAGACGTAGACAGCATTGTTGGGAGAGGAAGCGTTCGTATAGGCCTATTATTCGGCAGATCTCGGCTGTCATTATGCACAGGTTTCATATTGCTTTGATTTCCAGCATTCTTAGCAATCGTTAGATTAGTGAACTTAATATCGTAGTGACCTGTGGAAGTTTCATTTAAATTTAAGCAGCGATCATGATCTCGAAACCGCAATCTTCCTCAAGCTGTAAGCCAGGACAGGACTTCCTGATTGACATAGCATTAGAAAAATCTTTTATTACAAATGACAACAATTTCGGAAATAAAAACAAACTCGAGTCTTTTTAGTTATCTAAAATATTGTACAATACACATAGCCTACCCAAAGTAAATGTATTGAATAAAAAATTGGTACCTGCTGTCGTAATTTTGAGTTGATTTTATTAATCTAATGATTCTACCAATCAATATTTAAGTACAAAACATCATGTTACAACCTTTTCGCTGTATACGTTGGCTTAAAGCATACTAAAAGGTATCGTCCGAGAGTCCGACGACTGGCATTTTCGATCATTCGCCACCGGTTCAGTCCCGAACGTGCCGAACTATCGGACTTAAAAAAAAAATAAAATAAAAAAAAAAATAAAAAAACTATGACATTTCGGGGGAGGGCCAGGGCCCGGTGGGCCCATAGCTAGTTGCGCCTATGGTTACCATACGTCCTCTTTTTCCCGGACATGTCCTCTTTTTGAGGCAAGAAAATGTGTCCGGCCGGAATTTATAAAATTCTACAGCCGACCGCGGTGGCCGAGGGGATTGAGGCGCTCCAGTCACGGTCCGCACGGCCACTACGGTCAGGGGTTCGAATCCCCCCTCGGGCATGGATATTTGTGCCGTCCTTATTTGTAAGTAGTTCATAAGTAGTTTGTAAGTTTAGGGACTGATGACCCCGTAGTTAAGGCCCATAGACTCTACAAGCATTTGAACATTTTGAAAATTCTACAAAATGTCCTCTTTTTTTGGGTTCCGAGAAAGAAAATTTATTTTTGTGTCATTGGCGACAACATGTTCATTCGCACTGCAGTTCCAAACTGTTGGCAACTATTACGCAGATACAGAGAATGAAATTGCCGTTCACAATTTCGCACTCTGCATGGGTCTGACAGTTGCAAACGATTCGGATCTTCTCGACGAAGGATCCCGGCTGTTCATCCTGTACTCAACTAGTGCATTCTGTCTTCTGCATTACGTTCTATGGCTTTGCTTTTGATACACTTTGTTGTTTCGGTTAAAGCTGTATTGTGTGTTCGAGATCGTAGTTAGCTTTTTGCTTCAAAATAAATTACGAACTTAAATATAATACAATACCGAAGAGAAAGTCAGTGTTAAATATGTGCTCATGGAGAAATACAAATCATTCAAGAGAATGATCAAACGAATGTAAGAATTAATGATACATTGTGTTCCGATCAGCTTTGTAATTTTATAAATTTTTTTTATCAAAGGAAACAGGACATACCAGCAGCTGAAGTGTGGTGTGCATATTTAAATCCAGAACATACCAGCAGCTGAAGTGTGGTGTGCATATTTAAATCAGTCATCTAGTGTTGTTAGTTACTCTGAACTGCTGAAAATTGTAGACCTTTTTTTTTCTATAACTAGTCATAATGCCGACACAGAACCTGTGTTTTCTCTTGTGAACACACAGTGTACAAAACACAGGTATACATTTAAAATTTATACTGCATGTGTACAGTATAATTTCAAACATTTAAATGCCTTGGTTAAAAAAAAAAAAAAAAAAAAAAAAAAAAAAAAAAAAAAAAAAAAAAAAAAAAAAAAAAAAAAACCAGAAGAAGAAGCAGCTCTCGAGAGAGATTTTGTCGTCCACCAAATATAGTTGGTTCAAAAGTGAATAAGACAAGAATGAGAAAATTGAGAGTAGTGATGAGGAATAAAATGTCAAGGTTCATAATATTTCGTCTCGCAATAACCACACAGGGTTACTGTTTTAGTTTGTAGTAGTTTTACGTGGTTCATTGATAAAGTTGTTAATTACATTATGTTAAAGATAAAGTGTCCTCCTTTTTATATGAACTGTCCTCTTTTTTGATGATGAACATATGGTAACCCTAAGTACAATGGATGTTCTTTTAAGTTAGTTCCATTGGCAGGGAATGAACACTATTGGGAAGCGTATTAAACATTTTCACATCTGCCACAGGGAAACTATATTGGGTCTTGGCCGATCGACTAGTTTCCTCGTCTATACAGTCCTTATTCCGGGTGTTGAGATGATGAATGTGCTGTCTCTTACCATAAGTGTTTTGATTCAGCATCACGCGAATGAGACAACTGAATACATATTGACTGCAAACAGTCATAACACCTACCTTAGCAAAGATAGATTTACAGTGGTACGTGTTTTTACTGGAAGTAATTATCCTCAATGCTTTTTTTTTTTTTTTTTTTTTTTTTTTTTGCATCAGCAGCACATTCTTGCATCCTACAGCATGATCCCATAGCAACAGTCCATAGTTGATATGGCTATGGAATAATGCATAGTAAACACATGTATTGTTCTGTTATGACGCTTTTCATTTTTCTCAGTAGGTAGAGGACTCGTAACAGTTTGACACACACACACACAAATGTGTAGTGTGCTCTTTCCGCTCACTCTTTCCGATTTTTGTATGTAAAAATGGTAAGTCTTCTAAGTCCATCCCGTGCAGTTAACAGGAAAAGCTAACGTGAATTGAAAGCAGGGGATCATAGACGTGATTTTTTTTTATTTGACAGGTGGGAAGGGGGATCAAGTTTACCAGTCTCTCCAAAAACAGAACAAATATTATTCTGTCATTGATGCTATTACATCTCTAACTCCCCCTTTACAAAACAAGTTGCATCAGTGATGTTTCTTTTGCAGATGGGCGAATCGCATCAAGAACGGTTTATCCAAATTGCACATGCAACGGCTATGGATCTCGCGCTTTCGGCGGTCCACATCAAATTTCGAGGCATAATTAACCGTTTGTGGTTTTGAACTGACAAGAGATCACCATAAAGATGGATTCAATCTTTGAAGCCACAAATACGAAGGTACAAGTTTGGGCCCCGGGATATTCTAGTCACCGTAGTTTACCGTGCATTACTCCGAACGTGCTTCGCAAAATGTATTGACTCAACCTACAGCGATCATCAAACTAGCCCACAGCCGGCCGCGGTGGCCGAGGGAGCCGGGCGCCGTGGCTCAGCGCACCCGCCGGCCGCGGTGGCCGAGGGGACTGAGGCGCTCCAGTCACGGTCTGCACGGCCACTTCGGTCGGGGGTTCGAATCCCCCCTCGGGCATGGGTATTTGTGCCGTCCTAGTTCATAAGTAGTTTGTAAGTTTAGAGACTGATGACCCCGTAGTTAAGTCCCATAAGCTATACAAACATTTGATTTTCAGCGCACCCGGTCAGGGGGCTGAACGCCCTCTGTAATAAGAAAGCTGAGCCAACCATTCAACGAACAAACTGAACGAACGACCGCGAACCATAGATCTACAAGATGGAAAAAAAGGGGGGGAGGGGAGGACTGCGGCGCGCCAGTCACGGTCTGCGCGGCCACTACGGTCGGGGGTTCGAATCCCCCCTCGGGCATGGATATTTATGCGGTCCTTAGTATTAGCTAGCTCATAAGTAATTTATAAGGGACTGATGACCCCATAGTTCAGTCCCATGAGCTTTACAAACATTTGAACATTTTTGTACCCCACAGGTTGCATAGAGCTCGAATCAAATATACGCCCTCCTTCTTATTTCCTTTTTTTTTCCCGCCGGTAACAGAGCGAGGTGGCGCAGTGGTAACGTACTGGACTCCCATTCGGGACGGTGGTTCAAATCCACCTCCGGCCTTCCAGATTTAGGTTTTCTGAGATTTCCCTAAAATCACTCCAGGCAAATGCCGGAATGGTTCCATTCCAAGGACACGGCCGATTTCCTTCCCCATCCTTAACCGAAACTCAGAGCGTTAGCTCCGCCTCTAATGACCAAGCTGTCGACGGGACGTTACACCGTCAGGTTTCTTCCTTCCTTTCACCGGTATCTTTCTCCTACTCTGCTTTCGTCTTTATTATTTCATCAACCCACGACCTTTATGGAGAAAGGGAGGGCTGGCAGCAGTACAAGCCTTCAGCAAATTACGGGTTCGATTCCCGGTCGGGCACTGGGTGTTGTGTGTTGTCCTCATCATCTCATCATCATTGGCACGTAAGTCGCCCACGCGGCGTCAAATAGAAAGACTTACACTTAGGCGGCCGAATAATCCCGCAAGGGATCTCCCGGCCAAGAAAGACATACGCTCATTTCATTTCACTGTATACACTAGACCAGGTTGATAAAAAAACACTGAACCTTGCATGTATAAAAACGATAAAATATTAAGGATCATATTAATGGAAGAAATCAAATTAAAATTTGACTGTCTTCGTGTGTAATTTAAAAACAATGACAAAAATGGAAAGAGACAGCAGAATAAAAAAATACCTGATAAAAAAAGGAGAAAAGAAAAAAAAGGTTGAATAACAATTGAACACCAGGATTGAGACATGTAGAAACCTTTTTAGAAGTTCGCATGTCAGTACCTGATACAATCTATAAGTTCTCAAATGTTCAAATGTTTGTTAAGCTTATGGGACTTAACTATGGGGTCATCAGTCCCTAAACTTACAAACTACTTATCAACTACCTTATACTAAGGACGGCACAAATATCCATGCCCGAGGGGGGATTCGAGCCCCCAACCGTAGTGGCCGTGCAGACCGTGACTGGAGAGCCGCAGTCCCCTCGGCCACCGCGGCCGGCGCCGTGGAATGGTACCATGTCGTTAGTCTCTCGTCCCTGCAAGAGATATTTGAATGCATGCACTGGAAGCAAACGTACGTCGTTGTTCTGACGGTGAGGTGAATGCGTCTTCACATGTCACAGTTTGAGCAACGGGCAAACATCAAGTTCTGCCAGAAATTAGACAAAACCGCTGCCAAAACGTTTCAAATAATACAGCAGGTGTACGGTAAGGACGCAGTGTTGTGCTTAGGTGGCACCGACGTTTTTCGCAAGAACGGGAGAGTTTGGAAGATGATGTGCAATACTGGTCGGCCAAGAACAGCTCGAATGGAACGCAAGATCCAGGAGGTTGCAATAACGGTGCGTGCTAACCGCTCCCAATCCGGAGAAGCTCTCGCAGCAGCAGTGGGGGTCAGCCATGGTACTTGACACAAAATTCTGACGGACGACCTCGACATGTCGAGTATTACGCAGCACAGTGTGTCATGAATCCTGTTGGAAGACCAACGTGATGATCGCATGACGATTTGTGGTGACCTCATCAGTTGTGCGGACAACGATCCGACGTTTGTCAACTGGATAATAATTGGAGACGAAACAAGGTGTTTCCTTTACGATCCACAACTGAAACGACATCTGCCACCTGGATTGCGGCCGCGTGTGCAACATACAGCGTCCAGTCTCAGAATTTATTGACTGTGCCGCGCATATCTACTGCGTGCTAGATTTACTGCCAGTTTTTACGTACTGGTCTAATAAACATTTAGATTGTCTTAGGCTGTGTTATAATCTACACTGACTGGGCAAATTTCATGAGATAAGCACCTAATATACAGGGTGGTCCATTGATAGTGACCGGGCCAAATATCTCACGAAATAACCATCAAACGAAAAATCTACAAAGAACAAAACTCTTCTAGCTTGAAGGGGGAAAACAGATGGCGCTATGGTTGACCCACTAGATGGCACTGCCATAGGTTTTTGTTTGTAAATCTGTGTGACTCTACTGCTTGGTTATCAGTTCCTAGCTTACAAACTACTTAAATAAGGTAAACTAACCTAAGGACAACACAAACACCCATGCCCGAGGGAGGATTCGAACCCCCGACGGCGGACGGCCGCACGCACCGCAACACGGCGCTCCAGTTCGCTTGGCTAATCCGCCGCGGCACTGCCATAGGTCAACTGCATTTTTTAAATAGGTACCCAATTTTTTATTACATATTCGTCTAGTACATAAATAAATATGAATTTTTAATTTGGAACACTTTCGTCGCTTTGTGATAGATGGCGCTGTTATAGTCACAAACAAATTGCTCACAATTTTAGACGAACAGTGGGTAAGACGTAGATTTTTAAAATTAAAACATAGAACGTAGGTACGTTTGAACTTTATTTAGTTTGTTCCAGTGTGCTACGTCTACTTTTGTGAAATTATCATACATTATGAGAACGCATGCTGCTACTGCTTGATTACCTGCAATTACCTCATGACTTCAATAAATGCTCAAAATTCCTCTCAACAGCGTGTAGTTCACCTTCAGTAATCTCACATGCATTGACAATGCGCTGACGCATGTTTTCAGGCGTTGTCGGTCAATCACGATAGCAAATATTCTTCAATTTTCCCCACAGAAATAAATCCGGGGGTGTAAGTTCCGGTGAACGTGAGGGCCATGCTATGGTGCTTCGACTGCACGCGAGTCAGGTGCCAGACATCCATCATGTTGAAAGTACATCGCCATTCTGTCATGCAGTGAAACATCTTGTAGTAAAATCGGTAGACCATTACGAAATAAATCAGCATACATTGCACCATTTAGATTGACATCGATAAAATAGAGACCAATTATCCTTCCTTCCTTAATGCCGCACCACACATTAACCGCCAAGGCCGCTGATGTTCCACTCGTCGCAGCCATCGAGGATTTTCCATTGCCCAATACTGCATATTATGCCGGTTTACGTTACCTCTGTTTGTGAATGACACTTCGTCATTAACAGAACGTGTGAAAAAAATCTGTTATCGTCCCGTAATTTATTTTGTACCCAGTGGCAAAAATGTACACGACGTTCAAAGTCTTCGCCATGCAAATCCTGGTGCATAGAAATGTGGTACAGATGAAATTTATGTTGATGTAGAATTTTCAACACTGACGTTTTTGAGATTCCCGATTCCCGCTCTATTTGTCTGCTACTGATATGCGGATTAGCCGCAACTGCAGCTTAAACACTTACTTGGGCATCATCATTTGTTGCAGGTCGTGGTTGATGTTTCACTTGTGGCTTAACACTTCCTGTCTCTTTAAATAACGTAACTATCCGGTGAAAGGTCCGGACACTTGCACGATGTCTTTTAGGATAACGATCAACATACATAGCACAGGCCCGTTGGGAATTTGGAACACAATAGCCATACATTAATACCACATCGACTTTTTCAGCAATTGGTAAACGGTCCATTTTAACACGAGTAATGTATCACGAAGCAAATACCGTCCGTGCTGGCGAAATTTTACGCGATACCACGTACTTACCCCAAATTATTATACCATATGACATCTTCTTCTTCTTCTAATATATAAAGCAGAGTGCCCGTATGTTTGTACGTGTTGCATACAAATCTACAGTTTTTTTCCAATCTTCATGAAATTTTGTACACGTAAGCTTCAATCCGTGAGGACGTTCGCCGTAAGTGTAAGAATCACATACGATATATAGTTCACGAGATATGACATCATGAACAATGAGATACGCGAAAAACTGCTGCATTTAGCGACAATGCTGCTCATTTTCTCCTAAGCCATTGGACCAATTTCAACCGAATTTGGTACACACATTCCTTACCATGAGGTAACAATTGCTGCATGGTTAAGAATCACATACGGCCAATGGTTCAAAAGATATTACGTCATAACCAATAGAAATCGCAAAAAAATGCCATATAATGCGGCGAGACTTTCGAAATACACTGTATGAGAATGACAGTACCTAGCGACTTCCAACAAACTTTAAACATAATTTCAAACCTTTATTAAACTTTTTCTCGCTGGCAACCATAGTAAAGTGATGAAAGGAAAAAAAATTTCTCGCTTACTACTTTTCCGCCGTTTGTGGAGTAAAACTACGGCATTCGGTATGACGTTACAATTTAAATTTGTGCACTAAAAATTGTAGCTGCAGGCAATTTTAGAGACAGTATACACACATACAGCTAAATGTACCTGCTAAATTGTATCATAGTACGACACTTATTTCATGAGATATGAGTACATAAACAGTAACGCTTCGCTGTTCAAGGACTAAAACTACGGCTTTCGGTATGACGTTAGAATTTATAATTTCTATACTACAAATTGTAGGAGCAGGAAATTTTACAGACAAAATACAGACATATAGCTGAGTGTACCTTCTAAATTGTATCACAGTATGAGACGTAGTTCAGGAGATATGAGCACATAAAAAGTAACGTTCATGGAAATCGCCCCATCACGCAACAAATTTTAATCTATTACTTCTTTACTACTAATTGTATTCCCAAGAGATTTCTCACAGACATAAAGCCCTTATACAAATGAATATATACCTGAAAAATGGTAGGAATAAATAAATGAATAAATACCCGGGCAACACTGGGTTATCAGCTAGTTATGGAATAAAAAGTAAGCAAAGTGTGTAAGCTTTTTTATTTTTATGTCTCCTACGTTGCTGAAGTTCTGTAGTGTGCTCCTCCCAACTGAACTAATTATCAAGCTGTAATCCCAGGAATTTAATATTGTCTTCTATCTGCTCCTTTTCATACTGAAAAGTAAAAAAAAAAAAAAAAAAAAAAAAAAAAAAAAAAAAAAAAAAAAAAAAAAAAAAAGAAATATATATATATATATATATATATATATATATATATATATATATATATTCAAATGAAGCTTATGGGACTCAACTGCGGGGTCATCAGTCCCTAAACTTACAAACTACTTATGAACTACCTTATATTAAAGGCAGCACAAACATCCATGCCTGAGGGGGATTCGAACCCCCGACGCGGAACGGCCTCGCGCAACGCAGCATAGCGCCTCAATGCGCTCAGCCGCTCCGCCGGGCGAGAAGTAAAAGAAGGGGAAAAGTTGCTACAGATGGGTTCTGCGTGAAGAACAGAATGCAAGACGCAAAAGAAATCATCAGGGTATTGTTTCAACGTTGTCAGATAGAAAGAAAAAAGTTTCCGAAACCTAGATCCAAAATTTTGAGCAAGACTGAATTCTCAAAAATGTTCAAATGTATTGGATGAAACTGCTATGCTCATCAGTCCCTAGACTTAAAAACTACCTGAACTTACACTAAGGGCAACACATACACCCATGCCCGAGGGAGGACTCGAACATCCGGTGGGCAAGTCGCCAGTCCGGAGCAAGACGTCTTAGGCCACGTGGTCATTCCTCTAAAGTCTCAATCGCCACAATGATAAAATTTATGAAGCTTCCGGGGAGATGACGCATGTAATTAGACATCTCATCAATGAAGGCTGTCTATCCAGAATACTTAAGTTGTCAAACTGTTAGACAGGTGTCATAAATAAGAAAAAGGTACAGGTATTTTGTAAAAAAATCTTTATTTTCTTCAATTCAATGTTACAATGTGCACAATTTTTGAAATGACACAAAAATATGCATTTAATTAATACACAAAAAGTAAATGTTATTCCTCGAAATCTCAAACACTCTGAAACGTGTCCATAAAATATAAGAAAATAAGAAAATGTCTAATATTGTGCCTACTGTATGTATCGAGTAACTTGCTTGCAAGAAAATGTATAATATCGCTTCTACTGTATGTATCGATATGTGTAAAGTTTCATCTCTGGCAAAGATCATGTATTGCACAGCATTGTAGCTCGCACTGAGAGAGAGTAGCACTAGTGGTTCAGCTCGCTTAGAGAGCGGTTGGGTTGTGTGTATGGCTCCGATGTAGAGCAGAGGCTGCTTTGCCAGCAAGTCAGAAGTTGTATCATGTAAGTAATGTAATGCTGTTTATCAATAATAAGCAAGTTAACCCTGTTTCATATTTCATTTACGTAGTTAGAGAATTAACCCACTTCCTTCATTTGATAATTACTTGATTTAGTGGAGTGTTGATTTGAATAATATTATTGAACATATTCCATTATTGGTGCCATAGTAAGATAATAGTTGATCTGGATTTCAATAATTGGAGGCTGACCTATATAGGTTCCCACAGTCAAGCATTAAGAAAGTGATTTGTGGTTTTTCTTATATCTTTCTCGCAGTCAAAATTCTTGAGTATAGTCAGTGTCTGTTTCAAAAGGTTACATGACACAGTGGTTTTGTTAAAAATATCCGTTGCGCACATAATCAATTTAATGCACTGTTTCTTATACATTAATATCAGGGCCATAATTAAACCAAATAGCTAAGTTAATGAACAATTTATTGTCTGATTTAACGAAAGGTTCATCATTCCAAAACAAGCGTACAGCTTTTATCTGGCGCCCTTTCTGCCAGGATAGTTCACAAACAGGATCGTGACGTAGTTAGATACGTAGTCTTATTTCAGTTAGTTTGTCTTTTCCACTAACCAACTTACCTTTTGGCTCTTAATTCAATTTTTGTAGCACCATCCTCTGTTGTAGCAACAGTAGCATAGTAATTGTTTCTGTAGTCTGTTACTTACCATTCTTGAGATTGTGTAGTATTGTTTATAGTAGATGAATTGAATATACAAATAATTGCATTACTACTGAACAAGTCTTTCTTTTATATTGTTTGATGTTTGTTGTGATTAAAATTCTAGTACCGCGGAACTCGTGTGATAATTAACGGTTCGCATAATCTCGATTGTCCGTGTTCGAAAACGCAGAACAGATTAGTTCAGGAATAGACATTATGGATAATGACAAAGTACAGGATTCGACAATACAGAATTCCGATTCTTGCAACGTGGTTGCGGAAAATAATCCATCGGTTCCGCCTAGCTCTGCTACAAAAAATACTTGTGTGACAGCTATGGAAAACGTATTACCGAATGATTTCATGCAAATTTTATTATCACAGCTCTCTAAATTAAATGAGAATAGTCAATTACAATATCAGCAATTTCAGAAATTAAATGAAAAACTTGAGAAACAAGGTGAAAAACTGGAGGAACAATTTCAGAAATTAAATGAAAAACTTGAGAAACAAGGTGAAAAACTGGAGGAACAATTTCAGAAATTAAATGAAAAACTTGAGGAACAATTTCAGAAATTAAATGAAATACTTGACAATAATCAATTACAATTTCAGAAATTAGATGAAAAACTTGAGAAATTTGAACAAACGTGCGATTCGAGGTTTGCGAGTATTCAAAGTAGTATTAATAAAATAAATGAGGACAACAATCGGTTCAGGGAACAACTGCTCAATACTTTCAAATGTGAATCTCAGCAAATAAGACAGGATATTCGCGACGAGATTAACCCGGTAGTGGAAAACCTTGCGTCACGAGTCGAAAATATAGAAACCACCGAACTCGCTCAATTGAAGCAACAGAGTAACCTATTTGATGAAAAGTTACAGAACTTCCAGTCAGGCACGACGGAACAGATCAATAAAATTAATAAACAGGTTGAGGATCTCACGGTTAAAATTACCCAAATCAGTGATAACACTGACAAAAGTTCTGATGTAACGCATCCTACCCCGTTTAATGAAACAAACAGATATGATCGCCGGTCGCAACAAAGCCCGCCGCGTACCATACGGTATTCAGAGCACGAGGATCAAACAAAAGGTAATTCTTTTGCTAATGAAACTTACAAACAAAGACGCGACAATGAGAATAGTGATTTTCATGATCGTGAAATTAACCGTGGAAGTTTTCGTGGCCGCAACCGAGGTGGTGGTTTTGGTCGCGGAGGACGCAACAATAATTACTATCAAAACAGCAATACTTCGAATGATACTAATTGGCGTGATAGACGCAATACTGATAGTGATCGCGAGACTGAAAATCACAACAATAACGCTGAGAAGCGTAGTCGGGAGGGCACACGCGATAATTCTCGTGATCGCCTTCCGCGATACGAAAACACGATTCGGGGTCTAAGCAGATCGCGCACCCCGGAAAGGCAAGAGCAAAACATTGAAATCAGACCTGCTAATCCATGCTCTAATTCATCAAAAAAAAAAAAAAAATTTCAAGGCATAAATTTGGGGTAGAGAGTCCATTAATCTGTTTTGGACACACCAAGTGGCGATTGGTGCCCCGTTCTCGAGCTGAGTGTCACTATTCTTCCGCCTTTCCTTAGTGCGCTCTATCCACCTCTTTTTCTCACTGTTACTTTTCTCTAACTCTGAATACTTATACTCTGTGCTACGCTGGGATATTGTCATACGAAACTTTGATTATCTTGCAATTTGCATATAACGAACTCTGTGGCTGTGCAAGACAAATAAAATTAATGGAAATTTTTGATTGTGTAATCTAATCAAGTTCCTATGTTTCAGAAAATATTCTTCTGTATTACTAATTGCATAACTTACGAAGTTCTGAGCGAGTGAAGAAGATTTTGAGTTGACATGAGCATTTTTGGTAAGCCAAGAACATTATGGAGGATGATGAGTAAGGCAATACACAATATGTCATGGTGGTCTTTAAAATGCATTATTGTTTATGGATAAATGATGGTAAGGAAGGTATTGGTAACAGTTAAAGATGTTTGATAAATGTAATTACGTGGACGAGATTAAGCAATTATGAGGAGAATCGCTATGTTGCTAATGATGACGAGATTATACAATGATTATGAAGTAATTATGAGGAGAATCGCTATGTTGCTAATGATGCTATGTTTTGTTCTTTTCTTATGTGCTTACTCGCACTGCCCTTTTGTGTTTTCTCTTTGTGCTTATGTGCACCACTTTGTATGTTGATGCATTGTGCCTTCAATGGCATATGTGATTGGTGAGATTCATATCCTTCTGATGCTCTGTAATTATTTGTAATTATGTGTAATGAATATTTCTAATTATGCTTGCAGCTATGCGTATTGCTCTTGCAATCAAAGCCTACCGCTATGCTCACTAATTATATACCTAAGCCCTACCACTATGCTAATTAATTTTATAATGAAGCTCAATGACAATGTATGGTTATGCTTATACGTTGCACACAGCCATCTATCTTGCAAACTTGCAGCTATGCCATAAATTGCGCCTAGTTAAGTCTAGAAAGATAATGCACAGAAGTATTTTGCTTTTGCTTACTACTATCTTCCAAATTTTATTGATGATCTTGTTGATGAAAATCTGCAGCTATGCCTAACGAATATTACGTCTGTGTTTATGTTATTGGATGATTTACTGTGATGTACATCTATTACTGTGCCAAAATTTGCACTAATTGTTTTGTTTGACCCTACTGTTGACTCAGACAGACATAGACATGACCTGATGACTTGAACCTCTTTTGATATTCTCACGAAACTACCCTGATGTGTTATACCTTAAGGCAATGAAATATGTAGCTCAGTTGAGACAAAAGCCTGGCCATGGCAACTTATGTAATTTAAGTGTTATAATTTGTGGTAATGTAATCACCACCATAGTGATATATATTAATTTAAAGAGATATGAACTAATGGTAATTGGAATGTCAATTTAAGTTATATCATGCCAAATTGATGACAAGCACCCTCAATGTATTTCATACGATTATGTGTTTGTAAAGCAATATGTACATAGTATGTAAAGCCTTGTGCTTATATGAAATGACACTAATGTTGTAGATACTCTAAAATAAGAATTAAATTACTCATTAGTATTCAAATGTATCCGTCTTCAAGACACTACTTGTAATGTAAAAATATGGTTTAATACCATGACCCCATCTGTACCACTTGAATTTGTGGGAAAATATTTCTGTAGATATGTTCTAATCAATGACTTTTCTTTCAGTCTAAACTGAAATATTATGACTATGTTACTAATTTGTGTGTAAAATGCTTTATTTCATGTACTTTGGACACGCATGGGAAGTGGCGATTTCGCACACGAGATTCCAGAATGCACACAGAACAATGGACGAGTTACTATACACCACTGATTTTGGGCCTTTTAATGAAGATGTTTGTTGGATGATGTTTGGCCACACAGTACTGTCCATTGCAGCCTTGGCCACCCATCACCAGTTTGCTGCGGATGCAGTCGGCTAATAGCTCTGTTGGTTGGAGCACACTTGGTTGTCGAATTGCATGGAGGAATACATCAGAACCTTTTCCCCATGACTTCCACTTCAATGCAACCAGTCAGCCCGCCTACAGTGTGGTGTAATCTTACAGTGTTTTGTGTTCGTGTGCAGACCTAAAATGAATGTTAGGAGCTAATGTGCTATTCGTGTGCATATACTATTCAGTGCCTCCCATAGCAAACGTTGTCCACAGGCTCATTACCAGTGTTTAGGTATATTTCATGGTTCTTTTACAGTCAGTGACCAAAATAAAATTGTGCTCTTGATAGAAACATATACTTTGTCAGAAATGTCATTGTGCCTATTCGATTGACAAACGTTATATTGAAACCCTATTGTGCTGAAGCAGTAATATTATTTTGTACATGATCAGAAGCCTATGTAGCCAAAAATTTTACATGCATGTTCTAGCATCCATGAAAGTATAGCATTTTAAATGCATCACAGAATACAAAACTGACACTCTATCTTATACTAAGTGCACTAAAAATTTACATAGACTACATTGTGCACAAGATATAAATGTTCATTTTATGTTCCCAAAAATACTGATCTCTTGTACAAAATTTAAACCCATGGAACTTACACTACTGTCTGTATTACTTGTAATTACCACATTTTCTTTAAAGAATGATGACATTAGTTAAACTATCTTTTGTAAAACTTTGTATATGTTCACGTTTATTATTGTATATTTTGTTTTTCCATTTGTGTATTACTTCTAGCTATCTCATTTTCTCCACTATATCATTTGTCAAACCATGTTTCCTGAAATTCTATATATACTTATGTTTACCATTATGTATAATTGTCATATATTCCACTTATTGCTGATGTTCTGTAAATTTTAACATTTGCTTATGCCTGTCACACCCTGTACCACTCCATGCGTGACTTTTGATGGTACTGTTCTGTAAAATGGCATGTATTTATGACTGTCACATTGTTTTTTTTTAATTTTCTATGTACTCCATCTGTTGTTTTGATCTTGTTATATTTCGGATGTCATTAATGGATTTGTGGACTTGAAATTCAGTAATTTTGCTGGCTAGGCAATGCCATTGGCATCACCCACCCTACAAAATTTTAATAGGTAGGAGGGGGGTGATGAAACGTGTCCATAAAATATAAGAAAATAAGAAAATGTCTAATATTGTGCCTACTGTATGTATCGAGTAACTTGCTTGCAAGAAAATGTATAATATCGCTTCTACTGTATGTATCGATATGTGTAAAGTTTCATCTCTGGCAAAGATCATGTATTGCACAGCATTGTAGCTCGCACTGAGAGAGAGTAGCACTAGTGGTTCAGCTCGCTTAGAGAGCGGTTGGGTTGTGTGTATGGCTCCGATGTAGAGCAGAGGCTGCTTTGCCAGCAAGTCAGAAGTTGTATCATGTAAGTAATGTAATGCTGTTTATCAATAATAAGCAAGTTAACCCTGTTTCATATTTCATTTACGTAGTTAGAGAATTAACCCACTTCCTTCATTTGATAATTACTTGATTTAGTGGAGTGTTGATTTGAATAATATTATTGAACATATTCCATTATTGGTGCCATAGTAAGATAATAGTTGATCTGGATTTCAATAATTGGAGGCTGACCTATATAGGTTCCCACAGTCAAGCATTAAGAAAGTGATTTGTGGTTTTTCTTATATCTTTCTCGCAGTCAAAATTCTTGAGTATAGTCAGTGTCTGTTTCAAAAGGTTACATGACACAGTGGTTTTGTTAAAAATATCCGTTGCGCACATAATCAATTTAATGCACTGTTTCTTATACATTAATATCAGGGCCATAATTAAACCAAATAGCTAAGTTAATGAACAATTTATTGTCTGATTTAACGAAAGGTTCAACATTCCAAAACAAGCGTACAGCTTTTAACTCTTTGACAGATTTGCTTTTTTATTCGACTCTAACAAAAATTCCATTCGTCATAGGCTTCATATTTCTGAAACAACAATGTACAGCTAATCTGTTTATATCTACACTCGTTACGAAGTTTGGAAACATATACAAAACAAAATAATCGAACTACAGCCCTTCCAATGTTCTTATATGACTACCACAGTTCTTATCTCAATATCCCTGTAACATACATCGACTCTTCCAGAAAAGAAAAAGGATATGGGCAGTTTTCACTCTCATCGTACCAGGCAGAAAAGTGGGCAGGATATACCCAAATATATACCGATGGCTCAAAAATGGAGATGAAAAACCACATAGAGTGTGCTTTCTTCTGTGCAAATAATTCAGAAGAAAGAAAGTTTCAACTACCAGGTGATGCTTCAATATTTATAGCTGAAACAATCGCTATTATAGAGGCTATCAAATATGTAAGGTCCTTGAAAGTACCCTAGGCGGTGATAATCACTGACACTCAAAGTGTTCTGAAATCAATTAGTTGCAGGAATTGGGACAAAATAACTAATAAATACACGCTCGACTTAGTGGAGCATTATCGTCAAGCAAAGAAGACAGGTCAAATCATCGAATTTGTATGGATAAAGTCTCATTCTGATGTTCTATACAATGATAAAGCAGATCAACTAGCAAAAGAAGCAATTAGTAGTGGAATACCTTTGGACATTAAAATCCCATATACAGGCTACTTCCAAAAAATCAGACAACAGGCGATTCTTTTGTGGCAGGAAGAATGGAACGAAAGCCAAAAAACAAGAGGAAGAAGCTATGCTAGTATACAAACATTAATACCTAGACAACCATGGCTTGCAAAATCAAAATACTCAAGGAAAATAATAGTTTCCATTACAAGAATGCGTCTCAATCATGGCTCTTTCCCTGCCCATTTACACAGAATTGGCTTATTGGAGACACCGTATTGTCAATGTGATGGAGCAACGGTTGGTGATGTAAATCACATCTTGTTTCAGTGCAGACTGTACGAGGAAGGAAGAGACAAATTTTTGAAGGATCCCTTGAGACTTGGTCACTGCCAGCCGCTTTGCACTACTTCAGTTTTAGAGGGTACAACCAAGAGAGCATATGATGTCATAGCCAGATTTATTTAACGGGAAAACATCAAAATTTAACAGGAAAATGGACATTTAATTTATCAACTGCAGTTAATATATATTACAAACAAGTGTATAGTTCATAAGTCAATACAGACAAATGTATAAATGTATGCTCTAAAATGTATGTTTATCATTATTGTAATTTTTGATGGCTAAAAAGTATTTTCCTATGCTAGAAGCCAATAATAAATAAATAAAATACAGCTAATCTGTGAAACCTGAGCACGAGAAAAAAAATGATATACTATTCTGTGGAAACTAGTGAACTCCCCATTAATTAAAATCAAAGATTTCCCACGTATAAAACACCTTACTTTTAATAATGGATGCATAAAGTTTGGGTAATTTTCACTCCATTGTAAACAAAAGAAAGTTACTTACGGTTCTCAATCTCTTACTTCCTGAACAGCGAGAGGCACAATCATAATTCTGCAAGAGTCTGCAAAGTCTCTTACGAATATAATTATGAGTAAAGAAATAATAAAGCTAAACATGAACTTCTACAGCGCACGATTATAAGAAAACGTTGATCGTTTCAAGCATATTCTGTTTGTGGCATCTCCGAGGTAGTAATGAGGTGGGGATTTTTCTGTACGACCATTTCACGAGAGCACCGTGAACATTGGGAACCCGGTAAAACATCTACGAATCACTGCAGGCAGAAAAAGATCCTGCAAGATAGGGACCAAAGACGACTGAACAGAATCAGTCAACGTGACAGAAGTGCAGCCCTTCCGCGGATTTCAATGCTGGGCCATCAACGAATGTCAGGATGTGAAACATTCAATGAAATATCATCGATGTGGACTTTCGGTGCCGAAGCTCCTCTCGTGTACCATTGCTGACTGCACGACACAAAGCTTTGTGCCTCCAACGCCAACACCATCAGAATGTTGGTGAGTGGAAACATGTTGCCTGTTCTGAAGACTCTCGTTTCCAAATGTATCGCGCGGATGGACGTGTACCGGCATAGAGACAACCTCATGAATCCGTGGACTCGGCATTTCAGCAGAGGGCTGTTCAAGCTGGTGGAGGTTCTGTAATGATATGGGGCGTGTGCAGTTGGAGTGATATGGGACCCCTGATACGTCTAGACACGACTCTGACAGGTGCGTATGCGTCCTGGCTGATCATCTGCATCCGTTATTGAGCGTTATGCATTCCGACGGACTCTGGCAATTCCAGCAGGACAATGTGACACCCCACACGTCCAGAATTGGTACAGAGTGGCTCCAATAACACTCATATCAGTTTAAACACCTCAGCTGGCCACGAAACTCCGCAGACATGAAGATTATTGAGAATACTTGGATGCTTTGCAGCGTGCTGTTCAGAAGACATCTCCATTCTCGTACACTTCGGATTTATAGACTGCCCTGCGAGATACATGGTGCCATTTCTCTCCAGCACTATTTCAGATGGTACTCGAATCTTTGCCACACCGTGTTGCAGCACTTCTGCTTGCTCGCGGGGGCTCTACACGATGTTAGGAAGTTGTACCTGTTTCTTGGCTCTTCATTGTTTGTATCATACATCGATATAATTCCACAGGTACGTTTAGTGATACAACGATCTGCAAACTACGTCTCGAATATAGCTCGAAGCTAATAAGTAATAAATTAAACTTGCAACATTCTGTATGTGACAAAATTTCGTAAAGGTTTGTAATTATGAGTTAAGTTTGTTGGAAGTCGCTAAGTGTTCTCATTTTCAAATAGTGCTTCACTAAATTATGGCCGGCCGCGGTGGCCGAGGGGACTGAGGCGCTCCAGTCACGGTCTCCACGGCCACTACGGTCAGGGGTTCGAATCCCCCCTCGGGCGTGGATATTTGTGCCGTCCTTAGTATTAGCTAGTTTGTAAGTAGTTTGTAAGTTTAGGGACTGATGACTCCTTAGTTAAGTCCCATAAGCTATACAAACATTTGAACATTTTGAACTAATTTATGTGTATTTGCGTGCCTCAAGAAAAAAACACGCAGTTGTCAACTGTAATACTTGTCTTAATGTTCTATCTACATGGGATACTCTGCAAATCACATTTAAGTGCCTAGCAGAGGGTTCATCGAACCACCATTATACTATTTATCTCCCATTCCATCCTCGAACAGCGCGCGGGAAGAAAGAACACCTGAATCTCTCCGTTCGAGCTCTGATGTATTTTATTCTGATGATCATTTCTACCTATGTAAGTGGGAGTCAACGATATATTTTCGCATTCGGAGGAGAATGCTGGCGACTGGAGATTCGTAACTTTTAACTTAAGATTACGTTAATGAGTAGAATACGACAGCATTTAAATTCTGCCAATAGTTATTAGAAGTATTGAATATCAATACCATTACATAGGTGACGTGTGACAGAGGCGATGAGAGGGTTTAGGGTTTTGTGCTACGGAATAGTCGTTTACATTGCCATTATTTAATGGAATGGAGGGCATGAGTCATTACCTTAAATTTTAGTCATAAATAATTATACCGTTTAGTTATTAATATAGACATTTAAAGTTTATTTGGAGAACAATTTTATACGTGTTATTTTTGTACCGCTGGGTGTTTTAACAGTAAAAGGTTGCAGTGCTTTCAAAGTTCTTCTCAGCATTATAAATAAACACCAGTAGCAGGTAATGACAAATTATCAATTTAAATATAAATTACGTTATATTTATAACATATATAGCAATTCGGTTGTAGACCGATGGTCTAGCGTGTGAGCCTCATTGTAGTATTCTTATTGAAGAAATGATGTTGGAGACTAGTGTGAAGATTTGTACTTAGCAAGCACTTGTAATATTTCACATTTGGCTTGCAGTTTCTTTTCTTTGGGGATTTCTCGTAAGTCACTCACTAAAGACAGCAAAAACAGTCTGTCCTCGTCTGAACAACGCTCCTCTGCATGCTCTCGTCGCTCGGTGGTTTTGTGTGGAACATCACAAGGCTTATCGATATCGGACTGCCTTCCATCCGGGCTTCTAGGCTTCCATTTCTTCCTCGGTCTCTCTTCATCTGCAGCGACACTACGCCGTTCGTGTCGCTGAGTTTCTTCGCACTGCCCTGCATCTTGCGAGGAGTCATCATCATCACAAATGTTTGATATCCTTCTGAAACGAAGAGCAGTAAATACACCTACGTACTTGTGGCACTGTTAAAAATTTATTCCAAAATATTTGTCCGTTATTTCCACGACGTTGTTGCACGTTACTAAGTTGAATTTTACATGGAAAAACGCTCTCACAACTTTACTTACGATTTGTTGTCTAAAACTGGGTTCAAAAACGAAAGGGCATCAGCGTAACCATACGAGTGTTTCGCCCTTCCACCTCCAGCAGAACCTGGTTTCGAATTTCTTCTCTTGTTAAAGTCTCTCACAAAAGATAGTCTCATATTTTTCCATTTCATTTGTAGATCATTTTCTGAAATACAATTTAAAAAGTATATTAACAAAATAAAATGAAAGTCGTGACATTCTAAAACTGCATTTCAGTATTCAAGTTAGTATACAGAGCTTTACAAGTATCTTGTATCATGGTATATGGTCAGATTTATACTACAGGTTTAGATAACACAGGTTTAAATAATAAATGAGTGTGCATCAAGAATTTGGACTACATGAGAAACAGCACAATGACAATAGCAGCGTAGGAGCAAGGGAACAAATTACAAGCGGATTTTTGCTGCAGTTTATTTTCCATATTGTATTGGAGCAACAGATGGGAAACACGTAGCAATGATTTAACCTAATATGTTGAAGAAGGCGTTACAACAAGTGCTCAGAAAGAGTTGTTTTATGATCGAATTATATTATTGTTGTGTTGGAGTTGAGTACTTCTACTATATTTGTAGGTGCCATATTTAATTTTAGTGTAAAAACTACTGAGGTTTTTGAAGGCTCTTGGTGGCTGACAGCTGCTTTTGTGAGGACTGGTGATGCCCAAAAAGGAAGCCTGGAGTCTTTCTCAGAGACGGACATTATTGCATTCAGGACCAGGAGTATTGGAGAGGTAACTAATCTTATATAATAAAAGAATCTACGAAAACTTAAGTCAGTCGACCAGACCAAACCACCGGCCAAGGTATTCATCCACAACTTTGTCATCAAGTATCAGAACTTACTTAACTTTCGCCTTTCTTTCTCTATACTCAAACGCGATTTCCTTCTGTGTATTTCTTATGGGGATGTCCTTGCTGTAAACTAAAGTCAGTCTGTCAGGCCGTTCTATGCTACAGAATTCCTTCATTTTTGCTTTAAACGAAAGGTATTCATTCGCAAAATTGTCATCAAATATCAGAATTAAGTATGTCTATTCTTTATGTTTATTCAAACGCGGTATCCTGTCCTTGCACTGAATATTTTAATCGGTTTGTTTTACGATATCTTCGATTATAATTAAGGTACGCAGTTTTTTGACCTAACAACACTCAGTGGATCAAATTCTTTCATTTGCGTCTTTAAATAGTTGCATTGATTGATTCTGAAGGAAGCTATGCGTGAACATTCAATTTTACTTCCATTTTTTCCCAAATTTTTTGTCATTCCACTAACGGTGCGAAGGATTCGTACGGGTCATCTAGTAGATATTATGTTTCGTATATTTATGCAGACATAAATTGCCACTTTTTTGGAAATCTATCAAAATTCTTCTTCCATACAAACCTTGTCCTAACAATCGCGAGCGTTACGAACTAAACCCAGTCTATTCCGTCAAGCCGTTCTTAAGAATGATATTTCAGACAAGCGAAAATTGATTTTTATTGGCTGAAACTCACTGCCGCGGAGACACACATTGAAAGACACACACACATATCTCAGCTTTCTGCCACAGCATTCAAGAGAAATGGATTACACGTACACTCACACAGGCACAACCACGCACACACGACTGCCGTCTCCGGATACCGCGCTGCGACTTCAGACTCGTGACTTTTGAAGACTGTGGCCAAATGCTAAGTTGTGAAGGAGTTTCTTTTCTAAGTGGTTGTGTGCGGCTCAGAAATCTACATGTAACCTATCCGCATTACATTTATATCAATAAAACTCAAATTCCTGCATGTATGAAAGTCTTTTCTTGAGAACGGTTTGACAAATTGGCTGGGTTTATTTTATTATGTTCCTACTTATCAAGACAAGGTTTGTATAAAAGAAAAATTTCGAGAAGTTTCTCCTAAAATTGGAAAATTCGGTAGAAACTAGAACTTTTTAATGGGATTTTTTCATAAACTCAAGACGATAAAACAAAATTCAAACGATGGATTTATGGTCCTGGAATCGTTGTCAGGAGAAAATTCGGACAATTACGAAAAAAGTCAAGAAAATCGGTCAGACTACAAAAATCATGGTTTGAATGCAATCTCGGAAGGAAGGAAGGTTGGAGTTTAACGTCCCGTCGACAGCATGGTCATTAGAGACGGAGCTTACGCTCGGACTATTTGGGTAAGGATCGGCCGTGCCCTTTCAAAGGAACCATCGCGGCATTTGCCTGGAGTGATCTAGGGAAATCACGGAAAACCTAAATCAGGATGGCCGGAGGTGGATTTGAACCACCATCCTTCCGAATGCGAGTTCAGTGTGTTACCACTACGCCACCACGCTCGGTGCAATCTCGGGCCGGCCGCGGTGGCCGAAGGGACTGAGGCGCTTCAGTCACGGTCTGCACGGCCACTACGGTCGGGCGTTCGAGTCCCCCCTCGGGCATGGATATTTGTGCCGTCCTAGTTCGTAAGTAGTTCATAAGTAGTTTGTAAGTTTAGGGACTGATGACCCCGTAGTTGAGTCCCATAAGCTTTACAAGCATTTGAACATTTTGCAATCTCTGTCATTATTGATTATAAGAATGACATATACGGCAGATCACCATGATAGTTTGCATATATTATGTATTTCTTTCGTGGATAATTTTAGGATATCGTATGGTGCATGGCGGCAGTTATCTCGGCGTAAGCTTCGACATTGTGTGACCAATCTCCATGAAAGTTGGCAGATATTCGTAATTTCTCATAGATAAGTGGAAGGAGATGTGTAGAGAGAGGAGAAGATTGACGTAGAAGTCGTAGGGGTTGATATGTGAAGACAGAGAGATGGGGGGGGGGATAAGATTAACAGGGAAATGGAGGAGGGGACTGACAGGGTGTCCTGACAAATGCACCCAGTGACATTAGCACCCAGTTCGGGTCGAGGGGCGGTCCACTTATCTCCCCGTCCGATCTCTGCCCGGCAGGTAGAAGAGCCGAGGGCTGTGAGCACAGACATGTTAATCTGTGCTGTGAGGTAGCATTGACACGGGCCGTACTTTACGGCTATGCGTGGCCGCAATAGCAATGCTGCAATTTATAATGGAAGCCAGACTAAAGAAGAACCAAATACACATTCATAAGATTTGTGACCTGGAAATAGCCTTCGATAATGTACGGTGAGCACAGACATGTTAATCTGTGCTGTGAGGTAGCATTGACACGGGCCGTACTTTACGGCTATGCGTGGCCGCAATAGCAATGCTGCAATTTATAATGGAAGCCAGACTAAAGAAGAACCAAATACACATCCATAAGATTTGTGACCTGGAAATAGCCTTCGATAATGTACGGTGCTGTATGATGTTTGTAATTCTGAGAAAAATAGAACTAAGCTGCAGGGAAAAAGGCGGGTATTACATTGTTTGCATAAGAACCAAGTGGATATAATAACCGTCGAAAGTCAAGAACAAAGTGCTCAGATTAAAAAGGGTGTAAGAAAAGGTTGTAAACTGTCGCCATCACCTTTTAACTTGTGCAATGAAGTCGTAATGTCGGAAATAAAGAAGAGGTTTTAAGGCTGTTATAAAAGTTTTGGGTAAAAGGATATCAATGATAAGATTTGCTGATGACATTGCTATCGTCTGTGGAAGTGAAGGAAAATTACAGAATCTGTTGCATAGAATGAAAGACTAATGACCACAGACCATGGATTGAATGGAAACCAAAGAAAGACGAAAGTCATGAGAAGTAACGGAAATAAAAGTAGCGAGAAAATAAATCCGAATTGCCAATCACAACGTGGACGAAGACAAGAAATTCTGCTACCTCCACAGTAAACTAAGCAACGACGGACGAAGCAAGGGGGTCATGAAAAGCAGAACATGCAAGAGATTTCCTGACAGCATATGCATTAAATATGAAGAAGAGCAGATAGAAGAGGTTGACAGAATTAAATTCCTGTGATTACAGCTTGATAATAAATTTAGTTGGGAGGAGCACACCACAGAACTGCAGAAACGACTCAACAAATCTGTATTTTCAATACGAGTGTTATCAGACATAGGAGACATAAAAATAACAAAACTTGCATACTTTGCTTACTTTCATTCCTTAATGTCATATGGTATAATATTTTGGGGTAACTCTTCAAGTCAATCAAAAGTCTTCAGAGTCCAAAAACGAGTAATACGTATTATTTGTGGAGTAAATTCACGGACGTCTTGTAGAAGCCTCTTCAAAGAACTGGGTATATTAACTACTGCCTCTCAATATATTTATTCCTTAATGAAATTTGTCATAAATAATATATCCCTTTTCCCAACAAACAGCTCAGTTCATACATACAATACTAGAAATAAAAATGATCTACACAAGGATTTAAAAGCACTTACTTTAGTTCAAAAAGGGGTCCACTACTCAGGAACACACATTTTCAATAATTTACCATCAAGTATAAAAAATGTAGCTACAAATAAAGATCAGTTTAAGAGGAACCTAAAAGACTTTCTAGTGGCCAACTCCTTCTACTCCATTAGTGAATTTCTAAATTGTACCAAATGATGCATGCACTCGTACTATATTAGTATATTATCAGCAAAAAAAAAAAAAAAAAAAAAAAAAAAAAAAAAAAAAAAAAAAACCTAAAAAACTATGTATCTGTATTTATATTATAAGTGTATGTATTTGTATTTATATTATTAGTATTATTTGTTATTCAACTTGTAAATTTTGTTTCTTGACATGTTCCACATCCACGAGGATCCCCTCAATATGGATCTACGGAACAAATAAATAATCTAATCTAATCTAATCTACTAGCGCAAGCAAAGAAGGCATTCATGGGAAAGAGAAATGTACTGATGTCAAATATCGCCCTGGACTTAAGGCAGAAATTTCTCGAAACATACGTTTGCAGCACAACATTGTATGTTTGCAAACTTGGACTGCTGTGAAATGAGAACAGAAGAGAATTGAGTAATTTGAGATGTTGTTTGTAGAGTAGTACATCATATCACGTTTTTTTCTTTTTTTCTAAGGTACTGCTTGTAAGTTTATCTTTTTAATCCATAAGTACCTAGGTATTTATGAATTATGCGCACTTGCACAGGCATTTATTATAGGCATTTCCTCCAACTGGCCGCGCGGAATTAGCCGAGCGGTCTGGAGCGCCACGTTGAGGTAGTTTGTAAGCTACGGACTAACAACCTAGTTGCCGAGTCCGATAGATTTACAAACATTTGAACATTTGCTCCAACTTATAAATGTCGAGGCATTTTAAATTACTAGTGGAATAATTGAGTATGTTGGTTGCAATGCTACTCTGAAATGAAACGGTTGGCAAAGAAGAGGAGTTGCTGGCAGGTCGCATCAAACTAGTCAGAAGACTGATGACTAGGGATGCAAACGATACATCGATGTTTTGAAAACATCGATGTTTCGCCAAAAAACGTCGACTTTAACACTGCTGTTTTGAACAGGGATATATCGCCGTTGTATCGGCGATCTAATTCGAAAACTTTCGACACCGTTAAACCCAGGTTCTAAGCCTTTTTACTGTATATTACAAGGATGTTCTACAACGTTGTATGTTATTTACGTTTCCATCTGTTTAGAAAAATAAGGAAAAACAAATGGTTGGGTGTTTATTTACGAATAAGTGACAATTTTAGAAAGTTTGGTTAGGTTACAGAATAACAAATGATCAAATGTTTGTTAAGCTTAAGAGACTTAACTGCGGGGTCATCAGTCCCTAAACTTACAAACTACTTATGAACTAGCTAATACTAAGGACCGCACAAATATCCATTCCCGAGGAGGGATTCGAACCCCCGACCGTAGTGGCCGTGCAGACCGTGACTGTCGTGCCACAGAACGCGCGGCCACCGCGGCCGGCAATCGATTTTTGTCTAAGTAGTATGTGCATAAGAGGATTTTATATGCTGCTTTTGGTCGACTAAAATAGCACTTAATTGAAACACTGAATGAAATTGTGCTCATTAAAAGTGTTTTCTTGTACGGTATCAATAATTATTATATACATGACTGTATAAGTTATTGGACCTTTACGAGACTGGAGAATGCAGCAATTGCAAAGACATATCCCAAATCCTTATCTGCAACAAAATTATTAAACATTTTATGGATACTATTAGACTTACTGCCTGCTGGCGTCTGTCTCCATTTTTTTTATATCGACGTTAGATAATTAATTAGATGTTTCGCCCACATGGGCGGTTGGCATTGCCGAAATTTCATCTTCCAACAGCAGTGGAATCGAAACTTCAACAGTGTTGCCACAATTAGACTCTGATATCGTGCTGTCGAAACTTCAGTTAAAACATCAAACAAACATCGGCCGAAAACTTCGAGACAGAAGACAAGAAATTTTAAGTACGTATAACACACAGATTTCCATTTCTGCTACGTATATGTTTTTTTCTAAAAGTAATAGATGAATAGTCCTATTCGTTTTAAAAATACATACATGATTAAATAATAAATTAAAGATACCTAATGTTTGTTTAATTCTTCTCCACATCGACGGCTAAGAAAACGCAAGTTATTTCATACGTAATCAACACATCAATTTAAATCCCAACTCAGTCAGCACAATACGTTGCGAAACGTCATTTCCAACTTCGTTTTCATTCAGATGTGCCATTTCACTGTGTATTCCTAGCCTAGACAAAGAACGTATTGAGGCACATATTTCACATTTTAATACCAAATTACAAACACTCCGCCGCTAACGTCATGTGTAAGTCGGGTTGTGTAAAGTAACAGGTAATTATTACCAGTTCGTTTGTGTTTCAAAATGTCTCTGACAAGACACCTTAATTTCAGTTATTATGATACCGACAAATAAAATCACTTCAGTGCGCTTTCCATAATATTTCTGAAAAGAATGAAAACATCGATATTTACATAGCGATGTTATTTAACATCGATGTTTGTTCGTCTGATCATCGATGTATTTCAGAGCGATGTTGCATCTTTACTGATGACTCAAAAAAAAGTTTTGTATCGTTTCAACAGATGATTGGGTTGTCCTGAAACTGATCATAAAAAATAAATTGTGACTACATCAGAGAGACCATGTTCTGTCTACCGACTATTTATAATAAACCTACTCCCATCACATTTTTATCCAGGCTTTGGACTGGCTAAAAGGCAGAAGTAAATTGTCATTTAGACGTGTTTAAATCAGTTTTCTTTAATTTTTATTTTTATATTCCTTTTTATTTTTATTCTTGTTGTAATTTTTTAATTTCATATTTATTAACCTTTTTCCACGTTCTCTTGTCTAACAAGACACCTATGAAGTTACTTCATAGTGGCCACATGGATTTCCCTTGTTGGTCGTTGATATCTCCATATCGAGCTTATAAGCTCACAAACACACAAGATTATCAACCGAACACTACGATATGCAGAATCGTAGTGACAGTTAGCAGTCATTCTCTGAGGTGGACAAGGACCTTGTGACTGCAGGCAGACTGTGTCGAGAGAGGTTTCCGGTGAGCGAGGACTCCCGGCGGTGAGGTTGGCGCGGACACAGGAGCGGCTTAGCTGCAGGTAGGTCGTGACGTAGTAAACAGGTAGTTTCCAGCTAGAGTGGGTGCAAATGTCACAGATTTTTGGTTGGGTGCAAATGTCACTGGGTGCAATTGTCACTTATCCGACTGAGAGGATAAAAGGTGATGGTCAGGTCAGAGGAAGAGATGAAATGAGAGAGGGATAAAGAAGGAGGGGCAAAAGGAAACAGATGGACTGATAATGGAATTTACTAAGGGATAATCTGAATTACACGTACCAACGTTTATATCAGGAAGATGGGAGTAGGAGACACATTGTGAGAGTAGTCAAGTGTAGATGGACTAACAGAACACTACAACAAACGAATACTCGAATGGAAAGAGAAAAATGTAATTTACCACCAAACGTTGCGATGAATGTCTTAAAAACAGCAACAAAGAACTGTTTCTTTCTTATGAATAGCAGTGATTTTCCGTCTTTGCAACTGAAATAATAGAAATCTACAATTTGTTTTTTGTTTAGATCGAAAACAGTTCTTAAATGGACCCTGAAAAGTAGGCCTAATGTTTGGTACTTACGGAAATTATGTCTTCTTTTCGCTTCACATCATGGAATGCTGGTCTGTTAAGTGCAATACCGCCGGTTCTTCAAGCTGTGTCGTTTTCTCACTACTTTCACTGTCACTGTTTCACTGTTCATAGTTGTTTTCCACAGATCAGAAGTGTTTGTTTTTGTTTTTACTGATTCTGTTCAGTGTGTTATTGGAGTGCTGCCAACCTCACAAATGTAGTTCTTTGTCTATGTTTTATAATAAATTATGTTTCGGTGTATTTAGTTTTGATGTAAGCGGATTGGGATAGTGGCAGAATAATACATGTATATATTTAATGGGAACATTATTATTGTTATTATTATTTTATTTAATATTTTTTATTACTATTAAATTATTATAATTGTTGTTATTATTGGTGGGGGGGGGTTTAGTAGTAGGGAAAGATGACTGAATGGTGGTTGGTCTCACTTCACATCACACCTTACCACATCCAACCACCATTCAGTCATCTTTCCCTACTTCTAAACCCCCCATCAATAATAACAACAATTATAATAATATAACAGTAAAATATTAAATAAAATAATAATAACAATAATAATGTTCCCATTAAATATATACATGTATTATTCTGCCACTATTCCAATCCGCTTACATCAAAACTAAATACACCGAAACATAATTTATAATAAAACATACAGAAAGAACTACATTTGTGAGGTTGGCAACACTCCAATAACACACTGAGCAGAATCAGTAAAAACAAAAACAAACACTTCTGATCTGTGGAAAACAACTATGAACAGTGAAACAGTGACAGTGAAAGTAGTGAGAAAACGACACAGCATGAAGAACCGGCGGTATTGCACTAAACAGACCGGCATTCCATGATGTGAAGCGAAAAGAAGACAAAATTTCCGTAAGTACCAAACATTAGGCCTACTTTCCAGGGTCCATTTAAGAACTGTTTTCGATCTAAACAAAAAACAAATTGTAGATTTCTATTATTTCAGGCCACTGAAGATGTTTTACATTCAATAAAACGAAACGCGTATGGTGTGAAAAAATCACATTTTATTGTAGTTGCAACGACGGAAAATCACTGCTATTCATAATTATGAAAGCAACTACGGACATTATGGCCACACAAACGAAGAATGTTTCTTTTTTGTTCAAAAATTCACTTTTTTATACAAAACTTGAGAAACTATTGAATGAATTTTGTCCTAAAATTAATGACTTCAGGAGAAGACAAGTTACTTTCTATGGTGAACAAAATGGTATGAAAATAGACAGTCGAAGAAGATGCATACATCTTTCAAAACATGAAAATAGACAAAATACATGGTTGAGTGGGTGCTGTGAAAACCGACCTGGAAGAACTGCATATTGACAAGGAGACCATACAAAAGAAAGATAAATTTAGACTAGCAGTCAAGAAATTCCAAGGTTTTGTGGAAGACCAAACCAACAAAACATCTGGAACCAAATGGTCAGGGGAGAGGAAACGAGTCCATTACCAAAAAAATGGTGTTCCGGAGGAAGATTTAAGAGAAGAAAATCTTCGAGTAATCCTTCGATCGCTTGTACCGATTAAATAATAATAATAATAATAATATCAGGAATGTCCACAAAGAAAGTTCCGTTTGATTATATAAAACAAACGTGCAAAGATACAGAAAAAAAATTTATTGTAGAAAAATTTACAACTATTAAACTGCTTTTCTACAGAGCTTCCGAAATTTTGTGGACACTTGTCATAGCGTGGCACAAGTTTTTGTATGCCTTCTTCATAGAAGGTTGCCGCCTGTGTATTCAACCATGTGTTTACGTGTTCTTTCAGCTCGTCATCATCGTTGAAATGTTGACTACAAAGGACAGATTTTATGTGTAACAAGAGGTGAACGTCTCTAGAAGCAAGGTCCGGGCTCTACGGAGGAGCCGGCCGCGGTGGCCGAGGTGACTGAGGCGCTCCAGTCATGGTCAGCACGGCCACTATGGTCGGGCGTTCGAATCCCCCCGCGGGCATGGATATTTGTGCCGTCTTTAGTCTTAGGTAGTTCATAAGTAGTTTGTAAGCTTAGGGACTGATGACCCCGTAGTTTAGTCCCATAAGTTGTACATTTCTACGGACGATGTTCAAACACGTCCCAGTGAAATTCCCGTAAGAGTTGTTTGATGCGCAAAGTATACGAAATTTCAGTTTTTCAGTAACAATTTTATGAATTAGTGATCGTGAAATATGCGGAACTTCGATAGCAAGGGCACTAAGTGTAAACTTAAGGTTGTGCTTAGTCTTCTCTTCTATTGTGTGGTAAACCACGCAGAATTGCCGATGAATTTCCTTTTGTTTAATGTTCTCTACATTTAGAAAACGAATCACGGATCTGATTTCACACGCGGTGGCATTTTCAATTATGGCTGACATTATAAAGAAGCACTACCACATACACGTCGGCAGCAGCGATCTACTTACTTACTTTACTTTCCGTGTCCGGAACTAGACTTCTAACTTCCAAAAATTAGCAGCCGATATGGCTTTGTCGTTAGCCTCCCATAAAGCTTCCATTGTACAGGGCTTTTCTAAATATGGACAGATAAGTAGGTGTTGAGGATCCTGTACAGCACCACAAAGACATAGAGTGTTCTCATTATCTTTTAGGAAGCCCCATCGTTGCATGATTGTCTTGCACTTTGGCACTTCTACCCTCATACAGTTCAGGGTTCTCCAGGTCTCCACCAGGTGCCAGTTCTTCGTTTGCTGCTTTATGGCGGCTTCTCAAATCCATTTCCCACCTTGCAATACGGTTCTCTGCGGCCGACCCTTCCAGTGCTCGGGTACGTGACAGGAGGCTCTTCCTCGAACGAAGCCGTCGGTCAGCAGGCTGGTGTCCATATAGAGGGTGACGCATGTCCTTTTCTTGCTTCGTTTTTTCAGCTTCGGCAGCAATGTCACGTCGTATGTTGGGCGATGCGATTCCCATAATTAAGTACATCTTGTGTACTGGTGTTGGTTTCAGGCACCCAGTCAAAATCCGCGCCATTTCATTCACCGTGATGTCAACTTTTCTCGCGTGTGTTGACGAACTCCATACTGGAGCGGCGTATTCCGCAGCTGACACACTAAGCGCAAGGGCTGAGGTTCTCAGGACTTTTGGGTTTGCACCCCAGGATCCGTTAGTTAATTTCCTGATGATGTTGTTTCTCGCTGAGACTTTCTCCCTTGTGGCATTGCAATAATGTTTATAGGTCAGTGTGCGGTCCAGTGTGACACCGAGATATTTGGGCGCCGGAGAATGCGCGAGTCGTTCACTTCTCCATGCTTCATTCAATTCCCTATTTGCCTCCGCGTTCTCTAAATGGAAAGCACAGACCTGCGTCTTGGAAGGGTTTCGGCCGTAGGTGGTTTGCGTCATAATACTGGAAGAGGGATTCCAAGGTACTGGATAATTTCTCCTCTACATCTAGAAAATTACTCCTTGAGTCAGAGTAACCGCCGAGCATGCTCGGAACTGTAATCGTAGCGCTGCCGCGGATAGAAATAGAAAAGGAACTTAGTTTGTTGACGACCCTCGTAATATTAACAATAACAATAAATTCGTAGGCTTCCACGGCCGTTGGTGTCTTTTGACTGACCTGAAGAGGACCACTGCACAGTGGTCGAAAAGTCGGCTATTCATTCGCTAAGTGTTTAAATATGACGCGGCCTAATACCCAGAATTGTTTTATTCAATAATAATAATAATAATAATAATAATAATAAATATTTCTAAGAGGTGCACATAACTATTTTAGCTATTGTGAAATTATAAAACCACTCACATGAAAATGGTCTACCACGAATCAACGAAAGGGAGCATCAAACAAATTTAATTGACTGCGTGTTCCATAGTTTCTTAAGAGAATATTGCATGCACTGTTTATAAAAACATAGAAAGTGTAAATATGAACACACAAAGTGTTTGTGAGTGTGTTTAATTTTAAAAACAGTAATTATTACGTACTGAATAAATGAGCTTTTACCACACAGTTATGCTGGAAAAAAAGCTAATAACAAAATAAAATGTTGAAAGTTATACAAATGAAATGCTTACTTATCGTTTTCTGCTCTTCCTGGGGCAGAGCGTCATAGTTGGAATTGTACAGTCGACATATTTCCTTCCAAGCCTCCATTTTCTTCGTCTTACTGGCGTAATCTGCTGTGGAAGGATCCCAAATTGCTTCTCTGGCCTGAACTTCGCGTATAAACTGTTCGACGTCAAACACAGTGACCAGTTTCTCCATTTCTGCTCGGCGCGACGGCCGGCAGCCGGTTGCAAAGCACTAGTAACGCGGAGACTGGCCTGTTCGGCTCACGCGCACCCAGCTACACGCAGCCACTCGACTGGCAGCCGCTGCTGCTGTGAGCTGACTGCTGGAGCGGCTTGCGTTACACGGAGAGAAACGGGAGCTTTTAGGCGAGCGCGCATCAGCGACGCTTCGGCTCCCTGCAGCTGACGCGCCGGCTGTCGAGCTGCTCGCGTTACACAAAGGCGGCCTTGCACACGGCAACGCGAGAGCTCAAATGCCGGCTTTCATTGCTTTTAGCAGTGGCGGATTTGATTTGATTTTTCCAGGGAAGCCAAAACAGTCTTGGTCCAACCCGCCACTGCCCGCACCGAAACTAAGTTTATTGTGCAGTATCGCTCCCTGTATATCTAGTAAAGCATGTCATGTGAAAGCATTACATAGTACCAACCAAAGAAATTAAAAAATCGAGTCTTATTGACGTCGAGTTATAGACTATTTTTTTTATTATTGGATTATGACCATTTGTTCACCATTTGATTATACTATCCATTACTTTAAAACATGTTATTTGAAAAACTGTTAGTAAAAACCCAGACAACGTAGGTTCCGTATTCACTTTGTCGGGACGACGGGACACTTAGACTAGATAAGGGACGATCCTGTAAAATACGTGACGTCTGGTCACCTTAGGCAAGGTGAGGTGAGGCCAGAGCCGGCTCGCGCAAGTGAGCGGCTGGCTACAGTGGGGCTCTCGTCAGCTGTGAGCGGCTCGCAGACACTCGTGTAGCAGGGCCACAAGTCGTTTCAGCTCACTGCAGCCGACTCAACAGTCTTGTGTGTAAACGAGCCCCATGCGTTGCAGTTGCGCAGCACCTCCGACGACCTCGCTCTATTCGGGCTACGACATGAGTACGGATACCAAATAACCTGGTTTATACGGGTACCATCCAGTTTTCAATGCACAATTTCAGCCCTCAGGTGCTAATTCATAAAACAATAGAACCTCGATTAAAAAAAAAAGAAGTCATGTCAAGTTGTTACCCTTCGTGGCCAAGTTTCATCTGCCGAAGTAGGCATAAATTGGTAGACCTAAAATTACGTTGCTACCACTTAAGGCTATCGTCTGGAGATGAATATCCAGAACTTTAGAAAAAATGCCCTTGAACAGTGCAAGGAGTCCCTTTACCAGTTCTTTATTAGACACAACTTCTTCGGCTTTGGTTGTCCCAAATGTTCTGTGCCTTTTACTCTCCAAAGCAATGCATTCGAAGATTAGATGTGATGCAGTTTCATCACCGTCATCACAGATCCTACATTTAGGGTCCTCTTCTGTTATTCCCATTGTATGTAGGTGTTTTTTGAAATTCCCATGGCCTGTCAGCAATCCAACCGTGAGTCTAATCTCTCTCCTGTTCAGGCCCAGGATTGCAGAGCTTCTTTTAAAACATGGCTTTGGCATCATTACCTTGCCATGTTTTTGTTGATGGACTTTGGTCCAATATTCTACGCGCTGTCTTCTGAGCCAGTTACGTAGCTCCAATTCGATCATTACCTTGGTGATTGTCAGGACAGGTTCCGGTCCAATAAATGGAGTCTCTGCCCCCATCCTGGCTAATCTGTCGGCATGTTCGTTGCCATTGATCCCTGAGTGGCCAGGGACCTACAATAGGTTTACTCTATTGCTTCCCCCTAGCTCCACCAGAACCCTGTGACATTCTGCAACAGTTTTAGACCTTGTTGCAGGAGCTGCCAGTGTTCTCAGGGCTGCCTGGCGGTCTGAATAGATATAGATGCTACGATCTTTGAAGCATCTACGCAAATTCTCCTCCACACATGCCCTGATGGCAGTGATTTCGGCCTGGAATACTGAGGCCAGTTTCCCTAGAGAGATGACGCCTCCAGTCTTGGCTGCACCCCGTATACCCCGGCCCCAACGCCTTGGTCCGATTTCGACCCGTCAGTGAACCAGACAATATCCCCCCGTACGGTGTCAAACTATTTTCTTCCACTGCTCCCTACTTCCAATTGTTATACTGAAAGGCTTGTTGAATCAGTATGGGGTTATAATATAGTCGGCTGGCATTTCCCCAACCTTTCCTATATTTACCTCACGCACCATTTTAGTGTGTGATTCTGGATATCCCAAAGAGTTCCAGTTGTTACCAGTTTTGAGTCTGTATGCACCAGCTGCTGCCTCCATCTTGACCCAAAGGTGTAATGGGGGCATATCCAGCATGGTTTCCAAGCCAGCAGTTGGTGTGCTACTAATTCCGCCTGTTATGGCTAAGCAGGCTATTCTCTGCACCTTATCAAGCTCCTTAGCAGCAACCTGCTGTTCTACCTTCTTCCACCACACGACCGCCCCATAGGTGATCCTGGGTCTAATCACAAAGCAGGCAGTAGAGATGGGCAAAACCGATCTTTTCAGAGATGGGATCGGAAATAGTCACTCACTGGGATGAACTAGTTCTTCTTCATGGCTCACGACTCACCAACTGATAAAAAACGAAAACGATGTCACATTGCTTTCTTTGTCACTATACCTTTATCTGATTTGGCCATATTGTGAAAGAATAGTAAAAATTTTATTGTAAGTCTTTAGTAGTCTCGAGAATTAAAATTTATTAGTTACACCTACATTAAAAATTAAAAATCTTATAACAGAATTTAAATATGTTTGCAGGTGAAATAATTGGAAAAAGAAAAACTTATTATCATTGTATTCTTACACTTTCATTCAAAAAAACACAATATTTCGCAGAATAAAATGATACTAGTTCCATATTTATACAGTAAGTAGTTTGCGAGTTTTAGCGGGTTGAATAAACGTGATAGCGCGAGAGGTCCATGCAGGACGAGGCAACTGCCGCAGCGAAATAGCCATGCGCACTAATGCCGCATACTACGTGAACGACAAAAGCGAGCGACAACGCGCGATATTCAGCGACGCGACACGGCAGCTACAAGCAGCGACATTCTTCGACACGGCCGGGTGTCCTACGTGAGTGCGACAGCTTCTCGCTACAAGATGGCCGCTAGAACCGATCACTTGTTATCTAAAAACTAAAGTCTGGCACCCATAAACCGTAAAATAATGATAGCTCCAGAGTAAGCAATGAAGCTTTATTTAATTTCGAAAATAAGGCGTCAAAAGATTAATGTCCATTGAATTTACAAAGCAAGGAATTTCGTTGACTATTTCATTTGTAACTTCAAGAACGAAAAAAAAAAAAAAAAAAAAAAAAAGACTGAAAATCTCCAGTCAATTTCTTCGAAAATACGATGTGTTTAGGCGCTCATTTTCTGCAGTTTTATACTTGCTCATGGTCTATACCACATTTATTTTGTAGCTTAGGAAATTTCTGAAGCATGTGGAATGGGGCTTAGGAAACTTCTGAAGCTTGTGGCTAGGGGTGCTTATGCAGCTCATTGCTGTCACCAGAGAGACTTTTTGGATTGGATGAACTACCACTCTTTTTTTCGGATTCATCCATCACTCACTCCTTAGAAGGATCTGGCTCTTTGAACCAGTTCAGGAGCAGATTGCCCATCTCTACTAGGCAGGGCCGGCGGTTGAAGTGGGTACCGCGGTAGCACAAAAAATTGACATTGGGTGAAATACCCACTCTTGATTTGAAGAAACATTTATTAACATCAAGCCGCTCAGGGATGGCCACTCCCGGTCGCATCGGGCTGGGAAAAAGGGGAAATCACTTTTCCGATTTTCACGCTGTAAGACCTGTAGACGGTATGTAGACAACCACCCCACGTAGTTATATCAACTTACCTTACCTTACATGTTTTCCATTGCTTATGAAAATCGAAAATACCTAATTTTAATTCTGCGTGAGTTTTTAGTTTCATAACGCTTCTCACACTATTTTTAAGAAAGCATACGTTTTAAAGATCTGATTTTTTTACACGTGATATTACCAAAGATCTTGTCAAAATAACTAGACTCCCTAACGTCGCTGCTGTCGCGGGATAATTTGAACCTTCGCCCGGCCGCCATGGTAGTGGTAAACGTCAGATAAATACGAGTCTTGTTAGCAGGTAAATAGTATATTAAATAACTACTCCGGGATATATACACAATTGATAGTCACGTCCGTATTGTTTGACTATTGCAGTGTACATGAAGCACGATGATGAAGAGCTGCTCAGCGTTTAAATGCAGAAATCAATTTAAGAAAGGAATAACAAGATCGAATACTGTCTTCCCGTTTATATTTCTCAAGAATACAAGTAGTCCTACTACTTGTGTTCTTGTTTGACAGACTGTTAGTCAAGACAATATAGTGATTCTTCAGTTTCTCCCGGCGTATTTGATGATCAAAATATCCACGGGTGTACTGCCGGTCTATAGTGTCCAACGGGCACAATATTTCGGCGATCATACATGTCGCCATCATCAGGTGAACTGACGGACTGAGCTCCTGGAAACGCGCCGGCACGGAGATCCGCACGCTACGGCTGCTCGAAGGGAACTGGGTTCTAGCCCGGTATCGGGCCATTTAAATACCCTCGGCCCGCGGAGCGACGCCTCCGCGGTCCGCGCCCCGCGCCCCGCGCCGCGGCCGCGCAGTGGAACCGATTGCGACGGCGTCTGAGAAGACGGCGGTGTGAGGGCTCTGTCCGCCGTCACTTCGTTACGTTTGTTAGATTTACTCTTAATTAACCCAATCGCTGGTTCCTAAGCTTTGCTAAGATTATAGCCAGAGTCACGGTTTATGAGGTCGTCACTTGTGCGAATTTCAATGGCCTCTCTAACGACGCAGTCCCAGTATCTCGACGTCTGTACCAGAATCCTAGTGTGTTCATACTCCATGGCGTGATTCTCCGACAAACAATGTTCAGCGATCGCCGACTTGGAGGAGGAAGCCCTGGCATCATCGAAATGTAAACCTACTTGCTTTTTCCGTTACGTGGACGACACTTTCGTCATCTGGCCACATGGTATGGATAAACTCCTTGACTTCCTTACACATTTGAACTCCATACACCCCAACATCAAATTCACTATGGAGACTGAAACGGAGGGTAAATTGCCGTTCCTTGACGTCTTGGTCAAGAGAAGAGCTGATGGCACCCTGGGTCATAGTGTATATCGGAAGACAACGCACACTGATCTGTATTTACACGCAGTCAGCTGTCACCACCCTTCACAGAGGAATGGGGTACTTAAAACTCTAGTACATAGGGAGCGCACTATCTCCGATGCAGAGAGTCTACCCCAGGAATTGGAACACCTGAGAACTGTATTTCGAAAAAATGGGTACTCAGAGTGGCAGATTCAGCGGGCTCTCCGCCCAACCACTACAACACAACCTGTGGAAACGGATGACAACACAAGGGAGGATGTAGGCACTGCGTTCGTTCCATATACAGGCGCACTCTCAGGGAAGATCGTCCGCATTTTGGAAAAAACACCAGGTTGGAACTGTTTTTTGTCCGCCGAATAAAATTCGTGCACTAGTGGGGAACACTAAAGATGATCTCGGTTTGAGGAAGGCGGGCTTGTACCAAATTCCGTGTCAGTGTGGAAAGTCATATATTGGACATACGATTCGTACCGTCGAGGATCGATGCGTTGAACACCAGAGGCACACACGATTGATGTATCCGAGCAAGTCGGCGATCGCTGAACATTGTTTGTCGGAGAATCACGCCATGGAGTATGAACACACTAGGATTCTGGTACAGACGTCGAGATACTGGGACTGCGTCGTTAGAGAGGCCATTGAAATTCGCACAAGTGACGACCTCATAAACCGTGACTCTGGCTATAATCTTAGCAAAGCTTGGGAACCAGCGATTGGGTTAATTAAGAATAAATCTAGCAAACGTAACGAAGTGACGGCGGACAGAGCCCTCACACCGCCGTCTTCTCAGACGCCGTCGCAATCGGTTCCACTGCGCGGCCGCGGCGCGGGGCGCGGACCGCGGAGGCGTCGCTCCGCGGGCCGAGGGTATTTAAATGGCCCGGTACCGGGCTAGTACCCGGCTTTTCATTGCTGGGGATTTCAATGCGAAACACCCATAGTGGAACTCTCGCGTCACCAACGTCAGTGGGCGCCGACTTTCCCGCGCCGTGCATCGCTGCGGCGCAATTAGCCTGGGGCCTTTTGATCCCACGCACTTCCCGGACCGAGGGGAACCCGACGTGCTCGACATTGCCCTTATGAAGGGCATCGGCCGCTTTGCGTCCGCTGAGACGCGAAACGTCCTGAACTCCGACCATGTACCGGTCATTTTCGAGTTGGACGTGATCGGCGCATCCCTCCGAGAGCAGCGTCCCAGCTACAAGAACTTGGACGCAGAGCGCTACCAAGAGGCAGTGCTTGCCGCACTCGAGGAAGCGCCAAACCCCGCCGAGGCCGGGGCCGACGCTACCCTCGCCTTCCTCTCCAGGACGATCCAGCGAGCCGCGGAAGACGCAACTCCGAGACCACCGCGCCAGCCGCGAGATTTCTCGCGACAGCTCCCACGCCACATTCTGGCAGCCATCAGCGACAAAAATCGATTGTTTCGTGAATGGCAGCTTACACGCCAACCAGAAACGAAGCGCCGATTAAATCGCATGAGGCGGGAAATTAAGGCCGCAGTTGGAAACCACCGGAACCAGGATTGGGCAGACCTCGTGTCAACGCTCAATCCAGACGACGGAAGCGCCTGGAGAGTCGCGAAGGCTTTCCTTCGCCGCCGCCAGCGCATTCCGCCCCTCCAGGTCGGGGACGACTACGCAAGTGACCCGGACGCGAAGGCCAGCGCGCTGGCTGATGCATTCGCGGCCAACTTCACGCCAGTAGAAGACGACATCGACGAGGAGCACACCCGCAGAGTCGCCGAGCAGCTGCCAGTGTTCCTCGCCGCCAGGGAAGAAGACGACGCCATCGAGCCGATCACGGAGAACGAGGTTGCAAAGCAGCTTCGCTCGTTGAACCAGAGGAAGGCGGGAGGCAGCGACGGTATCACTAACCGCCTGCTGACGAACCTACCTCAGGGAACGCATCGGCTCCTTGCCGACGTCTTTAACGAGATTCTCCGCTCGGGAGTCTTCCCCAACGCATGGAAACATGCGGAAGTGGTAGCAATCCTAAAAACCGGCAAGGATCCGCGCCAGGTTACCAGCTACCGGCCCATCAGCCTGCTGTCGTCCCTCTCGAAAGTCTTCGAGAGGCTGTACGCGAAGAGACTACTGAATCACGTCACGCGCGAGAACATCATACCGGACGAGCAGTTCGGTTTCCGCGCCGGCCATTCCACCACACACCAGCTACTCCGGCTGGTCGAGCCGGCAATGCGGGCACTGGAAACAAGGGAATTCCTTGGGGCAGTGTTCCTTGACGTCTCCCGCGCGTTCGACTCCGTCTGGCACGACGGCCTCGTGTACAAACTTGTTGTGCACGGAATTCCGACGTCGTACCTGTCTGAACGAACCTTCCATGTGAGGGCAGAAGACGGTACATCGACGGAAAGGCAGATACGTGCAGGAGTGCCACAGGGGTCGGTTCTCGGCCCCCTGCTGTACTCGTTGTACACTGCCGACGCACCGCGGGTACCACGCGTAGAATTGGCGCTCTACGCCGACGATACAGCGCTGTTCACCCGCAGCATGAACGCGCACACGATGAGACGCCGCCTGCAAGCTGGATGCGACGTCCTGGGGGCATGGGCCACTAAGTGGCGGTTGAAATTCAACGCCGCGAAAAGCCAGGCAGTCGTCTTCACTAGAAGACGTGTGCCAATTGGGCTACCGCCGATCGAAATTCTGGGGGCTCCCATCCCCTGGAGCACGACGGTGAAATACCTAGGGGTTACCCTAGATCAAAGGCTCACCTGGAAACATCACGTCAGTGATGTAAGACAGAGAGCCATTGCGCGATTGCGCGTAATTTATCCGCTGCTTAACCCGCAGTCGTCGCTGCCGCCGGAACATGGGATCACGATGTACCTGTCACTGGTTCGCCCAGTGCTCGAGTACGCGTCCCCAGTATTTGGAAACGCCGCAGACCTCCACATCGAGTCGCTGCAGAGGATCCAGAACCGCGCCCTGAAGACTGCCCTGTATCTTCCGAAGCGGTACCCCACCGCCCGGCTTCACGACGAAGTCGGCATCTTGCCCCTCCGGGAGAGGTTCCGCGCCACCGCCAGGAACTTCTATGAGAAGTCCCAGCAGTCCCAAAACCGGCTCGTCCGGGACCTTGGGACACAACAACACTTCAGGCCAACGACTCGTTGGCCTGACCTGCTACGAGATTAATCCTATAATCTCGTAGCAACCGTGGAAGAAATCACACACCGTCATCAGCTGACACACTAAGACCCTTCCTCCAGTCAGGCCACTAATTTATCTTTCATATGTTTCAGGTACCGCAGGAACAGCAGTTAATTCTTAGCCTGCAACCCATCGGACCAAGGTCGAGGTCCGTCAAGAGAAGCGTGAGCGTGAGTGTGGGCTAGAACCCAGTTCCCTTCGAGCAGCCGTAGCGTGCGGATCTCCGTGCCGGCGCGTTTCCAGGAGCTCAGTCCGTCAGTTCACCTGATGATGGCGTCATGTATGATCGCCGAAATATTGTGCCCGTTGGACACTATAGACCGGCAGTACACCCGTGGATATTTTGAAGACAATAAAGGATTGAATGAAATAAATAGCAGGCTTTTACAATACCGGTAGCTCTTAAAAACGAGCTTCTTTAGGCACTACTGGTGGACAGGAAGTTCAAAAAGTTTCATTTTATGATTGTGTAAAATAACTATTGGGGTCACGAAATTAATTGCCTCACTGCAATTCGAATTTTTGTTTATGAAATTAATATCAGCAACTTGTAACGCAGAATTTAAAGGTAATCTGCTTTACATATAGGTACAACAACTGAAAGGGGTTTGTAGAGTTCTGTAGAGTTCCATATATGAATGAGACATAGCCATACTGGATGCACTTTGTGAAGTTGAACCCTATGACAATAGTTGTTGGCTTTTGAGCAGTTCACCTACTGTTAGGTATTAAAATGCTATTATTCGTGTTAAATGCCCTAATGATAATGTTAGATGCATTAGTTAAGAAAAATTTATGGCATACTTCGTGTTCACAAGGTAAGAAGCTATTTTTCAGTTATGTATGCGATGACATATTTCACTTTCATAATCGATTTTCAACATCAGCTGTTTTAGGCAGCCCTGTTTGATTTTTTGATGCTATGAAATATCTAAATATTGGAGAATACAGCAATAAAGCAAAGACGTAAAGTGTGAAACTCTTCCGAAATTAATGTTTGCACAAAAGTTTCACAATCGTAGAATATACTGAGAAAGTGCCAAAAAATCGTGTCTGCCGATAAATTCCGTTCATGTACTGCACTTGGAACGCTAAAAAACTACATGTTATAGTTCTGTTTCGTTAGGAAGAGAAAACGCTGATTGTCAATTTCTACACCGTATGTGTAATAAATTTACAAACTACCTATAGTTGCTGTATATTCAAGGAGTCTGAAGCTGCTTTGTAGTTATATATTACAATTAGACATAGTTTTCGCGACTTAAATGAATACTCTCTCTAATCAAACTATAAGCACAGAAAAGTTTTTGAAATGGTTGAGGCAATGAACCTTGACGAGTAATTGCTAAATGAAATGATGGTATGGCATTTTCGGCCGAGAGATACCGGCTGGAATTGTTCGGCCTCTAGGTCTTTTTACTTGACGTCAATTCGGCGACTTGCCTGTGAAAATTGCGTATTCATGTCCATATCATAACTCTCTACCTGTTCGTCCACTTCCTCCCTCTCTATATCAATTTCCTCCGCCTCCTCTTGTCTTCTCTTAGATCTATAGGTAACCTAGAGCCACGTTTAGTGTTATGTTGAAAATCTTATATCTCCGAAAGTTCTTGAGCTAATGTTTTGAAATTTAACACAACGTTCTACTGGAATATGCGCATGTTTTACATGCATATGTTTTCCGTATATGTTATATATGAATTTATAAAATTTGAAACGAAAAATCGCAAAAATAATATACATATTTGTTTTATAAATATATTCAAAAAATATGTACCTAGAAACATTCCTATATTACAATGCAATCAAGAACTTTTGAAGATTAACGGTTATACACAAACCAGCAAAACATTTTTATGTATAGAGATTATTTACAGCTGGGGAAGGGGGGCGGGAGAGAAAGTAAATTTGGGACAACTACCCACTCTTAAAAAATATGAAACGCCGAGCCTGACAATAGGCTGAGTAGGCTGGAGCCTAGGGTGGCAGATTTTGGGGCGGGAAATTTGGGTCCAAAATTTTGAAAAATGTAAGTGAGTGTACTAATAGTTATGTAACTACGTTTAGCGGATTTTACTACTATCCCTTACTTCACAGTCATACTAATTACAGAAAAATGGTGGTGTAATTAGGACCATAGTGCACAAACTTCATTGATAAAAAATTATAATTAGTATAAGTACTGTATCGAATTGTAGAGGCGGTAGGAGGTGGCGAAATCGGAATAATCTACGGGCGACAAATGCGAAAATCCGTCACTTGCTTTTAGTCTGTGTTTTTTTTCAGTTGGCACTTTGTTGTCGCGACGAAAAATTGAGATGTTTGTTTATGTGTTAGATGTGGGACAATTTATAAGTGAAATTCAGACGAGACCTGCGGTTAGGGATGCATCCAAAGCAGGTTACTCATAAAAACAAGAAAGTTGAGGTGTGGAAGGAAGTATACAAGATTTACAACGTCAACTATGACATGCTGGCCAAGAAAGAGCAGAAAATGATAGGTAAGAATTTAATTTGCGAAACTTACACCATTTTTAATAGAACTCATTTGGAAAGTCGACTGAAATTATAACAATTTCATTTCTTTTGTGCGGATTAATTAGTACTTTTATAAATGAAAACGCACAATGTGTGAGTTTTTATTTCTACTCTCTGTGTTTTGATTTACGATGGCTAAAACAGTGCTACGCAATATTTAATTTCGACCGGCACCTCCTAGCGCTATCTCTAGTTCTTATTTATATATTTTAACTTACTGGAACAAGTGGGCATCATAGATTTAAAACAAAACATGTGTTTAAATCGCAGCGTTAAGTATAACTCGCTGTTGCGCCGGTACCAAAGAACTTATTTAAAAAGCCTTACTACTATGAACATTTTATAAAGTGGAAGGAGGGGTTGTAAGGTTCAAGAAGTGTGTTCCGGTATCTAAAATTCTTATAACTGCCACTTTAAAATTTTAATTATCTTTCAATGATAAATGAGGATTAAGTGTTCTCCTTGATTAAAAAAATATCGGTAGTTCAAACTGTCTTTATTTCTGTAAATTATCAGTAACGAAATTTCAAGGCTGCTAAAGCAAAAAGTATTAAACATTAATTATTCACTGTTTATTCATGCACTTACTATTACAAATTTCGAGTCTGCTGTGCTCGATGAAATAATTCTGTAGTACATAATATACTTCTTAGTTTTACATACGTGAGTGCTGCCAGGTATATTCACCAGTCACGAAGTCGTCACCAAACTTGTTTCTTATATATGTTGCAGTGCTTGCTGTGCAGTTCGTAATCATTTCACTGTTGAGGTCAATGAAAAAAATCTTCCGACTGTAGTATCTTTTAACTGATAACCATAGCGAACTCTATCATGATCACATATATCAATAAATATGTAAATACCAATTCCAATATTGAATTGCATTTAAGGATAAAATGACATTCATTTTATTATGCACATAATTTTTCTATATTGAATTTTAGGAATTTATTTACAAGAGGGAAAATATAAGATTATCTTTCGTGAGACAAGAAATTCATAATCAAGTTTTTCTGGAGGTTGTGAAGACACTGCTGGCCCTCTCATCTCAATGTTATCGTACGATACCGTCTGCGTCGGACCCGGAATCGTGTGGTTCAATAGTGACACATGTTGCGTGTGAAGTTAGTTAGCCAGCCTAGGAATCAGTGTAGGACAGTGTCTCGGTGATACTGTGATTAAAACAAGTGATAGATTTCATTAATTAAAAGATTCGTTTATATACTTTCCAGATAGTTCTATAAACAATAGTTTCGTCATTGTACGTTATTGAAAGACTTAAACAGATGAATTGTAAAAACTTTTGTGAAAAACAAAAACAAATGAAAATAAATAGCATTGTATATATGTCAGGCTCATAAACAAGTTGTGTTGATCAGCTAATTGTGTTAATTAACGTAATAGTCAAAATTTGAATATCGTAATTAGTTGTATATATTGACTGACGTGAGATTTTGAACTTATTTTGAGAATTGACAAGATATTGTATAGTTCAATATATGTTAGGAACATGCATGATGTACTCTTTAACAAATTAATTGACATTTAACATCACACTTTGTTGTCAAATAGCAAGTACCGCGATGTAAAATTATTGTATGTATAGTTTTCATTTTATATTGTGATTATTTTTGTGTACATGAAATGTTTTATTTGTATGTTCGGTAACTGTAAAACAGTACATTCAATTATTATGAGCAATGCCTAATGCATTGTATTTATTGTCGATGTTATATATTTGCCTCACCGCCTTGCGTGGGGGAGTTCGAGTTTTGCCGTTTCTGAAGTACTTTGGAATCTATGTCAGTCTGTGTTGTGGTAATTTGTGTACGCAAGTATGAAGCTGTAATGTTTTGGTGGAGAAGCAGTTTGATTGGAAATTAAAGAAGAAGTAAAAAATCGTACCTACGAGAATTTATTTCTACCACGACGCCCCAGGTTAATAATTTTGCAGCGAGCAGAACCCCCATACATCGTAATGTTGAAAAGCTGAGTATCTTGTTTGGTTGTGGTAATAAGAACTGTAATTACTTAAGAACCCAACTAAAATATTACAAGGTAGAAGGGCGAAATATATTTACGTTGATATCTTTTTTTTTTCTTTTTTTCCCACTTTTGGAAAATAAACCGTGAATAATGTTGCAGCTTATTTCATTTGAAAGTATGAATATCTTTTCTTGTATAACATTCGTCTTCATAGCTATAGACAATGTCGTAGAAATAATGGACAAATAATGTCGAACAAAAAACGCGAAGGTGTATGTGAATGCATATCGTTCCAGAACGGCGTGAAACGTTTCTGGCGATAACTTGTCGCAAGATACAGGAGAGTGTGAAGAGGCTCAGTGGTATGAACGACATGGTGACGCTGCAGGTGAACAGGGACAGTGGAAGACATGGAAGAATAAGAGGTCCGGGTGGAAAGCAGTGCTATTTCGATAAGCTTTGTGTTGTTCAAATTCATGCTGGGTCTCCAGACGGATCTACATCTACATCTACATAGATACTCTGCAAATCACATTTAAATGCCTGGCAGAGGGTTCATTAACCACCTTCATAACTTTTCTCTACCGTTCCATTCTCTAATAGCGCGCGGGAACAAAGAACACCTAAATCGTTCCGTTTTCGATCTGATTTCTCTTATTTTATTGGGATGGTCATGTCTCCCTAAGTAGGTGGGTGCTAGCAAAATATTTTCACATTCAGAACTAAAAGTCGGTGATTGAAACTTCGCAAACAGATCACGCCGCAATGAATAACGTCTTTCTTTTAATGATTTCCACCCCAATTCGTGCAACATTTCCGTGACGCTTTCCCCCCCGTAACGTGATAAAACAAAACGAGCTGCCCTTCTCTGAACCTTCTCAATATCTTCCGTCAGTCCCACCTGGTGAGGGTCCCACAAGGGGCAACAGTACTCCAAGAGAGGACGCACAAGTGTGATGTAGGCAGTCTCTTCGGTGGAGCTGGTGCATCGTCTAAGCGTTCTGCCAATGAAACGTAACCTTTGGTTCGCCTTCCCCACAATATTTTCTATGTGTTCTCTCCAGTCAAAGTAATTGTAACTCCTAGGTATTTGGTAGAATTTACGACCTTAAGGTTTGACTGATTTATCGCGTAATTGAAGTTCAGCGGATTTCTTTTAGTGGTCATGTGTATTACTTCACACTTTTCTTTATTTAGTGTCAATTGCCAATTTTCGCACCAAGTAGAAATTTTGTCTAAATCGCTTTGCAGTTGCTGCAATCTTCACACAATATTTCTGCGTCCCACTTTGCCGCCATCATCATGTGAAAAAGGTTATGCCACTCTCGACGTGACTGATGTACTAGAAACTGTGAACGACAGATCATTTATATGAAGCCAATTTCCAAAAGCGCGTGCGCCAAGTTTGCTCGTAGTTGCTGCCTCTGGCGCAAGAGAAGTTGCAGCGCCTGCAGTGGTGAACTCTGTCGAAAAACAATATATCGTTAAAGATTGTCACTCGTGGCCGTCAGATTTAGATGCCGATGTTTTTTCACTTCCGACCACACAGGATTCCATGTTTTACTCAGCGGGAATCCACCATGTCGGTTAATGGTATTATCTGTTAGTCTTATTTCAACAGATTCTTTCACAACATAATCGCAGTAACGCGATACATTGGCAACTACAGTACTTATGTCTCACCGTATAGCATCATGTGTCCTTATGCACGGCAGTGTTCAGCCACCGCAGGTTTATCAGGCTGCAACAATCGCATTTGGCGATGAGGTTCAACATATCTGCCGGTGAGATGTAATAGGCAAGCTACAGAGTAAAACGTTTGCCGTTGTAGCACCCAAATAACAAGATAAACAATTTCAATATAACATGAACTGTTAAATGCGAGTTTGCGACTTCTGAGTACCGGTAGAATAATATACACGATTTCTAAATAAAGTAATTTATAATAGAAGACACATACATTGCTAGGAAAACAACACAAATAGTATTTCATTAAAAAGGTAATGCAGTCAACAATCCGAAGATTGGTTTGAACACCACAGTGCTTTACTAGGCATGGCCCTGTTTGGAGGTGGTATGCCGTTGCCTTCCTCCGACCTTCGAACTGACTTACCCAGCCAGTTATAGGGGCACCTACAGTTTAACGTGGGTTCCGAACCACGGTGCTACTCGGTATTTTTCACATGCCAGAGGTGAAAGAAGTGGAAAGTGACAGATAAAAATCCTAGGACCTGGCGGGGATCGAACCCGCGACCTTGGATTTGTAGTCTGGCACTCTACCACTGTGCAACCGAGGCGCACTAGTATTTCATTACAAAATACGAAAATAAGCATAAGCACATGGCCACAAAACTAAAACCTGTTAATATGCATTTTATGAAAACATTAACAGAAGTACTCTGTGTAGAGATATAATATACTGTATGTTTGAGTAGGAACAGGCCATGAACACACAAAACCTGATAAATATTACGAACTTGACAGCATGGGCACCATTGTAGATAAGCTAAACCTATAAAAGTATTTCGATGTTCTTGTATCTAGTAAAACAACTAATATCTTATTTCATAATTCTGTAAATGGTAAGAATATTTTCCCTTTACTATTTTAAAAATATTAGTATAAATGACTAATATATTGTAGTATTTCATAGTTAAGCATATTTCGGATCTTTAATCATATTTACGAAATTATCATGAATTGATGTAAATTAGTACCTTAATTTTGGGATGTAGAACTGTTATTAACTTACCTTGTCATAACATTGCAAAATTCATTGTTTTTCATTTCTTTATATGCATGTCATTGTTTACTTTAAGTATATAAGGAGGCGCCACAGAAGCTCCAGATCGCCAGTCTTGTAGTAGCTTACGAAGCCGTCACCGTGCAGGTTTGGACACCGATGTATTTATTGGTGTGATACATTGTTGGGTAAAAGTTATGTTGAATTAAACAGTTTTAGTCACATACCTGGCGTTTGATCTGAGTTCTTGCTTTAATTTTGACGCACACACGAAATGGAGAACATTACTCCAGCTGCAAGTATACTGAAAGAATTCTAGGGACTCCTGTAAGTTGATAATGTAGTTGCAGTTTTATAAGAAGTTTCTACATCCACGAGATATTAAGGTAACACTGTTCTGAACTTTGATGCTGTTGAGATCTGCTAAAACGTAATCACCACAACCACTGAGTCGGTATAGTGAACATTTTAAAATAGTTACGTTTTAACGGTACGAATAGTTTGGCCAATGTAGCCTATGTTTTACCATACTTGCAAGGTGTTTTGTAAACGCCAGGCATCCTCAGACCTTAATTGTCTTTAACGGAGTAAAGAATTCCTCTTGCTGGCGGACGAGAAACACATCTGATTTCATTTTTCTTCAAGATTCTACCTATCTTGGCAGACACGTTCCCAGCGTATGGTGAAAGGCGACAGAACTAAATGTGTCTTTAGCTGGTTTAGGTAGCGGTCCATACTGAAAAGCACGTCGAATCTGTCTGTAAAGCCATATTGATTGAACACTACCCTAAGATGTTGCAGCTCCTGTGGTAGGTTCTCATCAGCATCCAAGTTAGCAATCCGAGTTAGCATACTCTATTAACCAAGGCCTGTGGGCCTCCTGTACGTTGAAAATGTGGATGACAGCTGGTACCATGTAAATACCGATGAGTATGCGTTGGTTTCCTGTGAACTCTGTGACAAGACGACAGAACTCTTGGACGCAGAGTTTACGGGAAACCACACACACACACACACACACACACACACACACATATATATATATATATATATATATATATATATATATATATATATATATATATAAGGCTTATGGGACTTAACTACAGGGTCATCAGTTCCTAAACTTACAAACTACTTACGAACTAGGACGGCACAAATATCCATGCCCGAGGGGGGGATTCAAACCCCCGACCGTAGTGGCCGTGCAGACCGTGACTGAAGCGCCTCAGTCCCCTCGGCCACCGCGGCCGGCGACTGCTAACAAAATATGTTCGCATTCGGAAGAGAAAGTCGTTGAAAGAAATTTCTCAAATAGATCTCGTCGCAACGAGTAACGCCTTGTTTTAATGATTTCCACCCCAACTCGTGCGTCATTCCCGTGACACTCTCTCCCCTATATCACGAAAATACAAAACGAGCTGCCCTTCTCTGAACTTTCTCTAAATCGTCTGTCAGTCCCACTTGAGGGGGATCCCACAAAGCGCAACAATACTCCAAAATAGGACGTACAAGCGAAGTGTAGGCAGTTTCTTTAGTAGAGGTGTCCCGTCTTCTAAGTGTTCAGCAAACGAAACGTAGTCTTTGGTTCGCTTCCCCTATAATATTTTCTATGTGTTCTTTCCAATTTAAATTGTTTGTAATTGTTACCCCTAGGTATGTAGTTGAATCTACGGCCTGTAGTTTTGACTGATTTATCGTGTAAATGAATTTCACCGGGCTTCTTTTAGTGGTGATATGGAAGACTTCACACTTCTCATTATTAAGGGTCAATTGCCATTTTTTGCACCATGCAGATACGTTTTCTAGATCATTTTGCAGTTGCTTTTGATCTTCTGGTAACATTACTAACCGATAAGTGACAGCATCATCCGCGGACAACCTAAGAGAGCTACTCACACCATCTCCCAAATTGTTTATATAAATAAGGAATAGTCTTCTGTTGGCATGGTCGTGTGTGTTGTCCTAAGTCTAAGTCTAAGTAGTTTTCAATTCTAGGGACCGATGGCCACAGAAGTCTGGTGCCTTAGGATTACAAAATATTGAATTTTTCTTCCTCTTTTCTTTTTTTTTATTTTTTATTTTTATCGAAGGTTGCGTAACCTAATATTCAATTTTCCTGTCACGTCATCAATATGAATGTTATTCTTTAAAGCTTATACAGTATGATGGCCTTAGTGTCGCTCATTAACGGAGACATAAACACACGAATTAATTCACATACAGTATAGTAAGAAACAAAGCCACAGTTTCTCTCATCCCCAACCCAAAGCTAACGTGTCTTATTTGGTGCGAATATTATTTAACCCTTTAATGCATAGTGTTGCTGATCAGCTACATTATTTATTTTTCCCATTATCTCTCAAACTGATCAACATTTTACCACAAATTAATCTGCAGCTGCTTGTATGCATAGTGTTACATATGCTAGTAGCTCGTCCTAGAAATTATAAATTGCAGAGTGCTATTGAATCATTTCGAAAGTTAGCTGCATTGAGTTAGTCCTAATATGTGCGTTTGTTTATATTAGTATTCCTCCTTTGCCATATAAAAGTAGTTAATCACATATTACTGTTGTATTATAAGTTACTTTTTGGAAATATGAGAGGCATAATAGAGACATTCACTACTACTGGCAAATCATGTTAGCGCTATTTAGCTGACCAGCTATGAATTTTTTGTTGCAAGTAGTACATAATAATTTTAAGGAATATTTATTTCAATATTTCTCTCAGTATATACGCACTATACATTCATCGTCGTACTTTTTATAGCTTCGAATAAAACGTCATGCATTAAAGGGTTAACTTCTGAAAGAACACGAAACTACTGGGACAAGCTTGGGAATTAGGGGAGGGGGGGACATTGGGACGGAACAAAATAATTATACTACAATCTCAGTAACTAGGACTTAAAAGTCTGTTGCTAATACAAAAATTAACCAAACATACTCGCAAAAAGAACAAAAAAAGAAATAAATTGCATTAGTAATTAGAGAAATACTTTGTTTTATATTTGTCACATGCAAAGAAGTAGGAAAGACAGTTATTACTACTTACGAAATTTATTTATATCTGAATTATATTTTCTACAAGAATGTATGTCCTTTACCAGTTCAATATTTTAAGGTTGGTTGTCATAAGAATCAACTCATGAAGTATTCTGAAAATGAGTTTTATTGTAATTGTAACGTTCACAGTTTTCTCACTAAATCTGTAGTTTTTGTCAGTAAAAATATTCGTGATGAAGAGCACTATTTCTGCAGCAGCATTAGTGCCCGGTAGAGCTAGTACAAAGCAAGTAATGATCTACAAATGTTTGAACCGGATATCTACAGAAAATCAGAGGCCGGTTTTTACCATCTTGCTTCGCAGTTCTGAATAATCCAATTTTCTCTTCACATATATTGTTAAAATGGTTCACTTCATAAAAAAAAAAAAAAAAAAAAAAAAAAAAAAAAAAAAAAAAAAAAAACTGATCTTTCTTTCAAAGTATTTTCACCAAACTCCGATAAAGTTGTAAGAGGATATTTGAGCTGAGCCCAGTCATATGGTTTTAGCATATGTAATGGTTAAGTCCATTTCTCGATGTAATCAGTGAACGTCTCGTGAAATGAACTTGAAATGTCCACGAAATGAAACTCTTTCAGCATGCCATCTTGGAGCAATGAACTCATTAATGTCTGAATTCTTTTATAGTTGGAAAAGATGAATATGTTATGTGAAAGCATTACGTAGTACCAACCAAACAAATTCAAAAATAGACGTCGAGTTAAAGACTATTTTCTTTATTTTTGGATTATGACCATTAGACTTGCTCATAATAGTTCGCGATCGGAAGCGCTCACTTTAGTTGTCGGCTCTGCCGCGAACTAGTTCGTTCTTTTATTTCGTCCGCTCCCAGTGACAGCTGAGCGGCGTGGTCTGCGAATGCAGGTGGAGGGAGAAGTTCCCCCACCTAGCTGCTTCATGCGCTTACTGCTTGAGCCGCTAACGATGTCACGCAAACCAAAAGAAACAGTTTGTGGTTAATTTCTCGCGTGTAAGTTTAGAGTTATCTCTATATCTTGGCATTATGGAATTTATTAGTCAGATATTGCAGAGTACAGAATAATTCAAAGCAGAAATTTTGTAGCACTGAACTATGTAATTTAGAAGGCAGGCGCTAAGCTCGAAATGGCTTTCATCAGCAGAAGGCAAACACGTGATTTTTAATTCTGTTCGCGACCTATCGCGCATATTTTAGTTCGCGACCTATCGCGTATATTTTAGTTCGCGACCGGTAGCTCTCCTTTTAGTTCGCAGCTCGGCCGCGAAGTAGGTCGCTCTTTTTAGTTCGTCCGCTCGTTTTGGCTTTTGCTACCGCTACTAAAACTACAGCTGAGCTGCATCTCAGCTCGAAATGACGGCAACTGGCAGAAGGGAATCACGCGATTCTGCGCGCTCTCGCATCCTCTCGCTGTTACCCGTCAGTCTTCGGAAAAGGAGCGTACGAACTAAGAGGCGAGGTATCTGTGAACTAGTTCGCGTAGTTCGTCTGTGGGAGCGCTCTTCCGAACTAGTTCGTTCGCGAACTACATAAGACTAATGACCATTCGTTCTCCATTTGATTATACTGTACATTACTTAAAAACATGTTATTGCAAAACATATGGGACGGTTAGTATAAACCCAGACAACATACGTCTCGTATTCACTTTGTCGGGACGACGGGACACTTAGACTAGATAAGGGACGATCCTGCAAAATACGTGACGTCTGGTCATCTTAGGTAAGGCGAGGTGCCACAGCCGGCTCGCGCGAGTGAGCAGCTGGCTACAGTAGGGCGCTCGTCAGCTGTGAGCGGCTCGCAGACACTCGTGTAGCAGGGCCCTAAGTCATTTCAGCTCACTGCAGCCGACTCAACAGTCTTGTGCGTAAAAGAGCCCCATGCGCTGCAGTTGCGCAGCACCTCCGACGACCTCGCTCTATTAGGGCTACGACATGAATAGGGATACCAAATAACCTGGTTTATACGGGTAACACTGCACTGTTTCAGCCCTCTGTTGCAACTAATTTCTCTAAGTGGGGAGTTATAAAAATGGGGTCCCACGAGGTTCGGTCTTGGGTCTTTTGCTGTTCTTAAGATTTATTAATGACTTGTCATTTTACGTTCACGAAGATGGTAAGCTAGTTCTTTTTGCTGACGATACAATTATAGCTATGACGGCTGACAAACGGAAATTAACTGATGAAATTATAAATGATGTCTTTCAGAAAATTATTAAGTGGTTCTCTACAAATGGACTCTCATTAAACTTTGATAAAACCCAGTTTCATACAGTAAATGATACGACACCATTAATAAATTTAGACTTTGAACATAAATGTGTAGCTAAGGTAGAATATTCAAAAATTTTAGGTGTTTGCATTGACGAGGGATTGGATTGGAAAAAACTCATTGAAGATCTGCTGAAACGTTTGAGTTCATCTAGTTATGCTATTAGAGTCATTGCAAAATTAGGTGATATACATCTCAGTAAATTTGCTTACTATGCCTATTTTTATTCACTGCTTTTATTTGGGGTCATATTCTGGGGCAAGTCAAGATTGAGTAATCAGAATCATTGCTGGAGCCGACCCAGATCATCCTGCAGACATTTATTTAAGGATTTAGGGATCTTCACTGTAGCTTCACAATATAATCACTCATTAAATTTGTTATTAACAATCCTACCCAATTCAAAAGTAATAGCAGTGTGCATAGCTACAACACTGAGAAACTGAGATATTCACTATTCAAGGTTAAATATATCTTTGGCACAGAAAGGGGTAAATTTCACTGCCCCAAAAGTCTTCGGTCACTTACCAAGTAGCATAAAAAATCTGACAGATAGCCAACTGGTATTTAAAAAGAAATTAAAGGAATTTCTGAATGGAAACTCCTTCTACACTTTAGATGAATTTTTAGATAATTAAAAAGAAAACAAAAAATAATAATAAAAAATTTAAAAAATGAAAATTAAAGAATCCTTAAAATATTGTCATGTATAGACACCATTTACTAAAGTGACACGTTCCACATCATTACGAAATGTCGTATACGTATATCTATGGAACAAGTATTAATCTAATCTTATTCGCCTTCCCCTGAATCCCCTAGAAAAATCAACAGGAACCGCCACTGCTGTCCATGCCACGCATGTGTGTATCTGTACTGGTCGCAGTCGGTGACGAAGGGGCGCTGGGGGGGGGGGGGGGCGGAAGGTAAGTTTAGGGACAGATGACCCCGTAGGTAAGCCCCATAAGCTATACAAACATTTGAACTTTTTTTTTTAGACATCAAAATATCGTACTGGTAACGAACATCTGAAGAAAATGTGTTACGTGATCCCGTAACTGTTTTAAGGAGTGTAGATTAGGAGGGGTGACCAGAGTCTGTTCCGTATGGGGAGAACGGTGTCGATGTGTCAGCCGCCAGCGCAGTTGGTCGCGAGATGAGTTCGTGGAGCCTGGAATGGCTCGCTCTGCGGCTGGAGGCGGGCATTGCGGTACCGCAGCCTCTCGCGTTCAATTAACCGGAACAAGCGCTCGCTGCCCGCACCGGGATTTCGCACCGACCATTATAGCCAGCTTTCTTTATCTACATCTGTACGGCCGGGGAGTGTTTCAGCTCCTACTAGAAGGTCCGCCATTCTCTGTGCCACTCGAGTACGGTGCGTGGCTAGGACGACTATTGGAAAATCTGCATGTCAGCTCTACTTTCTCTGTCTTTCTCCTCGTAGTCATTTCTAAAGATCGTACTAATACAGGGTGTCCAGAAAACGACTCACTGATTTCAAACTTAAATATCTCGAAAACAAAGATCGATAGAGGAATGCAGTAAACGGTATGTTTATTGTGAAAGCTGTAAGAAGTTTATACAGCAGTTTAAATAATAGTTACATAAGCTGCTAAGAGATGGCGCTGTAATCGCCATACGTAATGTCTAGTATAAATAGTGATTCGAAGCCCAGAGCGATCAATTCCACTATTGAAACGTGAAAGGACGTTACCGTACCGAAGGAAGAGATTAAAACCATGTACTCCATTGAATAACGCGTTTTTCTGGTGCTAGAGTACCACAGGTTAGAAGAGAGTCCTACGGCAACAAGGCGAAGTTTTCAAGCACGATTTAATGTCCCATAAGGACCTGATGCGAAAGCCATTCGTACGCTCTTCGCAAAATTTCAACGAACAGGCAGCGTAACTGTTGATTTAGTGAGGCATGTTGCGGATACGCCTGAAAATATCGCCACAGTTTCTGGAATTATTCAGCGAAATCCAATGTCATCCGTCCGTAGATTTGCATCTGAGACTGGTTTGAAGCGTTCCAGCACGCAGAAAGTACTGAGAAAGAGCCTACACATGTTTCCATTAAAAATTCAAACGCACCAGTACGAGCTGTGCAACAATGGGTTGCCTTTGCTAATCAGATGCTCACAATGATTGACAGTGAAGGATTTGATGTTGGCTGCATCTGGTTTACAGATGAAGCACGCTTCCACCTGAATAGATACGTGAATAAGCAGAACTGGCGATTTTGGGGTTCCAAAAAGCCATACTGGTGGGAAGCGAAAACCCTGTATTCTCCTAAAGTTACTGTGTGGGCTGCAGTATGCAGCAGAGGCAATTTTGGCCCTTTTTCCATCCGAGAAACGGTCACTGGTGCACGTTACGTTGCAATTTTGGAACAACACAGCAAGTGTTAGAGGATCTACCAGGTACTGAATGGTTTATGCCAGTGGAGCCACGACCACATCGGACCGAACAAGTGTTACGCTTTCTTGACGAATACTTCGGGAATCGAGTCATTGCTTTGGAATATCCCAAATTTACTGGTGCAGGCATGGATTGGCCTCCATATTCACCGGATTTGACTCCCTGTGATTTTTTTTGTGGGGCACAGTAAAAAGAAATGGTCTACCCGAAGCATCCCGCCACGCTGGACGAGCTTGAATCGGCGATCTCTGTGGCATGTGAGTCCATTTGGTTGAGACACTACGAAATGTGATAGCGAATTTCATTCTTCGTTTGCGCCACCTCTGTAGTGCCAATGGTGAACATTTTGAAAACATTGTGATGTGATTGTTTGCAAAGAGTGTTTTCCTACGATTATTTCACTTATGTATGCTGATATGAGCTGTACAGCGTACGGTGCCATCTGTTAGCAGCTTTTGTAACTATTATTTCAAACTGCTGTATAACTTCCTACAGCTTTCACAATAAACATGCCGTTTACTGCATTCCTCTATCGATCTTTGTTTTCGAGATATTTAATTTTAAAATCAGGGAGCCCTTTTCTGGACACCCTGACTTTTGCTTGACTCGTTTTGAAATGCATTCTCACACCATTTTCACTGTGAGATTCTCCTTGCATTTCAATATCTCTCTTGTAAACTTGTTCCAAGAATCTGCTAAGCACCTGATACCGCCCTATCGTGTCAATGTTTAATTACCTGTGTAATTGAGCTATGACATCATGATGCTATCTATGTTATGCGGTAAATAATTCATTGATGTAGATTCAGAAGTTTCTGAGAAAAAGGGACATTCATACTGAAAAATGTATTTTTGAGAAAATTGCGTTTAAAGAAAAAATTTTAATATACAGCCAACTGATACACAAAAATATGTTAGAATCTTCCTGGACGGTAGTCCTCGTCTTTTTATTCATCTTTCTCACCCAGTGCTGTCCTCCTTCTCTTGTATCTGGCTTCTTTTGACATACTGTTTGTTGCAATCTCTGCCTTCATGATTCGCAGTTGGTCCGAGTCTATCACACTTTTGGTTTTTGAATTCCAAGATGCTCCAGATTCTGTAGTCTTCCAGAACAGTCATCATTAAAGGTAAGGACAGTGTCGAAAACACTAAGTTCAAAGACTGGCCTTCCATCAAACACAGAAACTAAAACACAGTTAGTGGATAGTTATTGTTGTTGTTAAACACAAACAAATTTACAGTTCAAAGGGTTTATTGCGAAGTACCATTAGTGTAGGCTGCTTATGAAACGGGCAATTCTCTACAATAACAAAGCACAGGCTTCTAGACTATATAGTCCCAGAGAAAAATTCCAGTATGTGAAATGATAGTAGGAAAAAAATTCTCCGTAATGTCAGTGCATGATTATTTTCAAATTTGTATTTAAAATAGTTAATAATCGAATATTTCAATATAATAAACACCAAATTAAGCATACATCTGTATTTTCATAATTTGCACAAAAGTAAAAATGACAAATTTTGTCATTTTTGGCGGTACGACTCCCTTAAGGCGTAATGCCATGGATTGCGCTGCCGCTCCCTGTCGGAACTTCGAGTCCTCCATCGGGCACGTTTGTATTGTTCTTAACATACGTTAGTAGTTTGTAAGGCTAGGGATCCATGCCATCAGCAGTTTGGTCCCTTAGGACCACAAATATTGGAACATTTCAAAGACCCTCGCGTTTGTTTCTCGAGCTACTCACGAAATGAGCTGCTCTTCTTTCGAGCTATCTTCTCCATTAATCCCATTTGGCACGAGTGTCACACTGGAAGACAATACTCAAGCATGGCTCGTGCAAGTGTTCTACAAGTCTCGTTGAGGAACTACGCAATATTAGCATTATTTCAGTGAACCTCAAAATAGTATCTCCATCTACTACAACTTTGTGTGTTGTCATTCCACTTATGGTCATTGCGGACGGTTAATCTAAGGCGTTCTACAGTTGGTGACCAATATACATTTAATGTGCCCAAGACGTGCCCCGGCATATAGATTCTCTAAAGATTATATATGTTACATATTGATTGGAGTTAATAATATTTGCAGACGAGAAGCTTGTTGCACTGATATGGCAAACCGTGCTATCAGGCTTAATCATAGATTTTACTGTTTATTTCAGTCTCTAATAGCGCATGCATTTTGCATGTTCCACATCACTTTTTTGACAAAGAGATTTCTGATTTGTTTCAAATGCCGTTTTACAGATGTTCTACAAACCACTGTCCCGGAACATAATACACACCGCGTTTTCGGCTTTACGAATCATGCCATATTTAAGAGTCCACCAGCTTTTGCCCTTTTTTTCAGACTAGCCACGTTGAATAATATTCACAAGTTGTAAATGTAACTCTCAGGTTTAACCATCCAGATCTTTAAATTCGATGAATGTCAAGAAATATATTCTGAAACGCACTTCGTTGTTGGAGCCCGTAGATTGGTTCCGACAATCAGTACTTCCGACTTTCACTGAAAAGTAGACCTCCTGCTCATAGCATTTCTGGAACAAGGGTCCTAGTCGTCGCTCTTGAACTGTAGTTCCATTCGACTGCAGAGGATTTACGCAAAATAGGTAGGCAACATGGCTATTAGCTTATAGGTGCCACGTATCAAAATGCATCACGGGGTTTTTATGTATGTGAGAAATTTTGTCGAACATGCCCTTCTTGTTTCGGAAAAAGACATCTAATAGCATCCATAATTGCACGATAAAAGTGGAAGAGATTACCATCAACAACATTTATAAACCACCATGTGGCCTTCAGACATTCTGCTGACTACTGCCCACCCATCAGCGTACGCTGGAGATTTTAACAACCGCCACCAACAATCGAAATACAGACAAAACAATAAATCCACATTTGTCTGTATTTCGATTGTTGGTGGCGGTTGTTAAAGAATGAGGTAAAAAGGAAGACCTATATCTGGTATTTGAAACAAAAGACTTGGCAACATTCAGATCGACCGCTTGGCAAAGTGAACACAATCCAGGCCTCTGCTTCGTATCCTGCGATGATAAAGGTCGACCTGAGCCTATATCCAGAAACGTCATACCAACTTTCCCGTACAGTCAACACAGACCTGTAATTCTTAACATTGGAACATCTGTTCCACTAGTGAAATCTGTACGGCCCTGATGGAATTTCCAGAGAGCTGATTGGCAGAAATTTTGCAAACATTTGTATAAATTCGTGAACTTTATTCCAACAAAACCTAACAACTACAACCGATTCGTTGGAGCATTCCTAACCACTGTAAGGAAAATATATATACATATTGTACCCCGTGGGTACAGGAAGGAATATATACCTGGGTAAAACGAGCATTGTAAACAACGTTATGAAGAATACAGTAAAACTGAAGATAGTGCAATTGCAGACGACGTCCTCCACAACTTCGACATTGCTGGGATGACACGCTGGTCTGAAACGATGCAAAAGGCCTGGATCTCATTACGAAAATTTGGTGGAGCATCTAGTTAATGTGGGCAAAACTCAGGCACTTCAGTCAACCAAATTGCGAATCACTTATTTGAAACGTCCAGGGTTCCTAGTGATACGCTACATACTTCCAGGATAATGAGAGAAGGCCCTGAAAGACCAATGCACGAAAAAATCCAGTTTCTCCTCACCGTTTACAATCACCAAATGGACGAGACCTTGAAACAAATTAAACTTGTCAAGGCACTTGGCTTGGAGAAAATCCATTCTGAATTCTTAAAAAAAAAAAAAAAAAAAAAAAAAAAAAAAAAAAAAAAAAAAAAAAAAAGGCAACGCTGCATAACCACCTGATCTCCCTCAAAATTTTAGACCAATCTCCTTGCTTGCCTGCACATATAAACTATTAGAAAGGCTTATCTACAACAGAATTAGTGGCCACATTTTGGAACAAATACCAGTCGAGCAAGCAGGCTTCAGACCTCACAGGAGTTCCTGTGATCAGGTGCTCGCTGTATCCACTGCCATAGAAGCTGGATTTTGAAAGAACCTTAAGATATCTGTAGCATTTATAGATGTGTCTGCAGTATAAGACACTGCATGGAAGGATGCAGTAATCTACAAAACAAAGGGTAACAAAGAGTCAGACCCCTCATTAGCATGATAAGCAGTAGATAGTTTTGCGTCTGTGTGGGATTGAATGTCAGTAAAGAGAGAAAACTAAACAATGATATACCTCAGGGCTCAGTCCTCTCCCCTTTACTTTTCAACTTTTACACATCTAATCTTCCTAACATCACATCGACGAAGTTCTGTTATGCAGACGATATCGCTCTTGCGACTAGTGCCATACAGAAACATTCCTAACCGAAGATCTAGCCCCTCTATGTTCGTATTTTAGAAATACTATCACAACAGAAGTTTGTGCATTCCACCTAAACAATAAGAAGGAACATGCTAAGCTTCAAGATCTCTTTAGTGGAACTGTACTAAACCATACAAGTTTTCCAAAATATTTTGGAATCATCCTTAACCGCACTCTTTCATTCAAAGAACACCTTGAAAACACTGCTATCAAGATTAGGCCACTGAATAATAATTCAGAAATTATGCGACACGACATGGGAAGCTTCGATGGATACCCGTGAATATCGTTAACAGCGCTAGTTATTTTAGGCTGCTGGATACTGTGCTCCAGTGTGGATGAACAGCTGCCATACCAACCTGATAGATATTCGACTGAATATTACTATGCGCCTTATATCTGGTACCATCACATTAACACCTACGTACTGGATTCCTTTGCTGTGTAATATATTTCCACCTGATATCCGCAGAACTTCGGCACTGCTTCGAGAATTCCATAAGATTCAGGAGAACACGGACCTGCCTATGCATGATAATATACCAGCGTTGTCTCCGCCCAACTCCACCTCTGAGGAAAGCTGAACAGCTAGCTTCTGATAACATAAAAATAAGAGATTTGTGGGAGCGAAATGTCAAACGATTGAAAGCCCCGAGATACGTAAATGGTTTTGCGACTACAATCACGACATTACCGGCGCAGAACTAGAAAGGAACCTCTTGGTGAAATAGAATGCGTACGCGACACGGTCGCTGTGCTGCCTCACTGCATAATTTTTTTTTTTTTTTTTTTTTTTTTTTAGACGTGACTGTGAAGCCTTGAAGCAGACAATCAAGTACATTAGGGAAGAGTGCCCTCTTCGAGCCTTCCAAGGGACATGGAGTGATTTCACGAGGGTTGACTCTGCAGCGCTGATCTGATTTAGGATTTAGATATTAAAATTTAGATAGTTAGTTGTTCTCGTTGTTTAGGGTTATGACCTCAAACCTGTAAAAGTTAACAAAAACTTCAACTGGATATAAAAATATTCTTTTGGATACGGAGATGAAGCCAATGGAGTGCTGGCATATTAAATTCACGTTATAGTGATCTAGTTACCAGTTGCTGGTGGGCCTCTGTGAGGGTGCCATGTAACTCCTTCATGTTGCTCGAGAGTGTGTAAAAAAGTGATGATGAGTGTGTTACTTTGTGTAGATAAATAGTGAGCCGCAGTAGCCCTGGTTAATTGTATGTTTTGCGTGTGGTAATATTCCGCTGATTTTCGTAAATTGTGCGAGCTATAGTTTATTGGTGAATGTCCGAAAATTTACAACTGCATAAATTTGAGAGTGAAGTTGATTCTAATGATTTGATACGTAAAGAAAGGTGCTCTGCAAGACTCATTATTTGATACCGTGTTATGTATTCTATACGCATCTGCTTCCATATTCAACTGCCACGCCGATAAAAATAAAGAAGAGTGTTAGCGGAAAACTGCTTTTATTTCGAGTAATTAGATTTCCTCATTGTCTCGTATTCTAACAACACACACTGTGTGCTGCACATTGTTGGAGTCCACGGACCTGAGGATAAAAGTTTCCAATGAGACATATTCGATTGACAGCAAGTAAGCAATCCTGAACTGTGTTCATGAATGAGTGAGTGTGAGAGAGTACACGCAATAGTGAGCTGGAAAAAACGTATAGTGAAACGTGGCAAACCTTTGGATCCTATACGTTGCAGGTATAGGCGGTACCTCTTTATTAAATTGTCATCATGATTTACATTTACATAGATACTCTCCAAATCACATTGAAGTGCATGGTAGAGTGTTCATCGAACAGCTTTTATAGTATTTCTCTACAGTTCACCTACATCGATACCTCTGTGCAGCACTCCACGAAGAATGGGCTGCCATTCCCCAAGAAAGCTTCCAGCACCTGATAAAACATGTGCATGAGAGAGTGGACGCTGTCATCAAGGCTAAGGGTTAGCCAACACTATACTGAATTCCAGCATTACCGATGGAGGGTGCCACGAACTTGTACGACATTTTCATTCAGCTGTCGGGACAATTTTGATCATATAGTGTATTTAGTACTAGGAAAGACACTGAATTAAAATTTGTGCTATAGCCGGGATTCGAATTCGGGACCTCCTGGTTACTGGACAGGCGCTTTAGACCGCTCAGTTAACACAGCATTATGTACAAAGAGACTACACTAACTGTCTTCAAGCAACTCTCCCTCCACACCACGTGCTTAATTCTGTCTCAATGTTCCCTGTGTATTGCGTACCAAATTGCGAAGGAACAATCCCGCCTTATTACTCAGGTAGAGATGATATAAATATCAGCGATAATTGTATCAAATTGCCAAGGCTCTCTTATACTGGAATAGCACTCCAGCAACGAAAATATTGTTGATACATAGTGTATTTATTAATTGTTTTGAACAATATTCAAATTCAAAACATTGCCGCCACATAATACATGTCGTCTTTGGCAGTGGCACGTTTGGCCCGCCCCTAGAGCCGGTCCTGGAGGAAGGAAAGAGTGAAGATTAGAAGTGTAAAGAAGGCACTGCCAGCGCGGACGAAAGCTGAGGAGCGTGCTGCGTTTTTTGTGGCAGACGTTCCGATGCGGCTGTCCTGCCTGCCCTCCGGGTTGCGCCACCGGTGGATTTTTTTGTGGCAACCGTCTTACGTAGCCTGGCCACAAAGGGTTGAAAGCATCTCGTGTGCGGGGAACGCAACCTCCCGGGGATAAGGTGGACAGGAATCTCTTAATTTTTTGCTTCCTCGGGAGCTACTATCTAGGTCCGATACATGTAGCGCCCTCTAGTAACAAAGAAACGGGGGCCCATAAAAAAGCGTGGGTAGTTCCAACCCTCTCATTTTACTTTCATGGCAGTCACGAGCGGGAACGGACGACGACTTCTCAGAAAAAAGGGAAAGTGGAGGACATAAACGAAAGTTTATAGGGGTAGGGACGGTATGTGGAGAATGCTAACGGTGTTGAGAACAAACTATAGACATTTTCTAATTATTAATTAACAAATGAAACTTATGTAAAGTCCAGACTGGAATATCGGTAATACAAACTCTGACAAACTTCGGTGAATAGCCATGTAACGCTTACCTTACTGTCTTTTGACAACATTGTCAAACAGTTCGTGACAAAAAAGGGGGTGATGCAACTTCACCATCCACCATATTCGCCGGATCTCAATCCTGTAGACTTCTTCCTACTCCCTCGACTCAAACTCGCTTTGATAAGGAAGAGATTTGACGATATTCCTGACATCCAATGATATGTGACGAGGGTTTTGAACACCATCCCAAAGGAAGCTTTCGTGTAAAGTTTCCATAGTTAAGGAAGGTAACTATTTTGAAGAACAGTAACGTAACTGTAATCCGTAGTTCGTCTACGTTAATGTTCAGGACTGTTCACTGAGGATAAAAAAAGACTTGAATTTCAGGCCATACTCCTCATTAGAAAGAGCCGGCACACATTCACGCAACTCAATCCATAGCTCAACAACTCGTGAGTTGTGCTTGAATGATAGCGCGAATTTGTGTGCGCTCCCTTCTTCTGATGAAGGCTTCGACCGAAAATTTAATGCGCGCCAGACTGCGGCTCAACGATGATCTTCACAGTAACTGCAACGTAATGCACAGTCTATAACTGCTACCGTAGAAGATATTTGTTTGTTAATCTATTGGACCAAACTGCGTAGTCATCAGTCCGTAGCTTACAAACTACTTAAACCTAGGTAAACTAACCTACGGACAAACACACATACCCATGCCCCAGGGAGGACTCGAACCTCCACGGCGAGCAACCGCGCGCTCCGCAGCGAGGTGCTTTAGACCGCTCAGCTATTCCACCGCGGCCTACCGTAGAAGAACGTAAAGTTGCAGATTTCGTGAAACGTAAAAATGTTGTAGCCCTTTAGTAAAGGATCGATGGATTACAGGTAAGAGTGTGTTATGTGTAAGACACACCTGGAACTAATTGTGTGGAGTTATGAAATGCAGCGGTGGAATAGCCGAGGGCTCTAAGGCGGTGCGGATTGCGTGGTTGATCCCCGTCGGAGGTTCAAGTCCTCTCTCTGGGATATGTGCATGTGTGTGAGTGTATATGTGCGTGCGTGTTGTCCTACGGTTAGTTCAAGTAGTTAGTAAGCCTAGGGATTGATGACCACAGCAGTTTGGTCCAACAGGTTTATAAACAAGTCATGAAATGGGAAGATATAGAGAAATTCCTATTCGTCTGTGAAAGACGTTGCTTAGGTAGTTGTTACGAGGCTTCTACTGAAATAACGTTCAGTTGGGAAGGATCCGTAACAAGTCAGTCTAACATAGAATATTGAGAGATATAAATAAGGGCAGTCTGGATCATGAGACTGTAAAAGAAATTTAGAGAACTGTGGTCGACAGACACTCGAAAAAAGAAACGCCAAATATCTCGGACTGGAGATGTGACTGAGAGTAAGTAATTGTAAAATTCTCCCCATTATGTTATTGTGGTGTGGTACAGAAACAATATGAAGTCATGAAGGTGTTGCCGCAGCCGATCATGTATCGATAAGTGAACACCGGAGCGCTTCCGCCACGGGGTGCGCATGCGTGTATTTCGATATGCAGTAAACCAGCATCTGTGACGTGCACGCGCATTGCCACCGCTTGTAAGGCCGCTCCCGGCACCTCGTCGACAGTCTTTGACTCACTCTGAAGATGGCCGGACGGTATGCAGCCGAAATATGAGCGGAAGAAGTGGATTTTGCGCGGCTGCATTCTCGAAATCTAATGGAGAAAACATATACTATCTTAAAGCCCGCTGCTTCGCATGCGTAGGCTGGTTGGTCTGGACCAATTGTTACTTCCTCAAAAATTTTCATAGATATAGCTTAAGTACTATCATAATGAAATGTTGTGATACTACTTGTAGCCGCGGCAGAATGGCCATGTGTATTGAGGCGCCATGCTGACCAAGAAAACATATACCAATTTGTTCTTCAAAAATGCCTTAATAGCAAAAGATTTTAAAAAAAATATAGCCTCTCCAATTTAACCCCCTTTACGGGTGAATTTCCAAAAATACCGAAACACGTATTTTTTAAATTCTAACCAACAATACAATTATCAGTTTTTGCAGCTCTAGCTTCAAAATTGCCTAAATAGCAACGTATTTCCAAAAAACGTTTCATCCCCTATTTCATCCTCGTACGGACGGAATATCAAAAAATCGCTTCGTAAATGACTCCTACAGAGTAAGATCAACAGCCTCTACAAATTTCAAGTTTCTATCTTCAGTCGTTTGGGCTGGGCGATGATGAATCAGTCACTCAGTCGAGACATTTCCTTTATACTGTATATAGAGGATAGAGATAATAGTATGTATAGATAATGCACGTAAAGAAAATTGAGATCGAAAACGGAAAGATTCAGATGTTCCTTTTTCCCGCGAGCTGTTAGAGAAAGGAACGGTAGAGAGATATCATGAAAGCGCATCGATGAACCTTCTGCCATGCACTTACATATGATTTGGGGACTATTTATGTAGATGTAGAGTTGTTATATGGTAACTTACGCGTCACATAATTGTGAAAATATTGAATGTCACTTTAAAAGGATTCATCATATATAAACTTTGGAAAACCGCACTTACATACAATTGGTTTAGTGTAAAATGTGCAAATGCCCAAGTTAAGTGGTGAAAGTATCAAGAACTGAGACGTGACACATTGCAACATGGAGATTTTTAATATGGCTTTGTTTTTCAAAGGATACTACTTGTAGCTACATCAAAGAAAACTTACAATCAACCCGAAGATTAGTCTGAACATTAATGTGCTTTATTACGCAAAGTCTTTCTATGTGTGATCTGCCTTTCCCTTCTTCCCATCTTTGAACTGACATCCATGTCAGAGTTTAACGTGGATTTAGAAGCACGGCGAAGTCATTGACAAAGGTGAAAAACAAATCGACTGCTGACGGAAACTTCCTCGAAATATTCAGAATTATTGAATAAAAGACTATCTTGGTTGCAAATCTGTTTTATTCAGATATGACGCGTTTCGCCCGATTAGGGCATCTTCAGATATCTTGACGTCCCTATAGCATAGAGTAGGTCTGAGTTTCAACTTATTTACATGAGCTGGCTGCAGTGGCCGAGTCGTCTGCAGCGCGCCAGTCACAGTTTGCACGGCTGCTACGGTCGGGGGTTCGAATCCTCCCTCGTGCATGAATGTTTAGTATAAGGTAGTTCATAAGCAGTATGTAAGTTTAGGGACGGATGACCCCGCAGTTACGTCCCTTAAGTTTAACAAACATTTGAACATTGTATTGACATGCGTCAGTACACATTTGTACGCTGCACCAGACAGTACATGTACCGACGCACATTTAAACGCTGCCCCAGGCAATACCAGTACTACGCACCTCATGAAAATTCATGTTGAAACGAAGACCTGCTCTATACTACAGAGACATCAACGTATCTGAAGATGCCCCAAGACAGTCCTTTATTCGAGAATTAAGACAATTTTGAAGCTAGAGCTCCAAAAATTGAGAATTGTGTTGTTGGTTAGAATTTAAAAAATACGTGTTTCGGTATTTTTGGATATTCACCCGTAAAGTGGGTTAAATTGGAGAGGCGATATTTTTTGTGCTATTAAGGCAATTTTGAAGCAACATCCACTTAAATTGGTATATGTTTTCTTGGTCAGAATTAAAAAGATCCGTGTATTGGTATTTTCAGTAAATTAATGATTTAGGGGCTGAAATAGGGGATGAAACCTTTTTTGAAAATACGTTGCTACTAAGCTAATTTTGAACCCAGAATTACAAAAAATGATATTTGCGTACTTGGTTGGAATTAAAAAAAAGACACATGTTGGGGCATTTTTCTAAATTCAGCTGTTAAGGGGTGCCATAGGGGGTTACAAGTAGTAAAATCAAATGTTGAAATGTTTGTAAATCTTAAGAGACTTACTTACGGTGTCATCAGTCCCTAAGGCTTACAAACTAATGCAACTAACTTAGACTAACTTATGCTAAGAACGACACAAATACCCATTGCCCGAGGGGCGAATCAAACCCCCGACGGCGAACAGCAGCGCGCATCGCAGCATGGCGCCTCAATACACATGGCCATTCTGCCGCGGCTACAAGTAGTATCACAACATTTCATTATGATAGTACTTAAGCTATATCTATGAAAATTTGTGAGGAAGTAACAATTGGTCCAGACCAACCAGCCTACGCATGCGAAGCAGCGGGCTTTAAGCTAGTATATGTTTTCTCCATTAGATTTCGAGAATGCAGCCGCGCAAAATCCACTTCTTCCGCTCATATTTCGGCTGCATACCGTCCGGCCATCTTCAGAGTGAGTCAAAGACTGTCGACGAGGTGCCGGGCGCGGCCTTACAAGCACGATCGCGTTGGCAATGCGCGTGCGCGTCACAGATGCTGGTTTACTGCATATCGAAATACTCATACGCGTGCCTCCCCCCCCCCCCCCCCTCCCGTGGCGGAAGCGCTCTGGTGTTATGGATACATGCTCAGCGGCGGCAACACCTTCACGTCTTCTCTGCAATTTCAGTACTCCAAGTGCAGGGTTCCAAGCTTTGTCTAAATTAAAACCTTTATCTCTGTTTATTAAGTTGTTGGCCAGTCTAATTTCAACAGCTTCCTTAAATATAGCACCCCGAAACGAAGATATGGGTGTCAAAATCTTCACATCACTATAGTTCATGGAATGACATGTTTCTATGCAATGATCAGCCACACCTGACGACTGGTTGTAATAGGCGAGTATATCTTCTGTGTTCAACGCATCTCTCGTGGACAGTGCGTGTTGTCTGGCCTATATATGTGATGCCGCGGTGGAGTAGCCGAGCGGTCTAAAGCTCTCGCTGCGGAGCGCGCGGTTGCTGGCCGTGGAGGTTCGAGTCCTCCCTGGGGCATGGGTGTGCGTGTTTGTTCTTAGGTTAGTTTAACTTAGTTTGTTTGTAAGCTACGGACTGATGACCACGCAGTTTGGTCAGATAGATTTACAAACATTTGTCTATATATGAATTATCACAATTTCCGCACCTGACTTGCGAAGCAACAAATCATCCTTTACTGACCCGAGTAAGGCTACAATCTTCACAGGTGGCCGGAAGATAACCTCAACACGATGTTTGTCGAGAATGCGGCTTATCTTTGACGAAAGAGCGCCCACATAAGATAAGAAGGCTCTCGATCTTTAACTACTATTTTCGTCTTCTTCTTCCACGTCACGTGTTTGCATTCTCAGACTCACATCGAATGCTCTGTGAATCTGTTGCTGTGAATATCCATTTGCTTTGAAAATTCTCTTCAGGTGTGTGAGCACTTTCTGCAAGGTCTCATCGTCTGATGTACAATGTGCTCTGTGTACCAATGTCTTAAGGACCCCTGCGGTTTTTGTGAAGGATGATGGCAGCTCCTGGCATGTAAATACAGATTCCTATGGGTTGGTTTTCGATATGCTGCATGTCCTAATACACCATCAGCTTTTCGACGAACTAGTACATCCAAAAAAGGGAGGCAGCCATCTTTCTGCATGTCCATAATAGATTTGATATTAGCATGGATAGAGTTCAGATGGTCAAGAAATCGATGTAACTCATCCTTCCCGTGAGGCCATACTATAAACGTGTCATCCACGTATCTCCAGAAGACCGTTGGTTTAAAACTTGCTGAGTCCAAAGCCTTGTCCTTGAAGTTTTCCATGAAGAAATTCGCTACCAGAGGGGATAGGGGGCTTCCCATAGCAACTCCGTCTACATCTACATACATACTCCGCAATTCACCGTAAGGTGCGTGGCGGAGGGTACACTGTACCACTACTAGCTATTTTCTTTCCTATTCCACTCCCAAATCGAACGAGGGAAAAAAGAATGCTTGTATGCTTCCGTACGAGCCCTAATTTCTCTTATCTTGTCTTTGTGATCTTTACGCAAAATGTAAGTAGGCGGCAGCAAGATCGTACTACACTCAGCTTCAAATTCCAGCCCTCTAAATTTACTTAACAGAAATTCACGAAAAGAACGTCGTCTTTCTTCCAGCGATCCCCAATTGAGTTGCCGGAGCATTTCCGTGACACTCGCGCATTGGTCGAACCTACCGGTAACAAATCTAGCTGCTCGCCTCTGAACCGCCTCTATGTCTTCCTTTAAACTGATCTGCTGCGGGTCCCAAACACTTGAGCGATACTCAAGACGTGGTCGTACAATCGTTTTATACGCGGTCTCCTTCACAGGTGAAGTACATCTTCCCAAAATTCTCCCCATAAACCGAAGTCGGCTGTCCGCCTTACTCACAACTGTCCTTACATGCTCGTTCCATTTCATATCGGTTTGCAATGTTACGCCTAGATATTTGAACGAGGGACAGCATCAAGAAGCTCACTACTAATGCTGTATTCGAACATTATGGGATTGCTTTTTCTACTCATGCGCATCACCTTACATTTTTCTACATTGAGAGCTCAATCTGCTCATAAAAGTCACCATTAGACTGGAAATAAGATGACGTCAGTACATGTTCAAACAAGGCGGTGATATCCTTGTCCGCCTACTCATGCGCATCACCTTACATTTTTCTACATTGAGAGCTCAATCTGCTCATAAAAGTCACCATTAGACTGGAAATAAGATGACGTCAGTACATGTTCAAATAAGGCGGTGATATCCTTGTCAAAATGTTGGCCAATTGGAGAAGAGAATCCTGTACAGGTACCTTGGGAAGCCCCCTATCCCCTCTGGTAGGGAATTTCTTTGTGGAAGACTTCGAGGACAAGGCTCTGGACTCGGCTGTGCGATCGCAAAGGCCCACTTTTAGTGTTACAACAGTAACCTAAAGAGGGCCAAAAACGCGCAGCGTAACGTGGCGCTTGACTCTTTAGCCACCTCTCCGCTGTTTTCACCCTGCGGCGGGCAGGCGTGGGGTAGAGGTCTGCACCTCGCTCGGTTTCTCGCTCGAATCGCGTGACACATGTCGTTATATGACACGCCGACAGGTGTCGGCACTGCAGCTTGCGGCAAGGCGTGTGGCTGCCCTCGACTTTTTCCGCGCTCGTTCGATCTCGGCACGCTCGACTGGCCCGACCACACTGCCCGCTCGCCACTCGAATCCAAGGCGAGTGTCGGGAGCAAACTACATGCTCGAGAATACATCCTGACCTCGAAATTTGGAATTGTTTCCTTTCCTGGGTGCTTCGAAAGCTGTTCTCTCGATCCAGTTGAACTAGCCATTCAGTTTCGCATTTTATACTTTACCATACACGTTATTATACGTGATTATCATAATGTTTCTGTGCTAAGATCATTTACTAAAAGAGTTTTCCAGGATCTTTCTTTCTTTCTTGGTCCCATTTTGTGGACTGTTAGTGCCTGTTTAGTGGCAGGTGTTACTTGCCGTCTTAACGAGGAAGTGATTGTATTTTATATCCATTCATCTTATCACTGTCAAGTTCTGGAATACTTTGTCCGTCTTTTATATTGATATTAAATACACGATATCGATGTACACCCTTTAGGTTAATTTTGCGCATCTCTTCACTGTTGTACCCCGTTAATATATATTCCCGTAGCATTTTGGCACTGTACGTGGTTGCTGCGCCTCTACCTTTTCCGAGTGAGTCCTTCACGGGAATTTTTCCAGCTGCAACATTCATATATCCCCCACTGCCACTGTCGTCTTTCTTATCTATGCATCTATGCAAGCTTTTGTGTAATATATAGGATCCTCGCTTTCTTCAGTGTCTTGATAAGAGATCGGCCTAGGTACATTGCAGGGGGAGTGACAATTAGTGGGACTGCTCAAAAAATTATTTTGATTTTATCGAAGTTGAATCTATGGAAATTGTCTTTCATCTAAAGATACTTTCATACCAAACATCATTAAAATCGCTTCTCTAGTGTCTATCGCCATGTTTCTATTTTAGCGACAATTTTGGTGGGACCTTTTCACCCCTTAAATATATTTCTCTGCCGCTAACAAAAATACGTGTCCCATAGTTTTCATGTATTATAACATATGCAAATTTCATAAAAATCGGAGAGTGACACTTGGGCAAGTTTCCTTTTGAGTACAGCGGCAGCACTACGCTGTGCGGCCTCTGCCCGCCCCGCCCCACGCAGCCTCATTCGAGTGTCAACACGCTCGCTCCGAGCGTACACACTCGGCGCGCCACCGCCGAGCGTTGCGCACTCGACCGAGTACGAGCGAGCGAAACCGGCGATTTGCAGACCTCTAGCGTGGGGAACAGCAGAGCCGTCGTGACGGGTAGGGAGCAGCGAGCACAGAATGACCCGCTGGTGGAGCCGGGTGGGCCGCCGGCGCTCTGGTTGCGCGGCGCGACCCCCTGGCCTGTTGGCGCTCTCGCCTCGCCTCGCGGCGACTGGCTGAGTGGCTTGTTGGGGATCGGCGATGGGGCCGCCGCGATTAACTGGGTCTGGTCGCGGCCAGTCGTGACCGACTGCCGCCTGCCGGGGATGCGACCAGACGCAACGGTACCGCGCCGCCTGCCCGCAGACACCTTCTCGAAACTAGCGGCCCACAATGGGAGCAGTCGTGTAGCACGTCACTTCCTGCCGCTGCTGTCCACCTTTCCGGTTACACGGGGAAAGGATTGTTTATAGGCTTTAAGATGACAGGTAAAGGCTAGTTTACACGACGACACTAGGTTTCATGAAATTGCGCTAATGGCCAGTGCGCATGCGCGGCAGGCGTTCGCACAACTCTTTGACGAAACTAACCAGTTTCGGCAGCTTCCAACTTTGGCGAAACTGATTGCGCGTGTTTTTAGGTTAGGTGATAACCAATACTGAACAAAACACAACATAAAGGGGGGAAAGGAAGAAATAATTCGGTTTTTGAACATATATGCGATGCATAGGTGTTTGTGCCATTTTAACGCTGAAAATTTCAGGAATAAGCAGCGGCGTGTTAGTGCTCTTGAAGCAATTATTCGCGAATTAAATATTGATGGGTTGACGATTAGTGAATTGCAGACTACATTCAATTCCAAATACCTATACAAACGAACTATGGCTACTGTGCATTTGGGAAAGCGGTATAGGTTCTGTATAGACGAATATCTATTTGACAAAAATGTAGTGCAATTTGTAATTTCAGTTCTAGTAACAATGCTTCACGCATAACAGTATCTCGTTTCTTTGTTGCATTACTAACTATGTTTAAAAGGAACGTAAACTGCTCTGGCGACATTCTGAGTTGATTAGCTTCTAGGGTCTTCGATCACAGTTTCTTTCAGCAAGATCGCTGACCAACCGAGCTGACGCCTTTTTTAATCCAGTCACGAACCCAAACACGTTCGTTATTCTTTTTATGTTTAGTTTTATACAGAGACTTCACACAGAGTAACAATAGCTCCGCCACAACTCTTACAGCTACCAAAACTTTCGTTCTACGGCGACTACGGCACTTACAAAACAACGAAACTGAAGTGTATAGTATTGGCGCCGTGTCTGCAGACATACACGAAACCAGTTGCGCGCAACTCATTTCATGAAACTAGTGTCGCAGCTAGTGTCATCGTGTAGACTAGCCTTACGTTTCTCCCTAATATTACTAAATGGTCAGTGGGCTTACAAGAGAGCTAAGGGTCGAGTGATTTCGCCGTGGCTGCCGCTGTTCGTAATACCGGAACCTGATATTCGAATAGACCTTCCAAAGTTTTTTATAGGATGCAACACCATACTACGCTGCTCAAAACAATTAGGGTATCAGGTCAGATATCATACACAATACACATCTCTATATAAAAGCGAAAGGACACTCGCTCACTCATTCAGTAACTAAACACGAAATCTTGACAACTTCTTCACGTATGAAACTCAAATTTGGCAGAAATGTAGTTTGTAGGTAGAAGACGTCAGCTAAGAAAGGATTTTTCGATAGGGGCAACAGTTGAGGAAATATGACATCATAAACAATGAAAACTTCCCCGTCTTGCGGCACTTTATATTGTATATATATATACATGTGGCGTCTGTTCGGAAAGAACAGACGTCACATTCTGATCCTGCAGCTGTTATTATTTAATATTCGTAGAATATATGACTTCAACTGCTATTGGGCAAAGCTGAAAATGTGTACCCAGCCGGGATTCGAACCCGGGTCTCCTGCTTTCTAGGCAGTTGCGCTGACCCCTACACATTTTCAGCTTTGCCCAATAGCAGTTGAAGTCATATATTCTACGAATATTAAATAATAACAGCTGCAGGATCAGAATGTGACGTCTGTTCTTTCCGAACAGACGCCACATGTATATATATATATATAATATGCCGGTGACGGGCAATGATCCTATCGTTAGTGGGGAGGGGTGGGCAAGTTTGAAGCCCTTACTCTTACGGGAATTAGTTAAACTACGAGTTTGAGTACTATGGGCAGGGCGAAGCTGGGAATTTGTATCTGACGGGAGTCGTGCATGGGTAGTCCTTGCAGGTGCGGTGAACACTGTGTCCCCAGTGGTGTAGGGGTCAGCGCAACTGCCTAGAAAGCAGGAGACCCGGGTTCGAATCCCGGCTGGGTACACATTTTCAGCTTTGCCCAATAGCAGTTGAAGTCATATATTCTACGAATATTATATACTTTATATTGTGTCTTTATCAGGGGCGGCCCCAGTGATTTTGGCGCCCCGTGCAAAAATTTCAAGCGCCACCCCCCCCCCCCCCCACCATACACACGCACACATATTTTGAGACTTTGTCAGTTTTATTCAAATATGACGTCTTATTTTCACATATTACACTCATGCGTATCTTTCTAGTGAATATGCCTTTAAGATCAAAGTAAAGTCAATGTTACAGAATACAATAAATGTCAAGAGGGCTGTAAAACCAGTTTTACAGTTTTCATTACTAGAAATCACTATAAGAGTTTTCAGGCTGTAATAAATAGTAGCATTCTGTTTCTTTGTATTTATGCTTATATCGTACTTGTGTTCTTAAATTAATGTTAATTAAACGGAACAGTGCCGAAGTTGAACGCAAGAATACACCTCGCCCTTCTACCGCTTCTCACAATCCACAGTGACGTCAAGCGGAAGCACCCGAACGCTGCCGAACACATTGGCTCAATCTTCTACATAGTAACCTTGCACGTTTATTTTGCTTGTAGGGTGACTCATACCAGTGTTGTCTGTATTGATGTCTATCAATCTGTAACAATTCGTATTTCCAACTTGTTTTAACATTTTTACATTTATGCACGACGCTCACTTTTCATTGTCTTGTATAATTTAACCTATAGGAACTACATAAAAATTCAGGAATTAGCCGCCCCCAGAAATCTGTCGCCTTGGGCGACGGCACGGTTCGCCCCTCTCTAGAGCCGGCCCTGGTCTTTATCAGTCAACTACGAGAAGGAGAGCACTTAGCGAATTACAACAAACTTTAAACATAATTTCAAACCTTTAATAAACTTTTTCTCACTGACAAAATGATTAAATGGAAAAAGTTTGTAGCTTACTACTTTTTCGGCGTTCATGCAGTAAAATTACGGCATTTGGCTTGACGTTATAATTTATTACTCGTACACTATTAATTGTGAGTTGGTTTACGTTTTAGGAGGCGATCCACTTATAATATTGTAAAAAGATATATGTTGTTGTTGTTGTTGTGGTCTTCAGTCCGGAGACTGGTTTGATGCAGCTCTCCACAATACCCTATCCTGAGCAAGCCTCTTCATATCCACGTAAGAACGGCAACCTGCATCTGTCTGAATCTGCTTACTGTATCCATCTCTTGGTCTTCCTCTGCGATTTTTACCCCACACACTTCCCTCTAATGCTAAATTCACAATTCCTTGATGTCTACGAATGTGTCCTACCAATCTATCCCTTCTTTTAGTCAAGGTATGCCAGAAATTTCTTTTCTCCCCAATTCTGTTCAGTACCTCCTTATTAGTTACGCGATCCACCCACCTAATCTTCAGCATTCTTCTGTAGCACCATATTTCAAAAGCCTCAATCCTCTTCTTGTCCGCACTGTTTATCGTCCATGTCTCACTCCCATACAAGGCAACACTCCACACGAATGCCTTCAGAAAGGACTTCCTTAGGCTTAAATCAATATTCGATGTTAACAAACTTCTCTTTTTCAAAAATGCTTTTCTACCCATTGCCATTCTGCATTTTATATCCTCTGTACTGCGACCATCATTTGTTATTTTACTGCCCAAGTAACAAAACTCATCTACCTCCTTTATTGCTTCGTTTCCCAATCTAATTCCTTCAGCATCGCCTGATTTTCTTAAGCTGCACTCCATTACCCTAGTTTTGCTCTTGTTAATGTTCATCTTATATGCACCTTTCAGCACACTGTCCATTCCGTTCAATTGCTCTTCCAGGTCCTTTGCTGTATCTGACAGAATTACTATGTCGTCGGCAAAACGCAATGTTTTTAATTCTTCCCCCTGAACTTTTATTCCTTCACCAAATTTCTCCTTGCTTTCCTTTATGGCTTGCTCAATGTACAAATTGAATAACATTGGAGAAAGGCTACAACCCTGTCTTACTCCGTTTCCAACCACTGCATCCCTTTCATGCCCTTCAACTGTGATAACCGCTGTCTGGTTTTTGTACAAGTTATAAATAACCTTACGTTCCCTATATTTTACTCCTGCTTGCTTCAGAACTTGAAAGAGTTTATTCCAATCAACATTGTCAAAAGCCTTCTCCAAATCTACAAAAGCTAGAAATGTGGGTTTGCCTTTTCTTAATCTATCTTCTAGGATAAGCCGTAAAGTGAGTATTGCCTCCCGAGTTCCTACATTTCTCCTGAACCCAAACTGATCTTCCCCGAGGTCGGCTTCTACCAGCTTTTCCATCCTTCTGTATATAATTCGCGTTAATATTTTGCAACCATGACTTATTAAACTGATGGTTCTGTAGTTTTCACACCTGTCTGCACCTGCTTTCTTTGGAATGGGGATTATAATATTTTTCTTAAAGTCTGAGGGTACTTCACCTGTCTCATACATTTTACACACCAGGTGAAACAGGTTTGTCATGGCTGGTTCTCCCAGAGACTTCAATAGCTCTGAGGGAATATCATCTACTCCAGGGGCCTTGTTTCGACTTAAGTCTTTCAGGGCTCTGTCAAATTCGTCTCTCAGTACAGTATCTCCTATTGCATCTTCATCTACATCCTCTTCCCTTCCTACAATATTGTCTCGAAGTTCATTTCCTTTGTAGAGCCCCTCTATATACTCTTTCCACCTTTCAGCTTTCCCTTCTTTGCTGAGAACTGGTTTTCCATCCGTGTCCTTGATATTCATAGAGCTGTTTTTCTTATCTCCAAATGTTTCTTTTATTTTCCTGTAGGCTGTATCTATTTTTCCCCTATTTATACATTCTTCTACATCGTTGCATTTGCCTTCTAGCCACTCCTGCTTAGCCATTTTGCACTTCCTGTCAATCTCATTTCTTAGTCGTCTGTACTCCATTTGGCCTGTTTCATTTACTGCATTTACATATTTTCTCCTTTCATCGATTAAATTTAGTATCTCCTGTGATATCCAAGGATTTTTTGTAGGTCTTGTCTTCCTACCTATTTTGTCCTCTGCTACTTTCACTATTTCATCTCTCAATTTTACCCATTCCTCCTCTAATGTTTTATTTTCCCTTATTTCTGTCTTTTGTTGCCTAAAGCTCCCTCTGAAATTCTTAAGAACCTCAGGTTCCTTCAATTTATCCAGGTCCCATCTCCTTATTTTCCTACCTTTTTGTAGTTTCTTCAGTTTCAGCCTACAGTTCATAACCAACAAGTTATGGTCAGAGTCTATATCTGCTCCTGGGTATGTTTTACACTGTAAAACCTGGTTCCGAAATCTATGTCTTACCATTATAAAATCTATCTGGTATCTCCCAGTGTCTCCTGGTCTCGTCCATGTATACAACCTTCTTTTGTGATTCTTGAACCAGGTGTTTGTTATAACTAAATTATGTTCCGTGCAAAATTCTACCAGGCGGCTTCCTCTTTCATTCCTTTTGCCGAGACCATATTCACCTACTATCTTCCCTTCCCTTCCTTGTCCTACTACCGAATTCCAGTCTCCTATAACAATTAAGTTTTCCTCTCCCTTAATTGTCTGAATAATTTCCTTTAGCTCCTCATATATTTCTTCTATATCCTCATCATCGGCAGAGCTAGTTGGCATATAAACCTGTACTACTGTTGTCGGTGTTGGCTTCGTATCAATCTTGACAATGATAATGCGATCACTGTGCTGGTCATAGTAGTTTACCCGCATTCCTATTTTCTTATTCATTATCAATCCTACTCCTGTGATACCCCCAACTGATTTTGTATTTATAATCCTGTACTCACCTGACCAGAAATCCTGTTCATCCTGCCACCGAACTTCACTAATACCCACTATATCTAACTGCAACCTACCCATTTCCCTTTTTAAATTTTCTAATTTTCCTACTCTATTAAGGGATCTAACATTCCACGCTCCGACCCGTAGAATGCCAGTATTGTCTTTCCTGATGATCACATCCTCCTGAGTAGTCCCCGCCCGGAGATCCGAATGGGGGACTATTTTACCTCCGGAATATTTTACCCGAGAGGATGCCATCATCATATGTTCATACAGTAGAGCTGCATGTCCTCGGGAAAGGTAACGGCTGTAGTTTCCCCTTGCTTTCAGCCGTTCGCAGTAGCTGTGTGGCAAAGCCACATTAGCTGATGTTACAAGGCCAGCTCAGTCAATCATCCAGACTGTTGCCCCTGTAACTACTGAAAAGGCTGCTGCCCCTCTTCAGGAACCACCCTTTTGTCTGGCCTCTCCACAGATACCCCTCCGCTGTGGTTGCACCTACGGCACGGCTATCTGTATCGTTGAGGCACGCAAGTCACCCCACCTCGGCAATGTCTGTGGTTCATGGGAGTGGAAAAAGATATAAAATAGCCAAAATCGCTTATCATCAATTTTTATTAACGACGACCGGTTTCGCTGAACAATGTCAGCATCATCAGGTCAAATAAAACATAATTATGATAATTATGTTTTATTATAATGACATAGTGCACCTATGCACTGTAAATTGTTATATAACAACTGTTTGACATTACAAGATTATGGCCTTGTAAAATATTTTATTTGACCAGATGATGCTGACATAGTTCAGCGAAACCGGTCGTCGTTAATAAAAATTGATGATAAGCGATCTTGGCTATTTTATATCTTTTTACACTATTAATTGTATTCACGAGAAATGTTACAGACTGTATACATACATACCACTGAACGTACGTTCGAAATTTTATCATATTATGACACAGTTCATGAGATATGGAGTCATAAACGATTAGGTTCATGAAAATCCGTCTCATCACTCATGACGTTTTGACTTATTACGTCTTTCCTACTAACTCTGTTCCTGACGTATTTTGCAGACATTTTACATATACAGCACTGGATGCACCTTCGAAATAATATCGTATTACGACATATAGTTCAAGTGGTATGACGTTAAAGACAATGAAATGCATGAAAATGTAATGAGGTTATAATTTACTACGTCTTGACAACCACCTCCATTTACGTTTCGCAGGCAGTTTCCTAATAGTTCACTCTATGTTCAAATATTTGTAAATATTTGGGACTTAACTGCTTGGTTATTTGTTCCTAGGCCTACAAAGTACTTTAACTAAGTTTAACTACCCTGAAGACAACACCACAGTCCAACAAATACAGTCACTACACTCCCGCAGATTTTTGTTACGACTGCAGCACTCCAAGCGGCCGGAAAGCTACATTTCTGAATACGGTATTGGATGAGTGCGAAAAGTATAGTTTATATTGATTTTTATAGACTTTTCACACTAGATAACGTATGTAGTCTCATAAAAATAGGTAATAATTTAAAATTAGCTCCACGTTTGTCTTTATTAGGTTTTCTGAGATCCCTGATGAGGTACGAAACGGTACATTGCAGGACAGTTTATTTAAAATTATCTTGTAACATACAGGCTTTTGCTGACTAATATTTTCTATTAAAAATAAGAAATGGCTAAGAAACACCAGAAGACCTGGCTTTGGCAAAAAGACGTCGCTTTTTACTCAGGAACGTTAAGGTATCTTCACTACAATGCCAGTAAAATCGGCGAGGTTGGAACGTAGGAAACGCATACAGAATGCAATAACTACAGTATTTAACGTACCAAATCAGCCACCACAGCTGTAGCTGAAGGAAAAAAGAACAGACCAGGCAAGAAAACGGAAAAAGCAATAAAAACTGTTTACAACAAAGAAGAACCCAATTCCACAATTGTTGCTACAGCTGAACCACAAAACAGTGTCTTCTTAAGCTAAAGTAATGACAAACGAATATGCGCTTATTATAAAGACGAGTGAAGCCTAACAATGTGGGAATCATTAGACTACACACCGAACTGATACTCGTCAAAAAATCTCTTATCGTAGTAAGAACACATCATAATAGAAATTTATGTTTCTCTTATGTTTATATTCTACTTACTTTAAGCGAAATAAGCTGCAAAATAACACATATTTGTAAGTATTTGTTCATGACGAAGTTGTTCATCCAGTGATCTAGAGAACACTACCCCCCGCAAAGAGTTGAGGGTGCGGTGAGCCTCCACTTTCACAGGGTAAGTATGTACAAGGGTAGCTCGAAGTAACTTCTGCGCCTGGAATGCATTTCCTATTTCGAGCAACAAGGTCCCGTTGCGTTGCCTAGAGCAGGTCTTCAAGATAAGTCCGATCAGGGAGTCACGGATGTTCATCGCGTGATGAAAAAGATTAACAATGACCTCGTGCCAACCCGTACTGTCTTCTTGACTTTTGAGAAGGTTGACCTACCATCGAAAGTGAAAGCAGGCTACGAGGTCATTTCCGTCCGCCCGTACATACCAAATCCTACACGCTGCTTCCATTGCCAAAGGTACAATCATTCCAGTAAATCTTGTCCAAATGCAGCCAAGTGCGCCACCTGTGGCAGGGACGCTCATGAGGTTGAATGTCTACCTCCATCCCCTCGCTGCATTAATTGCATGGGTGACCATGCTGCTTCTTCACGGGACTGCCCCGTTTATAAAGAAGAGCGGGTCATCCAAGAGATTCGCGTGAAGGAGAAGGTCTCGACCTATGCCGCTCGGAAGTTGTTAGCTAGTAGGAAGCCCGCAGTACTCCCATCAGGTACTTTCAGCCAGGTCCTCGCCTCCCCTCGACCAACTAAGGAGGTAGGCATTCAGACTTGCGATTTAACGTTCAGTGACACTGTCGTCAGGTCGGCTAGCCCGAAAATTGCTCGTTCCACCTCTCCGATGCCTTCTATCCGTTCTACAGTGAATTCGTCGACCAGTTCACACACATCCCGGGCACCCAAATCTGCTGCCCGGAGTTCAAAAAAAGAACCAGTCCGTGAAGATTTTCTGAAGACTCAGACTTCTCAATCGTCAACCGCATTTTCCACCCGTCATACTTCTAAGAAGGCTTCCAGAAAAAAACAGCCCCCCCCCTTCCCCGCCGAGGCATGACTCTTCGGTCACGCCATCCAACAGTTGCCGGCCTCGGCCGTCTTCTGTTTCACCGGGACGCTCCGTCTGTCGGGCACCCGGCCGTTTACCGGCGGTGGAAGCTGCCCCTCCTGATCAACTCCGGGAGGTGGCAGACGCGTCGATCGAACCAATGGAACATGACCCTTTGCCACTAGATGGCGATAGCAGTGCTCCCTCGAAGTCCGGTCCTCAGCGGCCGTCGAGGTGACCCAATCTGCTTGTTCCTTTTTATCTTCTTTTCTTCTCTCATTTTTTATCATGGCACTCCTTCAATGGAATATTCGCGGCATCCGTTCCAATCGGGAGGAGTTAAAACTACTCCTTCGATTGCACTGCCCGCTTGTCGTCTGCCTCCAAGAAACTAAGTTGCGTCCAAGTGATCGTGCAGACTTTTCACACTACACCTCTGTGCGGTTCGACCTGCCACCCGTGGAAGGTATCCCAGCCCATGGAGGGGTTCTGATGCTTCTTCGAGACGATGTCTATTACCATCCCATTTCATTGCATACTCACCTACAGGCAGTTGCCGTCCGCATCACCCTATCCACATTTACTTTTTCCCTCTGTAATATTTATTCGCCATCGTCATCTGCCCTTACTAGGGCAGATGTGCTACACCTTGTTGATCAGCTCCCTTCACCTTTCGTGTTGATAGGCGACTTTAATGCCCACCACCCCCTATGGGGCTCTGCAGCACCTTGTCCGAGAGGCTCCCTTTTGGTGGACCTTCTCCAACACCTCGATCTTGTCGGCCTCAACACCGGTGCACCGACCTTCCTTTCAGACACAACACACACTTATTCCCATATAGACCTCGCAATATGCACTCCTCAGCTTGCCGGTCGGTTTGAGTGGTATGCACTTTCTGACACGTACTCGAGTGACCATTTCCCCTGTATTATCCACTTTCTGCATCATTCCCCATCTCCTCGTCCCACCAGTTGGAACATTTCTCAAGCCCACTGGGGGCTTTATTCTTCCATGGCTGTTTTTCACGATCGGAATTTTCCCACCTGTGACAGTCAGGTCGACTACCTCACAGAGGTTATTCTCACAGCTGCCGAACGTTCCATACCTCGTACCTCCTCTTCTCCACGTCGTGTCCAGGTCCCTTGGTGGACTGCAGCCTGCCGCGACGCGCTTAGAGCCCGGCGCCGCGCTTTACGCACCTTCCGCCGCCACCCGACTTTGGAGAATTGCATACATTATAAACGTATGAGAGCGCAATGCCGTCGTATCATAAACGACAGCAAGAAAGCTTGCTGGACTGCTTTTACTAGTTCTTTTAACCGTTTTACTCCCTCCACGTTTGTTTGGCGTGGTAACGCCGTTTATCCGGCATCAAGGTCCACTCCCCGATTCCTGGCCTGACCGTGGAGAACGCAGTCCTCGTGGACCCCTCTGACGTTTCCAACGCATTGGGCCTTTTCTTTGCGGAGGTTTCGAGCTCTGCCTATTACCACCCTGCCTTTCTCCCTCGCAAACAGGTAGAGGAGGCACGGCCGCCTTCTTTCCACTCTTTTAATCGTGAAAATTACAACGTCGCCTTCACCATGCAGGAGCTCGACCGTGCTCTAGCCCTGTCCCGATCTTCTGCTCCCAGGCCCGATTCCATTCATATTGAAATGCTGAAGAACCTCTCTCCTGCGGGCAAGTGTTTTCTTCTCAGTACCTACAATCGCATATGGACTGAAGGTCATGTTCCCACAAGTTGGCGTGAAGCCATTGTTGTCCCCATCCCCAAACCATGGAAGGACAAACATCTTCCTTCCAGCTATCGTCCTATTTCTCTGACGAGCTGTGTCTGTAAGGTGATGGAACGCATGGTTAACGCTCGGTTGGTCTGGCTCCTCGAATCTCGCCGCCTCCTGACTAATATCCAATGCGGTTTTCGTCGACACCGCTCTGCTGCTGATCACCTCGTTACGTTGTCGACCTTCGTTATGAACAACTTTCTAAAGAAGCGTCAAACAGTAGCAGTGTTCTTCGACTTGGAGAAGGCATACGATACCTGTTGGAGAGCGGGCATTCTCCGCACATTGCACACATGGGGCCTTCGGGGCCGCCTTCCTCTTTTCATTCAAGCGTTTTTGGCGGATCGCAAGTTCCGGGTACGGGTGGGCTCTGTTTTGTCAGATACCTTTTGCCAGGAGAATGGGGTACCACAGGGCTCCGTCTTGAGTGTGGCGCTCTTTGCCATTGCAATCAATCCGATCGTAGATTGCCTTTCAGCCGACGTCTCCGGATCTCTTTTTGTTGACGATTTCGCAATTTATTGCAGCGCCCAGCGGACGTGTCTCTTGGAGCGTTCTCTTCAACGCTGTCTTGACCGTCTATATTCCTGGAGCATCGCAAACGGCTTCCGATTCTCCACTGAGAAAACTGTATGTATCAACTTCTGGAGATACAAGGAATTTCTTCCACCTTCTCTACATCTCAGCCCTGTTGCTCTCCCTTTTGTGGAGACTAAAAAAATTCTTGGGACTCATGTTGGATCGTAAACTTTGCTGGTCCACACACGTGTCCTACCTGGCCGCCCGTTGTGCCCGATCCCTTAACGTTCTTCGTGTCCTCAGTGGCACGTCATGGGGAGCGGATCGTACCGTCCTGCTTCACCTTTACCAGGCCATTGTTCAGTCGAAGCTCGACTACGGAAGCCTTGTATACTCTTCTGCACGGCCGTCGATTCTCCGCCGTCTCAACTCTATTCACCATCGGGGATTACGTCTGGCGACCGGTGCATTTTATACCAGCCCTGTTGAAAGTCTGTATGCCGAGGCTGCTGTATTACCCTTGACCGCTCGACGTGACATACTCTTGTGTCGGTACGCATGCCGCTTGCGGTCGATGCCCAACCATCCATCTTACCGATTATTTATTGACGACTTACTCGATCGCCAATATCAGTTGTCTGCGATTGCCTTACTTCCACCTGGAGTTCGGTTTCGCCGCCTGCTACAGCGGCTCAATTTTACCCTTCCTTCCACCTTTCGGTTGAGCGAAAGCCCATTGCCACCGTGGCATCAGGCCCAGGTTCACACTCACCTTGAACTCCCCAAGCAGTTCGCTCCCCAAGGAGAGCACTCCGGATTTGGTATACCGCTCGAGGCTTGTCGAACTCCGTTCGCGGTTCGATAACGCCATATTTATTTACACTGATGGTTCCAAGAGCACTGCCTTCGTCGTCGAGGACAACCGTTTCCAATACAAGCTCCCTGACCGGTGCTCTAACTTCACGGCTGAGCTTTTTGCCCTCCACCAGGCCGTTTTGTACACCTGCCGCCACCACCAACCTTTCTATGCCATCTGTTCGGACTCCCTTAGTGCCCTGCAGAGTCTTAAGGACCCTTTGTCGAACCATCCTCTCGTGTATCGGATCCAACGCTCCCTCCAGTTGCTAGCAGATGACAGTTGTCACGTTTCTTTCCTGTGGGTCCCTGGCCACGTAGGTGTGCCCGGGAATGAGACCGCCGACATTAGCGGCCAAGGCCGCAGCTCTTTTACCTCGCGTGGCTACCTTTTGCGTCCCATCTGACGATGTTCAACGGGCTCTCCGCCAGAGTATCGTGTCGCAATGGCACACAACAATAAACTGCGAACTGTAAAACCGATCCCGACCGCTTGGAGGACCTCCTCACGCCCCTCTCGGCGGGAGGAGGTCATCCTGGCCCGGTTGCGGATCGGTCACTGCCGTTTCAGCCACCGTCACTTGCTGTCCGCCGACCCTGCACCGCTGTGCTCCTGCGGTGAACTGCTGACCGTGCGACATGTTTTACTGTCTTGCGTACTTTTTAATCATCTCCGTGTAGACCTTCACTTTCCGTCTACTCTGGAGGAAATTTTAGCTGATGACACACGAGCAGCTGCTAGAGTTTTGCGTTTTATCAACTGGCCAACTTATCCAAGGATATTTAACCCTTTTAATTGTCTTTTATCTTTCGTTTTTAGCCTCTTCTTGATGTTCTGACAGTCACCATTTTTTTTTTTTTTTTTTTTTTTTGAGATCATAGCGAATCTATGTTTTTGACTGGGCGCTAATGACCATAGAAGTTGTGCGCCCTAAAAACCACAAAAAAAAGAAGTTGTTCATTACTCCTCTGAATCAGTTAAATGAGGCTGTTTTTACATTAATGATCCTGTTATGTATATCTCTTAACATTTTACTAATGCTTGTAACCCAAAAACTACACAAAATATTTCATTAATTACGCATACAAATAAATATAAACAAACATCACTTCTATGGCGGCTTGCCCACCACTAGGGAGCGCTAGTGTTGCTACTGTATATGTTAGACTGTGACAACACACACACCCCTGCCCGAGGGAGGAATCGAACCTCCAACGGCGAACGACCGAACGCACCGCAGTAACGCGCCTCAGTGCGCACGGCTATTCCGCCACGGCTTTCACTCTATGAATCTGGTAAAAAATGTTTTTGTAGGACACATAATTCAGGAGATATTACTTCATAAACGTGACATCCTTAAAGAGGTACTGTATTATATTTGATATTTTGTTAAGTCTTTATTACTCTGTTCACAGCACATTCCTCAAACAATATCCAAATATACCACTGAAAGAAGCTACAATATTGTATCACAGAACGAAACATTGATCAGCAGATACGATCTCATAACCATTTAGTTATTTGGAAACAAAAGTAGAGGGCGAATTTCGCTGTAGATTCAAGCGAAACATCAGCTGTCTTCATGATGGCGATGATAGTGCTCAAAGCGAACGTTTACTACCCGGGCAATGGCTGCAGCATCGCAGGCGGCTTCACCCTATGTGAGCCTATACAACTCATCCATTTTCTCACAGGTTTCTACATCTACATGGGATACTCTGCAAATGACATTTAAGTTCCTGGCAGAGGGTTCATCGAACCACGGTTATTTTATCTCCCATTCCATTCTCGAATAGCGTGCGGGAAGAATGAACACCTGAATCTCTCCGTTCGTGCTCTGATTTCTCGTATTTTATTCTGATGATCATTTCTACCTATGTAAGTGGGAGTCAACAATATATTTTCGCATTCGGGTGAGAATTTTGGCGATTGTAGTTTCGTAAGTAGCCCACGCCCAGTGATAAGCGCCGTTGTTGTAATGATTCCCATTCCAGATCCTGTACCATTTCCGTAACGCTGTCTCCCTTGTATACGAAACGAGCTGCCCTTCTTTGGACTCTTTCGATGTCCTCCGTCAAATCAACCTGATAAGGATCCCACAATGGGCAGCAATATTCCATAAAGGGACGGACAAGCGTAGTGTATGCAGTTTCTTTTGTAGTTCTGTTGCATCTTTTAAGGGTTCTGCCAATAAAACACAGTCTCTACTTCGCCTTTCCCATGACATTACCTACGTGTTCAATCCAATTTAAGTCAGAAGTAATTGTAATTCCTAGGTATTTTGTGGAGTTTACGGCCTTCACATTTGATTGATTTATCATGTAAACGAAGTTTAACGAATTTCTTTTCGTACTCGTGTGGACGACTTCACACTTCTCATTATTTTGAGTCAACTGCCTAATCTTACACCATACAGATATCTTATTCAAATCGTTCTGCAGTTGGTTTTGATCTTCAGATGATTTTACTAGACGGTAAATGACGGCGTCATCTGCAAATAACTTAAGAGAGCTACTTAGATTTTCCCCTAAATAGTTTATGTAAATAAGGAACAGCAGAGGACCAATAACACTACCCTGTGGAACGCCCGAAATCACCTCTGTTTTTGTCGATGCTTTACCATCGGTTACTACGAACTGTGTTCTCTCTGAATTAATTATGCAGTACAACATAAATAAAAAAACACGAATTTTTATAATATCCTGGTAAGCTGACAGTAGTGGTGTCAACTTTGAGCTCTGAAGTGCACACGGATGCAGGCGATAGCAATAGACGTCTATAGAGTTGTAAGGAAAGCAAGATAATGTAACAAAGTACAGCCAACAAATACTCATTATGTACGACAGATGTGGCTTTTAATTTCAATTTACTACAGTTTCCAGTGAGACTTGCGTTTTCTATTATGATTAACAAACCACAGGATTTGACATGCCCATGTTTCTCACACGGACAACTTTATGTCACTTGCTTAGGCCTGGCCGCATCAAAGAAATTACTCATATTAGATCCTGGACAAGTAACAACAAATACTGTTTATAGTAAATTTGTGAATTAAATGAATTTATGAATGATACGTATTTGTATTTTGATTACCAGCCGGCCGCGGTGGCCGAGGGGACAGAGGCGCGTCAGTCATGGTCTGCACGGCCACTACGGTCGGGGGTTCGAATCCGCCCTCGGGATGGATATTTGTGCCGTCCTTAGTGTTAGCTAGTTCGTAAGTTGTTTTTAAGTTTAGGGACTGATGACCCCGTAGTTAAGTCCCATAAGCTATACAAACATTTGAACATTTGATTACCATCTTTCTTTGTTTGGATACTGTACTTAAAATTTTTTGTGTATTATGCAAGACAGCCTTATTTCTTAATTATATTCTCTGATAAATATGACATGTTTTTGGAAAAAAAGGACATGGGCAGAGAGAAGGGATAGGAGAAGCACTAACTCAAGACAAGAATAAATAAATAAATAAATACCCGGGCAACGCTAGGTTTTCAGGTAGTATGGTAATAGTTTTAATTAGACAATGGTTACAACTGTAATTCCTGTGTGATACAGAACGATATTTTGCTTTCTCAATTCTTTACTTGAGGTTCATATGGCGTTTACTTAGAGCGAGGCTACCGTAACGGTGAAAAAGTCATTCTCGTTGCCGTCTAATATGGTGTGTGATCACCTCGTACGGTCTTTACAGATGTATACCTAGGTGGCATGGACAGTATGAGGTTCAGGGATATGTGGCCATTCTTTCATGAGAGCAATATCCAGCTCTGAAACCGTTGTGCGAGGTTTTGGTCTGGCTGCAGTGTGTCTGCCAAATGCATTCGAGACATGCTCAGTCGGGTTTAAGTCCGGTAACAAGCTGGCCACTCCATTCGTTCAGTTCCCCCAGCTACAAGCATGTTGTCACCAGTGCAGATCTGTGCCGTCCGCCAGAAGGAACTATTTCCTATAGCACCGGCGTAGGTCACAACAAAAGGTCGAAAAAGATGTCTTCTCTATACCTATGAAGAGTCAAAACGCCATTCTGAATGGCAGGGTTCGTACGTCCGTTAATACTGCCTTGCCCACACTATTCGTCCATCACCACAATATGGCGATGTTTCCTGCACATAAGCAGGATTGTTCTGAGTTCCGTGATAGAGATGAGGAAACAACGATTGTCTGGTTGATCAGAAAACCTTGACTCATCTGTGAACAGAACCCGGTGCCATTCTTTATGATTCCAATCCTGATGTTCTTCCGCCCAGTTTCTAAACTGCCTTCTCTTGCTGATGTTACCCGTGGACGCCCTTGGCGTTGCCTTCTTTTACCGGTTCCTGTTGTCCAATCACGTCTAGGTCTTGGAAATTACACTTTTGGAATTCCAATAGCTTCAGCCACCTCCCTCTGTGTTTGTGTGTGTGTGTGTGTGTGTGTGTGTGTGTGTGTGTGTGTGTGAACTGTCATCAGTAGCATCACCTTTGCTATCGCTTCTAAGGTGAGAAAACTGAATAAAGGCATAAAAGAATGTTGCATTGCAGAGCTGTTATTTGTATTCCAGTGATTTATGTCAAAATGGTCTCCATGTAATTATGGCCGCACTTCCTGAGGGCAGACTTTGAAAGCGGAATGGTATTAGGGGCTAGATGCCAGGGACATTCGGTTTCGGAAATATTTGGAGAATTCTTTATTGCGATATCCGTAGCGTCAGAAGTATGCAGGTAATACGACATTTCAGGCGTTACCTCTCACCACGGGCAACTCGGTGACCACAGGCAACACTGCATGGAACAAGCGCAGAAATTAGACGCAAGACGAACGTATCCGACATGAAATGGCGGCACAGTTACCGTTTCACTACGGTTGACTCCTACTCTTCACCGTCAATACTTAGGCAATTATGGATGGCTATAAAGGCAGCGAGCCGCGGTGGAGTAGCCGAGCGGTATAAGGCGCTTCGCTGCGGAGCGCACGGTAACTCGCCGTCGGAGGTTCGAGTCCTCCCTAGGGCACGTGTGTGTGTGTGTGTGTGTGTGTGTGTGTGTATTGCCCTTAGGTTAGTTTACCTTAGTTTAAGTAGTTTGTAAGCTACGCACTGATGACCACGCAGTTTGGTCCGATAGATTTACAAACATTTGAACATTTGAAGGCAGCGAGGTACAATATTCCAACACATTACTGCCTCTTGCCACGTCGACTGTACTCCGCCGAAACGAGAGACGGACTGTAAGCACACGGAGGCGCGAGGCCAGGGATGAACAATTCGGGGGCGCTTGGTCATTGTCTCCTCATCCCCTTCAGTTGTAAGGCCGTCGTGTGTGTTGTGTGGCAGTGATATTTGAAGCTGACTGTAAATTTTCATCTTGAAGGACCAGTTGCATTCAATATTCAAAGTCTCCGTATCTCTTTTTCTCTCTTATTATTATCATCTAAAAGTAAATTCATTATGTCATCCACCATTTTGAGTCAATCCAAGAATCGGTCAAAGAAGAAATCATTAAGTTTTTCAGAGAAACTGTAGTCCTTAGTGTGTATAAAACTGAGCTAAGGTGTCCACAACAATGTCCTATGCTGTGAAAAACAGCTGCATCTACCGACATTGGTCGTTCCTCGGTGTATCGGGTGGCAAATCAGGACAAAGCCACACACTCCTTGAAGTCTGCCAATAAATAATCACGACAGAATTTTCTAGAAAGTGATGATGACTTTGAAAGAAATGTAATGTGGAGGTACGTACATGAATGTTTCAAATCAAATGTTCAAATGTTTGTATAGTCTATGGGACTTAACTACGGGGTCATCAGTCCCTAAACTTACAAACTACTTATGAACTACTTACGAACTAGGACGGCACAAATATCCATGCCCGAGGGGGGGGGGATTCGAACCCCCGACCGTAGTGGCCGTGCGGACCGTGACTGCAGCGCCTTAGTCCCCTCGGCCACCGCGGCCGGCCATGAATGTTTCTTTCGTAACGAATGGCCAATAATTAAAAATGTTTAATGTCTGTTAAGCTTATGGGACTTAACTGCGGGGTCATCAGTCCTTAAACTTACAAACTACTTATAAACTAACTTATACTAAAGACAGCACAAACATGCATGGCCGAATGAGTATTCGAACCACCGACGGGGAACGGCCTCGCCAATCGTAGCATAGCGCCTCAATGCGCTCGACCACTCCGCCGAGGCGGCCAATAATTCACGTAGTGCTTGTTGCCGTTAACGAATATGGAGATCTGTGCAATTTTCAGAAGCCCACATTTTACAAATTATTTAAAAAATAATTTTAAATATATTCGGCTTCTTATCACTGCTATGTTAAACATTTTTCAAATGTTTGTAAATCTATGGGACTTAACTCTTGGGTTATTAGTCCCTAGCTTACAAACTACTTAAACTAAGTTAAACCAACCTAAGAACAACACACGCATCCATGCCCGAGGAAGGATTTGAACCTCCGACGCGGGACGCCGCGCGAACTGCTATGTAACAAAACACACAGCGACTTTACAAATGTTCAAATGTTTGTAGAACTTATGGGACTTAAGCTTACAAACTACTTACGAACTAGCTAAGACTAAGGACGGCACAAATATCCATGCCCGAGGGGGGATTCTAACCCCCGACCGCAGTGGCCGTGCAGACCGTGACTGGAGCGCCTCAGACCCCTCGGCCACCGCGGCTGGCAGCGACTTTACACCTGAAACAGATGAGGCGATACTCAGCGAGCGACCCCGTTTTGTTCACCCCTAGTCTCGCGCCTCGTGTTTAGTTCGTCTCTCGTTTCGGTGACCGGAGTATAGCTGCCACTTTCCCGGGTAAAAGGAGATCTGCCACCATACTAGAGGTATCCCATGATTTTGGTCACCTCAGTATATTTGGAACGGCATCTTGAACGTGGCAGTCGCCTTTAATCTGTTATTGGATTCAACTCGCTATCAAATACTGAAGAAACTGTGAGCAGTCTCTCGGAATCGAGGGCATTCTTAAGGCTAGAGGCTGGGTTGCACGCTAGTGCGATAGGAGTTTGCTGATTTTTTTCCGGTGCGCTTAGAAACTTTTTGTACTTTTTGTGTAGTCACGTCAGTTTTCCGGTGCGCTAAGTGAAGATGCATGGCCCATAAGGAGCATGTTAAAGACCCCCGCTGGGAAATAATTGCGAGGCAAGTGGAGTAGTTAAGTGCCCCAGAATACTAAGCAGGCGAGAGGCTGGCGCACAGCCACTTGGCTGCCGGAAACGGTTCGCCTCCGGCAATTGGACAAGCGTCCGCAATTGAGACCTCTTACCACAGTGGCTTGCCTATTTAAGGCGTTTGTGTAGAACAATAATGCGAATGATTTAAATATCCGTTAGGAAGTAGATCTCAAGTAAAGAGACTGTGCACTTCCTTCACGTGTTCACCGTTACGAACGTCCACAGTAGGAGTACAAGAGCGTCTCACAAGGAGACCACATGGATATCGGATTTTAGAATGTTTTTATATTTATGTTGCGGAAAGTTCAGAACTCATATAACAATCAGCCAAAGCCATTCGAAACAACTCTCAAAAATTCTCGAGAAAATCGACTTTGGAATTTTGGAAGTGCACTTAAATGCCTATATTTAACAGTTACAGGACGGCGCCCGTACGCCATATGGGTGCGCTCGACTAGGCGTGCCGGCCGCAGTGGCCGAGCAGTCTGCGACGCGCCAGTCACGGTCTGCACGGCCACTACGGTCGGGGGTTCGAATCCCCCCTCGGGCATGGATATTTGTGCCGTCTTTAGTATTAGCTAGTTCATAAGTAGTTTGTAAGTTTAGGGACTGATGACCCCGTAGTTAAGTCCCATAAGCTCTACAAACATTTGAACATTTCGTCAAGGCGTACGGGCGAGAACATGCCTTCCGTCTTACGCGCATTTAGCGTGTCTCTCAAGCAGTTTGTTCACACAATGTGGAGGTAGTTAATTGTTCTTTCAGTTTTTTGTCTATTTCAAACTAGAGGCGAGTTATTGCTCTTTCACCAGATGGCGGCGCTCATCGACTGTCCAAACACTGTGGCGATTGCGAAAAGAGCGATACTGAAGTCAATTGTCGTTCTTTCGCAGGTATGTACGAAAGTAGATATGGCGCGCAACAAGCTCACAGAGTCCGAAACCCTAGATAATTTACATGAGGAGACTGGATCGTAAATTGAGGATAGTGACAAAGAGGTCTCGTACTCTCCAGGCGGAAGTGCAAGTAATGATACAGGTATGTGCATGTTTAGATTATTTGTAAAGTGATTATTTTATTCCCGCTTTTTTTTTTTACTGTAAGAAGAGTTGGCTATTTCATTTACAGTTGTCACTTTCTAGTACTGAAGTTTTGCATTTCTTTCTATGCAGACAGTGGCACAGACAGTCAGAACCTGTGCTTCCTAGCCATGTGCGTGATTCTAAGGAAAGACAGCAGGACTGGTCAGAACTCGAGGATCAGTCACAGCTGCCGGTGTTCCAGGAGCTAGTCGCTGTTGCTTGTTTTTCAATCGTCACTGAAGAGTTTGAATATTTTAGTTACTTCTTTGATGACTGCATAATTGGACAGATCAAGAGTGAAACAAATCGGTATGCTGGCAGTACTATAGCACGTAAAGGCAATCCTAAGAAAAAGAAATAAATAAATAAATAAATAAAACTTTTTGGCGCATGTATTTGCTTTTAGATTTGTCTGTATCTGTAGATACAGAAATAGTTATAAAGTTTTTCTTCTTCACGCCTTTAACGTGTTTTGTTTTACGAATTATATCACTTGTATATATTGTACGTTATAAAATAGACTCATGTTTTCAAATGCACATGCCTCTACCTTTTAAATGACGCAAAAACCATATTCCTATCACATTTCTGTACTTTTCAATCAGTTTTATAAACATCCTAAAATATGCCAGTTCACAGCGAAGTGCCGGGTGTGAATAGGGCAATGTTGAAAGTGTTACAGCAGGTTTAGCATCTGTCGGTGTACTTAGGTGGCAACGCTCTGGCCTTATGACTATAGAGTCAGTGGTTCGAATCGAATACCACCGTGACAGATTAGAATACTTACACAATTTTAATATCTAATGGTTATGTTTGTTTATTCGTAGCTTTCTATATTTTATAAAAGGTTATTAACTCGTTGGCTGCCGTGTGGCCGCCGGCGGCCAAGGCAGACTGCTCTGGCGCGCCTCTGACGTCATCGCGGCAGTCAACGACTTAATAACGATGGAACGATGGTTTCAAGTATTGGCTTCACTATTAGTTGACGACGGCTGTCTTTGATCGTTCTGTTTGCGAAGAGCTACGATACTGTTTTTGGAAAGTCATGTCCATAGCTACTAATGGCTTTCCAAGCAGATAACCCACTCAACCATAGTTTTAGGTGACGACAAAGTGATCATCTCGTCTATATGCACAAACACAAAAACTGGGGCAACACGTGGAATTAGAGATCGCAAAATATTTTATATGACTGAATTCGAGAACAAAGAAAATATGTCACAGCGGAATTCGAAGCACCGATCCTATGGTTGTGAGGCTGAGCTACAATGACGGATGCTGCAACTGTTTCAATTATTGGTACTTACATGTACTTGCAAAACTTCAAAGTCGATTTTCTCGAGAATTTGAGAGTTGCGTCGAATGACTTCGGTTGGTTGTTATTTCTCAATTTCACGTACCACAAATATAAGAAAATTCTGAAATGCAATACCCGTGTAGTCTCCTTGTCCTAGTCACTTTCCGCTCTTCTGCTTCTGGAGGGTTCGGACTTGGCGTGGGTTGTCACTGATAACACCAAAGACTTGTTACCTTCCCTTTCCTCTCTCTTGTTTCACTATTCTCGTCTTCTGTGTCTGCGCCATGAGTGTTTGGATTCGTCAGTGCCGTCACCACTTTTATCAGCGAGTCATCATCCACATAGGAACTTTATTTCTGTCATCAGTCTTCTGGCTAGTTTTATTCTGCCGACAATGAATTCTTTTAGTGCGCCAACATTTCACTGTAGCACTTCCATCCCACGTCCTCCTTCTAGTACCACGGAAGTTATTCCCTGATGTCTCAACACGTCCTAATTTACTCTTCCGTCTCTAATGACCGCGCTTTTGATGTGTCGTTAAAACTTAATCCCCCCTTTCTTCCTTATGCTTCTCTTCATTCTTTTTCACATGCTCCGTTCTCTACCGATTCTGTGGTGAACCTCTTCATTCGTTAAATGGAAGGACAGATGCCAAGCTAGCAATTTCTTAAATTCTATTTATTCACGACGACCGGTTTTGACACTATGGTGCCATCATCTGGAGTGACATCAATTAGAGTGTCGAAACCGGTCGTCGTGAATAAACAGAATTTAAAAAATTGCGATCTTAGCATCTGTCCTTCCATTTATAAAATACGATCGCTCCCTAAGATACGTAAATTATCTTCATTCGTTTTCCTAACAGCCCATCTAAAGTTCAATATTATCCACTATCATCATATCTCAAACACTTCGATTTTTCCCACTGATTCCCGACCGAACAATGATGTTTTCGCCGGCCGCGGTGGCCGAGGTGACTAAGACGCTCCAGTCACGGTCAGTACGGCCACTACAGTCGGGCGTTCGAATCCCCCCTCGGGCATGGATATTTGTGCCGTCCTAGTTCGTAAGTAGTTTGTAAGTTTAGGGACTGATGACCCCGTAGTTAAGTCCCATAAGCTTAACAAACCTTTGAACATTTTTGAATGATGTTTTCCTAATCTACATTTTCCGAAGTTTTTTTTCTCAGATTGATGTTTCCTGTAGAATACACGGCAAGTAAATATTTACGATAATTGCTGCTGATCATTCACGAATGTTTGATACCAGCAAACACTCTTCGCCATGAATGCCCTCTTCGCCTGTGCTAGTAATTTTCTTATGATATCACTGCTTCGTCGGCCATGGGTTATTTTGCTTCCATGGTGGCATAATTTCTTAACTGCATGTGTTTCGTAACCAACAATTTTGATGTTAATTTTTCGTTATTTTTGTGTGTGATAATTCGCTCATTTTTTGCAGTTTAATGTCAATCCATATTCATTCCTTTGAACAGAAACTTTTAATCACCTTCACTTTCTGTAACGATAGCAATGTCATTAGCGAATATTATCACTGATATCCTTATAACCTGAGTTTTATTTATTTTTATTGAACGTTTATTTTCGTCATTGCTTCTTCCGTGTTTATTTTGAACAGTAAGGACAAATAAATGCGTCGCTATGTCAAACCCTTTCTAATCCGAGCACTTCCTTTTTAGTCTTACAAGCTTATATACAGGGTGGTCCATTGATAGTAGAGTTGGCTACTGAGTTGATGTTTCGACACAGTGAATCGAGTCAGCGAACTGATCGACTGAGTCGAAACTTGAATCGGCACTGTTTCGAAACAACGAATCTTGTGATTCATGTATCGGACGCTAGATACCGCTAACATGCGCTTTGCTGTCCGTCTGTCTGGGTGGGTTCGACACAGCGCCCAGGCGTGCGACGGGTTTGAAGTTGTTCCCCTAACGCGCTACGCGATATTTTGAATTATGCTACCGGTACCCTTCAACTGATGTTTTAAAACAGGTATACCACCGAGAAAAATTGTGAAGTCCTTCGGTGTTTTTATGTAGTTTCGCGTGAACTAAACGTTGTTATGCATTGTTGCTACATCTGTGCCAGGTGAACGTCTTTTCGAAGCAAGGGCAAATAATTTCAGTGAGACGAAACCGCATTCTCAGTAAGACGTCAAAAACAACTTTTTTTATTTCAATTGACAGAAACTATAACTGATTCTCTTTTATTTGACTGACTGAAGATGAATCTGATTATTAGAATATGTATGTGGACATTGAAAGATTTTAGTTCAGTTTTGTGGTTTCGTCCCGTAAATTGTGAAATGTGTTTCCTTGTATTAACACTAGTAGTAATATCTGTTTATTGCATTAAATATGTCTTGGGAACAAATCTTAATAGTTTGCTTATATTGATTGGTTAGAAAAGTTATTCATTTCTGGATGCACATAGACATTTGAACCATAATTTAGACTTATTATGGAATTTTGAAGGTTGGGAATGTTTCATCACTTTGGAATTTAAACATTATTATTTTGTGCTTCCTTTGTTACATTATTGTTTGTATGAAACTGTGAGTAACTTAGGAAACGTTTACGCTTTAACACGATTGTAAAATCGTAATAGCAAACAAATCCCATGCCGTTCAATTAAGTCTAGTGAATAACGTATTAAAACCATATTGATATTCCATAGATGTGTCGTATTTGCTGTATCGCCCTACTGCAGCTGTCTCGGCTCACATGAATCAGGGAAGATAGCGCGGCACACGACTCTGCAGCACGCCAGATGTTTCGTGTGCCGAAGCAGCGAGTCGACTCCTACGGCGCCCTGCAGCTGTCGCGGTTCACGTGGATCAGGAGAGTTAGCGTGGCGCACGGCACTGCGGCACGCCAGATGTTTCGTGTGCCGAAACAGTGAGTCGACTCACTAGACTCAGATGATCCGTATGTTTCGAAACATTGAAATGATCCGAACTGCCCATCACTAATTGATAGTGACCGGGCCAAATATCTCCCGAAATAAGCATGAAACGAAAAAACTACAAAGAACAAAACTTTTCTAGCTTGATGAGGGAAAACAGATGGCGCTGTGGTTGGCTCGCTACATGACGCTGCCATAGGTCAAACGGACATCAGCTGCACTTTCTTTTTTACATATTGGTCAAGTACGTAAATAAATATGAATGTTTTATTTGGAACACCTTTTTCGCTTTGTGATAGATGGCGTTGTAATAGTCACAAACGTGTAAGTACGTGGTATCGCGTAACATTTCGCCAGTGCAGACGGTATTTGCTTCGTGATACATTACTCGTGTTAAAATGGACCGTTTACCAATTGCAGAAATGGTCGATATGTCATTTATGTATGGCTATTGTGATCAAAATGCCCAACGGGCCTGTGCTATGTATGTTGATCGTTATCCTGGAAGACATCATCCAAGTGTCCGGACCTTTCATTGGATAGTTACGTTATTTAAAGAGACAGGAAGTGTTCAGCCACAAGTGAAACGTCAACCACTACCTGCAACAAATGTTGATGTCCAAGTAGGTGTTTTAGCTGCATTTGCGGCTAATTTGCACAACAGTAGCAGACACATTGTGCGAGAATCGGAAATCTAAAAAACGGCGGAGTTGAGAGTTCTACATCAACATAAATTTCACCCGTACCATATTTCATGCACCAGGATATGAGTAAGACTTTCAACGTTGTGTACAGTTTTGCTACTGGGCACAAAATAAATTACGGGACGGAATAAATTTTTTCACGCGTTCTGTTTAGTGAGGACGGGTCATTCACAAACAGAGGTAACGTAAACCGGCATAATATGCACTATTGGGCAACGGAAAATACACGGTGGCTGCGACAAGTGGAACATCAGCGACCTTGGCGGGTTAATGTATGGTGCGGCATTATGGGAGGAAGGATAATTGGGCCCTATTTTATCGATGGCAATCTAAATGGTGCAATGTATGCTGACTTCCTACGTAATGTTCTACCGATTTTACTACAAGATGTTTCACTGCATGGCAGAATGGCGAAGTACTTTTAACATGATGGATGTCCGCACATGGCTCGCGTGCAGTTGAAGCGGTCTTAAATGGAATATAATGACAGGTGGATTTATCGTAGAAGCACCATACCATGGTCCGCACGTTCACCGGGTCTTACATCCCCGGATTTTTTTCTGTGAGGAAAATTGAAGGATATTTGTTATCGTGGGTCACCAACCGACAACGCTTAAAAACATGCGTCAGCGCATTGTCAATGCATGTGAGAACATCTCTGAAGGTGAACTACTCGCTGTTGAGAGGAATTTCGTTACGCGTATTGCTAAATGCATTGAGCATTTATTGAAGTCATGAGATAATTACAGGTAATCAAGCAGTAACAGCACGCATTCTCATAATGTATAATAATTTCACAAAAGTACTTGTACCACATTGGAACCATCGAAATAAAGTTCAAACGTAAATACGTTCTGTGTTTTAATTTAAAAACCCTACCTGTTACCCAATGTTCGTCTAAAATGTGACCAATATGTTTGTGAATATTACGCCGTCATCTATCACAAAGCGAAAAAAGTGTTCCCGATAAAACATCATGTGAAGCGGTGAAAGTAGGCGCTACACGCATATTACATATCGGCCAGCTGCCGCTCGCTGTCGTCTGGGGGCGTAGCTCAGATGGTAGAGCGCTCGCTTAGCATGTGAGAGGTACCGGGATCGATACCCGGCGCCTCCAGTAACAATTTTTATATCTTAACTAGATGACTCGGTGAGAACAGACCGTGATGTATCGAGACACAATGGTGTGGCGAATGGAGATTTGTGTGTGGCGGGAGACGTGCAGGGAAGAGTCCTCTGCAGTCAGGCTGATCACTGTGTCCTCGGTGGCGCAGTGGTCAACGCGTCTGCCTAGTAAGCAGGAGATCCGGGGTTCGTATACCGGCCGGGCACAAATTTTCATTCGCCACAGTTTGGTATTTCATCTAAACCTAATACAGTGAAGCCTTAACATCGCAAATTGCGATTTATTTCAGTTACTAAGGAAGTTTAGTTGCTGCACGACACACTTCAGGATATATGACATCATTAACAATGTGACGCATGGAAAACTGCCACTTCAGCCATCGGCAGAAAGTACTCATTCATCCAAGATCTGCTAGAGATCAGTTAGCGTCTTTCAACAAATTTGACACGTAATTACAAACCTTTCTGACAATCCCCTAAAACTGGTAATTAAGATTACTACCTGTTCCATAGATCATGAATACGAAATTTCGTAATGATGTTGAACGTGCCAGTTAATCCTTGTCATTAATAATTATCCGCTTTCGGATTTAAATCAGAACCTGCTACATCCATGACAATTTCAAAGTCCGATTCCGCCGCTTAACCGTCCTTGGCTAATGTGATCGGAAAGGTAATCATTCATAAACGTTATTGGCACTAAATTAGTTACTATGGTATTATGGCCTTCCGATCAGATATTTTGACGTTAAATGAAAGCAAACAAAAATGTTCAATTGTTCGTAATTCTATGGGATCAAACTCTATTGATCATCAGTTCCTAGTCTTACAAACTAATTAAACTAAGTGAAACTAACCTAAGGACAACACACACATCCATGCCCGAGGGAGGACTCGAACCTCCGACGCCGGACGAATTACTTCAATGTCAGGAAGAAATGATATCAGTCTCGCCGTCTTATAGCGTTGCTTCTCTTGCTTTCGATCCCACTAGATCACTTCTATCATTAAATATTAAATCTAAAATTTATTTCTTGTTTGATCGTAGAACACAAAAAAAAAAAAAAAAAATTGTTAGTCAGTTTGTTCCTACTATTCAGAACCTAAAAAATTTTCATCCCTTCTACATTAGCTACTAATAATTATGCGTAATAAAGACAAGGAACGCTATAACTGTCGTTTTAAATGCAAGAGATTTCTTTATCTCATTCTGCACTGCTATTGCTAATACTGTAGTTAAGGTTACCGTAGAACCAACATTTCTTACGACCAAATTTTATATATACGGAATGTCTGGCAAGCGCCTCCGAAGGTAGGAAACTTGCTCGCTGCCTCCCCTTGGTATGTATTGAGGTCAGAGGTGTTTATGCAAGCGCACTTCTATTCTGAGGCCTACCGTAGCGTTCCTACCTGCAGGGCTAAGACTAAGAGGTACACAGCCAACCACCGTAATCGTCGCCACTAACAGTATTTCGCCTATTATTAGTGCAGTGCACTTCGGTATCAAGGCCTCAACCTTGTCCCACGGCTTCCTAGTGAAAGCACGTTTTTTCACAGTATCTGTCGGGCACACTCGAACTTTTACGGAGTCAAGAGGGTACTGAAAAAGAGTCAGTTAAACCCTCATTCGAATTCGGCAACTCTGTGCGTAGGTAGCAGGACGGCCGGACCCAACAATAAGCCACCAGGGGTGACTTCTGGCTGTAAAACATCCCGTTTCACCTTCTCATGAACGGCTGATGTATCCGCAGATTTGTGTAGTGTCCTGTGTAAGTTACGGTTATAGAAGAGAAAAATTTGCCAAAAAGACTTATTTTGCGACCTGTTTATAGCAATCGTCATACTACACCTTTAATTTCCAATGTCTACAAATTCAAACCTTATATAAGCATTCAAGATCTGAAGAAAATAAGTGGAGATGTTGCGGTAACAATTCACTGTTAAATTGTTTACTATGGGAAACATAAACGTACTGTCGCCAACATGAACACAAAACAGTTGCAGAAGACATTTGTTAATAAATCTTCTGGTTTGTGAGGCCGTGTTCTAAGAAACTTGCTGTTTCCTTACGTTTCTTCCGATGCTGCGCCGGACTTCTTCGGAGGTTGTCCGTATGTTGAGTCTTGTAAGACTCGTAAACATACTCGAAACGTAATGAAGCATTAAGTTTCTTAGAATATGGCCTTACAACCCAGAAGATTTATTAACAGATATGTCAACCGGTCGTGAAAGCCTTCACTCTATCATCAGTTCCAGAACACTCAATTATGTGAAACTTTATTCGCGATCTTTCTGCTTAGCTATGCAAGTACTCTACAGTTACATACTGCATACCAAATATGATCGGAAAGTCACTTGGCTGGTACTGTAACAGCGTGCTTCTGTCGTCAATAAAAGAATTTCGTAGTAGTTTGAGGAAATACAGTGTATGGAAATAAAATTATAGTTTCGTCTTATTTTTCAAAGAGTATAACAATACGTCTTAGTTGAGGATACAATACGTTATTTATACACTTTCAAATTCATTGCCCTTTTATTGCATGCAACAGCTACAAGTAACCAAACTCAATCAAATGTTCTTTTTATAGTAATAAATTGCTTGCTATCGTAACATCAAAATTTTAATGTGTTGGCAGTTTTGCTGACGTAGCTTTAATTACACGAAGGACTTTAATTAAATCTCCTGATTCACTCTTAAGCCGATAGTGTAGAATGACAAGGAAATTTCTTTCCCTACGGATAAGCAAACGCATTTGAAGACAACATACGATCATTTTGAATATGTTCTGAGCCCAACTTTACGCAGTTTTTATTCAGCAAATGCAGTTTTGTCCTCAGGTGAAACACTCAGCCAATTTCAGATATTTTGAAAGCAATGTCCTGTTATTTAACTTCCTTCCGAGCTCCAATATTTTGTTCTAGGAATACATTTATATTCCTTGTAACAGTATTCAAGTTCTCAATTCACTGCATTTTGTTTACTACATCATGTTTCAGAAAGAATTTATGACATAATTGACATTTGCGGTTCGGTTTTCTTGAAAGATAAAAATTATAGTGTTTAGGAGTCCTGTTCCTCCTTGCTATGACGTTAACTGCGGCGTTCCCTTTGTTTACGTTGGTTTTTCTACGCCATCAAGATCTGCAGAACGAAGATTTTTTTTCCATAAAAGGTCGGTGTTTTGTAAGATTGTTTCGCATTTGACTCCAGCAACTTACTTGTAGGCAAACCTTACAACCCATATTGCATGTCCCATTACTTAATCTAATGGACTACAATGTTCGTAGCATATCCTTGCAATTTTCGATATTGATCTAGTTTTCTCTTTTACAACTACATAAATTTTCACGTTGCTTTTCTAAGACTCTAGGGAAACGATGGTAAAGGTATGCTTTTGGTGCTTTTCTCGCAAAATAATTTGAACGACTCTCGGGACTAAAAAGAAAGATTTGGAAGACACCATAGATCACGAAATTCACGGAAAATGCGACGACACAACTTTAGAAACAACAGCGGGCGTCCTGTAAAAAGTATGCCTAACTGCCCATTAACGCCACGTTTCATCAGGCTGGACGATCGCCAAAATACATCTCCTTCGGCAGCAGGTAGAAAGTTGGCGAATTCGTGTGATGTTTCGTTTGGGGACTGCTTTAGGAGAACTACCGACTTCCAGTGTTTGGTTTTCAAGAAGCAAGTAGAATTTAGTGAGTTCGTGTGAGCCGTCTCGTCTCATAAGGGCATAACCCTGTCAACCACGGCACAAAAGTATTATTGAATATTGCCTTCTATATTATTACACGATAATGTATTTTCGCTTAGATGAGATCAGACGTGCGCGACTGCTCCCGTCGGAGGTTTGAATCCTCCCTTTGGTATGGGTGTATGTGTTGTCATTACCGTAAGTTACTTTAAGTAGTTCGTAAGTCTAGGGACCGATAACCTCAGCAGTTTAGTCCCTGGGTTCACATATATTTGAACACCTTTAGACATGATTTTCTTTCTACTATATATATATAGTAAGGACAACCCCCCCCCCCCCCCGCCTGCCGCGGCGGCCGAGGGGACTAAGGCGCTCCAGTCACGGCCTGCACGGCCACTACGGTCGGGGGTTCGAATCGCCCCTCGGGCATGGATATTTGTGCCGTCCTTAGTAGTAGCTAGATGATAAGTAGTTTGTAAGTTTAGGGACTGATAACCCCGTAGTTAAGTCCCATAAGCTCTACAAATATTTGAACATTTTGAACAACCCCCCCCCCTCCGATTAAGTCATAAAAAGGTGGTTAACTTTTCATAGAATATAGACGCGGTATCGGATCATCAGTGGCATCTATGACAGAAAATAATTAAATGTGGGCAGTCAGTGTCAGTTTGCAGTTAGTCATAAGTACCAGAAACAAATTCCGGACGACTTTGTGTGGTAGAAGGGAACTGAAGCTGTATTTGTCCGCAGTTTCAGGCGAGGCTTACCACAACGCTACGCTACAGTAATTAAGCTGCTGCGCGAAAAGAGTTCACAGCTGGGGTAAATGCTATGCGAAAGCTATTCGAATAATTGGTAACTTAGGAAAAAAAACAGCAAATGAGACAAATAATTTATAAAGTTTTGAAACTTGGAGAAAATTCTCCAAATCCGTTTTTTAATTGTTTGCATAAAATTGTATTTTTTGTAAAACAAAATACCTATAATTGTAAATAATATTACTAAAATTCTACAGAAAGATGGTCCTGGTCACATATCAAGTCATAAGTAAGATTAGGAATCTGGAATGCATATTTTTTGTACCTTTTGTTGCTTAGTCCACAAAGCAAATGAAAAGAGTAATCAAGTGATTGGAAATGTTTCCAATATTTCTTGTGTGTCCAGTATTGTTGAAATCAGGATCATGTGCTCAACAAAGGAAACTACAAATTTCCGTTCCCCTACCAATGCCGCTTCAGTTTTTCTAAATGTTCAAGTGCTTGTAAACCTATTGGACGAAACTGCTATGGTCATCAGTCCCTAGACTTGCAAACTACTTAAGCTAACTTACACTTAGGGCAACACATACACTGACGGCCGAGGGAGAACTGAAGTGGGCACGGCCGACCAGTCCGTAGCATGACGCCTTAGACCATACGGCTATTTCGCGCGGCCCGTTTCTCCATACAAGTGTCCTGTTGAGTTTGTGTCGTGAACTTATCAACCTCTGAACAATAGTTCATTTCGTTGTTGCAGGTAGTCTTTCAACTTACTCCCTTTTCATTTGTATCGATAGAGAGAAGAATAATTCTGGTAAATATGTTATTGGCGGTAAATATATTTCTGAAGGACAGCCATCAGAAGTGGCGAAGGGGTAGGAAGCTTTGATACGAGTCACCAAGCAACGGGACGAAATTGCCATCTCTAAATATAATGTGTGAGTGTGATACCGACCCTCTATATAACTGGACACTACGGCGTGCCTGTTGTACCTTGAGAACATCAGAAACCTAGAAGAAACTCGCGGCGTTTTAACCAAAGACAGCTTTTTGATATACGGACTGACTCAATGATCAACCAAATTGTTGTCAATAACTTGAAGGGGTAGGAGGTGTTTCATATGGAAAAGGTTTCACGAGAGTGTGTTGAACAGGTGGATTGTAGTATTGCATATCAAAAGATCATTACATAAATAAAACGATTGAACAGTTGTACAACGTTCAGTCTGTTCCCAGCGATCAAAAAGTTGAACTGAGAAAGAGGAAGATACAAATCAAAATGTTCAAATGTTTGTAGAGCTTATGGGACTTAACCACGGGGTAATCAGTCCCTAAACTTACAAACTACTTACGAACTAGCTAACACTAAGTACGGCACAAATATCCATGGCCGAGGGGGGGATTCGAACCCCCGACCTTAGTGACCGTGCAGACCGTGACTGGAGCGCCGCAGCCCCCTCGGCCACCGCGGCCGGCGAAGATACAAATCGATCTGAAAATTCTCAAAATAAACCTCATTTGGCTGAACACTACCCTATATGTATGGGAAAATCGTATTCAATATCATTCGGTTTAGTTGCTTCTGAGGATGTAAACTGCTAGAATGATGGTTCAAACTTTCCATCCTAAATAAGGATTTACGTGATATCCTAAATTACTTTAGGCAAATGCCGCAATGATTTCTTGCGAAGGACAAAAACCATTCGAGGGTGTATCCCATCTCTAATAAGGAGTGTTGAAATGAAAAGGTATGAAACTTCGTAACAACTAGACTGGTTCAGAGTTACATACTGCGGCGCCCCAGTCACGGTCTGCACGGTCACTACGGTCGGGGTTTCGAATCCCCCCTCGGGCATGGATATTTGTGCCGTCCTTAGTGTTAGCTAGTTCATAGGTAGTTTGTAAGTTTAGGGACTGATGACCCCGTAGTTAAGTCCCATAAGCTATACAAACATTTAAACATTTGAAATTTACATATGCTGCTTTAGGATGACATAGTGAGACATGTAGGGAAGCGAATGTAGTGTAAATAATCTCACTCTTAAATTTAAGAGCTGTACTGTCAGCAAGCAAGGTGCTGCTCACCGCCTTTTTCAACATCCGACGTCCGATGCCCATCGATTTCCGCGAGCACGGTAACTATTAACAGTGACGTGCGCTGTGATTCACGCAAGACCATCACGCAAGTCATCAAGATCAAACGACGTGAGCTGTTCATGGAGGGAGTGGTCCTGCTATGACATGCGTCCACATGTCTCCAAGAGTACACAAACTAATCTCCAAGTCGAAGTGGCAGCAGCTTGAGCATTCGCCCTAGAGTCCCAACATGTCCCCCTGCGAATTTGTGTGTTAGATTCCCTGAAGAAAACATCTGAAAGCGAACACTCGGGAGATGAATTGAAGGACTCAGTGGAAGACTAGCTCCTGACCAAAGCGCTCGAATTTCATAGAGTGGCGATAGGTTCTCCGTATTTGAACAAACTGAACTGTCATCGCCATATTATTTGGGGTATCAGATGGGATCCCACACCCCCACGTTTTAAATAAAGATTGGCTGTTGAATTCGGACTTAATCGAAGCAGCGAATTGACGAGCGTGGTAGTATACTCCCTAAAAATGCGGTAATAATATCTCACGAACATTACCTGTCAGAAATACAATTTCAGTTCGAAGAATAACAGGTAGCTGAGTTTGCAGTTACAACGAAAATGTCGCTGTAAAAATATTTGTATTGTTTACAATGCAAGTACAATGTCTAAACGAGCTGCGAAACATACAGTCAACAGTAATTGTTATGACGAACAATCATGATCATGGATTTTTATCTGTTGTTAATGTCTTGTAACAACTGCTTTCATAAAGACTTGACTACATTTATCTGGTGTTTACTAAACGTATTAAGTCTACAAAATTGTAATATTGCTGTGAAAGGGTTTGATTGTGAACTTTGGAGGAGGAAATTAGAGTACAAAGACGAAAGTGACAACAAAATACTGCAGTAAAAGATGCGACTTCCGCATAAGCATTCCACGTCGAAATAAGGTGTCGGTAATAACTACCCTTGGTGCTATGCCAAAGCAAGTAACGTATGGTACGTGAAATGTAAGTACAAAGACGAAAGCGTCAACAGAATACTGCAATAAAAATGCGTCTAGATCAGTTGCCACAAAAGTATTCCACACCGAAATAACGTGTTATTAATAACTTTCGTTGTTGTCACGCTGAAATAAGTACATATTTGTTGCAAAGAACACAGACAAATACAAGTGAAAACATTCTGGCTGTTACTACTGCTTCCACACTTTGCACTGGTTACATGTCAACCATCAAGTATTTTCAACAACAAATGAAAATATTTTTAAAGAAGATGAAGACAAAAATGTGGTTTCATTGACCACAGGAGCAACTGAGAAAGAAACATGTCGAAAATACACCTACACTAGGCAAGAAACTGAGCATCTTTTATTGTACGTATTTCAAGGGAATTGCAGGCTAGGTCATCTGAAGCTTCACTTTGGGGAAATTAAGTGCCATTAGTAAGGAATTTTGTTTGAGTATATACAGACAGATCAAACAAGGCAAAACATATGGTTGTAATTGCAGTTTTATCACTTCGATTTGTGCATTTAAACGCTGAACACACTTCACGCATGTTTCAGCAGCGAAAATTGTACTGACGATACACACTAAATACAATATACACTAAATACAGCCGCGGTGGAGTAACCGAGCGGACTAAGGCGCCTCGCTGCGGAGTGCGCGGTTGCTCGCCGTCGGAGGTTCGAGTCCTCCCTGGGGCATGTGTGTGTGTGTGTGTGTGTGTGTGTGTGTGCTGTCCTTAGGTTAGTTTACCTTAGTTTAAGTAGTTTGTAAGCTACGGACTGATGACCACGCAGTTTGGTCGGATAGATTTACAGACAGTTGAACATTTGAACACTAAATACAGCACTTCAAGCACACCAACAACTTTCGAGTTTGCACAGGTTGCCGCAAAGAGCGCTGTAACTCTTGTATTAGCCGCAGCGGCCCAACCACAGAATTAGAATCTGAAAAAACAAACCGTTACATTGAAACAATGGAAAAATGGATGGCAACCTGGGGGATACGTCAAAAACCATCGAAATCCCAACTTCTTATGATAAGGCACAGAAATCTAAATTAAACTAGACAATAAGACCCAAAACCAACAAATGTACGACTCTGGGGACATAAAATAGAACCTCAAAATTCGGTCAAATACCTAGGTGCCGATGACTTAGTAAACTGGGTCAAAAATACGATAACAGAGTTAGCGAAAGCAAATGCCAAACTAGCAAAAGTCAAACTGCTCCAAACCGGCAATGGAGGTGCAGTTACAAATCAAATGTTCAAATGTTTTTGAAGCTTATGGGACTTACCTGCGAGGTCATCAGTCCTTAAACTTAGAAACTACTTATCAACTATCTTATACTAAAGACAGCACAAACATCCATGCCCGAGAGGGGGATTCGAACCAACGAAGGGGAACGTCCTCGCGCATCGGGCCATAGCGCCTCAATGCGCTCGGCCATTCCGCCGCGGCGGTGCATCTACACCGTAGTGATATACATATACAAATTGTATATCTATTTTCGAGAACTCTGCAATCGCCTGGTGCGGGAGCGAAACTCAATCGAAAAGAACAACAGCAAGTGAACGTAGGATGCTATGAAAAAATACCTTACGAAAGGAATAGAACACTTCACGACACTTTAAAGATAGACAAACTGGAGGAACGTATAGTACAACTTAGGACATGTGGAGATAATAAAATGATATACTGCAAAAGCATAAAGGAGCTACAACAATTCAGGTGAAAACAATTACCGAGCCACCTACACACAGGAAAGAAGACGAGATAGTAAACAAGGGAAGACACCCGACTCTAAATGAGTTTTTTGGGATTTTCCCTTCAGCTCTAAGGTAAATACTGTGTGGTGTCGCACAAGTACAAAGTGCGCGCCACCTACTTTCGCCGCGCGCCGCCATGCACGCACGGCGCGGCGTTCTCACGACGACAGCCACGAGCGCCCTCTGCTGGAACCCCGCTCGTGGCCACCACGGAAAGACACCGGTCACTTCGGACTGAGATAGCAACGAGTTAGGACCTTCGTAATCAGATAGGCACCAGTGAAGACTTTGCTATCGTACAGGCACTAGGCAGGCCTCTAACAACTATGTATCAACATTCTGCAGTACTATGTAAAAGTTAAGTATTGTTACATTCTGTGCAATATATATCTCTTTCTAATTTACTCGAGTGTTTTTAGTTTCTGGTTGCTCCCCTCCGTACCTGCACCAGCGTGCTATCTATATTCCTGTGTCGGTCTCATCCACCCGGCCACCGACACCTACGACGAGGCTGGGACACAAAAGCGGCGACGAAGTCGGGACACAAAATACTGCAATCGTATTTATCCGTCTCTACATGTGCCTCCACGTACCAAAAGGTTCTTATTTTCCGATATTTTAAAATTAAACTATTTTCATATTTGCATATTTTGCTGAAATTTTTCGTAAATATTAATACATTACTCACATATGGACTTAATATTATTTGAAGATTGATTAATGTATGTAAACCTCTGTGCAAAGAATACAAAGACAATTATCACGTTCAATTTTTTTCATCTTAAAAGACAGGAGAGGCGTCGCAATTTCTTCTTCTTGTTCGAACACTGAGACAGTAAAGTCGTAAATGAATTGAGCTCTGTAATTATTACGAATTTTTCAGGGCAGAAATTTCTGCAGATGTTCGAGAATGAACTATGTAAGTGATGCAAGTTTCATGAAGACATGCTACTTTTTAATTCAATTATAAGCTCTGCGGTTTAACCGAACTTCGAATGTGTTCTCATTTAGTAGAAAACTGATTCCTTTACTTCTCCTTCTCACATTTTACTAACTGTGATGCAATTTAGTTTTCAGGACAACGGGTTCCGCCACTACATTTAAGTACGAAACTAACTGTTGGAAATATGATCAGAATAGTAATTATTTTCATTCCCTTCTTTTACTAAATAATTGTTCTGAATACGATCCTGAGATTTTGTCCCGACTTATTAAATTTCAGTGTTAACAATTTGAGCTAGTCCTAGACTTTGTTAGTAAATCGGTCCATGGCGTTTTTCCATCAATATTCAGATGAAAATTGAGGTTTTTAATTAATTTCTTAATGCGTATCTTTCTTAAACAATTCCGCATTTTTCCATTCTTTTAAAAACAGAGATTTTTAGGTACCTTTCATGAGTCACGTAAATGCATGACACCAATTTGAAATATTTCTCCTGTTCAATCTTTATAGCACCGTCAGTGATAGCTTTCAAAAATATAATCTGGCTTTTAGAGTGATTTCATTCAAATTAATATTTCCTTCATTTCATTGCATTCCATTATGGTGGTGGAGGCGGCCGGTGCAGCAACATTGTAGAATAATTAAATAATTCTCAGTCTCTGTTGCAATATTTGTTATTACTCCAATTACGCGTTTCGCGCTGTTAGCGCATCATCAGACTGGAAATAGACAAATGTTTTATTACAGTCCGTGTACCTGGCGGGCAGTGAATCTAATGTAGCTAAGGTGAGTAAATTTTGAAGTCAGACTTACTTGAGCGGAGATGGAGCCACAGAACTATCTAAAGCTGTGGTGGAGGTAGCTTAACAATTTGTGTTCTGTCATTGGGCCCCTGCAAAGAGGTCAACGTACCAAGTACGTAAGGGCTATTTGAAGTAGAATAACTAGGAGGTATAGTATGGAAATTAATATAATGCTTTTTATATGATAAAACTCACCATATTAGCAGAGGAGTCGCTGTCGCGGCAGGTCCACGTTTACAACTGGTAATATTGTTAGTAACTGCGGAACATAAATGCGACCGTTAAACAAAGCGGTATGGGCAGAGTTACGCCTGTGAGAATGAGCGGCTAGAGATGTGACGCGAGGGAATGAATCTTGTGAAATGATACATGGTGCTAGTGAAACAATAATAAATGAATGAAAACATTTGTCTGTTTCCAGTCTGATGATGCGCTAACAGCGCGAAACGCCTAATTGGAGTAATAAAAATATTGCAACAGAGACTGAGAATTATTTAATATTTGTTTCCTTTTTTTATTAAATTCGTGGCGCTGTTTCATTTGCAAGAGCTATTTCATTTCAAGAATATTTGCATACAGATATTTAAATAAATGTCATCTCTATAATTTTAACCAAGTGGGAGAAATGTTTCATCTCAAAAACAACAAAAAGAAAGATAACCAATTCACCCATCCCAAATTGTTCAAATAAAAAGAGCACAACAGCATTTCATAAGATAAGTTGAGGCTCCAAAGGGCATTAGACCCTTCATGAGCCCGCCTTCATCCATAAGTTGAGGGAATGAAAGGTTAAAAATCTATGAAATATAAGCTTGTTGCTTCTGGCACAGCCACAGGAATTCTGGGACACACGGATCCTACGGCTCCTGAAAAAGTGGTGTAGCTGTGCTCAGGCCTCTGGTGATTAGTCCTGAGTAAATATCTCATTTACACCCACAGTGTTGTTTCTAGTCTTGTGTAGTTCGCGAACGAACTAGTTCGGAAGAGCTCTCCCACAGGCGAACTACGCTAACTAGTTCCCAGATCCCTCGCCTCTTAGTCCGTACGCTCCTTTTCCGAAGATCGACGGGCAATAACGAGAGGGCGCGCACCAGACTTAAAACTAACGTGACTGCCTTCTGGCGACGAGAGCCATTTCGAAGTGAGCGTCTCCCAGCTAGTTACATAGTTCAGTGCTAAAATACTCCTGTTTTAGAGTATTCTGCAGTCTGCAGTAACTGACTAATAAATTCCACAATGCCAAGATATAAAGATAACTCAATACTTAAATGCAAGAAATTATTGACAAATTGTTTCTTTGGTCTGCGTGATATCGTTAGCGGCTCCGCAGCGAGCGCCTGAAGCAGCTAGGTGGGGGAACTTCTCCCTCCACCTGCATGCGCAGACAACACCGCTCAGCCGTCAATGGGAGCGGACGAACTAAAAGAGCGAACTAGTTCGCGACAGAACTGCGACCTAAAGTGTTCGCTTCCGATCGCGAACTATTATGCGCGAGACTAGTTGTTTCGTACCTTTTGAACACTCCTCATACCATCTGAGTTGCACAAGATTACGGAATAGGAGGCAGACTTCTCCGTGGCCGGCAGATTAGGAGACCAGGGCACAGAATAGGGAGCATACAGAAGGGAAAGCTGGAGGCGGCGCCTTTGATCTGTATGTTACCAAGCATTGCGCTCGACGCCATATTGAAAAGCAGTAAACGCGGAACTATAGCCACTTAGTACTTTGGACTTTTTACGAATTGCAGCTAATCTCACCGACCTTTACGAAAGGAAACGGCTTTTCATTATGCTCTCATTTATTTTGCGCCCTCTTCTTGCACGTAATTGTAATCCAACGAAAAACAATAGGCCTAAATTTTAATACAATTACGAAAATGTATGGTGGAATGGATGATCGTTTTATTTGGTGCTTATCTCTAGAAAAATCGTAAATAACGCGGAGTTATGTTTGGGAATTAGTTATAAACAAGAAAGTGACTTTACAACTGCCAGGTTTTATTTGACACGAATAAATTCGAACAAAATATTGAGTCAGACTTAGCAGTACAACGTGATTACATAGGAGTAATGACGTCTGGGCATATATAAAAGTTGTATTTGCTTTAGGAGTATCATTAATTTACTGATAGGAGAAGGGCATATAGAGGAATCTGTCAACCACAGAGCAGGAACAGCGTAAAATAATTATTACCCTTAATCTATTTGTTTGAGTATCCGAAGAGCATTCGTTGCCAACATTAGCACACTATGCCTCCAATGCCGTAAGTAAAATTTTACCTGCCTACTTACGCACTACTGTATTCTTTGTCATTCATTTTATATTATTCCCTGCAACGCTAAACTTATAAAATATAAATGTACTTCAACATTTCGATGCTGTTGAACTGCTGCAGCAACAGCAACAGCGAGAGTTATCGTCAAGAGAAAAGCAAGTCTACTTTTAATAATTAAGCACACATTGCTCTCATTCGAAACTGATAAAATTTAACTTTCACTACACATATAGCGACTTACTGCTCAGGATCTTTTGGGAAAGTGAAGAATCTTATAGCCTTATTTTGTATCGGAATTATTGCGGCAGTTAGGTGCTGAACACCATCGGCCGCCTTTTATTTTATTTCTGCTCATAATAAAAACTGAACAGCTCCAACTACTGGCAGACAGTTCTTCCTTTTCACTGCACCGCACTGTACCAAATACTTGTATACTTTTTTGCGATTCAGGCAGTTAAAATACACAGTGGCGGCGCTAGGCGTCGGCGACGTCGGCAACCGCCGACGGCCTCGCGACGGTGGGGACCTCGCAAAACGTTGTTAATTTTTTTTCTTTTTTTATATCTGATGTCTAACGGCGCTTTTCAGCTGCTAGATTATGTAGCGACGACCTGCATCTAACTTACACTAGATTAGCCAAAGGACGAACAGAACATATGTACCCAAGGGTGGATTCGACCCCCGACGAGAGCGATCTCTCTCACCGTGGTATGAAGCCTTGGAGCGCTCGGCCATTCCCGGCCGGCAGCTATTTAGTTGTCCGTATTTTTTTTTTTATGAGTGCAGCAGTGGTGCTTTTTTTAGTTAAATACTTGCAAAACAACTTCTTAATAACATTTTAGAAAACAATTTGTAAGACTATATCCAAATGTTTATGTAACAATCAGGATCACACTTACAGTTCCAGTTAGTACAGCTTCGGCCGAGAGAAGCATCACAAAGTTACCCCTGATTAAGACTGATTTGAGAAGCACAATGAGCCAAAAAAAGACTATCTCCGTTGTCAGTACTATCAATTGAAACCGAAATAGCGGCTAGTATTAAGATGTGATATTAAATCAGTGAGACGAAAAGCCGAAGAGTTTCTCTATTTTAATTTGCGTTTGTTTATTGTAATTTTTGTCATTGCAATAATATTTGTATATTATAATAAAATTGTAGTATGATTATTGATGTATAATCCAGCTCATTTTATTTATCATTTTCTTCCTTACTGAAAAAATTAAAGGGGCCTAGCAAAGACGAGTTCGCCGACGCCCAATTTTCGTCTAGGGCCGCCACTGAAAATACACATTTAACTAACAAACACGGCGCATTACCACGCCACAGAGTAGGGAGTGATCACACGTTTACTGCTTTTCAAGATGGCCGATTCCGCGCATGCGCACTAAATTTTGGACGCCAGACTTCAGCGGGAGTTTCCTTTGTGTATACTCTCTATTCTGTGACCAGGGTGCAGCATGGGAGCCGCTGAGGCCGAGCAGCGGCTGCGGCTGTGGGCCCCGCAGTGGCGCATCGATTCCGTCGCCTCGCCTCGCAGCCGGCACTCACGGCTGCAGACACCCCCCCCCCCCCCTCCCCCCGAACACTCTACTCAACGACCACCCGCAACCATCTCACACCTTTCTTCTTACGCTGACAAAAACCACCCGACAACGTGCGCGCCGACAAGCAGCATTCATATTACTGAAATGATTTTCAATCGATGGTGTGCAGCAGCAATCAGTTAGAATAAATAGTCCTTGAAACCGTCTTGATTGCAATTGTTTTTTTTTTTATTTTTTTTTTTTTTTTTTTTTTTTTTTTTTTTTTTATTAGTTAATGACGCGTTTCGCCCTTTAGCAGGCCATCTTCAGATTATCTCCGTGACAGAATTTACACAAAATTACAAGGCGGAATTACAAACGGTTATAATGGTATATGGGCTTATTTTGTGTTAAGAAGACAGTATAAATGGTAAACGAAGCTTACAATGCGCTCTCCGTGGTGTGGCACCGTAAGTTGTTATTGCGGTGTTTCTATTTTTCTGTATTTTTTTTTCCTTGTCGCCCTACGGTAACACCGAATTACAGTTGGAACATACTCGGTAAAGATGTGAGAAACATAAAACCGATTTTTAAGATTACCTTAATAATAATCTTAGAAATCGGTTTTATGTTTCTCACATCTTTACCGAGTATGTTCCAACTGTAATTCGTTGTTATCGTAGGGCGACAAGGAAATCCAAAAAATAAAATAAAACAAATAAAATAAAGAGAGAGAGAGAGAGAGAGAGAAATTACAGAAAAATAGAAACACCGCAATAACAACTTACGGTGTCACACCACGGAGAGCGCATTGTAAGCTTCGTTTACCATTTATACTGTCTTCTTAACACAAAATAAGCCCATGCACCATTATAACCGTTTGTAAATCCGCCTTGTAATTTTGTGTAAATTCTGTCACGCAGATAATCTGAAGATGCCCTGCTAAAGGTCGAAACGCGTCATTAACTAATGAAAAAAAAAGTTGCAATCAAGACGGTTTGAAGGAATATTCATATTAGTGATGGGCAGTTTGGATCATTTCACTGTTTCGAAACATACGGATCATCCGAGTCTAGTGAGTCGACTCCCTGTTTCGGCACACGGAACATCTGGCGCGCCGCAGAGTCGTGTGTGGCGCTGCCTCTCCTGGTCTACGTGAACCGCGGCAGCTGCAGGGCACCGCAGCGAGTCCACTCACTGCTTCGGCACCCGAAACACGAGACGTCCTGCGTCGCGCTACCTCCGCTGATTCTCGTGAGCCGAGAAAGCTGCAGGGCACGGCACAGTAGTGCGATACAGCAAAGACGAAACATCTATGAAACATCAGCGGCGTTTTAATACGTTGTTCAGTAGAATGAACTGAATGGCACAGAATTTGTTTGCTACTACGATTTTCAATCGTGTTAAAGTATAAACATTTACTAAGTAGTGTAACAAAGGAAGCACAAAGTAGTAATGTTCAAATGCCAAAGTCATGAAACTTTATCCAACCTTCAAAATCCCACAATTAAGTTTAAATAAAACAAGAAATATCATCGTTCAAATGTCTATGTACATCCAGAAATGAATAACTTTTATAATCAATCAATATAAACAAAATGTTTAAGATTTGTTCCAAGGACATATTACTACAAGTATCAACACAAGGAAACGACGAAACCTCAAAACTGAACTACAGTTTTTCAATGTCCAGATAGGTATTCTGATAATCAGATTCATCTTCAGTCAGTCAAGTAAAAGACCTTCTATTATAGTTTCTTTAAATTGAAATTCAAAAACGTTATTTTTGACATCTCCTTACTGAGAATACGGTTTCGTCTCACTGAAATGATCTGCCCTTGCTTTGAAAAGATGTGTTCACACGGCACAGATGTAGCAGCAATGTATAACAACGTTTAGTTCACGCGAAACTACCACAACTTTTCTTGGTGGTATCCCAGGCTTCAAACCTCAATTCAACGTTAGAATAACTCAAAATCTCGCGTGGCGCGATAGGGGAACAACTTCAAAACCTGGGCGCTATGTCGAACTCACCCAGGCAGAGGGACAGCAAACTGCATGTTAGCGACATCTAGCATCCGATACACGAGTCACAAGATTCGTGGTTTCGAAACAGTGCCGCTTCAAGTTTCGACTCAGTCTAACAGTTCGCTGACTTGATTCAGAGTCGAAACATCAACTCAGTAGCCAACTCTAATTCATATTGAGGCGCCCTTTCCGTTCACTTTACTGCACCTTCTGTAACCTTCAAATGGAGAGATTAGTCATTCATAACGTAACTAGCGATGCATGGTGTCGACAGCGCCCTACATAAATGCGATACCGACGTTTGATTTTTTTTTCATTTCATCAAGATTCCAGACTTTCTGAGGTTGTAGACCATATCTGGAATAAACTTCTTGGAGTTTCTTAAATATAAGTTCAACATTGTGTTTGTTGAAAGATGCCATTTGACCTGGTTTTCTGATATTCCGTTCTTTTAAGACTTCCGAAAGATTCTGTACCATTGTCTCCCAGGCAATTCCTCTTCCTCCCATGTCACTGGATATTTAATGTTTTTAGCTTTAGCATATTGGAAGCCTAACTTGCACAGTCACACCAAAGTTCTATTGCGCAGCCCTTACTATATAAGAAAGAAGTTCTTCCTCTTACTCTGTGGTGAAGACTTTTTGTGTAGCACTGCTGGCTTCATATTTGAAATGAGTTTGACCAGAAAATTTGTGTTTTTGGATGTGCCTAGCATGAGTAATTTTCGACACTGCATATACTTCAGCCACTTCTCATACAGATAGTTTCTGTGTAATAACCTCATTGGCAGCTGCCTCCATGCATTCCGCATCTGGTTTTTCTCTTTTCCCTCCCACAATACTTCTATCCATCTAAAAAGATAAACGAACTTAAGGAAAATCGTAGACGAAATGTTTGGCTGTACCTTGGGACACGTCCCGAGGTGCAGCCAGAGACGTGTCCCAAGGTAAAACCAAATACATAATAACAGAAAACAGTATCCTAACCTATGTACACATTTATATCTTTATAGCTTATTGTATCAATATCTTACTTAAACAATGCCCTACAACACTGTATTTATGAAGCTTAGCTTTTATTTATATCTTCTAAGGATAGTGGCTAAATTTTACTTTCAAACACGAAAGCTTGTAAAACTCCTCCTCAGATCTCAAACATCATCCGAATACAACATGGCCTCCTATTCCCTCTGAAAATAGGCCTGACAACTTTACTTTGTAGTTCTTAGAGTTGCCACCAGAGTGCACTGCCTTTATTAAAAAGTGTCCCAAGGTAAAACCGTCGAAAGGTTACAACCCTTTCCCCTAATTTTTAGAAAGTTCGCTCGTGCATGAATGTTTCCATGCAGAGAGTATTTATAAAACACAGGTCAGCATATGGTACAAGGCAAAGAGTACATCCCAATTAATTTGACAGTACTATGAAAGATCTGTTCCAAAGGATCAAATGTTCAAATGTTTGTTAAGCTTAAGGGACTTAACTACGGGGTCATCAGTCCCTAAACTTACAAACTACTTATGAACTACTTACGAACTAGGACGGCACAAATATCCATGCCCGAGGGGGGATTCGAACCCCCGACCGTAGTGGCCGTGCAAACCGTGACTGGAGCGCCTTAACCCATCGGCCACTGCGGCCGGCCCTAAAGGATCAGATGTTTCATTGTAATTTACATACCAAGACTGGCGAAAGACGGTAAGATGTGTCTCTCTCGTTCGCGGGCATCACACCAAATGTGTGCGAGCACTGTGGGGATATAGGCAAATGTGACAAATGAAAGTTTGAGTCAGAACCGGGTGTGTGTTCGGGTGGTCGAGTGGTAACCTCTGTAATAAAAAAGCTGAGCAAGAACACATCGAACTACAACATCGAACGAACATGATCAGCGACCGGAATGCACAAAACTACCCATAGAGTAAAAAAAATAAATAAATAAAAATTAAAAATAAAAAAAAAGGGTAAAGGATGAAAACGTGGTTACGGCAACCGCTTGCGAAGAGCGTAAGACTTTGGTTCGAGTCCCTGTCTGGTACAAATTTGCATTTGTCACCAAAAAACAAAACATCTTTAGTAATGCAGCTACCATCGGCAGAATTTTGACAGTGTTTGATTGACCACGACGCGAGTTGACAGATGTGTGTGATTTTTCATAAAGAGGGATGGGGATGAAGAGGCAGGGTGAACAGAGAGAGGACGTGCAGATGGAAAGAGGAGACGGGGAAAAGATGTGTCAAGAGAGAGGGAAGGAGGAGATGAAGTCAGGTATGAGAGTGAAAAGAGATAGACTGCCAGAATATGGATTAAATAAATATCGGGGTATTCAGGTAGCGCCTAATAAAATAATAATCACGACAATTCTGTAATCCTAACCATTTGTCCTCTACCTATCATTCCATGCAAATGTCTGTATGGTTCCTATGAACAGTCGGGCGATTTCCTTCCCGTTCTGAGAAATGTTGGGCGTTATTCCTTACAAAAGGCATGAATTTTCAGACTTCATTAGCGAATCTTTTACAATTTGCAAGACACATTTATCCGAAACTGTGTCGTTTCCAGGGAACACCACGAGGAGGTAGACTACGTGACGAAGCGACGTGGCGCAGTGGTAAGATTCTGCACTTGCATTCGGGAAGGAAATCCACCTCCGACAATCTAGATTTATGTTTTCCGTGATTTCGCTAAATAACCTCAGGCAAATACCGGGATGGTTCCTTTGGAAGGGCATAGTCGATTGTCTTCCCCATTCCTTCCCAAAAATCCGAGCGTAAGCTGCTCCTCTAATGTCCACACTGTCGACGGGACGTTAAACCCTTATCTTCCTTTCCTTCCTCTCTCTTCGTTTGCCATCATATTCATTTACAATATTTTCAAGATTGATTATTTGTTTACAAAGTTTACAAGATTGATTAGTTATTTACAATTTTTAGAAGATCAATGAGCATTGAACATCATTTTAATATTTACATTTCTTTTATAGCTCCACACATCTGTTTTTTATTGTAATTTCTATGCATAAGCCACATAAGTCAGAAATGATCTATTGTCGTCGACTTTGAGTCTTCTAAGAGTCTTTGAAATTGTCTGAACAGTCTTAATTGCTGACCTCTTTCTCCTAGTTCCATCTAGATTTAAAATTAATCAATCATATTGGTGACCATCACATTCTGTGTATTCTTTTAAAATTTTGACTAACGACGAAAAATGAGGATGAACTTTTGAAATTAATATGTTTATTTATCGATTGCATCCTTTGTTCGGTGGCGGCTTCCTATGCGGTTCCACATATCCCTTGGCGTGTGTTCATTTTTCAACGAAATAATCGTAAAACTCCTGAAGTTTTTGATTATCAGGCGTGCTCTCTTGAATACGTAGCCAATCATCATCCAGGATTTCCATAGGAATGTGAGCTAAAACTGAACACATTCTTTTGTGTAAACATTTCTTCTTCGTTGTCCTCATGCGCAGGAACAAGGCCGTAATTCTGCACTTGCCTCCACAAATACTGATTGTTGCAGCCATTAATCTTTGCTTCAGAAACAAATTTGTTGCTGATTGGATGACTGCAATTTCGAAATACATTATGAGAAATATGTTTCTCGCTTTTTTTTATTGGGAAACAAAGAGTACACAGCTGGAACAGTATTTGTTTCCTCCATAGAACTTTTGACATTAGCGTGGACAATAAATAACTGTCCAAATTGTTTGCTAGAACTTCTGAACGTTTCATCGACGAAAAAGGAATTACAGGTTGCTAAGCATGTTTTTCTCCTTTCGCTGGCGAACCAGTATCCTGTCCCTCATTCCCCTGTCGTCATCTGCAAGTAAAAACTTTCTACCACCACTCATTAGCAAATGATGGCCTTGGAGAAATATTCCGGCATTATCGGTCGGATCTTGCGTAGTTTCCGTATTTTTTCTTCTAATGCGATGCATCGATTGTTTCGTACTGCTGTCTGACGGCTTTTGACGTTCGCAAGTGTCTTTGCATTTCTTTAGCTGCCACATCCGGAATACATGTATGGCTACCTTCTTCTAAAACTTAATTATTTCTGGTGGATAGCTTTCCTTTGAACTTCTTGTTTACGTTTACACACCGCCAATGAGTTATACCTTGTTTGTTGGCATTTTCCATTACTTACTGGTAAGTGTAGTAAATCACAAGAGGCTTCCCTGGTGAAACACTTAAGAATAAGGGACACAACTTCTCAACGAGAGATAAACGGTAGTCTTGTGTAGTTCGCGAACGAACTAATTCGGAAGAGCGCCTTTTAGTTCGTCCGCTCCTTTTCCGAAGACTGACGGGGAACAGCGAGAGGACGAGAGATCGCGCAGAATTGCCAGTTCATTTCGAGCTGAGATGCAGCTTAGCTGTAGCTTCATAGTTCACTGCCACAAGAAATCTATTTTAAAAATAAAGTACTACGAGTACTCTGTATGCAAAGTACTTGAATATCATTGTATCACCCACTCGTGTAAATAATTGGTTTATTTGCCTAAGTATTTGATGTCAATTTGCCCAAAAATACGGGTTCCATTTCAAAGGAATCATCCCGGTATTTGCCTGAGGTGATTTAGGAAATCACGGAAAACCTAAATCTGGATTGCCGGAGGTGGATTTGAACCACCTCCTTCCCGAATGCAAGTCCAGAATCTTACCACTGCGCACACGCTTTGGCAACACTGATTCATTATATAAAAAAGCTGTTACAAAAAAGAGCTCTTTTAGTAACAGTAGCAAAAGCCAAAGAGAGCGAACGAACTAGGAGCAGCAGACGAACTAGCAGCGGACGAACTAGGAGCAGCGGACGATTATGCCAAACATATCTAGCTTCATAATTCGTTGGATTCTTTTCCGAAGACCGACGGGCAATAGCGAGAGGGCGCGTAACAGAATGAAAAATCACGTGTTTGCCTTCTGCTGATGAGTCATTTCGAGGTGAGCGTCTGCCTGCTAGATTACATATTCAGTGCAAAAAAATTTCTGTTTTGATGTGTTCTGCACTCTGCAATATCCGACTAATAAATTCCATAATGACAAGATATAGAGCAACTCTAAACATAAACGCGAAAAATTATCCACAAACTGTTTCTTTTGGTTTGCGTGATATCGTTAGCGGCTCAAGCAGTAAGCGCATGAAGCAGTTAGGTGGGGGAACTTCCCCCTCCACCTGCACGCGCAGACCACGCCGCTCAGCCGTCACTGGGAGCGGACGAACTAAAAGAGCGAACTAGTTCGCCGCAGAGCCGCGAACTATAGTGAGCGCTCCCGATCGCGAACTATTATGCGCAAGTCTAATAAACAGCAGTACTGAACTGCGGGCTCTAGTCTGGGAACTGGTGTTCGCAGAGTCATCAGTGAAGGAAAGGGGTTTCCCAGAAACGCTCGCAGGTATAGCAACAAAAGCAACTGCTAGGCAGGTTAGCAGATTCTTGGTTTTCTGAGACTACTTGCTACTTGCTCGCCCGGGTTTTCTCACATGTGTGACTCCTCACAAATGTGTCTTCTCACAAGTGTTCCAACACCAACATGCTGTTAACGGACCGTTAAACCCTAATCTTACTTCTTTTTGCCTATAAGATTGACAAAAATGTTTGCTTTACTTATCCCTACCATTAGGGGGAACGTTGGTGAAATTGACCAAATATGTCAACTTTCGATTTATTTTTATTTGTTAGTACAACTCATGGACAATACGTTCCCAAAGTTTCAATGTTGAAATCGCATCCGAAGTATCTGAAAATTAATTAGAAGTGTGATGCGACCTCCCTGCCACGCCCACGTTTTGAAGCAGCACTTCAATACCAGCTGAGTGAACAACGATTCTGTATATTACTTCAACCAAACACGTGCGGGATGCATCTAGTAGGCCATGATATATACTCTTTGTTTTTATATATTATCTTTGACTTTGTTCTGTATCTTATAAATAATAATAAAATAGATGCATCGTTTATGACGAAGCAATTCTTTTTTTGCCTTGTGATACTGACGGGGATTTATACAATTGTTGGATTCTTTCTTCATTCATTTATGGCACGATCACAAAGAGTGTACAAAAAACTGGATAAACTGCGTTTGAATAAGTTAGTGAATAGAAGACGTGGGAAACAACGACAAACCAGCAAACCGAAGTAAGAACATCCCCTAGCAGACCCAAGCGAAAAATTAATGAGGTGAATGGTGCCGTGATGAATCTCTGTTTCTGGTCGATCCTGCACTTCTCAGAAAGTGTGTTCATGACAAAACCCGGAATCCAAATGAGTCTCTAAATTTATTCATATGGAAACGATGCCCTAAAACCACATTTGCATGTGGTACAGTTGTCAGAATTGCAACTTATGATGCAGTTCTTGTATTTAATTATGGGAACGTTGGTAGGATGAAGGTATTGGAAAGAATGGGCTTCAAGATAGGAAATTTTACTCAAGAGATCCTGAGAAAAATAGTTTTACAGCGCGCCTCTGCAGCTTACAACATGCCTGGTAGAAATGTATTTTAAAATGACTCTTCTAATGAAATAAAAGAGTTCATCAAGAGGGGAGAAAATAGTCACTGGCCGCAAGCAAGTTTTTATATACGATGTTAACACTGTCTAGTTGGAAAGTCCCTAACAGTCTCTCAGCACAATCTTCCACCCTCTTATAAATTTCCCCTGCGTTACTCTCACTCCTATTACTAGGGATGTATGCACTTATGGTCCTATTTGCACTAGGCAATGCATATTGCATGAGGGGCCGTAGGTTTCAGTAGTTCTTCAGACTGGTGAAACGAAGTTTTTTTGTTTATTACTGACCTTAGATCTGAAAGTAGATAATGTCCCACGCAGTTTCAGCATACAGGTCGCAGATTCTTGATGTCTGAAGCTAAAATGCTGCGAAAAAGAATTAAGGACTAACAACGATTTTGTTCATAAAACACGGGATGGCAGTGGATTTTAAATTTATTCTTCGAACGTTTACACTCCCAGCGAAATCCACAGATCCATGCGGTGCATTGAACAATAGTCACTTTACAATAAATACTTGTGCCATGATGATAAATGTACAAGTTTTGTAATGCTCCGTAATGAGACAAGATGCTACATGTTAACAGTTAGAATGTCGGCACTGGACTGTGCTTGGTCAGGCGTGGCTGCTAGTTGCTGCTTCTGTCTTTTTGGCGCCAAAGGAACCTTCCAGATTCTCGCTCGTATTTTGTTTATATAAATTACAATGAACAAAGTACCAAATGGGTTTAAATGAAAGCTTATTATCAGAAAAGTGTTACATTAAAATTACGCTATTATCTAATGTTTACTGTCTTAAATATTAATAAATGAAATGTAGGTATGGTAGCACCGAGAGGAGAGGCGGCAGCCAATCAGATAACGTCTATGCTACGTGCCGTGTTTTCTCGAGGCCCATACATGATATGTGCCATCTGTTACGCTTTTTCCACCCCTTTCCATCGATTGCATCATGTTACTTTGCTTACTGCCAGCCAGCTACTTGCTTCTATAAAATTTACAAGTCCAAACTAAGATATGAAAACTATCAATACTATTATTAAAGTAATAAATATATAAAATCAGACTTGTTACAAGCTGAAAAGTCAGTTGAAGACCTGGTGAAGGAAAGAAGACAGAAAACAAGAAACTAGAAAAGAAGCCTTGAAGGGAAAGACGACCCAGAGTACAAACGTGGTACTTTCTGAAGAAGTGATAAAAGGAAAAAAGTTAGGTTGAACTTTAAATTGCGTTTCCTGAACAGTTTGTTTTTTAACGTTTATGTACCTTTTCCTCAGATTCTTTGAATACTATAATTATGAAATTTTGTACACATATTTCTGTAAACCTAATAAATGTTGTCTCAGGAGGGAAATTTGAAATTCTGATTGCAAGCTGAGATATGGGGCAAAGTGCTTGGAATTTTACATGAATTTAAAATTGTACTTGTGGAATTATAATTGAAAAAATTATGAAAATTCTCGTATTTGACCTATTTCAAAAACCTCATGAGAGAAGCTTACGACATATAAAAAGATGGAGAGAAATTTTTTTGTAGAAATCTCTTGAATACTTTCTGAGAAAAAGGAACATACATTATTTTTTGAAAATAAAACTTCAGATTTCATCAAAAACAAGTTTAATATCTACAATCAACCGATTATGTATGTAAATGTGTTACTTTCATTTAAAGCGTGGTACAAAATTTCATTACCATATCTCCAAAACTGTGGATTTGGGCATTTTTGAAATAGTGTGTTTTTCATCAACGTCCCCCTATAATGAGACGGTTTCCTTTCCCCAATATTATCTAAAGAAAATTTTGTATTTTTATGTTATTTCGGCATGTGAAAATAATAGTCTATGAATGTCAGAAAAAAATTTAAGAACGTCACTTTCAATTTTTTTTTTAAAGACAGACGATAGTAACTACTCTTGGCTTGTACTTCGTAGCGATAGCATCTTGCAGACGAGAGCTGTACTTTATCATTTTGTGTGGCCGCTGTTATGTGGATTTTTGTACAGTCAGGTAAATATATGTGCTGTGCGCGGATGTTACTTATATAAATAAACCCCACCTCTCACTTAAATTAGCACTTACGGATTTTTATTATTAATTTTTCCTTTTCCTCCCTCCGCCCATGATTTCTTTCAGTCTTGTTGCATCACCGCAACAATGGATGGCACTGCTTTTAGTTAATATTGAATGGTTGATTTTTCGTGTAGTCTGCCACACTTTTTTTTCTCAAAAAATTATTGCATACTATTATCATTTACCGGCAATAGAATCAGCAGTCGATTTTCTTGTAAATTTTTGGAAGTCCGATGTAATGTTCCTATCCGCATATTTTCATGTTACCTATCTTACTTTACTGTCTGCTACACGAGTCATACTTTACTACTGACGAGCTGCCATCCCTTGTTCGGCGAGTGGTTACTATATTATGAGACTTTCATTCACAGGCTAGTTTCAACCGCCGATGGATCTCTTGTTAAAGGTAACCGCTCGCCGATTCAAAAAAATGTTCAAATGTTTGTAGCACTGGACTTAACTACGGGGTCATCAGTCCCTAAGCTTACAAACTACTTATGAACTAGCTAAGACTAAGGACGGCACAAATATCCATGCCCGAGGGAGGATTCGAACCCCCAACCGTAGTGGCCGTGCGGACCGTGACTGGAGCGCCTCAGTACACTCGGCCACCGCGGCCGTCTGCCGATTCTTTTTGTAATGTTCTGCCTGCACAACCCTCCACCGTTAATTAGCTTGCCATTTCATTTACATGTATGTAATAATTTTCCTAATTTTTTCCCGTAATTTTCTGATTGTGATCTTTCATAGCTTCTAACTTCAATGTAAATTTGTTAATCTCAAACATTAATAACCAGGCTGGAACATTATACCCCTTAACTCTCTGTGTCATTTCACAGAGGAATGATATATAAATCAATTGCTGTTCGTCAGTCTCGCTAAAACTCGAGAACGGCTGAACCGATTTGATAAATTTTAGTCTTGAAATATTCGAGTAAGTCCAGGGAAGGTTTAAACGGTGATAAAATATGGAAAAGTTGTCCGGAAAAGAGGAAAACCTGGAAAAACTGAAACAGCTTTTTCCAGTGAGCTATCAATACCGTTCGTCCAGTTGCGATAAAATTTTGTACATGTCATGTTGAAAGCAAGAGGAAGGTCCTTAGCAAATAAAAATTTGGAAAAGGAGCCCGGAAAGTAGGGAAATTTAAGAAAAACCGAAAGCGATTTTTTTCTATGAATGAAAATCAGTTGCCGCATGGTTGTGAGAGCATCACTTGAGTACAGCTCGACTGGGCAAGGTTTGTATGAAATATTTTTTTTTGGAAAATCTATCGGAAAAATTGGAAAAATTGAGAAAAACTTCAAGTGCGTTTTTCAATGTGTTTTTGATTGAATTCAGCACTATAAATGACTATTTGCACGACTTAGGGGGCTAGTTCATTTTTTGTTCTGTTCATTATGGTCTTAAAATGGGGACAGTTAAAAAGAAAAGTCGCAAAATTCGAACCAAGTTCCTTTTTCTATGTGTTTCTAAATGTACTCAACACTAAGTTGAGAACCGTTCATCCGATTGCGATGAAATTTTGATCATTTGACGTTCAAAGCAAGAGTACATACATATCAGCAATTGCGAAGCATTGCCGGGTCGACTAGTTCCCTGATAAGCGCACTTTCTCCTTTCAGTTACCAAACTGCATAGCATATATGGCAGTGGCGGCTGGTGACAATGTGCTAATGTGCTGCAGAACACTGTAAATATATTACTAAAATTATGCCATTTCTCTTCGAATGCAAGCGAGAAATCGCTGTAAAATTACATCCTTTCTCTTTGAATGCGAGCCAGATGTCACAATAAAATTATGCCAATTCCCTTCCAATGCGTATTAGAATGCTAGTAATAAGGATGAAAACGCATTTTGGAGCGCTCTCGCCGCGATAGCTGGAAAGCAGCTCCATGTGCTGAAGTGGGATTCAGCCGCGCTGGTAAATGCACAGAGGCGGCGCAGTCGTCTGTTCGCTAGTGCGCATGCGCAGACGTGACGTCAGGCCTGGCGGCTCATGAGTGCTGAGACCGACTGCAGCACCAGACCAATATTTCTCTTCGCGCTGCGTGTGACGATTGCGGAAGAATAGTATCTGACGAATATTGCGGCATACAGAGTCAAATAGCGTGCTGGCTTAGGCGTCTTGCGCGTTGTCTCTCAAACCTTCTTGTGTGAGGCTCGTATTCAAATACAGCTGAGTCTAAATTTTTAATTTCTGTAAATGAAATTAATATATTTACTACCTGAAGTGAATACATGCAGTTGGCAACGCATTTATAAATTCCCCTGAAGGTCTTACTGTCAATACAGTATTAATTGATATTTAATTAAAGGCAATCGTACATCGGTTGACGTGTTTAAGGTAAAACTTCAATCAGAAGCAACATTAGTAATGTTTAGCCAACATGCGAGTGAAACTGCGTTTTTCAGCCAACCAGTTTCATTGGTCGCTTGTGTAGAATGCAAATGACGTGTTGGGGATGTTGCTATGCTCCGTTATTTCCATTGTCGGTCACGCTTTGTGCGTTCGCTGAAGAAGTGTTTCGCGGTGTATTTCTTCGTGAAAGTGCGCGAAACGTACTCTGCGAGCAACATGGAGAATTCTGTCAATGATCTGCTACAGAGGCCGTTTTCCAGTAGACCTTTGGAAGAGAAACTGAAAGTGAAAGAGTTAGGTAGACCTATTCCAGTTTTAAATCTCAGTCTAAAGGCTGTAGGAGGTGGAGTGAAAGACCTCGGACATCTTAATGCATTAATAATAATAATAAAGAAAAACATAAAGAAAATCATAAACATGTAAATAACAAGCAGATTCAAGTGGTTGTGGGTTGCCGTTCTCATGAGGAGATGAAAAGGCTTGCTCAGGATAGAGTAGGGGGGAGAGCTGCATCAAACCAGTCTCCGAACTGAAGACCATAACAACACAACAACAATAACTCCATCTTAGCTCATTACGTAAAGCTAATATCACAACAATTTTAAGTCGTCCTTTTTATTTTAGTATATTTTGTTTCCTGTTTATTTTTGTAATATTGTAGCATACCAGTCAAATTTTGTACGAGCCGCCACTGATGTATGGTGAATTTTTGGCGCCGACGTGTAAGCAGAAACAACCACTCCCGAGACGAGAAAGTCTCCGTACTGGAATGTTGCGCCAGGGACACTGCAGTAGAATCAGTGACTGCGAGTTGTCGACTGAATCTCTTTTCCCCGCACACGTCCTCTTTATGAAGCAAGAAAATGTGTCCGGCCGGAATTTATAAAAATTCTACAAAATGTCCTCTTTTTTGGGTTCCGAGAACGAAAATTTATTTTTGTGTCATTGACGACAACGGATTCGTTCGTCATGCAGTTCCAAACTGTTGGCAACTATCACGCGCATACACGGAGAGAAATTGCCGTTCACAATTTTACTCTCCGCATGGCTGACAGTTGCAAACGATTCAGAACTTCCCTGCGAAGGAACCCGGTTGTCTCTTATTACGTCTTCTGCGTTATGTTCTTTGGTGTTGCCTTTGATATACTTTGTGGTTTAGGTTAAAGCTGTATTGTGTGTTACAGATCGTAGATAGACTTTTGCTTCAAAATAAATTATGAACTTAAATACAAATACCAGTGGCGGCTGGTGTTAATGTGCTAATGTGCTGCAGCACACTGTAAATATATTACTAAAATTATGCCATTTCTCTTCGAATGCAAGCGAGAAATCGCGGTAAAATTATTTCCTTTCTCTTGGAATCCGAGCCAGTTATCACAATAAAATTATGCCAATTCCCTTCCAATGCGTATTACTATGGAGTAATAAGGATGTAAACGCATTTTGGAGCGCTCTCGCCGCGATAGCTGGAAACCAGCTCCGTGTGCTGAAGTGGGATTCAGCCGCGCTGGTACGTGCGCAGAGAGGCGGCGTAGTCGTCTGTTCCCTACTGCGCATGCGCAGACGTGACGTCAGGCCTGGCGGCTCAAGTGTGCTGAGACCGACTGCAGCACCAGATCAATATTTCTCTTTGCGCTGCGTGTAACGGTTGCGGAAGAATTATGTATATGACGAATATTGAGGCATACAAAGTCAAAAGCGCGCTGGCTCAGGCGTTTTGCGCGTCGTCTCTCAAACCTACCTGTGTGAGGCTCGTATTCAAATACCTCTGAGTCTAAATTTTTAATTTCTGTAAATAAAATTAATGTTTTTTTAAACGTTATATTTCCTACATGCAGTGAATACATGCAGGTGGCAGTGCTGTTATAGATTCCCCTGAAGGTCTTACTGCTGATACAGTATTAATTGATATTTAATTAAAGGCAATCATACAAAGGTTGACTTTTAGTTTAGTATATTTTGTTTCCTGTTTATTTTTGTAATATTATAGTACACTGGCCAAATTTTGTACGAGCCGCCACTGACAAATACAAAATGCCGAAACGAAAGTCAGTGTTGATGTGCTCTCGGAGAAATACAAATCATTCAACAGAGGAGGAAACGAACTTGAAGCGGAATGTTTGATTTGCCCTGCTGGGACGTACACATTCGTTGCAAAGAAGAGGGTATATCGTAAGGGTTAATACTGGATCGTAAATATAGTTGGTTCAAAAGTGAAAAAGACAAGAATGATACAATTGAATATAGTGATGACGAATAAGCTGTCAAGATTCATATTTTGTTTTACAATAACCATACTACGTTACTGATTTAGTTTGTAGTAGTTTTATGTGGTTCATTAATAAAGTTGTAAATTACAGTATGTTGACAATAAAGTGTTCTCTTTTTTTATATGTATTGTCCTCGTTTTTGATGAGGAACATATGGTAACCCTAACTGAATCGAGAAAATGGAACTTTAAATGGAGCCGTTTAAAGGGTAGTGTGGCTGGCCTGTGCCAGCACCCCCTATAGAAGAAAGCCTGCGCACGACGTCACAACATGGCGGCGGTGAGAGGCTTAGAGTCCTCTGCAAGATTGTAAACATTAGCAGTGCACGCTGTTTATAGTGCATTCTTTTGTTCAGGAGTGTATTTATCACGTAAATTGGTATTGTGTACGGCGTGATCGCTACGCTGGACGATTTGTGTGTGTGAGAACAACGTGTGATCTCTTTTTTAGTGACAAAATGCCGTTTCGCTGTTCTGTGCCGAAATGTAGAGGAAATTATGACTGTAGCCCAAAAGTTACCGTCTTTAAACGTCAGGAGAAGAATATGCTAATGGGGACGGTTACGTATATAAAATGAATCGCAATAATGGTAAACAGTCATGACTTAAAAGTCTTTTATAAGGTTAAACAAAAACGAAAACTTGAAGAAGGAGCCAAGTTATCCTGGGAATCCTTGATATTCATTTCTTCTCCTCCGGACGTTTAAAGATGGTAACTTTTGGGCCACAGTCGTAATTTCCTCTACATTTCGGCACAGAACCGCGAAACGGCATTTTGCCAGTAAAAAAGAGATCACACGTTGTTCCCACACACACAAATCGTCCAGCGTAGCGATCACACCGTACACAATACCAATTTACGTGATAAATACACTCCTGAACAAAAGAATGCACTATAAACAGCGTGCAGTGCTAATGTTTACAATCTTTCGGAGGACTCTAAGCCTCTCACCGCCGCCATGTTGTGACGTCGTGCTCAGGCTTTCTTGTATAGGGGGTGCTGCCTGTGCTGGGTGTCGGCGGCCGTTAGAAAGCGCGGCCATCCAGAGCGTTCCACGAAAGGCGAGGCTCGCAGCCGACTTTCTCCGGCCACGCGGTCTCCCCCGCACTTTCTTGCGCCTCTACTTTCTCCCTCACTGGAGACGCAAAAACGCAGTCCACGACCCGCCGGCCATTCACCGGCTCGGCGAAGTGCGCCGCCAAACAGAAAAACACAGAAACAGTCGGCCGGCCGTTTCGCTTCTTCTGCCGGCGCCGCACCGCAGCGCGCCCGTTGCCCGGTCACTGTCAAGGTCGTCGTAAAAATAGCCGCCTTGCGCAGTCACACTAGGTCGTAGGGAAGGGCAGCGCCATTTCCACTGTTTACGTCCCACCACTGCGCATCCTGCCAGGCAGAGGTGCCCAACAGGGGGGTGAAGCTCATATACAAGCCCCCACAATCCCGTAAGCGGCCGACTGCGAACAGCAAACAAACTGAAGAGCGCCTCGGCGGCCATTGTGGTGGCAAACTTCCGAGCGAACTTTAAATGTGCTTAAGATTTTTTTGATTAAAGAGTAAAGAGAGTATTCATTTGAGTTAAGTCGCGAAAACTATGTCTAATTGAAATATATATCTACAAAACAGCTTCAGACTCCTTGAATATACATCAACTATCGATTGTGTGTAACTTTATTACACATACGGTGTAGAAATTGGCCAACAGCGTTTCCTGTTCCTAACGAAACCGAACTATAAGATTTAGTTGTTTAGCGTTCTATGTGGAGCATATGAACGGAATTTATAGTCAGACACGATCTTTTGGAACTTTATCGGAATATTCTACGATTGTGAAACTTTTGTACAAACATTAATTTCGGAAGAGTTTCACACTTTACGTCTTTGCTTTAGTGCTGTATTCTCCAATATTTAGATATTTCATAGCTGCCTGAAACAGCTAATGTTAAAAACCGATTGTGAAAGTTAAATAGTATTCCATCAGATACATAACTGAAAAATTAGCTTCTTACCTTGTGAATATAGCAACCAGCCACTACCAAATTATTTTAAGAACACGAAGTACGCCCTAACTTTTTCTTAACTTATGCATCTAACATTAGCATTAGGGCACCTAGCACGAATATTAGCATTTTCAATTCTGTAAGCCAAATACCTTACAGTAGCAACTATCGTCATAGGATTCAACTTCACAATGTGCATAAAGTGTGGCTATGTGTCATTCATATATAGAACTGTACACAGTTCTGTAAACCCCTTTCAGTTGTTATACATATATGTAAAGCAGATTACTTTCAAATCCTGCATTACAAGTTGCTGATATTAATTTCATAAACAAAAATTCGAACTGCAGTGAGGCAACTAATTTCGTGACCCCAATAGTTATATTTTACACAATCATAAAGTGAAACTTTTTGAACTTCCTATCTACCAGTATTGCGTAAAGTAGCTTCTTTTTTAAGAGCTACCAGTATTGTAACAGCCTGTTATTTATTTCATTTAATCCTATATTGTCTTGACTAACATACTGTTAAGCAAGAGTAACTATCTCTGAACACGAGTAGTAGGGCTACTTATTCCTGAGAAATATAAATGGAAAGACAGTATTCGATCTTTTTATTCCTTTCATAAATTGATTTATGCATTTAAAGGCTGAGCAGCTCTTCACCGTCGTGCTTCATGTACACTGCAATAGACGTGACTATCAATTGTGTATATATCTCGCAGTAGCTATTTAATACACGATTTACCTGCTAAGAACACTCGTATTTATGTGACGCTTGCCACTACAATGGCGGTCAGCCGAAGGTTCAAATTATCCCGCGACAGCAGCGCCATTAGGGAGTCTAGTTATTATTACAAGGTCTTTGCTCATATAGGGATTTCCGGTAACACGATGTTGGTTCGCTGCCAGGCCACATAGAGCGCTGCGAGCGTTGCGATTTTTCATCTCGCCTTCCTATTGGATGATTTACGTTTTACAGTCCTCCATACTTGTTTTGATTCGTAGGTGATGTTCTGTGCTGAGGTTCTATAGAAACGTCTTCATAATTGCGATCTTCTGTGTGCATGTTGTGAGTTTCATAAATTTCATTTATTTGAACTTTGCCGGCCGCGGTGGCCGAGGTGACTGAGGCGCTCCAGTCACGGTCAGCACGGCCATTACGGTCGGGGGTTCGAATCCCCCCTCGGGCATGGATATTTGTGCCGTCCTAGTTCGTAAGTAGTTCATAAGTAGTTTGTAAGTTTAGGGACTGATGACCCCGTAGTTAAGTCCCATAAGCTTAACAAACATTTGAACATTTGATTTTGAACTTTACAGAAGTTCCATTTCAAATGACTGAAGATGCATAAACAGAAATCAACAGAAATAAAAATAAATTGGTTTTTGTAGACATTTCAGTAGGCCAACATACTTGTTTGCAGGACAGTGTATGTGGCTGTAAAATTATTTATTTGTACAACCTACTATTCCTCTTTTGGTCACATGAGTGGATATAATTGTGCCTTAGCGTATGTGAAAACTGAAAAATCATTTACATAGATGCATGCAATATCAGATGACTTTTAGTTTGACGTGCGCAAAATCATATTTATTGCCATGTGATAACGCCACATGGCGAAAATCGCAGTATCGAGTTTTAGAAATAAAGAATTTTATGGTCAAAAAGATTACCACGACATCATTTACGAAGTTTGGCCGACTGTAAACAACAGCCACTAGCAATTAATGTTAGTTTTTGATTTAAATTTCTGGTATATATTACTTTGCAAGGTCTCAAAAACCTTTCTATGAGGTCCACCCTCGAAGAATAAATGAAAAATATTGTCATCTAACACCAACATAACGATTTCTCATTCGTGTATTTAAAAGTAAACATATGGATTTTCGCGCCACATTTTTCGGATTGTAAGTTCACTGCCAGGCCGCTAGTAGCGCTGCTGTCGTTCTGTGTTTCCGTGTGATAACATGGTCTTTGCACTTCCGTTATTTTTGGTGTTCTGTGGTGCCCAGCCCCCCTTGGCCAATGACTCACCCTCCCTCCTCCCACACACACGTGATATTAGGTCCTGTTTTGCCATATAATATTGAAATTAAATATCTTTTATTTCACGTTTTGTATATTGTTTTACAAGGCCCCCCTCCAGGCAGACAAAAAGTACTAATTTTTCACCACCCCCCTCAGAAATTTCACTGACGCAGTTTGTGTCATGATCTCCCACCTCCCCCCCCCCCCCCCCACCCGCCCCGTGGACACCTCTGCTGCCAGGACTTAGGCGGGTTTTACACTGTAAAAGGTCTTTGATAAAGATCTTTTATCAAAGCCCTTTGGTCAAATCTTTGACGGTGTAGTAGGTCATCTTTTATAAAAGATTTCTTTTTTAAAAGAGTGCGCCTGGGTTGCACAGTGGGAGAGTGCTAGACTACAAATCCAAAGGTCGCGGGTTCGATCCCCGCCAGGTTCTCAGATTTTTATCTGTCACCTTTCACTTCTTTCACCTCTGGCAATATTGCTCATGTGAAAAATACCGAGTAGCACCGTGGTTCGGAACCCATGTTAAACTGTAGGTCCCCTATTACTGGCTGGGTAAGTCAGTTCGAAGGTCGGAGGAAGGCAACGGCATACCACCTCCAAACAGGACCATGCCTAGTTAAAGCACTGTGGTGTTCAAACCAATCTTCGGATTGTTGACTGCTTTACCTTTTTTTTTATTTGATAAAAGCTTTTATAAAAGTTCGCCATTGTATACATGCTTCTTTCCTTTCTTTGGCGCCTTTTAACCTACAAATTAACGTCAAAGTATATTTGTTGCGTCCTTACTGCCACAGTGATCATTTCAAAATGGAAAGTGTACGGAATATTTCTTAATACAGAGCATATTTACCAAAATATATGGTTAGAATCGTATAAAGAAAAAGCTGCTGTTGTCAGTTGTGGATGATATTATATGATGAAATTATATGGATCAAAGGATATATGGAGCTGCATAAGTGAAATAAATGGTTTTTATTTGTACTCTAACCTAACCTCGTAATTCCTCCCAAAGTGATTTACATATTGGTTCACTTATATCTAATAATACGTGAAATCTTAGGTCTACACCGTGTATTTTACTGCCTGCTAGAATAGATTTTGTATGTGGATATAAATGAGACGATCTTAAGCGGAAAAGGCATACATGATTTGCTTAATGAGATACTGCACTAGTTAGCTGCATATTTTTTGGTTTGCACGATGCTTTTCAACATTTAACCACAAGTCCAGGTATTTATACGGATATTTTATGTTTCGGAAAATCAGGCAAAATAAATGTCAGACTGCAGTGAAATATAAAAATGTCTTTCGCAGAGCATTATCCGCAATGAAGCATAACATGAAACAACTACGAAAATATTCTCTCTTCTTAATTATGATAAAGTGTCTAACGAGGTTATGTCTAGCATGGCACACATTATTTGAGTTTCATTATTTACCTATTGACACAGCTTTATGGCTTCCTGAAACATCGATTATGATGAAGTATTTATAAGTATGTGGGCGAATTAAAATGTTTGCTCACACGTTCTTGAACAATTTAGGTTAATATGTCCTAGCAGTGTAGCTCGTGATGTACATTTGTGCGAGCACTTTTCGTATTTTCCTCTCGCTATTTTACCTAAAATTGTTTCCATTTTTCGTTCATTCCAATGAATGTACTTCCGATGACTATTTTGGAGTCTTTTCCGACCAACTATGACGAAATATTTTACGCTAGTGTAATGTGCTCCTGTGAAGTAGTTTGGTCAAAGATCTTGGATAAAATCTTTTACAAAAATCTTTGTCAAAGATCTTTTACAATGTATTACCGCCTTATAGGTACTGCAGTTTCTTTGGCTCACAAATCCATTTTCCTTATGGTGATCAGATTTTCAGACACAAAAAGTAGTATCTACAAGTTATGCAACATAATAATACCATTTTAATAAATGAATATTACCCAAATTGCTGGAAATATTTTATTGTTTCACGACGACCATTTCGGCTTATGCCATTCTCCAGTGATGCCTGCAAAGAACCTACCTTAGTTATTTTGTTTGTACACACGTTTTTATAAGTTTGAAACGGATGTCTTTGAGGCAAAAATACATAATGTCGATATATATTTCATATAGTATCTGTTAGTTACGAAAACGTTTATTTCATTTGATATTTTCGTGTATTATAAACCAGTGATCCCTATAGAACCCAGATGCTGAACTTCAGCTGTGTGAGCCTGCCAGCCATAGATGTTCATATTTCGTTACTTGCCAAACTCAAATTTGGCTACTACGATGTATTACAAGAAAACGAAAAGAAAATACGTTTCGAATGTGGTCCCACTATTACATAGTGTATTCGCATAAATTTTTAGATCAAGAGGTAAGCAAGCAATTCTTTGTCACGTAATAACTGACGGAAATTCGTTTGCTAAATTTAAACATGGCGGACAGTACGAAAACCTGTGGAAACATATGAATGTGCAGGCACGCTGCAGCTCTATGCTCAGACACCAGAGTTATACATCCAGTTTGTATAGATATCATTGGTGAATACTTTATGGATTTTGTTATCTATGGATCTAAAATAGTGTGTTTTTGGTTCATCCCAGTGATCTGTATACAAACTGGATGTATAACTCTGGTGTATGAGCATAGAACTGCAGCGTGCCTGCACAATCATGTTTTTCACACGATTTTGCATCGTCCGCCATGTTTGGCAAACGCATTTCTATCAGTTATTACGTGAAAAAAATGCTTGCTTACCTCTTCATTTGCAATTTAATTCAATATTCGATGTTGTAGGCTTATATGGGAGTGGAATAGAAACATATTTTCTTCTCTTTTTCTCCTAATGCTTCATAGCAGCCATGTTTGAATTTGGCAAGAAAATAATATGAATATCTATGGCTGCCACGCTAAGACAGCTTAAGTTCAACATCCAGGTAGTATAGAGATCAATGGTTCATCCATTAACTCTAACATCCTTGACATTATCACATAATAAACGAAGATAAATAAAAAATCTTGCGAAAATAGGAAAACGAAAATATCAAATGAAATAAACGTTTTCGTAACTAACAGATGTTATATGAAATATCTATCGACATTATGTAAGTATTGTTGCCTCAAAGACATCCGCTTCAAACTTATACAAACTTGTATACAAAGAAAATAACTAACATAGGTTCTTTGCAGGCATCACTTGAGAATGTCGCAAGCCGAAAGGGCCGTCGCGAAACAATAAAATATTTGCAGCAATTTTGGTAACTCTCATTTATTAAAATGTCTTATTACGACATGTTTCGTGCTGGGGGTCCCACAGCGAGAAAAAAATATCAAATCAACATCACCTGTATTGTTTACTTTTTGTAACTGACTAATGGAACATGCAACAAGTACAGTTGTCAGCCACTTAACTTCTTCTCTCTAAATATAGTGAAGCAAATGATTACGGTGAAATACAATTATGGTGAATACTGTGATCTGAGTATAGTGAAACATAGTCAAGTACATTTTGAAACGAATGAATTGCTTTCAAATTTTAAAATTTCTTAGGAGTGTATCATAGTACTACATGATTTTAATTGAAATTACATTTTGTAATAAGTAAATGCGTCTGGCTTAATTATGGATGTTTCATGGATCACATAATGTTCATTACTAAAAGTACTGCTCTGTTGGCACATTTGTAGCTGACAGGAAAAGAATAAACTCAACAATGTTACCAAGAGCACGATTATCAATATTTAACTCATTAAATTTTACAAATATATCAACCCATCTCAAATGAAATGGTTTTTGACTTACATTCCAGTCCTTTACTTTACTCACAAACAATTGAAATTTTATCAACAAGTTTTGCGTCATTAATTTTATTCGTAATGTATTTAAGTACAAAATCCAAAGATATTTTAACATCAAACGAATAAAATACAGATTCGAGGTTATATATATATAAAAAAAAAATTTAAAAAAAAGGGGGGGGGACAGTATTTTTAGTCCAGAAAGATCTGATTTCTCTTTAACGCCTACAAGAAATAGATACGAAGATCGCAATTGGGCATTATTACAACGCAATCATCAGCCGACAGCTCAAGCACTAATGACTTTCATCCACTTTCAAACCACACAAAGAGTTAAATTACGTGCGTGATATGTGACTTTCGATTTTGCAAACAGTTGTTCGTAATATTACTATTGTCGGATATTTTAGGTATCTGAACAGCGCGAGTGAAAGTCTGCAGTTACTGCAGACGATATACGTGACAGACTCTGCTCTATCAATAAACTTCTTTTCCTCCACAAAATGTCTTGCGCATGCGAGTCTCATTTTTCAGTAATGGAATAATTATTCATTTCTCTTGAATTAGACGATATTCTGATTTCGCAGGATAATATTGAAATGCGGTGACGCTAATTTTCCTGTAGATCGGCCTCCCAGTAGCGTCTCTGGTTGGTCACGTAAACACTGCATTATCGGCTCTGGAAATGCGGCACTGACTGCTCCCTCAACTGATACCAACGCAACTCTAAACCCCCACAATCCCGCAAGCGGGTGACTGCGAACAGCGGGCAAAATGAAGAACGCGTCGCGGCCATTGTGATGGCAAACTCCGCACAAACTCAAGTGTGCTTAACACTCTTTGATTAGAATGCAGTGGCGTAGCTATCATAGGGCTAGGCGGGGCAGTGCCCCGGGGCCCCTGAGCTCAAAGGGCCCCTCGGCCTACGTGAGCGACGTTCGAAAAAAGTTACCGTAGATCCTTGAACACTTTCATGTCCCCCAATTACTTCGGATAATCGAAGTTCTACTGTATATAATAATTCAGTTGAAGGTTTTCCGACTTTGAACTTTTTGAACCCTGACCAACAAACCTCAAACGCACGAAGTGAAATCCAAAAATTATTCGCACCCCGGAATATAAACATATCAAGGTCCTTTGTTTGTCCACTAAGACGTGGATCCTGCCATCGTCAGCGTATTGTCGGTTGAAGTCGGAGTTGCCGTGTCTGCCAATCTTTGCGAAATAACAGTGAATGGTGCTGAATTACTAGCACAGTATTTGACAGAAGGCAGTGTGACCACATTTGAATATCAAGTCTCTACAATGTATTATTACAGAACGGTATTATTATGGTAACTCAACTGTTTGTGTAGTGAATACCCCAAGGGTGTGCTCCATAACCATAGATCCCAATGCAGTGCTGTAATAAATTGCACTCTGAAATTTGTGCAAGAAGAAGAGAAAATATGGTTACTTTGTCACAACAGTAAATTGTGCATTCAAGACACTACCCTGTACCCCACTGCCACTATAATAAGCGAAGATGTCAACTTAGTTATTTTACGTATTACTTTTTCCTGGCCAGACATTAATATATACTTCATGAAACCTGGTAGGGGCACGGCTCAAACCAAAATATTCCATCAAACAAAATCCGGCAACTTTCTTTTCTGAATCCATCCTACACGAATATTTTCCTTCTTTGATTGGTCTATCAACGAAATTAGGCTGATCGGTACGGAGCAATGACCTAACAGCGAGGAGTTTAGCGACAGTGAGATGTCGGTACTGACAACAGTCCGCCTGCAGTCACCACCGACTTGACTGTTCCCGGTTTGCTTCGCGGCAGGAAGCCATGTTTTCATGGTTAAGTAATATTTCTTCATTGTTTATTTTTTACTAGCTTATGCCTGCGACTTCATTCACCTAGTATGGAGCATCTGCGGAAACTATCCCAAGAGGTCGTTTATCTTTATGTCCTACCCAGATCCAAATCTATCCCTCTGCAAAATTTCATTCAAATCCGCCCAGTAACTTTTGCGTGAAAGCATAACAAACAAACCAACTTTCACAGTTATAATTATATTTGAGAGTAAAATTAAATATTATCTGCTACGTGACACATAATAATTTACTTAGTAGTATTCAAAATATTCAAATGTTTGTATAGTCTATGGGACTTAACTACGGGGTTATCAGTCCCTAAACTTACGAACTACTTATGAACCAACTAAGACTAAGGACGTCACAAATATCCATGCCCGAGGGGGGGGGGGGGATTCGAACCCCCGACCGTAGTGGCCGTGCAGACCGTGACTGGAGCGCCTCAGTCCCCTCGGCCCTTAGTAGTATTCAGGTTTGCCTTATTATGTCTTCCCGTGGGCGGTAAGGAGCTGATGATGTAGTTTTGCATCTGTACAGTATTACTGTAAAGAGGGCCCCAATGTCATTTTTGCCCCGGGGCCCTTGGTGACATAGCTACGCCACTGGAATGTATTCATTTCAGTTACGTCACGAAATCTATGTATCATTTAAATATATAAATACAAAACAGCTTCTGACTCTTTGAATAGACAGCAAATATCTTTTGTGTGCAGAATTGTAGAAATTGGCCGAGAGTGTTTCTTCTTTCTAATTAAACCGAATTATAACATTTAATTTTCTAGTGTTCTAAGTGCAGAAGGAAAACGGAATTTATGGTCAGACACGATTTTGTGGCACTTTCTCAGTGTATTCCACAGTGCTGAAACGTTTTATAAATATTACTTTCGGATAAGTTTCACAACATCTACGTGTTTACTTGAGTTCCTGTTGTATTCTTAAATATGTAGATATTTTGTAGCATCACAAGCTAAAACCACAGTCTGTCACAGACAGTCGCGAAACTCTCTAGGAAAAAATTGCAACTGAAGCGATACTAGCGCTCCAAGCGGCCAGTAGGGTGTAACAGAGGAACGGCGGGATGTAAACTGAGAAGTTGCTGTTTTTAATGCTGTTGCTTTCATATTTTCTAGTCACTGAACGTTGCTGTGAACTTTCTGATACAAAAATGAAAACATAATAACGAATTGTCAGTGCAGTGCAGTTCATACAGTTCACAATACCTGATTTGTAATCATATCGTCCAAAAACTTTTTGAAAGCAGAAATAAACCGCAACCTAATGCGCTCAGGTATAAAAGTAACTGATTATGTTCGCCTGCTCGGTACGTACTTACATTTTTGCATGAGTTTTGTTTTAAAGGATTTCGGACATTGTAATATTTTCAAAACTATAAACTTTTTTAAGTTTTAGGAGAATAGACTCTACATAGCCTTTAAACCTGCTTTTCACCTTGTCTTTGCTTCTGTATCTTTCGTGTACCTATCAATTTTTCTAGTTACTTGGTAAGTATCAAACTGAATATCTTCAAGCATGTGAAGTGCTAATATTAACAGTTTATATAGGGACATATTACTGATTTTTAGCTACGCATTCACTTTATCAAAACTGCCAAAATAAGTTGCTTTGTAACTAAATGCCTGTAACATTAGCATTAGGGTAAACTGTTCAAAAGTAAGCAACTATCGACATTGGGTTTAACTTCACAATGTGCATCCTTGAGGTTAACTTAACTGCTGGAGACGTATACCATTCCTTGGACGAACCCATTACAGTAAACGAATTAAAATAGATCGTTGTCAGTTCGAACTAGCACGGCTGCTGGTCCTCACAACATCGTTTACCCCATGCTATATAGTTTTACGAAACAAGGAAAAACGCATCTACGCCCCATTCTAAGCATACTTGGTCAAGTAGAAGCTATGCGGCTGAAATGAAGACAGCGCGAGTTGTCCCAATCTTGAAGCCTGGAAAACCTCATTACAGTCATGTCCACGTATAGACCTATTGTATTACAGTCATGTTCCCTGAAAGTGCTAGAAAGAATAATAAAACATAGGATAGAATGGTGGCACGAGCATAACGGCCTGTTCAAGACTGAACAGACGGGATTTCTAAGAGGCAGTGGCAGTGGCAGTGGCACACTAGCACGACTCATTACAGATGTCCAGATTTGTCTTAGCAACAACAAGTACCTAACAGCAATACATACGGATATTGAAAATGCTTATGACGGTGTTGACCTCTACATAGGGACACATGATCATTAGAATAAAATAAGTGAAATCAGATCGAAAACATAAATGTTTAGGTGTTTCTTTTTCCAGCAACCTGTTGGAGAATGGAACTGTAGAGAAATATCATAAAAGCTTCTGCCATGTACTACAATGTGACTTGCAGAGTATTTATGAAGATGTAGATGGAGCAACGAGTTCACATCATGTTTTGTTTCAAATTAGGCAGAGCGTCGACTGAGATCCATGGGATGTTAGTGCTAGTGTATGGTGTCGAAGCAGTGAGTAAAGTGAAAACAAGGCGTGACCTCAGTGCCTCGTGAGATTCCACAAGAAGCGTTTGCTGACAGTTTCCAACAGCTGTACAACCGACGTCAGAAATGTGCTGTAGCGAACGGCGATTACTTTGAAGAGCAGTAAAGGTATTATGTTTGTAACTCTTGTTTCATATATTTCCTCAGACCATTCACCGAACTTTTCTGACGCACCTTGTATAATTGAAGATATTTGAATGAAGTAGGATTATTCCGTCGGTAGAACGTAGTCGTTCAAAAAGCAAACATATGATTTCCACACGTATCGGTTTTCCACATACGAGAAGGAATAAAGGTAGGCGATTGGAATATTGTCGTTGGATACTGGGAAATTAAGTTATCCCAATTTCACTCTTTACTGGTGAAGCCTCTTTCACTTGTGACGCATCAGTAACACTCGTAATTCACATCAGTGGTCCACAGAAAACCCGCATGCCATTGCGGAGACACGTTTTCAAGAACACTCCTCTGTAAACGTGTGTTGTGGTTTGATAGACACTCAGTTAACTGGATCCGTTGTGTTAGCGCATCGTCTTACACTTTCTTGAAAATGAGCTTCCAGTACTTTCGGAAGATATACCTTTGACTACAGAACGTCCGCCTCCGTAGTCTAGTGAACAGCGTGGTGGTTTACCATGCAGGGGGCCCGGGTTCGAATCCACGTCGAGTCGGGGACTGGGTGTTGTGTCGTCCTCATCATTACTTCATCGTCATTGACACGCAAGTCGTCGATGAGGCTTCAGCTAATAAGACTTGCTCCAGGCAGACTGAACACTACACCAGTTGGGATCTAAGGGCCATAACTGCCACACGAAATCACCATCTACTACAGAACGCGTATGTTCTTCGAGCATGACGGAGTTCCTGCACATTCTAATCTTCAGATGACTTATCATCTAAACCTAACATTCCTCGGAGGTTGGATCGGAAGATATGGGCACGTTCTTTTGTCACCAAGTTCCCCCGTACCTTACCCTATTGTATTTTTGGCTTTAGGGATGGTTGAACAGCGAAGTATACAAAGAAAAGAAAACAAAATAGCCGATTTCATCGATGGAATTATTAATAGCGCAGCCTTCATAAAAGAACGCAAAGACGATATCAGAAGTTCAAAAATGTTCAAATGTTTGTATAGCTTATGGGACTTAACTACGGGGTCAGCAGTCCCTGAACTTACAAACTACTTACGAACTATCTTATACTAAGGACGGCACAAATATCCAAACTACTTACGAACTACCTTATACTAAGGACGGCACAAATATCCATGCCCGAGGGGGGATTCGAAACCCCGACCGTAGTGGCCGTGCAGACCGTGACTGAAGCGCCTCAGTCCCCTCGGCCAACGCGGGCGGCGATATCAGAAGTGCTGCACCTGGTGTTATCAAGAAAAGTCACAAGTGCAATGGTGGTGAAATGTTTGAAAGAAACTTTGAACGTCCTTATTTGCCATTGCTTTGTTCGCGTTACATACTAACAGTTGAATCTCTGTACTCACTGAGAATTGGAGACATGTTATATGGAATATTTTATTGAAATTCGTTTATACTATCACCTCCTAAAATATTTACTGTTCGTTCTGAAATAGCATGTATATGAAGTATTTTATTCTCAACTAGCTGAAAACCCGGCGTTGCCTGGGTATGTATTTATTACAGCCTTGAGTTACTATATCTTCTATTCTCTTTTGCTCCATCTCGTCCTCTACCTCCTGCCCCTATCCCCTATCCTCTCCTCTATGTCTCCCCCTCTCCCTTCTCTCTGTTCACCTGCTGCTCCCCCTGTCTCCTCTTGTCCCTTTCTTCCTCCCCCTCCCACTGTTCATCTCCTTTTACCTGTCTGCCACCATCCCCCTCCTCTCTCATTCTCCTCATCTACCTCTCTCTGTCAGTTTCCTCCCTTCCCATTCTGTCCGTTTCCTCACTCCCCTTTCTGTCCGTCTCGCCCTCCACTGACTCCTCTTCCTCCTATATATGAAAACATTCATATATGCGCCAAGTTTCATGGCGACTGATCATACGGTATCGAAGTCATAAGGTACCCTCTGCCATGCTAAATTCATTGCTCCTTCATTTTTGTGCTTTCATGGTGATCAGCCAAACAATTTGGATGTTTATTGTAACATACCCTCCGCCATTCGCCTACGGAAGCTTATGAAAAGTAGCCCGTGTATTAAATCGGAGTATAAGCTATCTTAGTTCCAAATTTCATTCAAATCCGTCCATCTGTTTCAGCGTGAAGAGAAACAAACCTATAAACGCTTGGTAATGTACCCTACACCACTCAACGCACGGTGGCTTACGAAAGGTAGGGTATAAGTTATCTCCATTCCAAATTTCATTCAAATCTTTCCATCCCTTTCAGCATGAAGGAGTAGCAAACATATTAATCTATTGTAAGGCACCCTCAGCCACGCACCTTACGAAATGTGTCCCATGTATTAATCAGGGTATAAGCTACATATATTCCAAATTTCATTCATATGCGTCCAGCCATTTCAGCGTGAAGACGTAAAGGTGTGTGTCCACTAGCATGCGACTTCCGCAAGTAACTTCTGCAAGTACTTGCCGATGTGTTTACAGTAGAACAAAATCTTACGGAAGTTTTCTTCTCCAAGTCGTTTAGGCAAGTAACTTGCTGCAAGTAGTTGCAGAAGTGTTTCCACAATGGTCACGTTGTGAGATAAGCAAGTGCAAGTTCACAACGTCATGCACAAAAATAAGATCTACCATTCTTCCATTTATTATTATTAAAGAGAAAAAAAATGTGACCAACAAAAGATTTCTTTGGTCGAAGAAATGGGTACAGAGACGCACATGTTTAAGATTATTGAATGAACTAAAATCAGGGGAAACATAAACTTCATTGACTCGAAATACTCCACTTGATAGTATAAATGTAAGCTGCACTTTGTTCACTTTTTCGTGCCGGCCGCGGTGGCCGAAAGGACTGAGGCGCTTCAGTCATGTTCTGCACGACCACTACGGTCGGGGGTTCGAATCCCCCCTCGGGCATGGATATTTGTGCCGTCCTAGTTCGTAAGTAGTTCATAAGTAGTTTGTAAGTTTAGGGACTGATGACCCCGTAGTTAAGTCCCATAAGCTATACAAACATTTTTTCATTTTTCGTTTCCTCATTTTGTTTAATTCTCGTCCATATTGCGCGCGTAAATTATGATTTTTTTTCGTCTTTCGGCATCTGTTGTTCAGCAATCAGCGCAATATTTTCAGGAGCGATCTGTTTTCTTATTCATTTTTTTTAGGTCAACGTGTTTTGTATCCCACAATTCTGGGAAGAATTCAAATTTCTCTATCAACAGCTGCATTTTCTCGCAATTCCTCACTATTTTCGTCATTATTACTGATATTTTCGTTTCGTAAACGCAACACAAAACTTCTGCAAGTCGAATAAAAACTTGCACAAAGTCCGGCAAGTGGTTGCTGCAAGTCGTACGAGACTGTATCCATTGACTTGCGGAAGCTACTTCTGCGAGTTGTCGAAACTTGGGGAAGTCCACTTGCTGCGGGTGTTTCCACGTTAAAGAACTTGCAGAAGTAGCTTCTGCAAGCGACTTGAGGAAGTTTACCTGCTAGTGGACACGCGCCTTAAGGAACGAATTAACTAACTGTAAATCACCCTACGCCGTGCACCACCCTAAGTCAATTTTAGTATGCCTATAACCTTCGAGCAATTGCAAGCAATAAGTTGACAAAGTTGTATCGCAATCGGATGTACGGTATGGCTGTGCATAAAACAAACATTAATTTCTATGTTTCGAAAAACTTACGGGTATGCTGCCAGGTACCAAAATCGACGACGGCCGATATTTCGACAGGAGACCACCCTGCCATTTTCAAGACTGCACTAAGAAAGCCTCGTGCAACGATCTTTAAATGGCAGGGTGGTCTCCTGCCGAAATATCGGCCGTCGTAAATTTTGGTACCTGGCAGCATACCCGTAAGTTTTTCGAAGTTGTAATTCGCCAGGAGAAATTAAGGAATCGCATTAATTTCTATGAATTACAGTAAAGTTTTCGAGGAACATATTAATTAATCGATAATGATTAAGAAAAGGCAAATCTACATTTCTAGCTTTTGTAGATTTGGAGAAGGCTTTTGACAATGTTGATTGGAATAAACTCTTTCAAGTTCTGAAGCAAGCAGGAGTAAAATATAGGGAGCGTAAGGTTATTTACAACTTGTACAAAAACCAGACAGCGGTTGTCAGAGTTGAAGGGCATGAAAGGGATGCAGTGTTTGTAAATGGAGTAAGGCAGGGTTTTAGCCTTTCCCCAATGTTGTTCAATTTGTACATTGAGCAAGCTATAAAGGAAAACAAGGAGAAATTTGGAGAAGGAATTAAAGTTCAGGGTGAAGAATTAAAAACATTGCGTTTTGCCGACGACATAGTAATTCTGTCAGATACAGCAAAGGACCTGGAAGAGCAATTGAACGGAATGGACAGTGTACTGAAAGATGAACATTAACAAGAGCAAAACTAGAGTAATGGAGTGCAGTGTAAGAAAATCAGGGGATGCTGAAGGAATTAGATTAGGTAACGAAGCAATAAAGGAGGTAGATGAGTTTTGTTACTTGGGCAGTAAAATAACAAATGATCGTCGCAGTACAGAGGATAGAAAATGCAGAATGGCAATGGGTAGAAAGGCGTTCTTGAAAAAGAGAAATTTGTTAACATCGAATATTGATTTAAGCCTAAGGAAGTCCATTCTGAAGGCATTTGTATGGAGTGTTGCCTTGTACGGGAGTGAAACATGGACGATAAACAGTGCGGACAGGAAAAGGATTGAGGCTTTTGAAATATGGTGCTACAGAAGAATGCTGAAGATTAGGTGGGTAGATCGCGTAACTAATGAGGAGGTACTGAACGGAATTATGGAGAAAAGAAATTTCTGACATACCTCGACTAAAAGAAGGGATAGATTGGTAGGACACATTCTTAGACATCAAGGAATTGTGAATTTAGCGTTGGAGGGAACTGTGTGGGGTAAAGACCGCAGAGGAAGACCAAGAAATGGATAGAGTAAGCAGATTCAGACAGGTGTAGGTTGCCGTTCTTATGTGGAGATGAAGAGGCTTGCTCAGGATAGGGTATTGTGGAGAGCTGCATCAAACCAGTCTCCGGACTGAAGACCACAACAACAACATTAGTTAATCTCATATAGGACTAACAATAAAGTGGTACAAGTGATTAACGTTGGAGCGTAGAAGGCAGTCATTTGTACCGAAGCCAGTATAAATGTATAAATGTTAAATTCTCTAATATTTGTCCAATATCTGCAAAGTAATTTGTTTATGCCACAGATGATATACAAAAGCCAAAAACAAAAGTGTAAAACAACTCGGTGCAAAAAGTACTGTTGGCTGGCCAAGCTGTTTGATCGGAGTCATTGGCAAAGCAGAAGCACCGACCTTGTGAAGGGGCGCAGAGGAACGAGGGCTGTAGACGTGTGTCGTGGTCGGCGCTTGTTCTGTCGGTGGGCGGCAGGCCTGTGTGGGCACCGGAGGCGATCGAATGGTGGGCAGCGCGTCGCATGTTGCCTTGCGTTTCGCAGCCATGCGGGCGGGCGTTCGATACGATCGAGCTGTTCGTACTGTTGCTCTCTACACTTGCTCACAAATTTAGGCCACCTGGTCACGTGAAGCGGACGTTGCGTGTTTTGAGCCGCCCTCGGCAGGTCTGCCGGTGATCACTGGTGATACGACATTACTGTTCTCATTACTATTGTAGAAACAGTATACAGCGTGGAACTTTTTGTTGGTGGATTAAATCTGTGTGCCGAACCGGGATTCTGTTAAGCCGCAAACATTGGGTCGTATGAATAAAAAAGAGTACATGCTCCACAGAAGATTCTCAGAGCAAAAGAACGTTCTCTGAGTAAGTACTCAATTTCGTATGAATAAAAACTTCGAAGCATATGCTCTGAGCAGGTAGTTCATTCTCGCTACCTCCCCTCCTACTTGAGTAAGTTCGCCGCGTGTCATGTCCGCCACAGATCAGCTGTCCAATCGTGTATTTCTTCAAACTAGCCCAATCAGGCAAATTATTAAGTGTACAAATATGGAGTAGGCATCTACGTGTTCAGAAAGAACTGTACTATGTTTAGATATTAGTTTGTTGTGAAGGAGCATATTATTAAGACTAAATATGCACTTTTTACAAAAATGTATTCTCCTGGCGATACAAAATTTTCTCCACGCGAGAAACTGGTTTGTTAATGAAGTAGGGTTAGCACAATTTGCGAACGATGTTTTAAGAATGCATAACATATTCATCTGTTACAACGTGGAATGCTGTCGGAGTGTTCTAACATGAGATAGGCCTTGTTAAATATGACACCCAATGGTTTGCTCATAAGCGTTAGGCTATGCGATTTTGAACAAGAAACGGGCTGCTAGGTATGTAATTAATCAGTCATTAATTTTTCTGTCGTGTTTACTTACTTCTAACATGACAGGAGTTACGATTACGAAGTCCGAAAACGCTTCATAAATAGGCCAACCGGTTTGGATAGAAACAGTACTTCAGTAGGCTTACCTGGTATTGCAGCAATATTTATTTTGTGATGGAAACTGTGAAGTCCTGGGATACACTTTATTTGGAACTAACAGTATAAGGTCTTACTAGTACACCCTACTTAAAAACAATATTATTTTGCTATGTGGCTGTTTACAACTGTAAATATACATGCCAAACAAATGAGTAAACACGCAGCTGAATCCATTTGTGTTTCATTTTTATGTCGGTAATGAATAATAATAAGTCATGGTTGCAAAATATTAACACGAATTATTTACAGAAGGATGGAAAAGCTGGTAGAAGCCGACCTCGGGGAAGATCAGTTTGGGTTCAGGAGAAATGCAGGAACACGGGAGGCAATACTCACTTTACGTCTTATCCTAGAAGATAGTTTAAGAAAAGGCAAACCTACATTTCTAGCATTTGTAGATTTGGAGAAGGCTTTTGACAATGTTGATTGGAATAAACTCTTTCAAGTTCTGAAGCAAGCAGGAGTAAAATATAGGGAACATAGGGTTATTTACAACTTATACAAAAACCAGGCAGCGGTTGTCAGAGTTGAAGGGCATGAAAGGGATGCAGTGGTTGGAAAGGGAGTAAGACAGGGTTGTAGCCTTTCTCCAATGTTATTCAATTGGTACATTGAACAAGCTATAAAGGAAAGCAAGGAGAAATTTGGTGAAGGAATTAAAGTTCAGGGGGAAGAATTAAAAACATTACGTTTTGCCGACGAAATAGTAATTCTGGCAGAGACAGTAAAGGATCTGGAAGAGCAGCTGAACGGAATGGACAGTGTGCTGAAAGGTGCATATAAGATGAACATTAACAAGAGCAAAACTAGGGTAATGGAGTGCAGTCTAAAAAAATCAGGTGATGCGGAAGGAATTAGATTAGGTAACGAAGCAATAAAGGAGGTAGATGAGTTCTGTTACTTGGGCAGTAAAATATCAAATGATGGTCGCAGTACAGAGGATATAAAATGCAGAATGGCAATGGGTAGAAAAGTGTTCTTGAAAAAGAGAAATTTGTTAACATCGAATATTGATTTAAGCCTAAGGAAGTCCTTTCTGAAGGCATTTGTATGGAGTGTTGCCTTGTATGGGAGTGAAACATGGACGATAAACAGTGCGGACAGGAAAAGGATTGAGGCTTTTGAAATATGGTGCTACAGAAGAATGCTGAAGATTAGGTGGGTGGATCGCGTAACTAATGAGGAGGTACTGAACAGAATTGGGGAGAAAAGAAATTTCTGGCATACCTTGACTAAAAGAAGGGATAGATTGGTAGGGCACATTCTTAGACATCAAGGGATTGTGAATTTAGCGTTGGAGGGAAGTGTGTGGGGTAAAAACCGCAGAGGAAGGCCAAGAGATGGATACAGTAAGCAGATTCAGACAGATGTAGGTTGCCGTTCTTATGTGGAGATGAAGAGGCTTGCTCAGGATAGGGTACTGTGGAGAGCTGCATCAAACTAGTCTCCGGACTGAAGACCACAACAACAATAACAATGAAAACACCTCTTAATCACTCTCGTCACTGTATAAAATGCTGGAAGTGTCACACGATTTTTCCGACGGAAGATACTCGTCAACAAAATGTTTTTATTTGTATTAACTTTATAGATCTCTTCGTATTTCTTAAAGACTACATATAAAGGAACTTGTTTTTGCCTTCTAAGTAACAAAATTGTTGTCATTTTTGTTACAAACCTCAGTAAAACGTAACCTTAATAGAAGTTACTCACCACGGAGTATGCCATAGAGCTCACTCCAGAAATCTGAGAATGTTCTCCCGTCGTGAGAAACTTCTGTAGTTTTATTCATATGAAATTGGAGAATGTTCTCTGCTGTGAGCAACTTCTCACGCCGAGAATATACTCGGCTGAAGTATATTCTCCGACTCCTTTATTCATGCGAACCTGAGTACTCTGGAATTCAGAGTATAAAGTAGATACTCCATTTTATTCATACGGCCCATTGTGACAGGGAAATGTGTTAAGATCTTGGTTTGCTCACTTTAGCATGACGGAATAAGGTCAGCAGCCAGTAGCAGAAAATGTTACCCGCCTTGCGCGATGACGGCAGCCGCTACGTCGGCAAGTTGGAAAGCCTACCGTCAGCGAACTGGGTGTGAGTGAAATGGCTGTCAGACAGAGACGCAGCTAGTAAACATTTCATAACTACACGTAACACTGTCACAAGGGTGAATAAGACCGCGGATGCGTCAGCGGTAAAGACACATCGGGCGAACACTGTATTTTCAAAGGGAACACATTCAAACCGTTCCATACGTCATAGCTTCAGCTAATTTTATGTATAAATACTCCCACATTTAGAAGTAGCAGGCACTTGGTCTTCCGAATCGACGATGCCCAGGAGGTAGTCGTCAATTCACTGGCCTAATCGTTGTGCTCAGTCTTTGTCACAGATAGCAGTATATACGGGTACTAGAGGCAGCTAAGAGATGGAGTCTGGTCGAGGCCATACTTCGCACTAAACATCATCTGGGAAGATGGTGATCCGCTGTGCTGACGACTTCACACCTCTATTGTGGCTGCCTGAGGCCAGCGCAGTCTTCAGTGGTTGTTTACTAAAGGCCAATGTCGTCGAGTTAGCACTCTGGTACTAATCCGGCCAGCCGGTGTTCCGAGTCGGGAACCAGCACGACATCCGACTTCAGAGGGGTCCCTGCGTGGATACACTGGCCGCTGCATAGCCTGGTGAAGGGAGAGCACTTCACAATAACAGTCTTTGCATCGCTTCCCGGCATCGCGGCGCGGCGCGGGAACTACCATCATACGATACCAAGGTCGCAGCTCGAAGGCGACGCCACCTACTGCTCTAGCTCCTGTCGAGCTAGCGCCTTCATCAAACTTTTGTATGCTACGGAATAAAATGTGTCAACTATAATTCTGTTTTTCACTAGCGTCCCTGGGCGCTCCACCATGTTAAACGCCTCATCCTAAACTAAAGCTGAGAACACACCGCTCGGCCCCAGCAATTCGAACCCGGGTCCTTTGCCTTTTGCTGGCAAGCGTTCTACCGATTGAGCTACCCAGGTATGCCCCAGGGCCTGCGCTCGCAGCTTCAATTCCGCCAGGAAGTTGCCTTCTGCCTTCCTGACTTGCAGTTTGCAAGGTAGGAGGCGAGGTACTGACGGAATGGAAGCTGTGAGAGCGGGTCCTGAGGCATACCTGGGTAGCTCAGTCGGTAGAACCTCTGGGTCCGAATCCAGGTCCGGAACACAATTTTAATCTGCAAGGAAATTTCATATTAGTGCACAGTCCGCTACAGAGCGAAAATATCATCCTGGAAAAAAAATAATAATAAAAAAAATAAAAATAAAAATAAATAAAAAAAATTTACAAAAAAATTCTTAAAATATAGATTGTCAAGTATAGACAAAATTTACTAAACTGACACGTTCCACATCCTTACGAAATGTCGTATACATGATCTAAGGAACAAGTATTAATCTAATCTAATCTAACAGCAACACTCAAACAGTTTAGAATTGAAGGTGTTTCGGAAATGCTGCCAAGTGCCACGATTGACCTAGATTCAACGATTATGCTTTTTTGGACGTCGCCTCACATCCTTTATGTACCCTTATAACGACACATAACAGGAGAAACAATTACAGACATATACGACACCATGTTTGAAAGCTGTCATACATGAAACGATTTGTCCATGACTTAAAGTTTACAAAAGTGAAGACGATTGCACTATCACAACGATTATCAAAATCTTTAAATTCACAAACGTGTGGAAAGTAATTGTTTATGGCGTTTATCACAAATTTCCGAACTGTGAGTATTAATATTAGTTAAAAACAACTAATAATTCAAATGTAAAATACGTGTATACTAACATGTCACCAGAAGTCATATTTTTTACTTAGATTATCCATTACGGATATTTTTATAAAAATGCAACCAGTCAATTTGACTTGAAATTATACTACTTTATTCCATTATCCGGTTTTCGAACCTTTTCAGGTTCATCTACAGACGATGCATGTCTTACAGATTCATTTCTAGCGTGATGTTAGGTGCTGGTTCTGTGGGGGAAAAATGGAAATTTGCTTTAATAAGTCTTGAAAGCTAGGTGAAAATTATTCATTTACGCACTGCGACTATATGGCCAGCTTATTAATATTTCCGTTTTACGGGTTTCCTTGTTTGTGATCAGATGACGATACCACATCAATCGATTTTTCACTGGTGGTCTCTATAATACATTGTCAACACCATTTCACCAGTGTCTAACAGCCGGCCGCGGTGGCCGAGGAGACTAAGGCACTCCAGTCACGGTCAGCACGGCCACTACGGTCGGGGGTTCGAATCCCCCCTCGGGCATGGATATTTGTGCCGTCCTAGTTCGTAAGTAGTTCATAAGTAGTTTGTAAGTTTAGGGACTGATGACCCCGTAGTTAAGTCCCATAAGCTTAACAAACATTTGAACATTTTAGTGTCTAACATGTGTTTTTACAACGTTATTTACAAACGTCTTCATTCTAAGATATAACACTCTTTGTACAGGAAAGTTTGTTTTGATTGTTTATGTTACAATCGGTCAGTTAGCAAATATATAGTTAATATTAAAGTGCAAAACTGAATAATGTCTATATTGCTTGCATAGGTTTTTAGCCTAATTATGTATGTATATTATCAGTTAAGAGGACAAAAATAAAATTCATACTAATGCTTATATGTTTTCATAGACTAGTGTGTCCTAGAATATTAGTAAAGACAAGCTGCCGCGCGGGAGTAGCCGAGCGGTTTGGATCGCCACGTTGCGGATAGCGCGGCCTCCAGCGTCGGAGGTTCGAATCGTCCCTCGGGCATGGATGTTTGTGCTATCTTTAGTATAACTTAGTTCATAAATAGTTTGTAAGTTTAGGGACTGATGACCCCGCAGTTAAGTCCCATAAGCTTAACATTTTTTTGAAGAAGTTCACCACACTCTTTGTTTTCCTTATATCAACATCTATTCGTAAAAACATTGTTTTGAATATCATTATTTCGACTTAACATCAGTTGCGTGTTCTCTAAAACTAAATGAAAGACGCTAAAAGGATGCAGTTGCGAAGTTTAGCTTATTTGGATAACACGTAATTCATGTGTGTCTATCATATGTAAATTGTGTTGATATATCTGTGATGAAGTTCTTTAGAGATGTGTTTAAATTCGAAGGCAACGGACGCCGCGATTTTGAATACTACAAACAATAAATGTACTTACGCAAATCTGAGTTAAAACATCATTTTAAGCTGACTCCACATTAAAAAACCTGGAGCAATTACGTCATACCGCTTACGACAACGACGTCAGCAACTCAGAGAATTCACGATAACTAAAACTGTAGCTGACTCCACCTTCAAAACTTTGATATAAGTAAAACGTGCAGTATCGTCTATATAGCACATTATGTCATTGATTGTGGACATTAGAATGGGTGTTGCCTTTTAATGTCTGGTCCGGGAATATAGACAGTATATTGGTGTTGTGTTTACTCTATCAAAAATATTACACGAGCATTTGGGTTCCGATAGTGTAATGAACAGGTTGTGCAATGCAACGATAACGTGACTTGTCCGAAACTATGGCAAGGAGAGCCATAAAAGGAAGGTTGGAAGAGGGCCATGCACAGAGGGAGGTGGCTGCAGCTTTCCAAGTGTCCCAAAGTGTAATTTCCAGGGCCTGGACGCCATATGAGACAACAGGAATCGTTAAATGAAGCCAAGGTCGTCCATGGGTAACATCAGCAACAGATGACCGCTATCACTGGTTAACAGGCCGCCAAACAGGAGGCTGAATGTAACTCAGCTGCAACGCACCCGCCAGACAGCATATCAAAGCAAACAGTCCGAAATCCCCTTCGGTATATGCCCTCTACCAATGGAGGCCTATTAGAAACGTTGACGACAGGAAATAATCCCTCACCAAGCCCCGCCCATTTGACCTATACCTAAGACAACTTACACTTTAAAAAAAGTTATCTGTAGCGTAGGTTAGGTATAGGTTAAACAAGAAGGTTCTTCTTAGTACACGATGGCGCGTAGCGCCCGAATTTACATTTCAGAAACACTAAATAGATTTACAGTTGTATGTTCGATGTATCATCTTTGGCTTCCTTGAAAGAAGCGGGGCTTAGCCTATCGGAGGCGGGGTTTAGCCTCTACAGGCGGGGCTTGGTAAGGGATTGAAATTTCCTGCCAGATTAAAATTGTATGCCGGAACCGGGACTAGAACCTGGCACCTTTGCCTTTCGTGGGCAAGCGCTCTACCACTGAGCCATCCCGACACGACTCACGGTGCCGTCTCCCAACTTTAGTTCTGCCAGTACCCCGTCTACTACTTTCCAAACTTCACAGGAGTTCTCCTGCGAAACTTGCAAGACTAGCACTCCTGGAAGAAAGGATATGGTCGAGACATGGCTTGGCCACAGCGTAAGGGATGTTTCCAGGAGTGTTAGTCTTACAAGTTTCGCAGCAGAACTTCTGTGAAGTTTGGAAAGGAGGAGGCGAGGTACTGGCAGAAGTTGTGGGGTGGCACCGTGAGCCGCGTCGGGATAGCTCAGTGGTAGAGCGCTTGCCCGCGAAAGGCAGAGGTCCCAGGTTCGAGTCCCGGTGCCGGCACACAATATTAATCTGCTGCAGAGTGAAAGTTTCACACTGGTAAGGGATTGTTTCCTAGCGCCAACGTTACCGTGAGGCCTATGGTGTGTGTCCCATTACAACTACGCCAGCCTGCAATAAGTGGACCGAGGAGTTGTAACGAATGGCGCCAGGTTCTGTTCACAGACGAGTCAAGATTTTGTGTTCAGTTGGATAGTCATTGTTTCCTGAAATGGAGAGAACGTGGAACTGAACATTCCTGCTTGTGTGCAGGAAACATCACATTATCGTTTTGGTGGACGAATGATGTGGGCAGGAGTCAGTATTGGCGGACACACGGACCTCTATGACTTTCGAACGGCGCTTTGACTACTCAGAGATGTAGAGACGAGATCCTTCGACCTTTTGTTAAGCCCTGCATTGGTGCCGTACGAGATGGGTTCCTTCTTGTCCCCACAGAGATGCATTGGAGGGCAACATGCTTGATGTTCAGGAATTTGAACGAATTGAGTGTTCTTTCGACTTAAATCTGATTAAGTATGTCTGGGATGCAGTTGGCAGACACATTGCAGCCAGACCAGTACCTCCCTCAGCGGTTGCACAGCTGGATATTGCATGCAAGAATGGCGACATCTTCCGCAAGTGCTGATTGATAACCTCATACTGTCCATACCACGGAGGTGTGCAACTGTACTGGCCGTTCGAGGTGATCACACTGTAAGAAGATGGTCTGTTGGAGGTCGTCAAAAAATCTAAAATTCAGAATGCGTAATGATATGCTGTAGTAATAATAATTTCGTTATTGAATGTTGCAGCAAATCACAACTGATGGGTCGCAATAACACTTTCACAGTGAAAGTTAAATTTAAAAAAAAGTAATGAAAAAATATAAAAAATTGATATTAATTAACTTGAAACAGTCACTGTGATAATTAAGCTTGGCCCTATCTGACTTAGCATTGACTACAGCCTCCAACTAGCACCTCTTACGATTCACGAACAGCACAACTTCACTAATAATTGTGTCAGAATTCATGTAGTGGTGATGGCGTGTCTTGTTATAATCAAAATCGTAATAGCTGATAGACTCTGATTGCAGTGATAATAGCTCAGTACTGTGAAACTCCGTGGTGCAATCAGCTTCACAAATACTGCAGTCAAAGTTCCCAATAATTTTGACAATATTGTTTAAAGCATTCAAGTTCCTTATAAAACTATACGTGAACTATTTTTTTTTTATTAATTGGTTCCAGGGCCTGGGTAGCGTACGCGTGTAACTGGCTGTGCAGAGTCTTGCATTTAACGTATTTCATAAAAAATACTTTCGTGAAGTCTGGTTAATCAACTATAATACTTTGACTACGGTTAGCCTGGTTACTTTCTATATAAATGAAACCAACTTTACTTTACGTGCAAATTCTCTTGCAAGTTAAAAGCTTTGGCACAATAATCGATTGCAAAACTTAGAACAGCACTGCACATTAATTACTAGTCTCTGTGGATGTAAAACGTTTAGCAATTCTTTAACTCGTCTAGCAATTTCCTTATAACTGATCGTAATTTCTTTGAAAAAATGATTGAACTTGTTAGTCAATGTACAGGCTTGCCTAATCAACATAATCTAATAATGGTGATAATGGGGTGACTACAACTACTTACAAAATTAAGACTGGTTTCAAAATAAGTCATATATAATTGAACCAAAATTCTGATTGGGTTGAAACTACATATACATGCATACAAAATAAAATGTTACAAAATTACTCATCTGTTTTCGTCGTCTTCGTCGTGAAGTCCATACAAGACAGGTATGATTACAATAGGTACTCTTACTGCTGGTTCAAAATATTTTTATGGACTACTCTTTGTTCAGCTCGTCTGGCTGCAATCTCCATGCATTGATATCACCTCGATACCCTTTCCAATCTCCGTAATTACAGCAACGATCGCTCTAGGAGACAATAGACTTGATAACCAAACAATTACTTTTCTTGCACACATGAAAAAACATTACACTGATCACTTTCGAGCATAAATAAACTTGTTTCGCACTTCCTTCAATACATTAAACAGTACGCATTAAACAGTATTGCATTAAACTCGCGCCATACTGCGCCTACCGTGCCTCTGCACCATCAACAAAACATTTATGTGTTTACTTTGGCGAGTCCGCTCCGCGACTGCTTCAGCAGCGCGTCACTCACAACTACTACTTCTGTACCAAAGACAATCTTTACAACAGATTCAACATTTTCTCTGGCGCATTGCCAACTTACAGCATAAGAATGTCCGTGCATTCATGCGGATTTACACATACAGTATATGTTTACACTAAATGATTCAATATAGAAAATGACGTTACATAAGATATATATCTACCATACAAGAAATGAAAATACGTGAAATGAACAAATTTAAGATAATATATACATTACGTTAAATCAAACTGTAAGGTACAGCGACAGCTGTACTCTTACAACACATCGTACTAGGCAGCAACTAGAATGACTTTTTTCCTATTATGGTAGCCCCATAGTGCCATGTGTGTGTGTGTGTGTGTGTGTGTGTGTGTGTGTGTGCGTGTGCGTGTGTTGTAAAAGTGATTCTGGATACTAATTTAGAATGGGGGTTACCTTACAACTCCACTGATCGTGTAATCTGACGTTTGTATGTGGTTACTGTACGTTGACGCAGAACATTTATCACATTAATGTGGCTAGAGCCTTCAGTAACACGAAAGGTCAGTGTTAACTCGCACGCTCCATCAGGGACTGGGTGGGTTTCTCCACAGCTGCACTCACCTTCAGTGGAGTGCATTTCTCCGCGGACCTGAACGAGACGCGGCAGTAGGACAAGGGACGGGGCTCGAACCGGGACCCGGCGAGTGTGGACGCGCCTGCCGCCTGCCGCCTTTCGCCGCCGCCCACGCCTCCAGCTCGGCCAGCACTTTCACGAGCTACTCCCGTCTACGGAGGCGCTCGCCATCCCGATCTGCAGAAGAAGCGGCCCGCGGGAGAGAGAGAGCCGGCTAATGAACCGGAATCGAGCACCTCCGCTTTTCTCCCCATCTCCGGAGGTCCGGCCGCACTTCCGTTACGCTGGCTCTTCTAAAGAAGCTGCCGAGGCATCTGTATACTCTGGCAATGTGAAGTGCGAGGCAGGAGGTACTTACCAAGCTGCCAGTTATCAGTGCTGCTTCTCGTTCCACTCACGTAAGGACCTCAGCAAGAATGTTACTTTATACAGTATAACCCTAGATCCACAATTTAAACTTACTTAGTAAAACTTTCGTCGCAAACCTCCCCATACGCCATGAAACAACTTTCAAACATTTAAATATGTCTTCGTTTGTGTGGCCATAATGTCCGTAGTTGCTTTCATAACTATGAATGGCAGTGATTTTCCGTCTTTTGCAACTACAATAAAATGCGATTTTTTCACACCAGACGCGTTTCGTTTTATTGAATGTAAAACATCATCAGTGGTCTGAAATAATAGAAATCTACAGTTTGGTTTTTGTTTAGATCGAAAACAGTTCTTAAATGGACCCTGAAAAGTAGGCCTAATGTTTGGTACTTACAGAAATTTTGTCTTCTTTTCGCTTCACATCATGGAATGCCGGTCTGTTTAGTGCAATACCGCCGGTTCTTCATGCTGTGTCGTTTTCTCACTACTTTCACTGTCACTGTTTCACTGTTTATAGTTGTTTTTTACAGATCAGAAGTGTTTGTTTTTGTTTTTACTGATTCTGCTCAGTGTGTTATTGGAGTGTTGCCAACCTCACAAATGTAGTTCTTTCTCTATGTTTTAATCGAAACATAATTTATTATAAAACATAGAGAAAGAACTACATTTGTGAGGTTGGCAACACTCCAATAACACACTGAGCAGAATCAGTAAAAACAAAAACAAACACTTCTGATCTGTGAAAAACAACTATAAACAGTGAAACAGTGACAGTGAAAGTAGTGAGAAAACGACACAGCATGAAGAACCGGCGGTATTGCACTAAACAAACCGGCATTCCATTATGTGAAGCGAAAAGAAGACAAAATTTCCGTAAGTACCAAACATTAGGCCTACTTTTCAGGGTCCATTTAAGAACTGTTTTCGATCTAAACAAAAACCAAACTGTAGATTTCTATTATTTCAGACCACTGATGATGTTTTACATTCAATAAAACGAAACGCGTCTGGTGTGAAAAAATCGCATTTTATTGTAGTTGGAAAAGACGGAAAATCACTGCCATTCATAGTTATTTAAATATGTAGATGTTAAAATAATTGAAATTGGAAATTACTGAATGATCCACATTAGGATGCAATCTCCTCATACCGTTATTTTATTGTAAGGCCTGTTGTTTTATTCCATCACGGGGCCCAGTCGTCATGGTATATTCCACAGTCTAAGGGTACGGCCATAGTGAACGGCTGCCCGCTAGCTGCTCGGCCGCTTAACCTGCAGCGGTCGGACCGCGCGCGCTGCAACGGCGCGATGGCAGCTGGTGGCGGCCACAGTGCGCAGCCAATCGCGCGCCGGCTGATGCCAATACATGGCCAAAATTACTTTTACATTTTCTTGCTGAAAAAAAATACTGCATGTGTATGAAACAAAGCTACATCGCACTCCGGTGTCAGTTTTTTGATAAACATTCTCCTTCTACTGTAAAACAAATAAAAACCACCTCTCCCGGTTTTGTGCGTTTTCCTTGACGTAGGATACGTCTCACTCGATTCTGAGGAAACTAATTGTCGTACCTCACTGAGTTTTGCACATCTTGCAGGCTAACATAACAGCTTCATAACGGAGTGTCTGTTTTTCCGGTAGTCGCCATAGTTATTACGATACTTAATTTCAAGTTAACCTATCGCATAACATTTGAAAGCTTTTGCAGTGAAAAATATAGTCGCTGACTACTTTACGTTTGGTTAACTTTCGGTTATAATTACTGCATACGAAATGTAGCCAACACTGTGAAATTGTTTTTAAACCTGAATAGAAAGCGATACATCGCTCTAGTATAGCGAACAGGGTCTTGAAATTTGAGGGCGCTAGCGCCGCGCGTTCTCCTTCGGCGCGCCATGTGCATAACTGCAGAGCCTCTAGCCTGCAGCTCAGTCAGTCAATAAAGCACATGCCCGAGCCTTCTCTGACTCGTTTTAAAATATTGGTGGCATACAAGGTCGGATAAAAAAAAGACAGCAAATCTAGTTCTATGTCTTAAAGTTACAAATATTGGATTGCTAGCTGTCACTGACGGAAAATTGCAAGTTCATAATGGTGACTGTAGGGTTCTAAGGAAAAGAGAATGCTAGTGTTTGTGTTGAATGCCCCTTCCGACGTGCAATAGAAATCGTAAGACTAAAAATACCAGAAGAATTTTTGACAGGATCCAATGGCAAGCGTCTAAATGTTATGCAAGGCGCTGCAGCATTTTTCCTCTGAATCAATATTTAATTAGACTTTCTCCACAGTGGTGCTATAATGTAACTGCTGTTATAACTTGGCACCATCCATGGATGATGATGACGAAAAAAAAATGTTCTGATCGCAAATTGCATAAAATGCCAAAACTGGACTCACTAGTTGCTGGCATAGGGTAGTAACTGTTAGATCACGACAGGGAAAAAGTTGCAACTGCTGTCCTATAACCTCAATATACATACAAAGTAATTATATAAGGCTTTCTATAGTCCATGGTGTGGCTGATTCAGCAACCAGTCAAATTTTAATTTCAAGTAAAAACAGTCTTGGTTGCATAGTGGTTTTATTAATTACCAATGACGCGTTTCGCCCACACAGCAGGGTATCATCACATTATCTGCATGACAAACGTTACACATTTTGCTACAACAGTCCCTGTTGCACTACTCTAAATGTTGTAGTAATTCTTGTGTAACATTTGTCATGCAGGTAAGATGATGGCCTCCTGTGAGGGCAGAACGCGTCATTGGTAATTAATAACACCACTTTGCAACCAAGACTGTTTTTACTTGAAATTACCCTGTAACTGACAGTGTACCACTGTCACAGTGTATGTATTTTGAGATTATAGTAGGACAGCAGTTACAATTTTTTCACTGTCAAGGTTCCTAATCACATACCGACATTTTATACTGTTCACGAACAAAAAATTTTTTGGTATGATAAATTGACATGGAATGGCAACAAAGTAATTAAGAATGAAGTAGCCTCGTGTTAGTGGCTCACAGAAAAGCGAATTTCACGTGAAACCTTTAGCAAAAGAAGAGTAACCATTTCATATTATGAGCTAAATAACCTATCTACACGTAAATTATCTTGAATGTCTAGTTGTTTGCTATATTAAAGTACTGGTATTCCTGCACCAATATGAACAACAAGATGCAATTAAAGACATTGCAAAACCGGTTGTGCGAGTCTGCAAAAGTTCAATAAAATTCAGTTACAGTGAATTAACGGCATTTCATTCAACACTTTTTGAGATAGACGCGTCTTTATCAACTCCCATTAAACTCGACGCGCAGCGCACAGCGTTGAAACCTCGGCACCCGCGAGCTGAGAGCGAAACAAGAAACATAAATTCTTTCTTGCACGCGCCTGTGAAAGCGATGTGAGCGAGCTGAGGCGGCCGCGCGGGTGCACTATGGCCACCCCAATGCGATCACTCACTGGGTTTTCCAAACCGCCTCCCTGCCGGCGAGAAGCAGGAAGCGTGAACCGGCTCACTATGGCCGCACCCTAACATATCAGTCGCGACACTCGCTGGTGTAAAATCTGTTACCGTCTGACAGCTCGGCCGACTCTAACGCTCCAAGGGGGGAGCAAGGAAGCCGTTTGTTAACGTCATATACACGCACGAATAACACCTTACAACGATTTTCTACGCAGTTTATGTGATGATTATATTATTTTAGCTCGACGGCGTTAATCTAATATCAGACGAAAAGGATGAAACTACAAGAAACACCAGTGGAGGTAAAACACTTGGAATTAATTGGCGAAAGCTAGAACGTACTCACGCAGAAATACGTGCGGATCGAATATGTTTGCAGCTCTCTCAAAAAAAAAAAAAAAAAAAAAAAAAAAAAAAAAAAAAAAAAAAAATGTACATCAGCACATATAGTTCCAAGCTTAAGAAGACTGGTCTTGTTGCCATATAAGTATACTGATACGACGTATGACACATAATGTCTTTTTCTTTTAGTTGTATTTAATTTGTAGGTCACCTGTTAACAAAACTACGACTTCCGTCTTTATTATTGTTGCATGGCGCATGATGTACTTACAACTAACAGTATAAATACGTAGAAAAATTTGTTACAGTTGAAAGTTTAGAGATGTCCTCGCTACGATAACGTGCATAGCAAACATGAATTATATTGATTGCGGAAAAAAAACGCATTATGACTGGAGTTAATATTTTCTACACCTTTCGGGTACTTTCCTGTCTCCCTCCTCACAATGATCTACGCGTTTTAGATCTTATTTTACGAACTTTCAATTTTTCCCTAAAATATTCGGTTTTAGAGTTTTGCAATATATTGTTTAGAATCTTACAACATAGCTTATAATGCGTTTTGTTCTGTGCCCTTTGGACATAAACTGCAGTATATAGTTATCTATACTCTTTGAGTCTTTTCTATTCTGAAAAGTAGCTAAGTACTCTCATTCTCATACAGTGTATGAATAAAGATTCATCACACGATGTGGCAGTTTTTTGCGATTCCTATTGTGTAGAGCTCCTAAAAGCAAAGGCTGGCGCATCCGCCATTTTCATTGCTGCGAATGTTAAATACAGCACGCAGCTTATACGAACAGTGTTGTTTTATTTAAGTTTAGTGAAATATTTTACAAGTGCCCGGCATAGAGCCTTAGATCGTGCTACTTTGAGCTTGCATTCCGCTCTTGTTTACATCGATATGTGGATTAGATACAAAAATTTCGCGTTTTCTTTACTTATTGCTGCTTCTGACCCAAATACAGAAAAAAGAGCAAGAAACATTTCTGTTTAAAATTCGCGTACTACGTTTAATGCTGCCGAAACTGGTCATCTAGATAAAATTTTTAAGCGATCTTGGCTTCTATTTGAAATAATGACTGTCAATATGTGATGTTTCTTTGCTGTCTTGCAATAAGTGTTTGTCTGCTGTGACAAATTCACCGCATCGGATTTTTGTACTCACATTGCTGAATGTACTTCTATTACGTTATTGAGAAAGTTTCAGAATGTATTACAAACACTAAAACGAAAAAGAATATTAGTGTACAGGATCTAAAAGTTTACGGTCGTAGAGGCACACACGATGCCGATGCTGGCAACAACCGTTGAATGCTATTTGAAAATCCAAATCGTATAGAATGTGTTGACCATGAAATGAATAAATAATTCTGTTCCTTCTCTAAGGTTGACAGGTTTTCGTATGTAACAGTACCCTTGTCTTGTCAGTAATTTAATAATCCTTATACAGCAAACATTTCGTTGCCAACATTAGCAGACTACGCCGCCGCAGCCGTAAGTAAATGTTACCCAGTATTTTTTGCCAGTTATGTTGCAGCCTCTTATAGAATAGCGTCAATATTGGCATTTAATATAAGAAATTGAGGGTGTATTTTGTGATAAAACATCAGGTACCGTACTATTATTTCAGACTGCACTACAATTTATGACGATAAAACTTCAAAATAGCATTCAACGGTACTTGCTTGTATCAGCACAGTTCGCTGCCACAGCCATAACGAAACTTTTTGCCCAGTATATTTATATTTTCCGTTTTAGTGTTTGTAATACTTTCTCGCTATAACGTAACAGAAGCAATTTGTGCAATATCAGTACAATACTTTTTGACGAGGTGTATTTCTTAATGTACTATAGAAGACACACCTATTGTGCTCTAAAAACAGTACTGTATGTTCTGGGATGCTTTGCTGTAATATGATATTTTGCGGTTGCTAATTTCTTACAGGCAGCTTCTCTGTTAAGAGGTAGTACTTTCAGAAGAGCTAAAACAAAAACGTAAGTTCAAATATCACAGACGATTTTTACTATTAAATATTGCTACAAGTCATAATAATAACTATTTACTTACAGTATATAACTGAGTGCTCGGTCCAGGTTCCCAGTTTTTGCGCCGACATTTAATGATCCACTTTTTCTTCTCTTAGAATCTCTCGTGAAACTAAAAGTTCTGTAGCCACATCTGGAATGATTTGAGCAGTTTATGGCAACACAACCACACGTAATGTCGTGCTAAAGTGACGTCACGCAAATCCTATAGCACCGCAGAGTGTTTAACTTACGAGCCACGAGAATGAAAATGGCGGATACGTCAACTCGTACTTACTATTGTGTATGACGTCATACCTCCTGAACCTTGTGTATATGTGGTTCTTACACCTACATTAATTGTTGTCTCACGGTAATGAATATGTGTACCAAATTTGGTTGAAATAGGTCCATTGGTTTACGAGAAAATGAGCAGCATTGTTGCTTTGTGCAGCAGTTTTTCGCGCATGCCATTGTTTATGACGTCATATCACGTGAACTGTGTGCTGTACTTGATTCTTAGACTTACGGAGACCATCCTCGTGGATTGAAGCTTACGTGTAAAAAAAATTCATAAAGATTGGAACAAATCTGTAGTTCTGTATGCAGTACGTACACACAAACAAACACATGGACACTATGCTTTATATATAAAGAAAATGGGCACGTACACTTACAATCCACGTTTGGTTAGACAATTGCTGATATTGCGCACTGTACGTAAATACAGAATACATTACCAAAGAGCTATATAACTCTGTCTCAAGATGAAACATTCTACGAAACCTTCTTCATATACGAGTTTAGGAGCAGAAGAAGAACAACAAATGTTTGACAAAGTTTATACAGTTGTGACGCGTGAGTTTGGTATAATCTCTATCAGCTTTCAGGTAGTATTAATTCATACCGAAGTACAGTCTCATCATGCTGATATTATAGAATGTAGGCTAAGTATTTGCATCATACTAATGCTCCATAGAAACTGGTCAAGAACGTATCACACACAGCCGTAAATTCTACCCTTAGTTTCACCGCTATCGGGAGGCTACACTATTTACGTAAAAAGCCGACGCGTTAGGGGAAGGCATACTGGAAGACATGCTTCCAGAAATGTTTTCTTCACGATAATCTACATCAACAATTATTTAAAAATCTTCAACTGCAGCAACAGTCCCCCAACAAAAAAATAATAATCGAGAAAAACTACAAAATATAGAAAGCCATAGTCGAAGGAAAGCAAATAATAAAGGAATACACAACTCTCTGCAATGGAACTTTATTTTCTGCTCTCAATAAACCATCAGACAACGCCAATCTATAAACACACACACACACACACACACACACACACACACACACACACACGAAGTAAAGACATAATAAAAAACAAAACAAAAAACAACAACAATTAATACACACAAGCCTACCACACCTTCATACACACACACACACACACACACACACACACACACACACAGTGTCAAAATTATAACTATCCACCCCCTACACAGTCAACCCCACCTGTCATCTCGTCCAGATTCAAACTTCCCTTCCCCAACTTCTCGGTTTTGCTGCATGCTCTTTACCGCAGCACTACTTAGGACGTACAGTTTGACTTGATACTTCTACTTGTTCCTGAGAACAAGAAATCTTAAAAGACGAAATGACAGAATTAACAATTTTCGGATTTCTTCTTTTTACTGTGTAACATTGCGGGAAGCGAGTATACAAATACGATACATAAATTACCGGACATTGTATTGCATTGCATTAGAATCTTAAACTTTTTATGCCACCGAGGAAGTGCAGACGTAAATATTTGACATAAATTTCAAATTCAAATTTCAGATTTTTTTGTAAATCCATCGGACCAAACTGTGTGGTCATCAGTCCGTAGCTTACAAACTACTTAAACCTAGGTAAACTAACCTAAGGACAAAGACACACACCCATGCCCCAGGGAGGACTCGAACCTCCACGGCGAGCAACCGCGCGCTCCATGTAAATTTCAACTCGAAACCTGCATTCCTGAGGATACAGAGTTTTATTATTCGGACGGACAGACGCACAGACGGAGTGTACATATTAACAGGTTTTCGTTTTCACTGAATAAAAACGGAAGTTCATTAGTTTCTGAAAGTAAAAAACATTACAATAATGTATCACAAATGCCAGGCTCAGTTGCAATTTTTTCCCTTATTATTGACGCGTTTCGCACATTTGAGGCATCATCAGATTATATAAATATGAGGTGAGCTATTTGTCATCATAAAAACCATACAGGAAGAAAACCTATCGTCATGGTTGTTTAAGATTTTAAAATTTTTGCCTTAAATGGGAGGATATGGGCAAATGTGAAGTGCTATACTAAGCTGATACATGCGAATGCGCAACATTATGACGAAAATAGAGCGACTTTGTTAGGTGGTACCAAACACATGTTGCGCACAGGACTCGGCGCTGAGTGTTTGGTGTCTATTTTCGTCATAATGTCGCGCAATCTCATGTAGCAGCTTCGTATAGCACATTTGCCCACATCGTCCCATTTCAGGCCAAAATTTTAAAAAATAACCATGACGATAGGTTTTCCTCCTATATGGTTTTTATGATGATAAATAGCTCACCTCATATTTATATAATCTGATGATGCCTCAAAAGGGCGAAACGCGTCAGTAATACGGGAAAAAAATTGCAACTGAGACTGATTTTTGTGATATATTCATAACGAGTTGCTGTACCAACCACCAGCATGGAGTGGAACCAGTTTTATTACAATAATGGTCCAGCTTTTTAATACCTTATTAAGATCGCCATTACTTAATACATTAAAAACGTTCCAGATAATTTACGTAATCATATTACTTAATATGTATCCAACATTGTGCGATAATTTTCATTTTTAAAATAACACAGTTTTTTTTTTTCATTTTTTACATTCTATGATTAACCCTGTTTTTGTTTTAAATTCAAAAGATTTTTGGCAATAAAGTATTCAATTCTTGATTTTTCTTTTGTGCACTCGACGTGCATCTAAAGATTACAAAGGAGGGCAGCTCGCTTTATACGGCGAAATCATGATTGTGAATTAACAGTCAAAGAGCGTACATTTTTTTAAAAATAGGATAAAATTCACTTTTAAAAATACTCCTTTAATTCTTTCAATTTGGAAGTTGGATAAAAATTACTTCTTGCCACTATTTATTCGTGTAAAATATCCACTCTACAACTCTTTGTTAGTAACAGCAGTAATATTTCTTATCGCTGTGGTGTTTTAAGCGCTGCCGTAGCTATGTTTGTGTTGGGCTTGTTGGTAAAATGTCCAGAGACTTCAGACGACTGATAATCGCATGACTATACCATCACCGTACAAGAAGTTTCAAGGTTGCTGTGAGTTTATACATTGCAGTAAGAACTTGTTCTAAACAATATTCAACTCAGAATGAACGGACATTATGTACAATATGAAAAACCTTCTTCTAACTTTTTTTAGAACATCAGAGCCTCCCCGTGTTGAATGATCGTTTGAATGTATTCATTGACGTAAACTTCAAATCAATTAATCAATGTAAGCAAATGAATAATTTTTTTTTCGTAAAATTGATACGGTTCGAACTTAAGAACAATGTATTTGTCCTTAACGTATTTTCCACATAGAATGCTGCTAACTAAAGGAAAATATTAACGGACATAATTAGAGTAACACTTTGTTAGCTTTAACTTATAAGTATGCAGTAGTATTCGGTCTAGACGAAAGATTAATAAGGTTTCTAAGTGGCAGACTTCGACACGCGGTATGTATCTTGTAATCTTTTTTAATGATTTCGTTGAAACGTTTCAAACAGATCTAGCTATTATAAGGTACCCTCAGGTTTTATTATGAAATCAGATGAATAGACTAAAACTGAAAATATGTAGGGTGTCTGATCACACGTCAATCCACAATATAAAAAAAAAAAAAATGCTGTAGAGGAAAAGATGTTTATTGGAGATCAAATGTTCAAATGTTTGTGTAGTCTATGGGACTTAACTACGGGGTTATCAGTCCCTAAACTTACGAACTAGGACGGCACAAATATCCATGCCCGAGGGGGGATTCGAACCCCCGACCGTAGTGGCCGTGCAGACCGTGACGAGCGCCTTAGTCTCCTCGGCCACCGCGGCTGGCTGTTGGAGATCCTTCTTGGGTTTGGCCTAACTCCCCCATGGAGAATAACGAGAAACCAACCGAATTGCTTGGCCCGATCACACTTAAACGCATGGGTAACATGCTTCGCGCTGTAAGGGAACATTAACCCATCCTATTATTAAACACCACCCCCATGAACCACAGACATTGCCGAGGTGGGATGGCTTGCGTGCCTCAACGATGCAGATAGCCGTACCGTAGGTGCAACCACAGCGGAGGGGTATCTGTGGAGAGGCCAGACAAACGTGTGGTTCCTGAAGAGGGGCAGCAGCCTTTTCAGTAGTTACAGGGGCAACAGTCTGGATGATTGACTGAGCTGGCCTTGTAACATCAGCTAAAGTGGCTTTGCCACACAGCTACTGCGAACGGCTGAAAGCAAGGGGAAACTACAGCCGTTATTTTTCCCGAGGACATGCAGCTCTACTGTATGAACATATGATGATGGCATCATCTCGGGTAAAATATTCCGGAGGTAAAATAGTCCCCCATTCGGATCTCCGGGCGGGGACTACCCAGGAGGATGTGATCATCAGGAAAGACAATACTGGCATTCTACGGGTCGGAGCGTGGAATGTTAGATCCCTTAATCGAGTAGGAAAATTAGAAAATTTAAAAAGGGAAATGGATAGGTTGAAGTTAGATATAGTGGGGATTAGTGAAGTTCGGTGGCAGGATGAACAGGATTTCTGGTCAGGTGAGTACAGGATTATAAATACAAAATCAGTTGGGGGTATCACAGGAGTAGGACTGATAATGAATAAGAAAATAGGAATGCGGGTAAACTACTATGAGCAGCACAGTGATCGCATTATCACTGTCAAGATAGATACGAAGCCAACACCGACAACAGTAGTACAGGTTTATATGCCAACTAGCTCTGCCGATGATGAGGAGATCGAAGAAATATATGAGGAGCTAAAGGAAATTATTCAGACAGTTAAGGGAGAGGAAAACTTAATTGTGATGGGAGACTGGAATTCGGTAGTAGGAAAAGGAAGAGAAGGAAAAATAGTAGGTGAATATGGACTGGGCAGGAGGAATGAAAGAGGAAGTCGCCTGGTAGAATTTTGCACGGAACATGATTTAATCGTAACAAACACGTGGTTTAAGAATCACAAAAGAAGGTTGTATACGTGGAAGAGACCAGGAGACACCGGAAGGTATCAGATAGATTTTATAATGGTACGACATAGGTACCGGAACCAGGTTATAAACTGCAGGACATACCCAGGGGCAGATATAGACTCTGACCATAACTTGTTAGTCATGAGCTGTAGGCTGAAACTGAAAAAACTGCAGAAAGGTAGGAAAATAAGGAGATGGGACTTAGATAGATTGAAGGAAAGTGAAGTTCTGGAGAATTTCAGAGGGAGATTTAGGCAACAATTGACAGAAACAGGGGGAAATAAAACAGTAGAAGAGGAATGGGTAGCATTGAGAGATGAAATAATGAAGGCAGCAGAGAACAAAATAGGTAGAAAGGCAAGACCTACAAAAAATCCATGGATATCACAGGAAATACTACAGTTAATTGATGAAAGGAGAAAATATAAAAATGCAGTAAATGAAACAGGCAAAATGGAGTACAGACGACTAAAAAATGAGATTGACAGGAAGTGCAAAACGGCTAAGCAGGAGTGGCTAGAAGCCAAATGTAAATCTGTAGAAGAATGTATAGCAAGGGGAAAAGTAGATACCGCCTACAGGAAAATAAAAGAAACATTTGGAGATAAGAAAAACAGCTCTACTAATATCAAGAACTCAGATGGGAAACCAGTTCTCAGCAAAGAAGGGAAAGCTGAAAGGTGGAAAGAGTACATAGAGCAGCTCTACAAAGGAAATGAACTTAGAGACGATGTTGTAGGAACGGAAGAGGAAGTCGATCAAGATGAAATAGGAGATACTATACTGAGAGATGAATTTGACAGAGCCTTGAAAGACCTAGGTCGGAACAAGGCCCCAGGAGTAGATGACATACCCTCAGAGCTACTAAAGTATCTGGGAGAGCCAGCCATGACAAGACTATTTGAACTGGTGTGTAGGATGTATGAGACCGGCGAAATGCCCTCAGACTTTAAGAAAAATGTAATAATCCCCATTCCAAAGAAATCAGGCGCAGACAGGTGTGAAAACTACAGAACCATCAGTTTAATAAGTCATGGTTGCAAAATATTAACACGAATTATATACAGAAGGATGGAAAAACTGGTAGAAGCCGACCTCGGGGAAGATCAGTTTGGGTTCAGGAGAAATGTAGGAACTCGGGAGGCAATACTCACTTTACGTCTTATCTTAGAAGATAGATTAAGAAAAGGCAAACCTACATTTTTAGCTTTTGTAGATTTGGAGAAAGCTTTTGACAATGTTGACTGGAATACACTCTTTCAAATTCTGAAGTCAGCAGGGATAAATTACAGGGAAAGGAGAGTTATTTACAACTTGTACAAAAGCCAGATCGCAGTTATTAGACTCGAAGGACATGAAAGGGAAGCATCAGTTGGGAAGGGAGTAAGACAGGGTTGTAGCCTTTCTCCAATGTTATTCAATTTGTACATCGAGCAGGCGGTGAAGGAAAGCAAGGAAAAATTTGGAACAGGGATTAAAGTTCAGGGGGAAGAAATAAAAACATTGCGTTTTGCTGATGACATTGTAATTCTGTCAGAGACAGCAAAGGACCTGGAAGAGCAGTTGAACGGAATGGACAGCGTGTTGAAGAGAGCGTATAAAATGAACATTAACAAGAGCAAAACAAAAATAATGGAATGCGGTTTTAGAAAATCAGGCGATGCTGAAGGAATTAGATTAGGTAACGAAACAATGAAGGTGGTAGATGAGTTTTGTTACTTGGGTAGTAAAATAACATGCGATGGTCGCAGTACAGAGGATATAAAATGCAGAATGGCAATGGGAAGAAAAGCATTTTTGAAAAAGAGAAATTTGCTAACATCGAATATTAATTTAAGGGTAGGGAAGTCTTTTCTGAAGGCATTTGTGTGGAGTGTTGCCTTGTACGGGAGTGAAACATGGACGATAAGCAGTGCGGACAGGAAGAGAATAGAGGCTTTTGAAATGTGGTGCTACAGAAGAATGCTGAAGATTAGGTGGGTAGATCGCATAACTAATGAAGAGGTACTGAACAGAATTGGTGAGAAAAGGAATTTTTGGCATACCCTGACTAAAAGAAGGGATCGCTTGGTAGGACACATTCTTAGACATCGGGGAATCGTAAATTTAGCATTGGAGGGAAGTGTGTGGGGTAAAAATCGCAGAGGGAGACCAAGAGACGCGTATAGTAAGCAGATTCAAGTGGATGTGAGTTGCCGTTCTTATGAGGAAATGAAAAGGCTTGCTCAGGATAGAGTAGGGTGGAGAGCTGCATCAAACCAGTCTCCGGACTGAAGACCATAACAACAACAACAACATTATTAAACAAGGAGAAGAGAGGAGTGGACGCGATATGATGTGTCTAACGCCATGCTCTCAACCGTGACTCGCAACTATTATGTAGATTTAGTTCTAGATGCTGATTGCTCCGTGTTGCACAACGAACTCGAAGGACTCATTCCGGTGACATTGTCTACCGGTTCGCTATCGGTGTCGGGACAGGTTGTGAAATGGAAAGTAAGCGCTAATTACTCGAGTGCTGACCTCGAATACCAAGTGTGAGCTCTCTCTCAGTGCAAGTTCCTCGACTTTCATCGACCTTGGCATTACACACAGTTGATAATATCTGCGTCCTTTGCTTGTAGCATGTACACCGGAGTAGTTGATATAATACTAGTAATAATAATAACTGCACTCCAAGAGACTAGATTCACCGATTCGGAATCAACAGACAACAACAACTACCGTATCTTTAAAAACATAAAAAGGAGTACGCAAATGAGTTGCATTACTTGGCATGGCCTTTATCTAATATATAAAGCAGAGTGTCCGTATGTTTGTACGTGTTGCATACAAATCTACAGTGTTGTTCCAATCTTTATGAAATTTTGTACATGTAAGCTTCAATCCACGAGGACGGTCGTCGAAAGTGGAAGAATCACATACGATATATAGTTTACGAGATATGATGTCATAAACAATGAGATGCGCGAAAAACTGCTGCATTTTGCGACAATGCTGCTCATTTTCTCCCAAACCATTGGACCGATTTCAACCAAATTTGGTACACACGTTCCTTACCGTAAGGTAACAATTGCTGCCTGGTTAAGAATCACATAAGCTCATGGTTCAAAAGATATTACGTCATAACCAATAGAAATCGCAAAAAATGCCATATAATGCGGCGAGACTTTCGAAATACACTGTATGAGAATGACAGTACTTAGCGACTTGCAACAAACTTTAAACATAATTTCAAACCTTTATTAAACTTTTTCTCGCTGGAAACCATAGTAAAATGATGAAAGGAAAAAAGAGTTTCTCGCTTACAATTTTTCCGATGTTTATGGAGTAAAACTATGGCTCTCGGTATGACGTTACAATTTATAATTTGTACATTACAACTTGTAGCGACAGGAAATTTTACAGACAGTATACACATATATAGTTGAATGTACCTTCTAAATTGTATCATCATACGACACGTAGTTCATGAGATATGAGCACATAAACAGTAACGTACCGCTTTTCATGGACTAAAACTACGGCATTCGGTATGATGTTACAATTTATCATTTCTACACTACAAATTGTATCCGCAGGAAATTTTATAGACAGTATACACGCATATAGTTAAGTGTACCTTCTAAATTATATCATAGTACGACACATAGTTTACGAGATATGAGCACATAAACAGTAACCTTCATGGAAAACCGCCACATCACCCACCAAGTTTTAATCTATTACTTCTTTACTACTAACTGTATTCCCAAGAGATTTTACAGACGTACAGCCCTTATACAAATGAATATATGATTGAAAAATGGCAGGAATAAATAAATAAATACCCGGACAACGCCGGGTTTTCAGCTAGTTATGAATAAGGCTATCATTTAACCTGTTCCCGTTCTAGCGCCACTTCCTCTCCTTGATCAGGATATCAATCGACTGCTGATTGGACATGGTCCAAAGATCTTCATTTGAGATTATGTCCGGCCATTGTTATTCGTCGCAGACATCTAACACCTGCAGCCGATTGTTTATCTGCTTTGTAACTTTCCACGTGTCACAGCCATATAAAGAATCGACTTAACATTGCTGTTGAAGAGGCGAAGCTTAGATTTACTGGAGATGGACAAATGCACAGTTTGCTTTCCGGATACTGCTTAGAACGTCTTCCTATGTTCCCCCATCCATTGTAACTATACTTAAAGGACGGAAGGGCTTAACTTCCTCAAGTTCCTTCCCATTTACTGCCAGGCAGCTCACGACATCAGGATTTGTCCTCAGTTATTTGGTCTTGTTTGTGTTGATTGTGAGACCTGCACTTTCCGCTTCCTTCTGCAACCTGTTCAGTCTGTGTTTTGTTCAAAATGTTCAAATGTTTGTAAATCTTTCGGACCAAACTGTGTGGTCATCAGTCCGTAGCTTGCAAACTACTTAAACCTAGGTAAACTAACATAAGAACAAACACACACACCCATGCCCCAGGGAGGGCTCGAACCTCTACGGCGAGCAACCGCGCGCTCCGCAGCGAGACGCTTTTGACCGCTCGGCTACTCCACCGCGGCTGTCCTTTATATCCCAGTACCGCTGTGCCGTAAGACAAATATCGTCTACAAAGTCAAGATCTTCAAGCCTCTCTCTCGTCCCCCATTAAACACCCCTCTTCCGCCCTCCCACTACCCTCCTCATCACGCTATCCAGGACTAACAGGAACAGAGTGGGGGAAAGAACGCACCCCTGTCTCAAAATGTTCAAATGTTTGTATAGCTTATGGGACTCAACTACGGGGTCATTAGTCCCTAAACTTACAAACTACTTACGATCTAACTTACACTAAGGACGGCACAAATTCCATGCCCGAGGGGGGATTCGAACCCCCGACCGGAGTGGCCGTGCAGAACGTGACTGGAGCGCCGCAGTCCCCTCGGCCACCGCGGCCGGCACACCCCTATCTCACTCCAGATTTGACGCATGTCTTTTCTGCTAATTTCCCTTCATGAAGATCCTGACTCATACGTATCGTACATTTCTTTCATGATACTAACTATTTCTCTCTCTCTCTCTCTCTTTTTTTTTTTTTTTTTTTTTTTTTTTGCCGACTTAAACGTCATATATATATACGACGTTCAGGTCGGCAGAGGAGCAAATATAGATTCTGACCACTACCTTACCAGAGTAATAATAATAATAATAAACACTCCAAAAACGGAATTCCGAAAGAAAAAACCACTAACTCCCAAATTTCATTAGAAAAATCAAAGAATCTAAAACTACAGACGTATGGGAAAAACAACCTACAAACAACTGAAGAGATTTCCGAATGAAAATTATACAGAAAACAAGAGAATTCATCCCGTTAAAAAAAAAAAAAAAAAAAAAAAAAAAACTCCATGGTGGAATTCGAATTGTGATAACGCAATAGAAGAGGGACAACGAGCCTTCTTAAATCACAATTGTGATAAATCAGAAACCACGCAACAGATATTTTTCGAACTGAGAAAACAAACAGCTAAAATATTTACGTTAGACAAACTAAAGGAAAATATTTTAACGAGCAGCTAAACTCAATTGAAGAATACTTTAGGAACCACAAGATACAAGATTTTTACAAAATGTTCGCAAATCAAATCAAAAGATACACTCCACGGAACCTCTGATCCAGGAAACAGAGCCACGGCGGAACAATCGTGCCGTGCGCACTAGGCGCCGTGCTGCGGTGCGGGTGGCCGTTCGCCGTCGGAGCTTCGAGTCTTCCCTTGGGCTTGGTTGTGTGTGTTATTCTTAGGATAAGTTAGTTTAAGTAGTTCGTACGTTTAGTGACCAATGACCATTGCAGTTAGGTCCCATAACTTTGCAAACGTTTTCTTTTATGAAACAGAACGGAAAATTGTCAAGAACTAGCTAAATATTTCTCACAACTTCTAAATTGCCTAAAACCGAGTACAAGATTCCCCAGATGACAACTAGAACACACGAACGAAACTTCACTACTGCCAACTAAAGAAGAAATTTATAGTCACATTAAAACGCTCAAAAAATAATAAGTCATTCGGATAAGATGGAATTGTAGCTGAGCTACTAAAGAACCTTGGTCTAGTTTCCTTAAAGGAGATAAATCATCACTGAAATTTGACAGACAAAAAATATTCCCGAGGACTGGAAGCGTGGAATAATTCATCCTTTACACAGAATGGGAGAGAGATCAGACGTAAACAACAACAGAGACATTTTACTTTTACCAGTTACGTACAAAATTTTATTCGCGTGTCTATTAAAGAGGGCACAAGAACAACTAGAACATACAATTTCAGACTACCATGCTGGCATTCGACTTAATAGATCTCTTCTGGAATAATCTTTAAACTTTAAGTTTTTTAAAAATTAAAGCAATCAGGTTGAGACCAAAAGTCTGCACATTCGTTGCTTTTAAGAAATCATATGATTCTATAGACATTCTTGAAGAACATAGACTAGAAACCGAAATCCGTAAACTAACTAAATAAACACTGACAGAAACCAAATCAAAAATTAAATTCATGGATGAAATTATGACAGGAGTGTTAGACAAAGAAATGAAAGAATGGGAAATGGAACTAAGGAAATTAAACTTCTGGAAGCCATTGAACAAGGAAGAGGTAAAGAAAAATTGAACATCCCTTAAGTAGCTTTTTCAGATGATTTAGCGTTTGTAACTGACGGCGAAGATACAGCAGTAAAACAAACAGAGACGCTAAAAAAAATGAGCAGAGGAAGCTGGTCTGCAAATCCCCATTGAGAATTCAACACTTTGAATATCTCGGCGAAGTGAATGAACCAACAGGACTTGAGAAAATAGCACAAAAACCGATTACAGAAAATCAAGAAACCATTCAAACTTATTCAAAATATATATAACAAACAATGCCTGTCAAAAAGCACTAAAATTAGACACTACATCACAGTTACCAAACCGCCAATCACATATGCGAGGGAAACACTGTCATTGAATAGAAAAAAACTAGATTTACAAGAAATTACGAAAGTAGAAAGAAAAATTAATAGGAAAATTCTGGGACCGCAATACACAAAGGGCAGATATAAACTGTAGACTATCTAGATAACTTTGCATGACCTGATATCTAGAGAAATACGAAAGAGAACACCTGCAGACTGTTCAGTGAAGATACGCTGGGAGAAACTGATGAATCACACCATTAAAGCAGTACTTGAGCTGTAGGAGATTCAATATTATATTTAAAAAAAAAAAAAAAAAAGACACATTAATTTGAAAATTAGCACCACCATCTGGAAATGTTAACGAAGTTTTAAGGAAATCGGACGAATGAAGAATATTAAAATTATTAATTGGCCTATCCACCCCTGCCTCGCCATCATATCTTTCAGGAACCCGTAGAAGTGGTGGTCACTTATACTGTGACAAAGCACAAAGTTTACTCCCTTTCAACATCTTTGATTACAAGACCTAGAAGTACTGCTTTAGCTGACAGGGAGCAATTGATAGTCGAAAGGTCTTCCTCGAATTCACTTTTGAGTACATTTCTGCATCTACGTCATTATTAAGCTTGGCTACTAGCTCTCTGCATGTTTCGCCTTCTACCTACTTGTATGTTTTGTATGAAGACTTGTGAAATGACGCTGTTGTACTTCTTAGCAGAATTAAATACCTTTACATACAACACAATATGGATGTCAAACCACCTAAAAAGATATAGGTAATGGAACTTCAATAACAAACCATGGCTGTCACTGAATTCGGATTATCACATCAGTTACGAATTCATGCAACCAGGAAATTGTTCGTCCCCCCCCCCCTCGACCCAGGGTTGGAACACTTGTTGCACGGATTGTCACTTGCATGGAGGCCAGGGGGTGGGTTAACCAGCTTTTGGCCGGTACAGTTGCGCTAAGAAGTCCAGCATTTCAGCACAGCCGTTGCTGCCTGCTGGCTGGCGGTCACACCATGGCAGTAAGCAACCGTGAATCGCTCATTAATGTATTTCGTGGCAAATTTATTTTTAAGACTGTTGTACTAAAGAATACTGACAAAGAAATTCAGCATAATGAGAACGGACGATGGAATCGTAACGGCTTTTAATATTTTGATGCTGCAAAGATCGGGTGGCAACCAAATACAAAACATGGTAATTCTTGTGACTGTTACAGCTAATTGCCGTCTTAGGATAAACTTTAATTTGGCAAATTTTTGTAGAAGTAGTATTTGTTTTAAACATCAAACAGAAGAACACAGAATGTCAATGACTATTATTTATATTCATTTTCAGTTAAGGAACAATGATCCCACTTTTCCAGTAAAGCTAATTCGAAGACAAGATCTTAAGTTGAAATCTGCCAGTGAGTTTCTGTGGTTGGATTTCGTGTTTGCATAAAAAAGCAGCATGTACAGGCAAAATCAAACATCGACATAACTGTAGCTGCAAATTTACATTTCGGAAAGAGAGAGAAGTCTACGAGACTAATGTTGCTATGAAACTAATAACGCAAACTTCATGCTGTAGATGTATAAGTTCTAACTGTAGGCTTCCACACTGTCAACATATCACGAATATCAGTAAAACTGCATAACCCTTTACTAGCTGAAGAACAGTATAGTAACTTGATCTAACTACAGATTAATTCGTTGAGTGTTCTTCCTGTAATCAAAAATGTATTTTCTTGGTGAAAATGATTGGAAAGTTATTGAGACGGTAAAATATGACTTTTTTCAGTCATACCTTTCAAAAGATTTTTATTTGGAACACTAAGTATAGAATAAACATATTAGGCAGCCTGTACATACATGTTGATGTTTCTAACTTGCTACTTTCATTCCTTTTAAAACACTCTGCATTTTACTGGAAGTCGCCATCTTAAAGCTTCAGTTAAAGAAAAATTACTGTTTCATATATTTAGAGTGTTCACTCTTACACCGCAAAACGTTTTGGATATATTCGAAATACAATTATATCTAAGAAATGTTTCAAATACCGACTGTGAAAAGGGTTGTAGCACACCGTAAGATGCCAAAGATAAATTCTGATTTCTGTCACTATCAAACAAAACCGCTTTTACTTGGGATAAACTCAAACAGGGAGAAACAAGTTGGAAGATTTCCAGGACAACTGAAGCGAAACAATTGGCAGCCACTGTGGGGGGGATTACGTGCGCACTAAGGCGCCTTGCTGCGGTGCGCACGGCCGTTTGCCGACGGACGTTAGAGTCCTCCTCGGGCATGGGTATGTGTGTTGTTCTTAGGATAAGTTAGTGTAATGTAGTTTGTAAATTTAGGGACAATGACCACTGCAGTTCGATAACTTTACAAACATTTGAACATTTTAATTGACAGCCAATCTTTGCGTATCAGTTACTTTGCCTGTTGACCGCGAAATAGAAATTAGAGAATACACTGAACTTCACTACAATCAAAGAGATCTAAGGAAATCGGCATACTTCTATGAATTAATATTATCTAACATGTAACTTGTTTACTTTATGAATACATTTAAGTATCAAATTTTTCTCGCAGTATCATAGCTCCTATCTTCCTCCACTTCGTCTTCCATTTCTAGAATACTGCCTTCAAGTTTATTTCCTTTATATAGGCCCTCTATATATTCCTTCCACAGTTCAGCTTTCCCCTCTTTGCTTAGTACTGGTTCTCCGTCTGAGTTCTAGATATTCATACAGCTGCTTGTCTCCAAATATGTCTTTTATTTTTCTCTAGGCGGTATCTGTCTTTCCCCTAGTTATGCATTCTTCTACGGTTCTGCATTTGTCCTCTAGCCACTCCTGCTTAGCCAGTCTGCACTTCCTGTCGATCTCATTTTTCAGACGTTTGTTCTCCCTTTTTCATGTTTCACTTGCTGAATTTTTATGTTAACATTTTACATTGTAGAATGATTTTCTCGAGGTCGACAAATGCTATGAAAGTACGTTGCTTCTTCTCCACCCTTATGAGGTGCTACTTCTTCTTTTGCTATTTTATTTTTTGCCCCAAATAATGTATCTTTAGTTTGATTGCGTCGCGTCTCCTGGAAAGGCGATACGGGAGGCAGCGAAAGGCAGGCAGGGGCGGAGGCTTCTCGGCAGTTGTCGGGTGTGAGCCGTAGCCCTCACCCTCTTATCTGGCCGCCTTAATTGCAGCTCTCTGCGCCCTGCCCCCCCCCCCCCCAGCTAACCTTCAGACACCTTTCAGACGCCTCCACTGCCTGCCCGCTGACAGCAGCTCTATCCCAGGGCACTGCGTTCCAGCAATGCGCTACATCAGCGCGTTCTGTTGCGTTCAGATAGTTAGTGTGCAGGTAGTGCAATGCAACAACAACGTGACTTACCCGAAGCAATGACATAGAGCCATAGGAAGGTTGGAAGCGGGACAGAGGAGGGTAGCTGCATCTACTGGAGTGTCCAGAAGTGTAATTTCTAGGACCTGGACGCGATTTCAGACAACAGGGACCGTTAACCCTCGGCCGGCAGCGCCAACTATTATAACTTCAGCAGCAGCGCGGTGCAGATTTGCTACCACTGTGTATTCCGTGTTATAAACCTAGATATAGACTCTGACCATGTTGGTTATGAACTGAAACTAAAGAAACCACAAAAAGGTAGGAAAATAAGGAGATGGGACCTGGATAAATTGAAGGAACTTGGGTTTTTTAAGAATTTCAGAGGGACCTTTAGGCAACAATTGACAGAAACAGGGGAAAATAAAACAGTAGAGGAGGATGGGTAAAATTGAGAGATGAAATAGTGAAGGTAGCAGAGGACAAAATAGGTAGGAAGGAAAGACCTACAAAAAATCCTTGGATATCACAGGAGATACTAAATGTAATCGATGAAAGGAGAAAATATAAAAATGCAGTAAATGAAACAGGCAAAATGGAGTACAGACGACTAAGAAATGAGATTGACAGGAAGTGCAAAATGGCGAAGCAGGAGTGGCAAGAAGGCAAATGCAAGACTGTAGAAGAATGTATAAATAGGGGAAAAATAGATACAGCCTACAGGAAATTAAAAGAAACATTTGGAGATAAGAAAAACAGCTCTATGAATATCAAGGACACTGATGGAAAAACAGTTCTCAGCAAAGAATGGAAAGCTGAAAGGTGGAAAGAGTATATAGAGGGGCTCTACAAAGGAAATGAACTTCGAGACAATATTGTAGGAAGGGAAGAGGATGTAGATGAAGATGAAATAGGAGATACTGTACTGAGAGAAGGATTTGACAGAGCCGTGAAAGAACTAAGTCGAAACAAGGCCCATGGAGTAGATGATATTCCCTCAGAGCTACTGTCGTCTCTGGGAGAACCAGCCATGAAAAACCTGTTTCACCTGGTGTGTAAGATGTATGAGACAGGCGAAGTGCCCTCAGACATTAAGAAAAATGTAATAATACCCATTCCAAAGAAAGCAGGACAGACAGTTGTAAAACTACAGAACCATCAGTTTAATAAGTCATGGTTGCAAAATATTAACACGAATTATATACAGAAGGATGGAAAAGCTGGTAGAAGCCGACCTCGGGGAAGATCAGTTTGGGTTCAGGAGAAATGTAGGAACACGGGAGGCAATACTCACTTTACGGCTTATCCTAGAAGATAGATTAAGAAAAGGCAAACCTACATTTCTAGCTTTTGTAGATTTGGAGAGGGCTTTTGACAATGTTGATTGGAATAAACTCTTTCAAGTTGTGAAGCAAGCAGGAGAAAAATATAGGGAGCGTAAGGTTATTTACAACTTTTACAAAAACCAGACAGTGGTTGTAAGAGTTGAAGGGCATGAAAGGGATGCAGTGGTTGGAAAGGGAGTAAGACAGGGTTGTAGCCTTTCTCCATTGTTATTCAATTTGTACATTGAGCAAGCTATAAAGGAAAGCAAGGAGAAATTTGGAGAAGGAATTAAAGTTCAGGGTGAAGAATTAAAAACATTGCGTTTTGCCGACGACATAGTAATTCTGTCAGATACAGCAAAGGACCTGGAAGAGCAATTGAACGGAATGGACAGTGTGCTGAAAGGTGCATATAAGATGAACATTAACAAGAGCAAAACTAGGGTAATGGAGTGCAGTGTAAGAAAATCAGATGATTCTGAAGGAATTAGATTTGTTACTTGGGCAGTAAAATAACAAATGATGGTCGCAGTACAGAGGATATAAAATGCAGAATGGCAAATGGGTAGATAAGCGTTCTTGAAAAAGAGAAATTTGTTAACATCGAATATTGATTTAAGCCTAAGGAAGTCCTTTCTGAAGGCATTTGTATGGAGTGTTGCCTTGTATGGGAGTGAGACATGGACGATAAACAGTGCGGACAGGAAGAGGATTGAGGCTTTTGAAATGTGGTGCTACAGAAGAATGCTGAAGATTAGGTGGGTGGATCGTGAAACTAATGAGGAGGTACTGAACAGAATTGGGGAGAAAAGAAATTTCTGGCATACCTTGGCTAAAAGAAGGGATAGATTGGTAGGACACATTCTTAGACATCAAGGAATTGTGAATTTAGCGTTGGAGGGAAGTGTGTGGGGTAAAAATCGCAGGGGAAGTCCAAGAGATGGATACAGTAAGCAGATTCAGACAGATGTAGGTTGCCGTTCTTATGTGGAGATGAAGAGGCTTGCTCAGGATAGGGTATTGCGGAGAGCTGCATCAAACCAGTCTCCGGACTGAAGACCACAACAACAACAAAACCTAGTATATGGCTACTAAGTGATCGTAATGACAAAAATGGTTCAATGTACAGGTAGAAATATCACATTTGTTAATACCTGAATTAGTATATCAATATCTTCGGCGTATAAATGTAACAAATGTAACATTATTCCGAAAATGGATAATAATCATGTGTAACAGACCGAGCAGTACTATCATTTCCTCTTTCGTTATTTCCCTCTAGTTCCTGCCTCTTGAGTAATTAGTGTCAGCTTTTTTTCTGTGTTATGTGGAACTTAGTACACATAATTACCTCATCAATCATATTATCATCTATCAAGAATGAGAGAGCTTGCGTTCCCTTTTGAACCAGGGAAGATTTTTATGATATTATTTTTCAGTGTTTTGGAGTGCTGATTGTATGGCGTTTTACCGTCTTCGGTATCAGATTCATTGCAGCTGAAATCTTGTTCGGGATCGGAACTAGAATTTATATTTGAATAATAGTGTCCTGTTCATGATCTGATGAGGAATCTAGACAAAAATGACATCTTTATTATTTGTCGAAAGAAATCTACTTCCTCATCTGTTAGACCCATACCACGTCTACGAGAGCTGAAGATTAAATTATGTAGTAGAATAACACTCATTTTCGCATTGTGTAGGGGTTAAAAATGAGATTGACGGAAACTGCAGCATGGCTAATCAAGAGAAACTAGAGGACAATTAATCTTCTATTTACGAAATAAATTAAATTTTTTTAGCATTCTAATATATAGGGTGAAATTTATACAATAAATATTTACTAGAAATTGCCACAAATCCATTTCCAAGGAAAACTAGACAACACAAAACAATTCAAATTAGTTACATGACAGGCAGCGCGGTGCAAATCTGCTACCAGTGATGCATTCCCTGACAGAACTTTTTTAGGTGGACACAACCGTGCACTAGAAACTCAGAACATTCATTGAGGTCATTGTTAAGGCTTAACTGAGGAATAGCTAAAGCGGAAATGCGGCATCTAGATTATAGCTACCACAATGCGCATTTAAAGAAAAGTGGTAGCCTATTTGCACCAGCGCTGCCGCTCGAGGGTTAAAAGAAGGCAGCGCTAAGGTCGACCACGAGCAACGTTAGCAAGCGTGACCGTTATCTCCGGTTAACAGCCCATCGAGACAGGAGGCGGATTGCGGCTGCAACGCACCCTCCATGAAGCAACAGAACGCGCAATATCAACTCAAACAGTCCAAAACAGTTCGGGAATGTGTCCTCTACGCACGGAGGCAAATGGTATGCGTCCCATTAAAACCACGACACCGTTTAGCGCGCAGAAACTAGGCGGAGGAACATCAGGATTTGAGTCTTAACGAATGGCGTCGGGTTCTATTCACAGATTTTGTGTTCAGCCAGACAGTCGTCGTTCCCTTATCTGGAGAGAACGTGATATCTCACTTAAGTGCAGGTAACATCGCCATATCACGGTGGTGGACGAATGGTGTGGGCAGGAGTCAGTATTGTCGTTCAGAATGGCTCTTTGAGTGCTCAGAGGTGTAGAGACAGGATTCTTCGCTCTTGTATTGTGCCCTATGCTGGTGTCATAAGAGATGGGTTACTTCTGTTGAACAATACGCTTGAAGCTGAGAGAATTGAACGAATGGAGAGGCCAGCTTGTTCACCGGACTTAAACCCGCTTGAGCGTGTTTGGAATGCACTTGGCAGACGCATTGCAGGCAAACCAGCACATCCCACAACGGTTACAGAGCTGGATATTGCGCGCATTGAAGAATGACCAACTACCTCTGACCATGCTACGCAGGTGTCCAACTGTACTGGCCGTCCGAGGTGATTACACACCATATTAGAGGGCATCTAGAATGACTTTTTCACTATTATGGTTGCCTCGCCCTAAGTAAGCCTCAAGCAGAGAGTTGTGGCAGCACAGTATTATACTGTATCACACACAAATTACAACTGTAACCAAATTCTGAATAAAATACGTTACCATATGCATATTGTGTACGATATCACACCTGATCCAATTATTTTTTTGAGTAGTGTATATTGTAATAATGGATATTGTTGTAATGACTATAGAAACGGACACTGATCCGAGCTAAGCCAAATACATCACGGGATTACTTGTGAGGTCACTTGATTGGTGACGTCACTCATTGATGTCACTAGATCAATGACGTAACTTGACCGATGACGTAACTCGATGGATGACATAACTTGATTGATGACGTAACTTGATCGGTGACGTTACTTAATCGATGACGTCACATCCGTCTCGTTTATGCTCGCTGAAATTTCAGTGTCTCCCACTGACATGTATTCTTCAAATTTTGATAATCTCGTATATATATATATATATATATATATACGCCCCGTAGTGAAATTAAAATGTTCGGCCATCCCTACACGCCATTAGCGTCATTCATGAACATCTGTATGAACATAAATACACTGAAAGTCGTATTAAAGTGCATGTCAGAGGTTTCATCGAACCTTTAATGATATTTCTCTACAGTTCAATTTTGTAATCGTTCGCGGGAAAAGGGAACACCTAAATCTTTTAGTTTTCGAGCTGATTACTCTTATTTTATTTTGACGATCATGTCTTTCTGCGTAGGTGGATGCTAACGAAAAACAAAAGATCGCATTCGGAAGAGAAAGTTTGTGAAAGGAATTTCGCAAATAGATCTCGTCGCAATGAATAACGACTTTCCATTAATGATTTCCACCACAACTCGTGCATCATTTCCGTGACACTCTCCCTCCTATATCGGGATAATACAAAACGAGGTGAACTTCCCTCAACTTACTCTAAATCGTCTGTCAGTTCCACTTGGTGGCGATCATACAGTGCGCAACAATACTCCAAAATAGGACGTAAGAGTGTAGTGTAGGCAGTTTCTTTAGCAGTACTTTGGCATCTTCTACGTGTTCTGTCAACGAAACGTAGTCTTTGGTACGCTTTCCCTAAAATATTTTCTATGTGTTCTTTCCAAATCAAGTTCTTCGTAATTGTCGAATTTAAGGCCTGTAAATTTGACAGGTTTCTTTTAGTAATCATATGGATGACTTCATACTTCTCATTATTAAGAGTCAATTGCCATTTTCTGCACCATGCTGATAGCTAAATCTTTTGCAGTTGCTTTTGATCATCTGGTGACTTTACTAACTAACTAATAAATGACAGCATCATCCGCGAAACGTCTAAGAGAGCAACTCAGATTTTCTCCTAAATCGTTTATAAAAGTAAGGAACAGTAGAGGACCTAAAACACGTCCCTGAGAAACGCCAGATACGACTTCTGTTCTACTCGACGACCTTCCGTCAATGACAACATACTGTGTCCTTTATGATTTGAATTCATGAAACCAATCGCTCAACTGTGACTATATTCCATAAGTACGCAATTTGATTAGAAGACATTTGTGAGGTACAGTGATGAAAGCCTACCGGAAATCTAGAAATACTGAATCTATTTGACATCCCTTGTCGACATCACTCATCATATAATGTGAGTAATAATAATAATTTCGTGTGGCTCATTGGCCTTGTACAACTCTTTCAATTGGATGCCACTTCAGCGACTTGCGTATCCCTAGCCTACCCCAGTTATCCAACCGTGGAATCCGAACCACGTGTCGTTTCTGGAGACTCCTCACATCAATGAGAGGGGAAGGATGGGTTAAAGTGAGGACTGAAAAAGTCCGAGGTCCGACCGAGTTTCGAACCTGCGACCTTTCGGTTTCCAGTCGAGCACTTTACCCCAATACCATCTAGTGGGACGGATTATTGTTTCCGCTTCGTATCTCATGTCAGCTCAGTTTGTGCAGGATAACTCATATTTATGTTCTTAAATAATTTTATGTAAATGTTTAATGTTGTACGATTCTTTAAGAAGTTTTTTTGTATGTTTTTTATGTTTCATGTACTTTGAGTCGATTTAACATACGAGGGCAACATCTTCGACGCCGATTCCAAGGAGTAAATATCCGGCCACATCAAGTCGCGGGTCGACGGCCACGAGAAAAGAAGATGTTGATCTCTGCGGTTGTCGTCGCAAGAGTTGACATTCTTATCGAAGTTTCATGTTAAAACAACAAATTTTAAAAGTCATTTCCCTTTTGTCTGTCAATGACTACATATGTAAAGTCATAGAAAGTAATAAATGTCATTGTGTTTAAACTTGACGAAAGTGGCAGAGTGCATCATTTATGAAGAATTATTTTACGATAAATAATATATTAATGAAACGAGCAGATGATTTAATTTAAATATTTTTTTTTGATTAATCGATCATACACATCGATCGATAGTCATTGAAGAAATATTTTTTTTTATCTGTGGCTATAGCAACGACCACAAACAGAAGAATTTCTTTTGACAGTCTTATCTATGAGAGAACTTAGAAATATTTTAACAAGAGTGACTGTTAAAGACTTCTTCCCTTGGCGCAAGAATCTGATTTTGAAATATTGCAACGTATAAAGATTTTACATGAACATAATTTAATTTTTTTAAATTTTTATATAAATTTTTATGGGCGAGTGGAAACCTGAAGGATTTCGAAGTCTGACACGGCCACATTTAACCCTAATCATACAAGACGAGTGCTTTTGAAGATAAGGTTTTAGCACACGTTCCGCCGCACGAAGAGGTCGTTCCGCAGCAACCACTGGGCCCGAAAGAACGATACTTTCTGAATCCGTGTTGACTATGGGTCAAGAGGTCAGTTAAGATGAAGCACGGATTGGGGAAAGGACTTGCTTAGGTGACGATTTACAAATTCCATGACAGGCGGGGAAATGAACCAGCTCCTGGGTAACTTGGCACCGCGCTGCCCCACGTGTCCAGTGGTGGCTCAGGGCGGCACGGTATGAGCAGTGGTGCAGACGCCACGGCGTATGCTAAAGAGCTGGCTGGCAGTCTCCACAGACTGCGGGATCAGCCAGCGCGTCTGACATGCAAGCCGCGCCCCGTATTAACGGCGGACACGCAGCGCGCCGAATGCGTGCTCACTACACAACACAGGCCAGCCACAAGGGGGCTCCCAACACGGGGGCAGGTTTCTTTTACACAACGTAAGAACTATAGGAACTGATCGAGGAGAGGATACGGAACAAGAAAATCGCATTGTCCTGTTTTATGATTTCCTGTAGCTTTATGACTTTTTGCAAAAACTTTGGACAAAAATAATAAAATATAAATAATATAAAATTATGTGATTCTTGAGTTTCTCCCAGCGTATTTGATAATCAAAATATCCACGGGTGTACTGCCGGTCTACAATGTCCAAGGGGAACAATATTTCGGCGATCATACATGTCGCCATCATCAGGTGAACTGACGGACTGAGCTCCTGGAAACGCGCCGACACGGAGATCCGCACGCTACGGCGGCTCGAAGGAAATTGGCCGGCCGCGGTGGCCGAGGGGAATGAGACGCTCCAGTCACGGTCTGCACGGTCACTACGGTCGGGGGTTCGAATCCCCACTTGGGCATGGATATTTGTGCCGACCTTAGTATTAGTTAGTTCATAAGTAGTTTGTAAGTTTAGGGACTGGTGACCCCGTAGTTAAGTCCCATAAGCTCTACAAACATTTGAACATTTTTGAAGGGAATTGGGTTCTAGCCCGCGGGGCGACCCCTCCGCGGTCCGCGCCCCGCGCCGCGGTCGCGCAGTAGAACCGATTGCGACGGCGTCTGAAATGACGTCGATGTGAGGGCTCTGTCCGCCGTGTTCGTCACTTCGTTACGTCTGCTTGATTTACTCTTAACTAACCCAATCGCTGGTTCCCAAGCTTTGCTAAAATTATAGCCACAGTCACGTTTTATGAGGTCGTCATTTGTGCGAATTTCAATGGCCTCTCTAACGACGCAGTCCCAGTATCTCTTCGTCTGTACCAGAATCCTAGTGCGTTCACACTCCAACCCGTGATTCTCCGACAAACATTGTTCAGCGACCGCTGACGTGCTCGGATAAATCAATCGTGTGTGCCTGTGGTGTTCAACGCATCTATCCTCGACGGTACGCATCGTCTGTCCAGTATATGACTTGTCACACTGACACGGAATCTCGTACACGCCGGCCTTCCTCAAACCGAAATCATCTTTGGCGCTCCCCACCAGTGCACGAATTTTATTCCTCGGACAAAAGACAGTTCCGGTGTTTCTTCAAAATGCGGACGACCTTCCCCGAGAGTGTGCCGGTATATGGAATGAACGCAGTGCCTACATCTTCCCTAGTGTTTTCATCCGTTTCCACAGGTTGTGCTGTAGTGGTTGGGCGGAGAGCCCGCTGAATCCGCCACTCTGAGTACCCATTTTTTCGGAATACAGTTCTCAGGTGTTTCAATTCCTGGGGTAGACTCTCTGCGTCGGAGAAAGTGCGCGCACTATGTACTAGAGTTTTAAGTACCCCATTCCTCTGTGAATGGTGGTGACAGCTGTCTGCGTGGAAAATACAGATCAGTGTGCATTGTCTTCCGATAGCCACCATGACCCAGGGTGCCATTAGCTCTACTCTTGACCAAGACGTCAAGGAACGGAAATTTACCCTTCATTTCAGTCTCCATAGTGAATTTGATGTTGGGGTGTATGGAGTTCAGATGTGTAAGGAAGTCAGAGTTTATCCATACCATGTGGCAAGATGGCGAAAGTGTTGTTCACGTAACGGAAAAAGCAAGTAGATTTCCACCCAGATGACGCCAGGGCTTCCTCCTTGAAATTCTCCATGTACAAATTTACGACCACAGGGGAGAGTGGGCTACGCATGGCGACACCCTCCGTTTATTCGTAGTTCAAATGTTTGTATAGCTTATGGGACTTATCTATGGGGTCATCAGTCCCTAAACTTACAAACTACTTATAAACTAGCTAATCCTAAGGACGGCACAAATATCCATGCCCGAGGGGGGATTCGAACCCCCGACCGTAGTGGCCGTGCAGACCGTGACTGGAGCGCCTCAGTCTCCTCGGCCACCGCGGCCGACTTTTATTCGTAGTATTCGCCATTGAAAAGAAAATAAGTAGAGGTCAAGACATGCCTAAAAAGTTCGTGGTCTTCTCGTCAAACTTCTGACCAATCAAATCTAGTGACTCTCGAAGGAGCTCAGTCCGTCAGTTCACCTGATGATGGCGGTATGTATGATCGCCGAAATATTGTGCCCGTTGGACACTATAGACCGGCAGTACACCCGTGGATATTTTGATTATCAAATACGCCGGGAGAAGCTCAAGAATCACAAATTTCATACTGTTCTAAAGGCCATCACGAAATGCCTATTTTTTAGTGTTACTAACCTATCTTGTGTCCGAAAGATTTGATAAAGGGAGGTTCTGGTTGCTGGCGGACAAAAATTACGTCTGTAAAATTTGGTACCGATTGGACCTAAAAAGTGGGAAGACGTAACACAGTCAGGCATTGTGAAATCGTCGTTATTTCTGCAAATATCTCTAAAACCATGCGAGATATGAAAATGAGAGAGCATAGTTTTAGAGAGTTTTGTCCTCTACAAACTTGTTTATTCAATTTTCGTCTCACATGAACCGTCAAGCCGTTATTTTTATTTAAATTACGAGCTGTCAAAGGGCGATCGCAAAGGCCCTCTGTTAGTGTTACTACCGTAAGGTCTAATGAAATTGTGTCCATGACGGAAAGAAGAGACTCGACATATGCCGATGACGGGCAATGATCCTTTCTTCAGTGTGGAGGCACTCCTAGGCCATTACTCTTACGGGAATCAGTTTACAAAAGTAGGAGTTCGAGTAATAGTGGGCAGGTAAAGTAGAGAATTTTTATCTGACGGGAATCGTGCCAACACTACAATTGTAACACCCATGTGTCAAAGGCAGCATGAATACACATGTGTTTAGCCACATGGAAACCATTTTTTACACACATTGTAATTGTGACGGCTTGGCATTGAGCGTTTTAAACCGCAGACTATGTAGCACAGCATGACTGAACAAATGGTGTCTATCGTAAGTTCACTAGACGTTGTTTGTTCCGTGTCCTCTGGTAAAACACCCCCAAGAGTTTGTACACCCTGTAGACGGCTTCCTTCGCCAACACAACCTGAAGTGACGCTGTCGGTCGGGACTGGACACCAGGAGGCAGAAGTCCCGACCGCCGGAATAGCGGATGCATTTTAAGAGCAGAATCAGCTGTTGCCTTACTTCCTCAGATATATTTTGAAGATACTCCAGTCCATGACCGCTGGCTACTAAAATTTTACTCCTCTACGTCTCCCACTGCTGCAGACGTGAACACTGTACTAAGCGCGTACTTTGGTAGATTAGATTAGTTGATCGTTCCATAGTTCCATGCAGAGGAGATCCTCTTGCATGTCTAACATGCCATGTTTTTACAAGCTGATAATATAATAATACTAATAGCATCAATACAGATTGAAAGACCACTGTCTGTCGTCTTCCATATATTTTTTACAACACTGTTAATTTATTTGATGCCGCTAGATTAGCATTTTGTTAAAACTAGAACCCCACTCTTTTCGAGGCACGAGGAATAGCATTTTTATTTCTATTTTAAAATATTAGTTTCTGGAATGTTATTTAATATTGCTCTGATTTTGTTATTTTAATAATTTATTATTGTATTTATGAATGTTGCAATAAGTACAGCTTCTCCGCTACGCCACTGTCCCTGTGAGAATGTGTACTTGTTTTACTTTTAAGTGGATGTGCCAGAATCTAATAGCTGTCTGAATGTGGATAGTAATAGCTCTCTTTGCATGGTTCTCTCTGGCTCAGAGTCGACAGTTAGTCGTTATCAACCCCTGCTGCTGATGCGACCAAAGAGGTTTCTACACCCTTTGGTTACAAGCCAGTTGATGAGCCCTCTCCAGGGCAAGTCTTACGATCTTGTCTCCCCACTACTGCTGTTTCCTTGGGTTTTCCAGTTGCCGGTAGTTTTCGCGCCTCCTGGCCGCTCGGTCTTCACTTTGTGCTGGGATCGTTGTGAGGTAAGATTGGTTCTGCTCTTGTGTCCACGGAGATGGTAGATGTCTAGCATTTTTAACTTAAGACTCTTGAACTTAGATTCATTTTTGGGAATATTTTTTTCCGATCGTGCGCGGAAATGTGTTTTAGTTTTTCAATCCAGTGATTTCCAACAGATAAACGCGGTATATGTGTTACTAGTTGCAGTTTGATAACGGCCTTGTATATTCAAACCATTTGTGATTATGTGGCGGTGTATGGACTCTGTGTAAATTCTTTCTAGCTTTGTGGGGCCCGATTTCTAACAGACGATATGTTCATTTTTGTGCAGTACATCTTTCTTATCGCTTCCTCCCGTGAGTGATACGTGTTCCATATGGTTGGTTCTAAGAACAAAACCTTCAGTTTCCACTATTGTTTGTTCCATGCCCATCAAGCAAGTAACTATGCGTGTATCCTGATTTCGACTAACATTTCGCGATCTTCTCTCCCGACCTTTGCTGTTTCTTCTCTGAACTTGTAGTATGCACTCAGTCTTGGTCAGTAATTTTCTCCTAGCCTTGTACAACCTCCTTCAATAGTTTGCTTATGAAGTGCTATGTATTTCTAAAGGTTGCATGTCGTAGTTTTTATTCTCACTTTTCCGTCTTTGTACTTATATCACTTTTCTGGTTTTTTGAGACTGGACTGAACGCTCCCAATGGCGTGTTCCTGCATTTCAGTAGTTTCCTTATTAAATTCTACGCAGTTCTAGGGGTTGCATGCTGTGGTTAATTTTCTTTATTTTTGGAAATTGAATTTATACATTTTTATCGGTTTTCGGAACTACGTGGGTCCGAACTCCGACTTCACGGGTTTGCAGCTAGTCACCTGAATTCACGCCATTTCGCATGAAACCAGTGCCTAGATAGTTTACTCTCAGATTGAAACTTAAGAGTCCGCCGTGATTTTGTGTAATGAATACAATTTTTAACCACTTCACCTTCAGTGGAGTGCGATCATGTAACGCAGCCGTGTGTCGCCGTTAGCGTGTGTGCCCACGGCCTAATCTAAATGCAACTTAACTTTGCTATACTCACGTACCATCTCAAATCAGGTACGAAAGAACAGAGACATCTTCGCAGTTTTATTGTATATTGTGTTGTGTGGTACCTCCTGGTTTACTGAATTTCGCCTACGATAGCGGCGCCTGCTTCTGCCTCGCTTCAGCACGCTGATTTTGGCGAGATTCGCTGTGGCATTGCGTGTGTGTGACCGAGTGAATGTTGTTTGTAAATACTCCCCCCCCCCCTGTAGCGTTAAGTTCTGTTTAATTTATGTTAAATTCAATGCTGGCCATCGTCAGTATTAGATAATGTAAATGGGATGCATTTTTATTGTATTAACAAAATTGGTTCCCCATTTTGCTTGCGTTCGACCTGAATAAACAAGTTAAGTTCAGTATAATTTTGACTTGCCTATAAATTGTAGTTTTCGAGCACCTTCCCCTTTTTTTTAATATAGTTTTTGAGCAGTGCTGAGAACAAGCTCTGATGCAATTTTTTAAGTTCCGTTGCGCCATTAATGTTTTTTTAAATCTTTAGCCACCTTTATAAAATAACTTTAATTGTGGACTTGTTTATTATCGTCAACTTCCGGTTATTAGAGTAATTTGAATCAAGTCAGTTCTCAGTTTGGACCAGGGAACAAGGTTTTGCAGCAGGGAGTAGCCGGTAGCTCACACGGTCCTTTTGCTAATTTTACTGCTAAAATTAAGCTTTTTTACAACAGTAAACTCTTCTCTGGGTACCTCCTACCAGAATTAAGCTTTTATTTCGTACAGTGTCCTACTTTTAAGATACAAACATAATTTGGTTCTATTTAAAAATTCGTCAGTGGAGTAGGAGTTGGGCACTAGGAAGTAGATTAGATTAGATTAATACTTGTTCCATAGATCATATATATGACATTTCGTAATGATGTGGAACATATCAGTTTAGTAAATGTTGTCTATACATGACAATCAATATTTTAAGGATTTTTCATTTTTATTGTTTTAGTCTTTTATTTATTTATTTATTTATTTTAAGTTTTATCTAAAAATTCATCAAAATTGTAGAAGGAGTTGCCATTCAGAAATTCCTTTAATTTATTTTTAAATACTAGTTGGCAATCTGTTAGACTTTTGATGCTACTTGGTAAATGACCGAAAACTTTTGTGGCAGCATAATTCACCCCATTCTGTGCCGAAGTTGCTGTTCTTCGATGTAATGGTGCAACAGTTCAAGTCCTTGCCGGATTGGAGAGTGCTAATAGCCGTGATGTTATTGCCTACCGTACGTTATTGCCTACCGTATCTGCTGTAGCCAATAAGGATTATGAGAAATGTTATCTGTCTTGAAACATGCCATTTATTATACGTACGATGAACCGCCGTAAAATTAATGAGATGGAGTCTGTTGCTATATGGTATAAAGGATATGGTGTCTGTTCTAAAATTAAAATGATGTAACACATTATTATACAAACTGAATAGTGAATATCACCCTTTCTCCTAGTGTTGTAGCTATGCACATTGCTGTTCCTTTTGAATTGGGATAGATTGTTAACATCAAATTTCATGAGTGGATATATATATTCTGAAGCTAAAGTGAAGATCCCAAGATCCCTGAATAAATATTTGCAGGATAATCTTGGGTGGGCTCCAGGAATTATTCTGATTGTACGTTTTTGTGCAATGAATATTTTTTTACTCAATGTTGAATTGCCCCAGAATATGATCCCATATTAAAGCAGTGAATGAAAATAGCCATAGTAAGCTAATTTACTGAGATGTATATCACCAAATTTTGCAATGACCCTGATACCATAAGTAGCTGAATTCAAACGTTTCAGCAGATCTTAAATGTGTTTCTTCCAATTAAGTCCCTCATCAATGCAAACCCCTAAAAATTATGAATATTCTACCTTAGCTACAGATTTATGTTCAAAGTCTAAATTTATTAATGGTGTTACGCCATTTACTGTATGAAACTGTATATACTGTGTTTTATCAAAGTTTAATGAGAGTCCATTTGTAGAGAACCACTTAATAATTTCTGAAAGACATGATTTACAATTTGATCAGTTAATTCCTGTTTATCAGGCGTGATAGCTATACTTGTATCGTCAGCAAAAAGAACTAGCTTAGTATCTTTTGTGTCCCAACTTCGTCGCCGCTTTTGTGTCCCAGCCTCGTCGTAGGTGTCGGTGGCCGAGTGGAACGATACCGACACAGGAACAATGACAGCACGCTGGTGCAGGTACGGAGGGGAGCAGCCAGAAACTATAAACACTAGAGTAAATTAGAAAGGTATATATTGCACAGAACGTAACAATACTTAACTTTTACATAGTAGTGCAGAATGTCGATACATAGTTGTTAGAGGCCTGCCTAGTGCCTGTACAATAGCAAAGTCTTCACTCGTGCCTATCGGATTACGAAGGTCCTAACTCGTTGCTATCTCAGTCCGAAGTGCGAAGTGCCAAGTGTCCTTCAGTGGTGGCCACGAGCGGCGTTGTCGCAGAGGGCGCTCGTGGCGGTCGTCGTGAGAACGCCGCGCCGTGCGTGCATGGCGGCGCGCGGCGAAAGTAAGTGGCGCGCACTTTGTACTTGTGCGACACCACACCCCTCCCCCCCAAACCGCCGCGCCGTCGTGGCGTAGGGCTGAGGGCCACGGCGACGGCACTGGGAGGAGGGCCTGGGCGGGGGCGTTACTGGTGGGACGGGCGTCGTAGCTGAGGCCGGGATCGAGACGCCGTCCGCGCCCCGGCATCTGCCTTGAGATCCTCCAGGGAACCCGCCGAAACCTGGGGAAGGGCGCCCGCCCCCGCCCAGAGGTAGCAGGTCATCTTCTTCTGAGGTGCGTGGCCCAAGCTGGGGGGGCCCGCACGGTCCCGGAGTCCCTCTCGGCGACGCTGTCATCTGCGGCGGCGACAGCGGCGGCGACGACTGCATCGGAGGTGCGTCGACCTCCATGGGGACGATCTCGTAGTCCGGGGACGCTGGACCCGTTGACGAACGATGTGTTTGTGCTCCCTGGCGGTGAACTGGGTCTGGAATCAAGAAACCGGAGACAGGATCGCGCGGCCTGTGCAGGCGCAATTGGTTTGCGTGGCGCCGCAGCTCCGACCCTGTGGAAGAACGTACAACAAACATATTGCGCCCAAGCACGCGTTGAATGGTGCCCGGCAACCATGTCTTCTTGTTTCCAGCAAGCACCCTGTACAGCACCGGCGTAGAAACCTGAAAACGCGTAGCGCCATACGAACCGACTCGGTGCGTGGGAGGCTGCAGCAGGTGAAGGAGAGTGCGGTGACGGCGGCCGTGTAGCAGCTCGGCAGGAGACGGGCCGTCACGTGGCATGCACCGATACGTAGACAGGAAAATTTGAAGAGCTTGCTGCCTGGAGTGCTGACCTTTCATCTTCTCCATGTGAGACTTGAATGTTCGAACGAAACGTTCTGCTTCACCATTGGACTGAGGGTGAAAAGGTGCGGTGGTGATATGCTGAATGCCATTCACACGACAAAACTGTTGAAATTCCGCACTAACAAACTGAGGTCCATTGTCACTGACGATAGTTTCAGGCAAGCCTTCGATGCAAAACACTGATGTTAAGGCACTGATTGTACTAGACGCCGTCGTTGAGTTCATGGCAATCACGAAAGGAAACTTGCTGAAAGCGTCTACAACAATTAACCAGCGCGTGTTCCAGAAAGGTCCGGCGAAGTCAATGTGTAAACGTTGCCATGGTCCCTTGGGGCGTGGGCAGTCTGAGAAACGTTGCGGTGGAGCCGCCTGATGCTCCGCACAAACAGTACACTGTGACGTCATGTCCTCTATCTGAGCGTCCATACCAACCCAGGTACAATGACGTCTGGCCAGTTGCTTTGTCCTAACAATGCCCCAATGTCCTTGATGCAGGAGGCGTAACACTTCACGTTGCAGGGAACGAGGAACAATCACTCTTGCTTGGTCGTTGTCAGTATGCAACAACAGTACACCCTGACTTAAAGATAATGCATGACGTTGTGCAAAATAACGTCGAACCAGAGGCCGATCAATGTCTTTGGCTCTGGCAGGCCAACCAAAGCGAACAAAACGTGCTACCACACTTAAGTCTGCATCCGCAGCCGTTTCCTGTGCAACCCGACGAGAGTTCAAAGGGAAATCTGCGACAGCGGAAGCATCTCTGGAGTCTATCTGACAACATGCCATTTCTGAAGAATCAAACGACACATCCTGGCCAACCGGAAGTCGGGAAAGTGTGTCCGCGTTAGCATGTTTAGTGGTAGGTCGGTACAAAATCTCATACTGATAATTAGACAATATCAAGGACCATCTCTGAAGCTTTTGTGCCGTACGTGGCGGAATTGGCTTTGTGGGTGAGAACAACGACGTGAGAGGCTTGTGGTCTGTCAACAAATAGAATTTTCTGCCATAGAGATAATGATGAAACTTTGCGACGCCGTAAATGATTGCTAAGGCCTCCTTTTCTATCTGACTATAATTCTGTTGCGTCGGCGTCAGTAGCTTGGATGCAAAGGCAATAGGACGATCGTGAGAACCAATACGATGTGAGATTACTGCGCCGAGACCGTACGATGAGGCGTCAACTGCTAACACTACAGGCTTCTGGGGGTCAAAGGGAATCAGACATGCATCACTGAGTAGTGCCGACTTTAGTTTGTCAAAGGCAACCTGACAATCTTTAGACCATACAAAAGGAACATTCTTCCTACGTAAGTGATGCAGTGGAGCTGCAATCTGAGAGGCATTGGGAATAAACCTGAAATAATAGTTCAGCTTTCCCATTACTGCTTGCAATTCATGCACATTCTTAGGAGGAGGCAAGTCTTTGATTGCTCTAAGATGTGCCTGTAAGGGATGAATTCCTTGGGCATTAATCACATGGCATAGGTACTCTATTTCAGTTTGAAAAAACGAACACTTTGCTTTATTGCAACGTAGACCTGCTGCAGTCAAAACTTTGAAAAGGCACTCCAGGTTTGCTAAATGTTCTTCAACTGTACGTCCGGATACCACAATGTCATCTAAATAGTTCGAGCAACAAGGTACCGAAACTGTCAGCTGTTCCAAAAAACGCTGAAAAATAGCGGGAGCGGAAGAACTGCCAAAGGGTAGGCGTTGAAATTGAAAAAGGCCCATGTGAGTATTAATGACGAAAAACTTTTTTGACTCGTCATCCAGTGGAATCTGTAAGTATGCCTCTGCTAAATCAATCTTGGAAAAGAAACGGGACTGTCCTAATTTGTCCATCAGTTCCTCAGGTCTGGGCAGGGGATAAGTGTCGACAATTGTTTGACTGTTCACTGTTGATTTGAAGTCCGCACAGAGACGAAGTTTTCCTGACGGCTTGGGTATAATTACTATAGGCGAGGCCCACTGACTCGCAGAAACAGGAGAAATCACCCCACTATCTTGCCAACGTTTAAGTTCTTCGGCAACTGTATCACGCAAGGCACTGGTCTAGCTTTACGAAATTTTGGAACTGCAGATTCTTTTAAAGTTACATGTGCCACAAAGTCTTTTGCACAACCTAGTTCCGGCGAAAACAAGTCACTGTATTTTTCACACAATGCATTTATTTTGTCCTGAGGCACTACTGACGAAATTTGAAGCACATCTCTTTGAATCGATAAGCCAAACAAGTCGAAAGCATCTAGTCCAAAAATGTTCTGCGTAGATTTGGCCTGAAGAACAACAAAAGAAACTGTTTTCGTTACACCTTGAAAAGAGGCAGGCAGGCTACACGTTCCTAGCACGGGAATATTTTGACCTGTGTACGCTGTTAGCACTTGCTGTGACGGCGACAATTTTGGCGAACCCAGAAGTTCATAAGTGTCTTTATTAATTAATGTGACAGCGGAACCAGTATCAAGCTGAAATTGCACCGTCTTATTTTCTATGAAGAGAGTCACAAACAGTTTTTGCTTGCGGCGCTCGACAGGTGCGCGAATGTGGGCAACGTCTGCTACGGTTTGTTTGCTGCGTCTGCGCGGGCCGCGTAGTGAAGTAAGCGGCGCAGACTCGGCACGCAGCGGATTAACCACACTGTCACTAGATGACACTACCGCCGGATCGGCGTCCGCGCAATGCGAAGCTACTCCAGATGTACTAACTACTGCACTACACTTTTGAGTAGCTACTTGGTGTCTACTGTCACTAGCTACACAGTACTGGGCACTATTACAAGGAGCAGTTGCAGAAGGCACTATTTTCGTTACAGGAATGCACTGTTCATAGTCATTTTGCTTGTCCCGAACCCTTTTCCGTTGCACTGTTTTACGCGCTCGTTGGCGCTTGCTACGTGGTGCACTATATAGTTTTGCCATAGGCGCAGAACTACTTTCTTGAAATTGAGATCCAAGGAAAGCACTGTTCAATTCCACAGCCCGTATAACATTTACAGAATGAACTGTTCTCGCACTTTGCGAAGCACCGTTTCTAACGTTACTGTTCTTTGAGTTTTTAATTTGCATACACACAGACTGCACATGTCCCGATTTGCCACATTGATAACAGGTTGCGTTGCGACTAGGGCAATGAGCACGCTTGTGGCGAGACACACACTGGGGGCAAGATTTACGTACATTTTTCTGAAATGAGCGTTGGCGCCCGTTATTCAAATTACTGTTTCTAACACGACGGGGCGACCTTTGCGTCGCACTTTTACACTGGCTACTGTTCACTGTCTGTTCAGCACGGCCTGTACTATTGTAAGAATCACTAGTGCTATACTGACAACTACGGCTAGGAAAGCGTCCGTTGCGGCGCACTGAATTTACACTATGGCTTTGCATTTCTACATCAGCTAAGTCAAAAGTATCATGTGCTTCTATAAGCTGTAGTACACTGTCTAATGAGGGGTCAGACTGTTTCAGAATTGCTGCTCTAATTCTGGGGTCCTGAATATTCTGCGTAATTGCATCTCGCAACATCACGTCACTATAAGAAAGTCCACAAGAGCAAGTAAATTTACATTGGCGGGTTAAGCCCTTCAATTCCGTAATCCACTCTTGGTGTGACTGCTGCGGTAATTTTTTAAGTCTGAAAAATCGGTACCGCGCAGCGGCTACAAGAACTTTTCTCTCATAATGAGCATTCAGTGCATCTACAATTTGTTCAAAGTCTACATCACGAGGAGATGCGAGAGGGAAAAGTTTTTGCAATAGTACGAAAGTCTGGGGGCCCACAATCGATAAGAAAAGGTTCTTCACTCTCTGACCTGTAATTTGATGAGCCGCGATGAGTTCTTGAAACTGTGCGAAATAGTCGCTCCATTCTTCCTCACGTTCGTTGTACTGGCGGAACGTCGGAAGCGGTGCGGCGGCAGGTGTGGGCTGCTGATGTGACGACTGTTGTTGTTGGTTAGCTGCCCGCGCTGTCAGCTCGGCCACCGCCTGGAGCAACTGGGTGATTTGCGCCGTCTGTAACTGAATAATTTCCATTAAGTTTGGGTTCGGGGTAGTGGCCATGATGACAGATTAGGCGCCGCGCATACAAGTAAATTATAACAAAACTCAAATTCAATATGAAAGAGGACGCTCTGCAACAAAAAAGTCCACAAAATACGTAACAGAATATGTTCCCCCAAAAATCTTATAATAAGGGTGGGTGGGCGGGAGCAATTTTTGCGTGCTCCGACTGCTGCTGTCTGGCTGCTGCAAGCGGGCTGGTCCAAGGTTCTATCCCTCCTCGTCGCCACTTTTGTGTCCCAACTTCGTCGCCGCTTTTGTGTCCCAGCCTCGTCGTAGGTGTCGGTGGCCGAGTGGAACGATACCGACACAGGAACAATGACAGCACGCTGGTGCAGGTACGGAGGGGAGCAGCCAGAAACTATAAACACTAGAGTAAATTAGAAAGGTATATATTGCACAGAACGTAACAATACTTAACTTTTACATAGTAGTGCAGAATGTCGATACATAGTTGTTAGAGGCCTGCCTAGTGCCTGTACAATAGCAAAGTCTTCACTCGTGCCTATCGGATTACGAAGGTCCTAACTCGTTGCTATCTCAGTCCGAAGTGCGAAGTGCCAAGTGTCCTTCAGTGGTGGCCACGAGCGGCGTTGTCGCAGAGGGCGCTCGTGGCGGTCGTCGTGAGAACGCCGCGCCGTGCGTGCATGGCGGCGCGCGGCGAAAGTAAGTGGCGCGCACTTTGTACTTGTGCGACACCACAGTATCTTCATGAATATAGAATGGTAAGTCATTAATATATATTTTATGAACTGCAAAGGACCCAAGACCAAACCTTGTGGGACGCCAGTTTCTTCTATATCATGTGAACAGCTTATTTCAACTTTCTGCAATCTTCCAGTTAAGTATCTTTTAAACCATTTGTGCACTGTCCCACTCATACCACGAAACTTAATTTAGCTAAAAGAATCCCATGATTTACACAATCAAAAGCCTTTGAGAGATCATAAAAAATCCCAACTAGTGATGTCCGGTTATTCAAAGCATTTAATATTTCATCACTGAAGGTATATAGTTTTCAAAATGACAAGCCAAGATAGCACACTAACAATTTATTAAATGACGACCGGTTTCGGTGCACTGTGTCACCATTATGTGGTCATATATGTGTTATAATCTGGTCATCTTGTTAAAAAAACGGATATAAAATAACGAGTGCAACATTGCACTTAGTCACTATATAAAAAAATACATAAGTTAAAAACATGACAGCTTACAAAATTTTGTAATGTACTGAGAGGTAGTAGTTAGTATACCCAGTTCTTTGAAGAAGCTTCAACAGGATGCCCCCGAATTTACTCCACAAATAATACATATTTCACGCTTTCGGAATTTGAAAAATTTTGCTTGACTGGAAGAGTTACTCTAAAATATTATACCATATGTTATAATGCAATCAAAGTAAGCTAGGTATGCAAGCTATTTTTTTATTTTTATGTCTCCTATGTCCGATAACACTCATTTTTTTATTATCGCGATATAGGGGGGTGTCCCGGAAATGATGCATGAATTGGGGTGGAAATCATTAAAACAAGTCGTTATTCGTTGCGACTAGATTTAATTGCGAAATTTCTTTCACCAACTGTCTCTACCGCATGCGAAAATTTTTGTTAGCAACCACCTGCATAGAAAGACATGATCATCAATATAGAATAAGATAAATCAGAACAAAAACGGAAAGATTTAGGTGTTCTTTCTTTCCGCGAGCTATTAGAGAATGAACTGTAGAGAAATATAACAAATGCGGTTCATGAACCCTCTGTCATGCACTTCAATGTGACTTGCAAAGTATTTATGTAGATGTACTGCAAATACAGATTCGTTAAGTCATTTTTGCAGTTCTGTGGTGTGCTCCTCCCAACTGAAGTTAGTATCAAGCTGTAATCCCAGGAATTCAATACTGTCAATCTTTTCTATCTGCTTTTGTTCATTATGCATATGCTGGATGGAAATCTCTTACGTGTTCTGAACTGTAAGTAGTGAGTCTTTTCAAAGTTCAATGTCAATGAGTTGGCTTTAAATCATTTATTAATGTTCGTGAATATATCATTAGCTGACCTTTCTACAACTATGCTCGACATGCTATCATTGAAATACTTGTAACATCTGCAAACAAAACGAACTTTGTTTATGGCAGTGTAACTGATGAGAGGTCATTAATGTACACAAGAAAAAGTAGTGGTCCTAAGATGATCCTTGTGGAACACCATATGTAATTTCTTCCCATCCAATAATGACTGATGACTTAACTCTCTAGTCCCTTGCACTGACACCCTTTGTTTCAAGTTAGCGAGGTACGAGTTGAACCATTTTGCAGCAATGCCCGTGACACCATAGGCTTCTCATCATTATGTAACTATGCTAACGCGAAACTGAGGGTACAGATTTTCAATATTAATCATACAAGAAGGCCAATGAAACGTACATAATTCGAAAGGTGGTTTATCATAGATGTAGCGAATATAAAATTTATGTGTTGATGTAGCCGTTAAGAGTGGTAAAAAGAAAAAGAAATTTTAGGATGATACTCCAAATTTTCCATAAGTTTTGCCATTATATTATTACCTGTTGTAGGTGGAATATTGGCACAAGTAAAATTTGCTCAGTCAGTTAGTGGTTGGAGTTCCTATCTTAAAGTCCTGTATTCGATTCCCACAGCCCCCAATTTTTTAATTGTTCGTAATGTTTAATTCTTAACTTTAAATATAATTTTTAAATATAACGAAACAATTCAGTTTATGAACACGGTATTAATATATTCAGATTCATTACAAAAGTGTTTAAGCGCAATTGTTTGAAATAATACACTTCAAGTATCTCCATTGATTTTCCATAAGAACATAGTTTTTTTCAAAAACGGTAACCCAACAAGGATTTGTTTACAATATAAATACACTAACACGAAACAGAGGGCACAGATTTTTAATATTAATCATACAAGAAGGCGAATGAAACGTTACTATTAATAAGTCTCAAGAAAAAACATTTGAAATAGTTGGGATTCTATTAAGGAAACCAGTTTAACACATGGTCAGCTATATAAGGCAGCAAGTAGAGTTCGATCCTTTGATGGTTTGAAATTTTATATTTGTGAACATAGAGGAGAAGGACATTTGGCTATTGATGAAAGGATTTTTACGAAAAAATTTGTTTTTACTGAAATTTTGTAATGCTAAATAGTGAAATAAAGCAATTAATTTCCCCATTTGTGCTTTTCATTCTGTCATGTTTCCTTTTTACCCTTTCTTTCACCTGTACTCATAACATTCATATAAAACATATAAATTTGCAGTGCTCAATAAATTCCAATTACGTTAATTTTTTTTTCATTTTCATGACTTTGCAAACCCAACTGATCGAATTTCGACCACAGGCAATACTAGTTTACTTAAAAGGATGTTGTGGCTCACACAATCAAATGCCTTTGACAGATCACAGAAAATACGTACTGCTTGTAATTTATTATCTAATGAAGAATATTCTCACTGTAGGTGTAAATAGCCTTCTACATATCGGAACCTTTTAGAAATCCAAACTGTTTTCTTGCCAATATGTAATTTGTGGTCAGGTGTTTGAGAAATTGCTTGTACATTCTTGTACTGATAGCCTGACGCTGTAAAATACTTATCTACCGAGTTTAAGAAAACCATGCAATGATACAAATTTAAACTTTTTCCATCTCACGGTTTAATATCTTCACTTGAAAAAGGTCTGGATTAATTTTTGTTATTCGACGTAGTTACTTTGTTGCACCGTAATTAGTAAACTACTATGAAAAATCGAGTATTTGCAGAGGTAACGTTGAATTGCTTAGACTGTCCGTAAGGTTGACTTCAACTTACACGAAGTGTAGATAAAATTTCGAAACATAATTTAAATTTGAGAGGAGAACGATATGTCATTCTAGAGGTACTGTTTTATACAGTCAATGCTTGACGCGTCCTGTTCCGCCCCTACACATCGGGAATCGTGCGTCATAAAAACGGTATCTTTCATAAACAGTTCAAAATATCGAAACAAAATTTGTTCGCAAATGATGACTCCCAAAGACTCCGTGTGATAAATTCTCGAAATTTTCTTATTTACCGAGGTATGGAAGTAACTCGTCAGCAGCAGGTTAAGTGTGTTGGCGGAGCGGTGCGTATAAACATACAGAGCAGCTGCCGGAACGAGAAACTGAGCGTCCAGAGCACTGTCCTTACATGCTTTTCTTGGTCATCGGTGTTCTGTATGCTTTGATGTGGCCCGCTGCGACTTCCTGCGACTTACTGTTATTCCCTCTCCTGAGTCAACCCCTTCGTCTCAGAGTAGTACTTGCACACTAGGTTTTCATTCATTTGTTGGTAATGTTATAATCTCTGACTTCCCATACAGTATCACCAATGAGGTTAAAATGAAGGGGAGATGGTGGCATCTATGCCGAGCGCTAAAGACGTCAAGAAAAACAAGACGCCGTATCTGACAAGACCCACAACCAGTAAACAAAATGTTCAAGTCCGATTCTATCGCTAGCGACTTACAAGAAGATCACATGGGTATCAGATATTAGAATTTTTTGATATTTATGGTACTTGAAGTTTAGAATTCAAATGACAATCAGCCAAAGCCATTTGACGCAACTCTCAAAAATTCTCGAGAAAATCGAATTTAAGTTTTAGAGTACAATTAAATACCAATAATTAAATCAGTTGCAGCCTCTGTCGGTGTAGCTCAGGTTAATATCAAGGTTAACTTATTCAAAAACTGAACTGCGAAATATGAGTGAATCAACATGTTGTTTTTGTAGTTGTGAATGTGTGAGTAATGTCATTAAGACTAGGTGTAAAGTATCTTATATTGTCCTGAAATATCACAATTGATGTTTACCATATATAGTAGAAAGTATAAGAAATAAAATAAATAAAATTTTGTAAAAAGAAAAAAAAAAACTTTCGTAGCGTTCGAATCCCACCGTGACTTTTTTTTTTTTTTTTCGTTTTTCGTTGTGTCCGAATAGTTACACAATTTTCATATCCAATGGTAAATTTTACGAAAACTAGACGTATTTTTGTATGTTTTTAATTTCCTATATTTTATAATATATTGTTAGTAATGGTGGTTTCAGTCAAAATAGAATAAGTTACATTTTTTGGCTTCACTAATAGTTGACGAGGGAAGTCTTTAATTGCTCAGTTTGTGAAGAGTTTCAACGCTGTTTATGGAAAGTCGTCTCCATAGCTACTAATGACTTTTCAAGCAGCTAACCTACTCAACCATCGTTTTAGGTGACTGTGTGTTCAGCTCGTCTACATATAAATACACAAAAATTGACACAATACGTGGAATTAGAGATCCCAAAATGTTTTATATAACTGAATTCGAAAACAACGAGCACAGCAAGATTCAAACCACCGACCAATGGGTGTGAGATCAGAACGCTACCACCTGAGCTACTCCGACAGATGCCGCAAATGTTTTAATTATTGGAAGTTACATGTACTTGTAAAACTTCAGAGTCGATTTTCTCGAGAATTTTTGTGAGTTGCGTCGGATGCCTTTCGCTGATTGTTACTTAAGGATTGAACTTCACGTACCATGAATAAAAAAAAATCTAAAATCCGATACCCGTGTGGTCAGAGTTCACGAAACATTTCTATGGCAAGTCGTTTGCTTTCGCTTGATAATTCCTCCTAATAGATATCAATGATCGGAACTGTTCCCCACTAGGGAAGTCGTTTAGGATAGGCAAAGGGGACCAATATGACATCATGTCATGTGCGTTGTTTTACCCTCTACTCCAGTTGTACTGATTTATTATATCTGTTTATTACAGATGATTTCGTACCATCCTGTCTCACCTACACAGGTTCTCCATATGTTCGATGATTCTGCAGAGAAGCTCCTTTTTCACTATCGTATATGTACCTAATTTTTAACATTCGTCTAAAGCATCACATCTCAACCACTTCCATTCCCTTCCGGTTTTGCTAGTGTGCATGATTCAGTACCTCACAATGCTCCGCTCCAAACGCATGGCCAGTCCCGCGCGGCTCGTTATCATTAAGTTTGATATGAATGTCCTCGCTTTGCTCATTTCTTTTGCTTTATGCTAGTTCCAACCCATATTATACTCATTAAAGTATCCAGTAATTATTCTTGAGTTTCGTTCAGGGCAGCAATGTCATCGTCGAATATTAACATTTATATCCTTTCACCTTGATCTTACTCTTTAAACTTTCTTTCATTTCCGTCATTGCTTCTGCGATGTAAATCAGTTTCTTACGCTCTCTTTAATTCGAGCCCTTTGTTCTTGATCTCTCAAACTCATTATTTCCTCTTGGTTCTTATACATACTGTTTATTCTGCGCTATTCACTATAGCTTATCCCCCTTTCCCCAGCAACACTAATTTCTTGAAGTACTTTAAGTGCCAGAATATCAAGAATCGAAAGAAAAACTAATGATGAAGTAAGAGCTATAATGAAGGCAAATGATAGAGTGATAGACAGAATTGAAAGAAAACCACTGAAATGGTACGGACATATGATGAGAATGCCAGATCATCGGTGGCCAAAGAAAGTTTATGAATGGAAACCACCCGGCAGACGTAAGCGCCGAAGACCACGACGCTCTTGGACAGACCAGATAAATGGAGTAATGCAACATCGCAACATCGACAAGAAAGAAGCGCTGGATAAAGAGGCTTGACGGAGGATAACAGGAATACGACAAGATGTTGTTATTAATTAATTTTTGTATTAATTAATCCTGTAATAATAATAATATAACTTTAAGCTCAAAAATTCAAATGTTGTAGAGCTTATGGGACTTAACTACGGGGTCATCAGTCCCTAAAACGTACAAACTACTTATGAACTAGCTAATACTAAGGACGGCACAAATATCCATGCCCGAGGGGAAATTCGAACCCCCGACCGTAGTGGGCGTGCAGAACGTGACTGGCGCGCCGCAGACAGCTCGGCCACCGCGGCCGGCTGTACTTTAAGTATTCTAAGTCGACAAACCCTAAGAACGTGCCTTAATTTTTCTTCAGCACCGTTTCCATTGAAAAGGACAACATCAGAACTGCCACTCTTGCGCTTTAGCCATTACTAAACCAAACTGTTCATCATTCAACAGATTATCAATTTGCTTGTCCATTCTGAGGTATATCGTTCTTGTCAGCAGTTTCCATGTATCAGAATTGAAAGTTCTTGCCCAGTAGTGTCTCATTTATATTATCTTAACTGATAAAATATGGTGTCTATCCCATATAAGTTTCTTTGTTACTTGGAACAACACAAATCGGCAAAGGTATGTAGAAATAGACCTCCTAATGAGGTGGTATCCGAGTTACAAAAAAAACTGAGACGTGTGTCTCAGAGCACTAAGATGATTGCACACGAGTGAACAATGTATTGCGAGCCCCAATCCAATGTTCTGTAGTGTTATATTACTGTACGGTGACGAATTACAGTGATGATAATATTATCAATATTTACTCGCAATAGCGAATTCTTTTAGCGTCACTGTATAGGGTATGGATGTTCTATCAAATGGTGACATATGAAAATTTTTCATACCCTATACAGTAACGCTAAAAGACATATGAAAATTTTTCATAAGTCACCATTTGGTAGAACATCCATACCCTATACAGTGACGCTAAAAGAAATTCGCTATTGCGAGTAAATATTGATAATATTATCACTGTAATTCGTCGCCATACAGTAATTTAACAGATGCCTAAGCGAGGCAATGACGATAACAGCGTAGGGTAATGCCTCGTTGTTTTCATTCTCCTTGGTGCGGGAATACAGATTAAGCAGCGAATGCTAAGGGATGAACGCAGTTGACTCATATGTGCAGTCATTGTGGCATATGGAAATTTGGATCGGTCCTGGAGTCGTGTTCAGATAGCCTAGTGGTTAAGGCGAGCGCTCGCGAAAAGCGGAAAACCCGGGTTCGAGTCCCGGCCCGTCACAAATTTTCATATGTCACCATTTGGTAGAATATCCATAACCTATACAGTGACGCTAAAAGAAATTCGCTATTGCGAATAAATATTGATAACATTTGCAATATAGACTTGCGATGCTATTAGGTCATCCAAGTAGCGGTGTCAGTATGTCAGTTGCAGCTGTCGATCACCTGCACGTTTTTATTCTGTTGAGAAAATGGCACAGCCTTATGTCGACGAGGCTCAGCAGTCATCTCCACGGTTCCCTAACCGCCTTATGTACTTCTACAACGCAGTTTGGCAGGCAGCATCCGCTCTAACGGCTCTTCTAGATGTGGAACCCGCTACTCGGCCACAGCCAGGTCGACGGGAAAAAACCACTCAAGTGAAACAAAGCTTGTTTTATTCACACGCATACGTCGCAGATGCAGGTGAACAAGTGGATCTCCTCCTGCTGTTAGCAGGTCCTTTCCCTTCACGAAACTAGGCCCCCTCTCTCTTTATCTCTCGCTGTGCTTTTCTTACGTGAAGCCTGCCATACATTTCCGAAAGGTGTTCGACACTGTACAATATTTTAGACTACTAACTAAGATTTGATCGTGTGGAGCATCATCACGGATCTGGGAATGACTCGAACAGACTAACTGTACCCTTCACGCTTCACTGGATATGTTCGACATGCTCAACAGAAATGGAAGTAAGTTTCTGAAAGGGCTTCATGTCGTCCGCAATGTTGAATTTTACTGATGCATTGTTGTCAGTTTCGGCAATAGGTTTCATTCATACTCTGCAGATCACATTTAAGTCATGACCGAGTGTTCATAGAAACGCTTTTATGATATTTCTCTACCGTCCAATTCCTTAATAGCTCGCGAGGTGGGTGCTAACAATATATGTTCGCATTCGGAAGAGAAAGTAGGTGAAACGAATTTCGAAAATAGATCTTGCCAAAACGAGTAAAGAAATTATTTTAATGATTTCCAATCCAACTTGTGCATGATTTCCGTGACACTCTCTCCCCCAAATGCCCCCCCCCCCCCCCCGTCCTCGGTGGGCTCACGGTTCTTTGGTGAATACTTGGGTGGCGAGCACGGGGCCCCTAGCTAATGCAGTTTTCTTCCTTCATTCCTCCCTGGACAGCAATTCATTTCCCTTCCCCTCCTTTCCTAGCCTCACTCCTTCCCCTCCCCACCGAGGGGGGGGGGGACTGATGATCTAGGCGGTTTGATCCTCCTGTCCCAAACAAGCAACATTATATCGGGATAATACAAAATGAACTGCCCTTCTCTGAAGTTTCTCTATATCAGAATGATATTTTCACTCTGCTGCGGAGTGTGTGCTGATATGAAACTTTCCTGGCGGATTAAAACTGTGTGCCAGTACCGGAATTCGAACCTGGGACCTTTCGCAGACAAGCGCTCTACCGACTGAGCTATCCCGGCACACTTCCGTCCTCACAGCTATACTTCCGCTAGGAAAGTAGAAGGCGTGAGGATGGACCGTGAAGTGTGCCGGGATAGCTAAGTCTGTAGAGCGCGTGCCCGTGAAAGGCAAAGGTCCCGATTCCGGTACACAGTTTTAATCTGCCAGGAAAGTTTCTCCATATCTTCCTTCAGTCCCACATCGTGAGGATACCACAATGCGCAGCAATACTCCAAAATAGGACGCACAAGTGTTGTGTAGGCAGTTTCTTTAGTAGAATTGTCGCATCTTCAAAGTGTTCTGCCAATGAAACGTAGCCTTTGGTTCGCCTTGCCTACAATATTGCCGCGAGAGACAACGAACACCAACTGCCGGCGTGGCGTAGGGGATAGCGTCACAGGCTGCGGAGCAGACGGACGCCGGTTAAATCCCGACCACTGGCAAAAATTTATTTCTTTGTAATTTACAATTCCAGAAGGTTCTACATCTTTCTTATGTTCACTTCTAAATTCTACTTGTTTCTTATGTTAACTGTTCTTCTAATTTCTGGTAAATTCTGTCTGTGTATAAATAGCAGAGCACTCTGCCTGAGAGGCAGTCAGTGCTGCGTGTATGTTGAGTTCGTAATAAACGTGCTTTCAGTATAAGTGCTGTGTTTAGTTGCCTTCAAAGTCAAGCCTACTTCCATTGCAACGTGACAATATTTTCTGTATGTTCTTCCCAGTTAAAATAGTTCGTAATTGTTATTACATTTTGTTGAACCAGTTCCATTGGTTTGATGTACTGAAATAATTTTCAGAAAGTACAGTATAATCTTCCCAATTTCCATAGGTAATTAAGAAACAAACCTATGAGGCATAGATAACTTCTCTCTGTTTACGCAATCGAGGTCTGGTGTAGCGTAGAAGGTACTGTAATTCTTTTCGAGCCACTCCCAGACCCGTGTTGAATCACCCTAAATCTTAGCTTAGTTACTAATCAAAAAAATGTACAGTGTCACGCTCTACCATACGTTCTTACCAATTTAAATGAGGACATCTGACAAAGCCAAATTTTGCAGTCGTCTAGGGTCGAGTTGATGCGGTTGCGTACCCAGGACAGGCGCTGCAAGTGATGTAGAAAAGGGACTCGAGTCGGTCATCTGGTGCCACAGCCCACTGCCCTAAATGACATGATTGTCGTACGTCCCACGTTGATCTCTGCGGCCATTTCACGCGGTGTTGTCGATATGTTAGTAGTGGCGACTCTATGCAACAGCTGCCCGTTCATTGAGTGCAGACCGTCGGCCACTGCATTGTCATCGTGAGAGCTGATGCCCGAAATTTGTGCCCAGCACATTCTCTACACTGTGGATCTCGGAATATTGAATTCCATAAAGATTTCCGAAATCGAGTAAGCGATTTGTCTTGCTTCAATTACCATTCCATGTCCAAATCCTGTTAATTACCCGCTCGGTTAGTCGTGTGGTCTAACGCACTACGTCGGCCGCGGGGACTGAGGCGCTTCAGTCACGGTCTGCACGGCCACTACTGTCGGGGGTTCGAATCCCCCCTCGGTCATGGATATTTGTGCCGTCCTTTGTGTTAGCACAGAGTAACATATACAGAAGAGCAGCCCCCTCTAAACCACTGTCCTACACTCCCCTCGTAGTTCTGTAAGATGCTAGCAGGTGTCAGGCGGATCGCTGGCTTAGGGTGCCTCTCGCAACGAGCGGATATACACAGTACAAGAAATCGGCTTCGGGTGAACTCGGTTGTTTGTCACGTGACCACCCCCACTACTGCCGCCCGCCGCTGCTGTTTATGTTCCGCCACATTTGAATCGTATCGTGCCTCGTGTGTTCGACTGTGCGGAATTCGTAAAAATGGCTCTTTGTGAAGTATGCGGGGAAACTTTTAGGTTGAGTAAAAATTTGAACCAGCACCCGAGGGCATTCCACAACATAGACGGAAATTTGAAGGAGCCCAGACAAAAGTATTTTGTGTATTTTACATGTGACGAAATGTTTACCAGTGTAGCTGCTCTAAATCGTCACCAAAAGACGTACACAGGCTCCTAAAACGGCAATGAAAATCTCATAAACAGTACTGTCCATTTTCTTATTTGTATTCTGAACAATGCTCTCAGATCCGATTCCAGTTAATATATCTCTCTCTCGATCATTTTAAATGATGTGTCAATGGAATACGTATTACAAGATGCTGTATTACATACAGGATAATAAAAGAAACTATGCCTATTATCGATAAGATACATTATTCATTAAAACACGAAAATAATAATTAATACATGATAGATTTTTTGTTTGGTAATTTCATAACCTATACTACTTTACTTTGTGGTACAGAAAAGCATTTGTTTAACATACATGGTAGCCTATATACAGTAATTACATGAGACAATCACATCACATAAAATGCTATTAACCAGGCTACAGATAAAATTTAAATGCTAATATCCTCCTCTGGCAACTTTATGGCATTGTTCACAATAAAAATAAGAAAATGAACAGTACTGTTCTTGAGATTTTACTCACCGTTTTAGGAGCCTTTGTATGTGTCTTTTTGTGACGATTTAGAGCACCTACACTGGTAAACATTTCGTCACATGTAAAACACAGAAAACACTTGTCTGTGCTCCTTCAAATTTCCGTCTATGTTGTGGAATGCTCTCAGGTGCTGGTACAAATTTTTACTCAACGTAAAAGTTTTCCCGCCAACTTCAGACAGAGCCATTTTTACGAATTCCGCACAGTCAAATAGAGTTGGCTACGGTTTCATCGTTTCGAAACCAGGTTTCGATACACACAACAGTTTCAGTGTTTCAAAACCGGCATCTGTCACGGTTTCGAAACCATGCGGTTTCATTCCGTTCCGTTTCAGATCACATTCGCGGTCGATACACTGAAACCGTTTCTTCCTGTCGGTTTCACGGTATCGTGTCGGTTTCACGGTTTCGTGTCGGTTTTACGATTTCATGTCGGTTTCACAACACCGGTGTTTCAAACCACTAATGCAGAAACGCGGAACAGACTAATGGTATCGAAATGTGGTGTTTCATTTTACTGAAGCTCCACACAGATACACATATAACTTACTGGTATATAAACCATTTAGACAGTGTCAACTTGTAGTTGACACTCTTGAGTCTGCAGCTTATTATTACTGATTCGTTTGCAAGAGACTGCTGTATTCCGAAATGACGTAATGTCTGCTTTATAAATGTAAAAGAACAATAAAACAACGTTCACTATTGGCATTGAAAAACCAGTTAAATTCTAGGTTTATCTACCATATTAAAGACACACGAGTGAAACTACAATCTTTAAAATAAGATACAACATGAAGCCTGAAATGACATTTTTTATACTAACAAGGGTAGATTGCATATTTAATCTCGTGTTAAAGAGTTGGTTTCTTATGAGCGAAAACGAAGTTACCTACTGTCGTTATAATTTTTTGACACTCATGTTAAAAGAATTGCGGCTGTGGTGTAACGGTCAAAACGTACAAGTGGTGAACTTGCCTCTTACTTTATTACTTTTGTAATTCCATAGCATTACTAGTGATTATTTAATGTGCCCTTTATTACCTATAATTTATTTAGTATGTATAGAAAGTAGCATTTATGATCCACCACTGTAATATGCGTACCGTATTGCAGTTTGTGAGTGCCTAACGGGGTAAACTTTTACCTATCATACCGGCGGCCTCGTGTCACTATGTTGGCAACATCAACAACACGGGAGAAAATCTTTATCAACATGTTCCGTACAGACCAAGAAGTAAATATATACTCTATGGTTGACAGGTTCTTGTATGTACCCTTGTCCACAGAGTGAAAAATATTGCCCTCCTAGAACGAGATTTCATGTCAAAACATACATTGCTTGACGGTTTCATGGTTTCGAAACAGTGTTTCGAAACCGACTGATGTTTCACTTTTCCCATCTCTTGAGTCAAACACACGATACACGATACGATCCAAATATGGCGGAACATAAACAGCAGCGGCGGGCGGCAGTAGTGGGGGTGGTCACGTGACATACAACCGATTTCCCCCGAAGCCGATTTCTTGTACTGTGTATATCCGCTCGTCTCTCGCACGTCAGAGGGTAGCGTGGAGGGGAGGCTGAGGGGAGAGCTCGTGCCGCCTGCCACGAGGCCACGGCTGTGTCCTGCTTGCTGGCGTTTGAGGGGAGGTGGTGGTGGGGACAGTTGCTACGTGCCGCCTGATCTGGCCAGTTGAAAGAGCTGCTTCTGACCGCAGCGCCATCATGGGACATCTTACAGAACTGCTGGAAACCCTCCCTCCCCGCACCCCTGAGCATAGGACTGGGCCCTTACGGAAGTTTCCCGTCTGTATATATTTGTCTGTGGTGTTAGCTAGTGCATAAGTAGTTTGTAAGTTTAGGGACTGATGAGTCTGAGTTAAGTCCCGTAGACTATACAAACATTTGAACATTTTTTCTAACGCACCGCTTCCGAGACGGGGAGGCGTACCAGCCTCGGTTCGAATCTGCCTGACGAATTAACGAAGGGGGTAGGAATGCCGGCCAACCTGGATGTGGTTTTTAGGCGGTTTTCTACATCCCCCTAGGTGGATACCGGATTGGTCCCCAAGTCCCGCCTCAGTTACACGATTCGCAACCATTTCATAACACTTTACACTTTCACACATATAACACTATACGCCGACTTTGGGGTACACATTTCCTCCCGGGGGGCAGGGGGTGGCGGCAGGAAGGGCATCTGGTGGCCACCCCGTTAATACTAACATGCCAAGTCTGCATTAACAAAGCCGACCCTGCTTGTGTGGGGCAATGGCTGAAGAGAAAGAAAGTTCAAATCCTGTTAATTATTGTCGTGCAGCCATCGTCTTGTAAGATAACTTTTAACAGAATTCAGTAATATGAGACCTCTGCCTAACCCGTGATTTTTGACACCTCTGTAGCAGGTCCTACAGTGCTTGCAGCTCACGGAGTATGTATGTAGGTGAAGATGTAAGTAAGTCAACACATTCAATAACTATTCCAACCCTAGAAGCACCAAGCACGGACAAAAATCGTCTGTACATTTTTCTTTTATTAAAAATTCATAATAAATATTCTTTGTTTATGGGCCTTTTTCTGTCTCTCACCTTATAAAGCACTACACTGTATATTTCTAGGGTGACATTTTTTAATAACTGCAAATAAAATATAGAAATTTTGTGCACAAGGGCACATTTTGGCCTGGGTTGATACTCCGGTCGACCATAATTTAATAATATAGGATGTTCAGTTAAAAACACACAACTTTGTGTTTAACAAAACCATATTCTTTCGTTATAGAATGCTTCAAAATATTTACATTTATAAGCCCGTGGCTTACATTGATAGCAGTGAAAGTCGTTCTACAATAGCTGTTGTTGTCCCAGGGATATTTTGGGTGAGCATGATAACTGGGACACCCTGAATATATATTGTTTATATTTTATATTATGTATAACATATCATAAATAATATTGCATACATTAGATATTAACAATATTATTTACTATTAGATCAAAGAGGGATCAGAAACCTGGGACAATCTTTGTATCCGTACAGATTTTATATTTCTAACTTACACAATCTTTTGTTGTCCAAGTTTTGACTATTGTTGCTTGCTGTATTCACTCAGCGTGTTCAAAAAAATTACGTTTTTAGCTATGGTATCAATATTTCCTACCATACTGATCTTATATTGCAAACAGAATTACCAAAAATAAATGCATTTTACAGGATTTACAGCTTATTATAATATGGGCATAATTTGTCTTTGGTTGGTGCTCCGTACAACCTAAATAAAACACCTGGGTGCTTCTACGGTTAAGCAGTTTTTCTGAGAAACTGCTACAGCTGTATTCCAAAGAATAGGAAACTACACTATTAGGTTTTATCGTCCGATCGACGACAGGTCATTAGAGGTAACACACAGACTCCGATGCTGGAGGGGAATCGCATGTGCTCTATCAAGCAAACCATCTCAGTAATTACTTTTAGCGGGCCGCGGCGGAGTGGCTGAGCATACTAAGGCCCTTGCTGCATAGCGCACGGTTGCTCGCCATCGGATATTCGAGTCCTTCCTTGTGTGTGTATGTGTGTGTGTGTGTGTGTGTGTGTGTGTGAGTGTGAGTGTGTGTGTATCTTTTAAACTTTTGCCGTTTCAGAGAAATCATGAAAAACCAGACTGGATGGCTGGATAAGGATTTGACTGCTGTACTCCCAGATACGAGTCCAGTGTTTACCTAGCTCGGTAAATGTGAAGAAACGCTGACGTTGACTCCGATATCGCCTGGGGCTCCAACACTGGACAGAGCAGTCCGCGCCTGTCACGGCCCCGCTACAGCACCGTTTGGACTGGCGCACCACGTGGCAGGGTGCGAGAAATGGTTGAAATGTTGAAATGTTTGTAGAGCTTATGGGACTTAACTGCGGGGTCATCAGTCCCTAAACTTACAAACTAATTATGAACTAGCTACAACTAAGGACGTCACAAATATCTATGCCCGAGGGGGGATTCGAACCTCCGACCGTAGTGGCCGTGCAGACCGTGGCTGAAGCTTCTCAGTCCCCTCGGCTACCGCGGCCGGCGAGAAATGGTCTGAGGCGCCACCAGCGATGAGACCGTGCTTCCCAACTGCTGGGGAGGCGGCTGCATCTGGCGTAGCAACACCTCGAACACTAGCCATAAAATACGCCGTATGAACAGACCACTGGGCGGCGGAATGGTCTCAGGACAAAGACATGCAGTTCTATTCTACTCGGGCACTTTTCGTAAATACGAGATTCCAAATCGGTTGGTTCAGAATATTATTTACTGATCGTATGGTTTTTCAAGTATACAACAATATATACAATTCAATAGAAATGTCCAAATCTGACAGCCGGTTCAGAGCACTTTGAGTCTTTTGATTCAATCTCTCCAAGTTAGCGCCAAATGCTTGCAGCAGACACTGTTTGACGATGGTTTGCTCCTCTGCTCCGCTGTCACATTCACAAGATGGAAGAAAACCCCACTTCTTCGTGGTGTAAGCACACCAGTTCTGATGCGGTTCATCATCGACCAGGTTTGCCACTTGGAGGTCATGTCGAAGGAACTGGTTCAAAAATGTTCAAATGTTTGTATAGCTTATGGGACTTAACTACAGGGTCATCAGTCCGTAAACTTACAAACTACTTATGAACTAGCTAATTCTAAGGACGGCACAAATATCCATGCCCGAGCGGGGATTCGAACCCCCGACCGTAGTGGCCATGCAGGCCGCGACTGGAGCGCCTCAGTCCCCTCGGCCACCGCGGCCGGCAAAGAACAGGTACATTCTGCCTCACACCAGGGAGATTTCCGTGATTTGAGACGACATGCTAGGGGATCATTTAGAGCATCATGCAAGAGAGAGTACTTGTGAGCCTTGATGTTCTTGTTTGTAAATCTATCGGACCAAACTTCGTGGTCATCAGTCCGTAGCTTAAAAACTACTTAAACTAAGGAAAGCTAACCTAAGGACAACACACACTCACATGCCCCAGGGAGGACTCGAACCTCCGACGACGAGTAACCGCGCGCTCCAAAGCGAGGCGCTTTAGACCGCTCGGCTACTCCACCGCGGCTTGATGTTCTTGGTCAATTTTAACTTAGTTGCTTTCCTCCTTAGATCTTGCGGAGCAATATTAGCGAACACAGGTAACCACTGAATGGGCGTAGATCTGACAGTGCCAGTGATAATTCTCTACTTCATTAAGTTGGACGTAAATCTTTGTTGAGTGAGCTCTGTTTTCCCACACTGGCACGAAGTATTCCACAGCAGAATACACAAGAGCGAGAGCAGCAGAGCGTAGGGTACTGGCGTCAGCACCCCAATTGCTACCAGCAATCATGCGAAACAAGTTCGCTCTTGAGCCAAGTTTCTTCGACAGCTTTAAGCACTGTTCTTTGAATGTCAAAGACCGATCCGGAGTGATACCTCAGTAAACGGGGTTGCAGTTATGTGGCACTTCGATTGCGGCAAAAGTCACATGTATCTTCCTTTGGGCTTCTTTATTATTCACGTGGAGTTCAGTAACCTGTTTTATTTGGGTTAGGTTGAGGTCGCCATTTATGGAAGTAATCACTTACTTTAATCAGGACACTCGCCAGCGCCTGCTCGCAGTGATTGAGGACTTTACTCTGGAAGACTAATGCTTGGTCGTCTGCTGGTTAGTTTCAGAAAAGTCTTGATAATTCCATTCAGTGGATTCACTGCCATCCAATTATGAACGATTTCTGGGCGCGATAAAAGTTAATGCCAGGAAATACATTCCGTGAGAGTTGCTTCAGATGAAAACTGCTTTTATTGTCATAACCTAAACTGTGCACAAAGAATGATGGGGTCTGTCGATCACTACACGAAACTGCTGAAGTTAGCCATTCCTTTCCATATTAATCCATTTATTGTTTCATCTCTGTTCGAGTTCTCTTTTGGAAATTAGACAAAGCTTTACTGTTATGTACTGCATGTTAAAGTCGGTACAATCATCCATGCACGAGGGGGGATTCGAACCCCCAACGGGGAACGGCATTGCGCATCGTAGCATAGCGCCTCAATGCGCTCGGGCGCTCCGCCGCGGCTGCTTATCCGAAGTGACATCTAAACGAAATTCAATTATAGCTTTGTAATTGTTTAATCGAGCAGGACCTTGATAAGCTGTAATATTTTTGCCATTTTTAAAATAATTCTGCCGTTTCTGCCTGGTAATTTGTGAGGAATTACCAGTAATATATGGATACAATGAACTACACTGAATAGCCAAAGATACTGGTACAGACAATCGTATGCAAACACAGAAGTAGTGCCGGCCGCGGTGGCCGAGGGGACTGAGGCGCTTCAGTCTCGGTCTGCACGGCCACTACGGTCGGGGGTTCGAATCCCCCCCTCGGGCATGGATATTTGTGCCGTCCTAGTTCGTAAGTAGTTCACAAGCAGTTTGTAAGTTTAGGGACTGATGACCCCGTAGTTAAGTCCCATAAGATTTACAAACATTTGAACATTTGAATTTGAACAGAAGTAGTAAACTGTTTGACGATGTGTTCTATGGGGTCACGTAATTAGTTGCGTCATTTCAGTTCGAATTTTTGTTTATGGAATTAATATTAGCAAGTTGTTATGCAGAATTTAAAGGTAATCTGCTTTACATATAGGAATAACAACTGAAAGGGGTTTGCAGACCTGTGTATAGTTCCATATATGAACGGCACATAGCGACCGTGGATGCGCATTGTGAAGTTCAACCCTATGACGATAGTCGCTGACTTTTGAGCAGTTCACTCTGCTATAAGATATTTGGCTTACAGCATTAAAAATGTAAAGTTAGATGCCTTAGTTAAGAAAATAGCATACTTCGTGTTCTTAAAAGAATTTGGTAGTGGCCGATTGCTGTATTCACAACGTAAGAAGCTATTTTTCAGTTATGTATCTGATGGCATATTTCACTTTCACAATCGATTTTTAACATTAGCTGTTTGAGTCAGCCCTGTTTGATTTTTTGGTGCTATGAAATATCTAAATATTCGATAATACAGCATTAAAGCAAAGGCGTAAAGTGTGAAACTCTTCCGAAATTAATCTTTGTACAAATGTTTTGTAATCGAAGTATACACTGAGAAAGTGCAAAAAAATCCTATCTGACGATAAATTCCGATCATATGCTGCACGAAGAAAGCAAAAAAATCTGCATGTTATAGTTCGTTCAATTTCTACATCGTAAGTGTAATAAATTTACACACAACCGATAGTTGCGGTATAGCCGGCCGCGGTGGCCGAGGAGACTGAGGCGCTTCAGTCACGGTCTGCACGGCCACTACGGTCGCGGGTTCGAATCCCCCCACTGGCATGGATATTTGTGCCGTCTTTAGTATAAGGTAGTTCATATGTAGTTTGTAAGTTTAGGGACTGATGACTCTGTAGTTAAGTCCCATAAGCAATACATTTTTTTAAAAAAACACCAGTCAACGAAACATCGTTGATCTTGTGATTCTTCAGTTTCTCCCGGCGTATTTGATGATCAAAATATCCACGGGTGTACTGCCGGTCTATAGTGTCCAACGGGCACAATATTTCGGCGATCATACATGTCGCCATCATCAGGTGAACTGACGGACTGAGCTCCTGGAAACGCGCCGGCACGGAGGTCCGCACGTTACGGCTGCTCGAAGGGAACTGGGTTCTAGCCCGGTACCGGGCCATTTAAATACCCGCGGCCCGCGGAGCGACGCCTCCGCGGTCCGCGCCCAGCGCCGCGGCCGCGCAGTGGAACCGATTGCGCCGGCGTCTGAGAAGACGTCGGTGTGAGGGCTCTGTCCGCCGTGGTCGTCACTTCGTTACGTTTGCTAGATTTACTCTTAATTAACCCAATCGCTGGTTCCCAAGCTTTGCTAAGATTATAGCCAGAGTCACGGTTTATGAGGTCGTCACTTGTGCGAATTTCAATGGCCTCTCTAACGACGCAGTCCCAGTATCTCGACGTCTGTACCAGAATCCTAGTGTGTTCATACTCCATGGCGTGATTCTCCGACAAACAATGTTCAGCGACCGCCGACTTGCTCGGATACATCAATCGTGTGTGCCTCTGGTGTTCAACGCATCGATCCTCGACGGTACGCATCGTCTGTCAATATATGACTTTCCACACTGACACGGAATCTGGTACACGCCCGCCTTCCTCAAACTGAGATCATCTTTAGCGCTCCCCACCAGTGCACGAATTTTATGCGGTGGACAAAAAACAGTTCCAACCTGGTGTTTTCTCAAAATGCGGGCGATCTTCCCTGAGAGTGCGCCGGTATATGGAACGAACGCAGTGCCTACATCCTCCCTTGCGTTTTCATCCGTTTCCACAGGTTGTGTTGTAGTGGTTGGGCGGAGAGCCCGCTGAATCAGCCACTCTGAGTACCCATTTTTTCGAATTACAGTTCTCAGGTGTTCCAATTCCTGGGGTAGACTCTCTGCGTCGGAGATAGTGCGCGCCCTTTGTACTAGAGTTTTAAGTACCCCATTCCTCTGTGAAGGGTGGTGACAGCTGTCTGCGTGTAAATACAGATCAGTGTGCGTTGTCTTCCGATATACACTATGACCCAGGGTGCCGTCAGCTCTTCTCTTGACCAAGACGTCAAGGAACGGCAATTTACCCTCCGTTTCAGTCTCCATAGTGAATTTGATGTTGGGGTGTATGGAGTTCAGATGTGTAAGTAAGTCAAGGAGTTTATCCATACCATGTGGCCAGATGACGAAAGTGTCGTCCACATGACGGAAAAAGCAAGTAGGTTTCCAGAAAGATGATGCAAGGGCTTCCTCCTCGAAATTCTCCATGTATAAATTTGCGACCACAGGGGAGAGTGGGCTACCCATGGCAACTCCCTCCGTTTGTTCGTAGTATTCACCATTGAAAAGAAAATACGTGGAGGTCAAGACATGTCTAAAAAGTTCGGTGGTCTTCTCGTCAAATTTCTGACCAATCAAATCTAGTGACTCTCGAAGGGGCATCCTCGTAAACAACGAAACAACGTCAAAACTTACCATGATATCTGACTCATCCAGCCTGAAGTTGTTAAGGCGTTTCACAAAATCCACGGAATTACGTATGTGATGAGGGCATTTACCCACATAAGGACTTAATATTCCCGTCAAGTATTTGGCCAACAAATATGTAGGTGCCCTGATGTTACTGACAATGGGACGTAACGGCACCCCATCTTTGTGAACCTTAGGGAGTCCATAAAGTCTTGGCGGTACCGGACCTTGAGGTAAAAGTTTCTTGGCGACACCCTCCGGTAAATCCGCATCCTTGAGAAGCGCCCTCGTCTTGTTTTCTACCTTCTTTGTGGGGTCTTCGAGAGTCACTAGATTTGATCTAGTGACCTCCACGTATTTTCTTTTCAATGGTGAATACTACGAACAAACGGAGGGAGTTGCCATGGGTAGCCCACTCTCCCCTGTGGTCGCAAATTTATACATGGAGAATTTCGAGGAGGAAGCCCTTGCATCATCTTTCTGGAAACCTACTTGCTTTTTCCGTTATGTGGACGACACTTTCGTCATCTGGCCACATGGTATGGATAAACTCCTTGACTTACTTACACATCTGAACTCCATACACCCCAACATCAAATTCACTATGGAGACTGAAACGGAGGGTAAATTGCCGTTCCTTGACGTCTTGGTCAAGAGAAGAGCTGACGGCACCCTGGGTCATAGTGTATATCGGAAGACAACGCACACTGATCTGTATTTACACGCAGACAGCTGTCACCACCCTTCACAGAGGAATGGGGTACTTAAAACTCTAGTACAAAGGGCGCGCACTATCTCCGACGCAGAGAGTCTACCCCAGGAATTGGAACACCTGAGAACTGTATTTCGAAAAAATGGGTACTCAGAGTGGCTGATTCAGCGGGCTCTCCGCCCAACCACTACAACACAACCTGTGGAAACGGATGAAAACGCAAGGGAGGATGTAGGCACTGCGTTCGTTCCATATACCGGCGCACTCTCAGGGAAGATCGCCCGCATTTTGAGAAAACACCAGGTTGGAACTGTTTTTTGTCCGCCGAATAAAATTCGTGCACTGGTGGGGAGCGCTAAAGATGATCTCGGTTTGAGGAAGGCGGGCGTGTACCAGATTCCGTGTCAGTGTGGAAAGTCATATATTGGACAGACGATGCGTACCGTCGAGGATCGATGCGTTGAACACCAGAGGCACACACGATTGATGTATCCGAGTAAGTCGGCGGTCGCTGAACATTGTTTGTCGGAGAATCACGCCATGGAGTATGAACACACTAGGATTCTGGTACAGACGTCGAGATACTGGGACTGCGTCGTTAGAGAGGCCATTGAAATTCGCACAAGTGACGACCTCATAAACCGTGACTCTGGCTATAATCTTAGCAAAGCTTGGGAACCAGCGATTGGGTTAATTAAGAGTAAATCTAGCAAACGTAACGAAGTGACGACCACGGCGGACAGAGCCCTCACACCGACGTCTTCTCAGACGCCGGCGCAATCGGTTCCACTGCGCGGCCGCGGCGCGGGGCGCGGACCGCGGAGGCGTCGCTCCGCGGGCCGCGGGTATTTAAATGGCCCGGTACCGGGCTAGAACCCAGTTCCCTTCGAGTAGCCGTAGCGTGCGGATCTCCGTGCCGGCGCGTTTCCAGGAGCTCAGTCCGTCAGTTCACCTCATGATGGCGACATGTATGATCGCCGAAATATTGTGCCCGTTGGACACTATAGACCGGCAGTACACCCGTGGATATTTTGATCATCGTTGATATTGACTTTCGGAGCCAAAGGTCCACTCACGTTCCCTTGCTGTCTGCACGGCACAAAGCATTACGCCTTGCCTGGTCTCATCAACATCGACATTTGACTGTTGATGACTGGAAACATGTTGGCTGGTTTGATTATTCTCGTTTCAAATTACATCTAACGGATAAACGTGTACAGATGTGAACACAGCCTGCATGTCAGTAGGGGACTATTGGAATTGTTGGAGGTTGTGTAATGGTGTGGGGAGTGCTATGGCACCCCTGGAAAAGAGCGTATGGCTTTCTTGGCCGGGAGATCCCTTACGGGATTGTTCGGCAGCTTGAGTGTAAGTCTTTCTATTTGACGCCGCGTGGGCGACTTACGTGCCAATGATGATGAGATGATGATGATAAGGACAACACACAACACCCAGTCTCCTACCGGGAATCGAACCCAGGCCGCCTACGTGGTAGTTAGCGACGCTTCCACTGAGCTACGGAGGCGGACATGGCACCTCCGATACGTCTAGATACGACTGTGACAGGCGTCACGTACATATGCATCCTGGCTGGTCACCTGCATCCATTTGCCTCCATTGTGCCTGCCGACGGACTGGCGACTGGCGGGACAATGCGACACCCCGTAAGTGCAACATTGCTACAGAGTGGCTTTTCTGAGTTTAAATACCTCCGCTGGCCACCAGACTCAATAGGCATGAACATTATCGAGTATATGTGGGATGCTTGCAACGAACTGTTCCTACGTATTTATGGACAGTCTTGCGGGACGCATGGTGTCAATTCTGTCGAGTACTACTTCGGACATTAGTCGAGTCCGTGCCACATCGTGTTGTGGCACTACTGCGTACTACACGATATTACGAAGGTGTACCAGCTTGTTTGGCTCCTCAGTTTCTTTTTTATCAGTTACTAGCTGTAAACCCGGCGTTCCCCGGGTGTTTGTTTATCCTACACTCTCGTAGTCCACCTCCCCTTCTCCCCTCTCTCTACATCCACCTCTTTCTCCCCCATCTCTGTGCTTGTTGCCACCTTTCCCTCTCTCGGCAAAGTTTCCTACAAGGTACCCTCTGTCCTGTACCGTGCAAACATTCATATACCCAGCGATCTTCCTCTTGGTTTACAGGTCATGTGTGCAAAAATTTATAAAGATTGGAGCAAAACTAAGCATTTTGTAAAATTCCGCAAGTTAAACACCCTCCACCATGCACCCAATGAAATTTTACACAGACGCTGACATTTCTCTTGTTTTTAAAGTAGAGTGTGCAAAATTTCATCAATATCGGAACAAAACTATAGATTTCTATGCAATAGAAACGCAGGGTCACATTGAAGAATACAGTTTGTTGTTCTCAGATATTCCAGTTTTACTTTATACTTGTTCTGAGAATACCGAAAGCAACAGAAAAAGGATCTGTGAAATCGGTCGAGCCGTTCTCAAAATGTTCAAATGTTTGTAGAGCTTATGGGACTTAACTACGAGGTCATCAGTCCCGAAGCTTACAAACTACTTATGAACTAGCTAACACTAAGGACAGCACAATCCATTCCCGCGGGGGGATTCGAACCCCCGACCGTAGTGGCCGTGCAGATTGTGACTGACGCGCCGCAGAACGCTCGGCCACTGCGGCCGGCCGAGCCGTTCTCAAGTTATGGCGCGACCAAGGTATTTAGGTATCCATTTTTATGTTGCAAAGTACCCTCCTGCACGCACCGTATGAAACTGAAGGTAGACGGTGACCTTTCTCTGGTTTTGAAGATCAAGCGTGCGAAATTTCTTGAAGATCGGAATGAAACTGCAGATTCTGCGAGTCTGTAGGGGAAGTATGCTCCGCCATGCACCTATCACAAAATACTGTCTTAGCTGACGTTTTCTACCTAGAAACCACATTCCTGCCTTCCTAGGTGAAGTAGTTTTCGAGATTCCGTGTTTAGTCAGTGAGTGAGCGCCCTTTCGCTTTTATATAGATAGGGATTAAGAAAACAGATTGCTTAATTTGGGATGCAAAAGAATTAAGGATGTCTTGCATTCAAAAATAATTAGTAACATGCAAATCTGCAATGCTAACTTTACTTGATACAAGGTCATGCCTAATGCGACAGTTTTACGGCATCTACAGCGAAACTGTTGTGAGCGCTAGACTTCTTTTCGTTTCATCATTTTGTGTGTGTTTGGGGGGGGGGGGGGGAGGGGGGTATCAGTTACGTCCGAAATTACATGCAAACTTTGTTGCAGGTCCCTAACTACTCCAATTTTCCAATAATTGACGCAGAAATCTGGGTATTCTCCCGCGGTGTCCTCTCATTATTTATGACGTCATATCTCCTGAGCTATGTGTCGTGCTCTTTTGTTTTTTGGCCAGGAACCTTCGTGGGCGTACGGTAAACAGTTCACCAAAGTTTCATTGCAATCGAAAGAATGGTTTAGGAACACATAGAGGACATACAGACAAACACACACACACACACACACACACACACACACACACACTCACACACACACACACACACACACACACACACACACACACACACACACATATATATATATATATATGCTTAAGGCGTTGAGCGCGTCATTGACACGTTTGTTGATGAACAAGGCAGAAATAAACATGATTTTGTAAGCGTCAGGAGCCTCAGTCATAAAATTTTTTAAAAGAGCTGACCGCCATTTGACTGAACTTTTTTATTTATTTATTTTATTTATTTTCTTTTTGTCCCATCACACTTGAAAATGGCCTAAGGCGGAACCCAGGTTGTGACAATTAAAATAAATTAAATTAAAAAAAAATAAGAAAAAAAGAAACAGAGAAATAAATAAACGTCGGGTATTCTGCCGGATATCACCATCGTTGTTGCACAATATTTCGACAATGTGACTAATTATCTTCAACATGTGCGACTTGAGACGGCCCCTCGAGTGGAATGGCTCCATTATTTATAACTGGTCGGTTCCAGGTGTTCCCTCTGCGGTCTGCACCCGTTGGACTTGTTTCCAGGTGGCCTCTCCCAATCCGAAACACCTGTTGGTGAGCTTTCGTTCCGTTTTCGGTCTGGTGCGGTTCTGGGTGTTCCCTCACTCGCTCCTCACTTGTCTGTGTATCAGCTCTTCCCTAGTCTTTGTCTGTTTCTGACTGAATGTTCAGTAGAATATGATGTCGAAATTCGAACTAAATCGATCGAGAACTTTTTCACATTTGTGGTAACTACTCTTCCTTATATGAAGCGTTTCGGAAATTCTCGTTACATACTCTGAGCACTTGTAGACAGGGTATAACGTTGCCCTTGCTTGCTATGATGCCATAATTGTTAAAGTAGATTCCGCGAATATATTTTGGACAAGGAATTGATGGTACCGAATTTTTGAATTAGAAATAATTTAGTTAAAGTACAGAACAAAATGAACATTGAAGCAAATAAACCGCGGGTTGCATATTAAAGTCGGGCACCATACAAGGAACAGCACGTTATAAGACTTACGGAAAGTATCTAGCTGGATCCTGCGCTTCGGATTGTAGAAGCTGGAAATGATAACTTTTACTTACTTAATATACGTGAACGTCGGAGATACTTTCTGTAGGATATCAATGTTCAGACTGTTCACTTCGATTTTCATTGTTGTGTGACCGTGAGTGGAACATGAAGTTACTGGTAATGATAGAACAATAAAAAATGATCGGACTTCGTGAAATTACAAAAGAAATAACTGCAGGTTCTAAAATCAAGCAAAGTATTGTATAAGGATGATTGATTGAAATTTCGCAGACAATGCGAAGCGACTGTAATGGCGTCTGAACATTAAACTATTACGGATGTGAAGGAGCTGAAAACATTAAGAAATTAAATATTTGACGTGGAGGAGTTTGATTTAAATCAAAACCAAGGAGAGGGAATGCTTTTAAATTTAAATAATATATTTTCAGGAACAGCTTGCATTATCCTTACTTACATGAGTGGATACAGGTATGAAAGACGTCTACACATATCGGATACAGACAAGAAAGTGAGTAAAACTACTACCACAGTTCCGTCTTTTCGCTTGTTCGGAATTAAAAATGACGAACGAAATTAAATTAGTTGCACTGCGAGTCAGAGGGAACCGGAAGCTATAGCATCGCTGAACAAAGATAAACAAAAAAATAAAAATTTTAGTGTATCGTTACAAGGGGAATGAATGCACAATGATATGATAAGGGACCCATGTCCGAGAATGTCATCCATTGACGATATGTACATTTATTGACTTTTTGACACTGTGAATCAAATCTCTACTTCTGTGAGCTCTTTGCTTTTTAGAAGGAACTAATATGAAAAAAAAACACTAGTAAACATGGGCTCTAAAATGCATACATTAGATGTGCGAGCAGCGTCTTTATATTTGATTGTCTATTGTTTACATGTCTCTTTTACTGGTCAATTGCCCATAAATGTTAAGGTATTTGTTGGAGACTCCATGTTTAGCTAAGCGTTATTCCTCTTTTGGCCCATATTAGCTCCTCCGAAAATACAGAATACAAAGATAAAGAAGTGCTCATGGTGTAACTAGATGAAATGTACGGACGTGAGGTGTTCATCAAAATATGTAGTCACATTTTGTACGAGTTTAAAATGTTCAAATAGCTTATTGGACTTAACTTCGGGGTCATCAGTCCCTAAACTTACAAACTACTTATGAACTAGCTAACACTAAGGACTGCACGCCGGCCGCGGTGGCCGAGGGGACTGAGGCGCTTCAGTGACGGTCTGCACGGCCACTACGGTCGGGGGTTCGAGTCCCCCCTCGGGCATGGATATTTGTGCCGTCCTTAGTTGCAGGTAGTTCATAAGTAGTTTGTAAGTTTAGGGACTGATGACCCCGTAGTTAAGTCCCATAAGCTGTACAAACATTTGAACATTTTGAACCCCCGAACGTGGTGGCCGTGTAGAGCGTGACTGGAGCGCCTCAGTCCCCTAGGCCACCGCGGCTGGCTTTTGTACGATGCCTCGAAATTAATAATGGGAAATTCCGAAAACTGTTTATATTTCAAATACAGCTCAGGTCCTTTCGAATGTTATTCAGTATTTGGTTTTAAAAAATTATAATAATTTGGTGAAAGATTTTAGAGATTTTCGGTAAAAGCGTTTCCAACTTAATATGTTATGCCTACACACATAATTTTATGTCATTTATATAATCGTAAAACGTATTTTTTGTTATCAAAACATATGAAGCAGAACTGTACTACAAACTACTGATTTTAATATTAATAAGGTTCTTTTTTATGATTGGGCGGCAATTTTGCATCTCGCGCGTGGCGGCAGGTCGGCTTGCGCCGGGCCTGAGCCTGGGATCTGTCGGAGTGTTGGTGTGGAACCACTGGATACGCGAGGAGGAAAATTGGAAAATTTGTTGGAGGCTCGAGGGAGGGGGCGATGGCAAGGAAGGCGATGTCATCAGCACACTGAAGGACTGGAGGCGGCCGCGGTGGAGTAGCCGAGCGGTCTAAAGCGTCTCGCTGCGGAGCGCGCGGTTGCTCGCCGTGGAGGTTCGAGTCCTCCCTGGGGCATGGGTGTATGTTGTGTTTGTCCTTAGGTTAGTTTTCCTAGGTGTAAGTAGTTTGTAAGCTACGGACTGATGACCACGCAGTTTGGTCCGATAGGTCTACAAACATTTGAACATTTTATTTGAATGGAGGTGCAGGTTAACGCATGCAGCGGAGGAGATGGGATGGGACAGAACCTTGAGGCACCCCGGCGGAGGGTTAGAACAAACGGGAGTCGGAGTTGTAGGCAGAGCAAGGATACAGTGAGGCGGACGTAATAGAAAGGGTGTAGATCTGCAGGAGAGGACCGGCCGCGGTGGCCGAGGGGACTGAGGCGCTCCAGTCACGGTCTGCACGGCCACTACGGTCGGGGGTTCGAATCCCCCTCCCTCGGGCATGGATATTTGTGCCGTCCTTAGTCTTAGGTAGTTCATAAGTAGTTTGTAAGCTTAGGGACTGATGACCCCACAGTTAAGTCCCATCAGTTCCACAAACATTTGAACATTTGAAAAGGAGACTATTTTGTGTCCCAGCCTCGTCGCCGTTTTTGTGTCTCGTATCCGTCGTAGGTGTCGGTGGCCGAGTAGGAAGACCGACACAAGAATAAAGGTAGCACGCTTGTGCAGGTAAGGAGGGGAGCAGCCAGTGGGACAGCAGAAACTAGAAACACTAGAGTAAATTAGAACGAGATATATATTGCACAGAATTTATACAATACTTAACTTTTACATAGTTCAGTACGGCAGAATGCTGATACATAGTTGAGCTAGAGGCCTGCCTAGTGCCTATCCGATAGCCAAGTCTTCACTGGTGCCTATCTGAATACGAAGTGTTAACTGGTTCCTGTCTCAGTCCCAAGTGAACGATGTCGTTCAGTGGTGGCCACGAGCGGAGTTGTAGCAGAGGGCGCTCGTGGCTGACGTCGTAAGAACGCCGCGCCGTGCGTGCATGGCGACGCGCGGCGAAAGTAGGTGGCGCGCACTTTGGACTTGTGCGACACCACAGACTAGACAGCCTACATAGGTTTCCTGGATATCAAGGGAAACGAAGAGGGCGTTGCGACGTGAATTTAATTGGAGGGAGAGGTGATGGGTGAGGTGTAGGAGCTGATCGTCGGCAGAGAAGGTGGGCGGAAGCCACGCAAGGAGAAGGGAAAGAGCCGGTGTTTACGGTGGTGCTGGTGAATGTGGCGAGACAGGATGGTTTCGAGGATCTTGCTGAACACCAAGGTGAAGCTGACAGACAGATCGATGGAATTTGTTAGTTTCAGGAACATTCGGCTGCGAGAGGTTTTCTATAGGCGGCGATAGAAATCTAAAAGGTCACCTCTCACACATATGGTGCCATACACCTGGATATCAAGACGATTAAGGATGGAACAGATCCACCGTGGTATAATAATAATGTTAGAAAGCTGCTGAGAAAGCAAAGACTGTTGCACTCTCGATTCAAAAAAGAACACGCAAATGATGACAGGCAAAAGTTAAAAGAGATTCATGCATCTATAAAAAGATCGTTGCGCGAATCATACAATAATTACCACAGTCATACCTTACCAAAAGATCCTTCCGGGAACCCGAAAAAAATCTGGTCCTATGTAAAATCGATAAGCGGGTCAAAGCCCACTGTCCAGCCATTCGTTGATCATTCCGGGGCAGTAATAGAAGAAAGCAAACGGAAAGCTGAAGTTCTAAATTTAATCTTTAAGAAATCTTTCACGCAGGAGGACCGCACAAATGTACCACCATTTGATCAACGTACTAATTCCGAAATGGAGGACATAGTAATAGCTATTTCTGGTGTAAAGAAGCAGCTGAGAGAGCGAAATACGAAAAAGTCTGCTGGTCCGGATGGAATACCAGTTCGGTTTTACAAAGAGTATTCTGCAGCATTGGCCCCCTACTTAGTTTGCATTTATAGCGCATCTTTAATTCAGCGCAAAGTTCCTAGTGATTGGAGAAAAGCGCAGGTGACTTCCGTTTATAAGAAAGGAAAGAGAACTGACCCACACAATTACAGGCTAATATCGTTGACATCAGTTTCATGTAGAATTTTGGAGCATATTCTCAGTTCGAATATAGTAAATTTCCTTGAAACGGAAAAGCTTCTTTCTATGAATCAGCAGGGGTTTAGAGAACATCGTTCATGTAAAACTCAGCTTGACCTTTTCTCACATGACATCTTGCGAGCCATGAATGAAGGGCAACAGGCGAATTGTGTTTTTCTCGACTTCAAAAAGGCGTTCGACGCGGTGCCACACTGCAGACTGCGAACGAAGATACGAGCTAATGGAATAGGTTCACAGATTTGTGACTGGCTGGAAGACTTCCTAAGTAATAGAACGCAGTACGTCGTTCTCAACGGCGAGTGTTCATCAGAGACGAGTGTATCGTCAGGCGTGACCCAGGGGAGTGTGATACGACCGCTATTATTTTCTATCTATATAAATGATTTGATGGACCGAGTAAGTTGTAATTTGCGGCTGTTTGCTGACGATGCTGTGGTGTATGGGAGGGTGTCGCCTGTAACTGACTGTAATAGCATATAGGATGACTTAGACAAAATTTCTATTTGGTGCGAAGAATGGCAGCTAGCTCTCAATGTAGAACACTGTAAGGTGATGCACATGAGTAGGAAAAACAATCCTATAATGTTCGAATACAGAATTAGTAGTGAGCTTCTTGATGCTGTCGCGTCGTTCAAATATCTAGGCGTAACATGGCAGAGCGATATGAAGTGGAACGAACATGTAAGGCCAGTTGTGAGTAAGGCGGACAGCCGACTTCGGTTTATTGGGAGAATTATGGGAAGATGTACTTCACCTGTAAAGGAGACCGCGTATAAAACGCTTGTTCGAACACGTCTTGAATATTGCTCAAGTGTTTGGGACCCGCGGCAGATCAGTTTAAAGGAAGACATGGAGGCAGTTCAGAGGCGAGCAGCTAGGTTTGTTACTGGTTAGTAGGTTTGACTAATGCGCGAGTGTCACGGAAATGCTCCGGAAACTCAATTGTGAATCACTGGAGGAGAGACGACGTTCTTTTCGTGAAATTCTGTTGAGGAAATTTAGCGGGCCGGAACTTCAAGCTGAGTGTGGTACGATCTTGCTGCCGCTTACTTACATTTCGCATGGTGATCACAAAGACAAGATAAGAGAAATTAGGGCTCGTACATAGGCATATAGGCATTCTTATTTTCCTCGTTCTGTTTGGGAGTGGAATAGGAAAGGAAATTCCTAGTAGTGGTACAGTGTACCCTCTGCCACGCACCTTACGGTGAATTGCGGAGTATGTATGTAGATGTAGATGTAGATCGTTGTTGTTGTTATGGTCTACAGTCCGAAGACTGGTTTGATGCAGCTGTCCACCCTACTCTATCCTGAGCAAGCCTTTTCATCTCCTCATAAGAACGGCAACCCACATCCAGTTGAATCTGCTTATTATATGCGTCTCTTGGTCTCCCTCTGCGATTTTTACCCCACACACTTCCCTCCAATGCTAAATTTACGATTCCCCGATGTCTAAGAATGTGTCCTACCAAGCGATCCCTTCTTTTAGCCAGGGTATGCCAAAAATTCCTTTTCTCACCAATTCTGTTCAGTACCTCTTCGTTAGTTATGCGATCTACCCACCTAATCTTCAGTATTCTTCTGTAACACCACATTTCAAAAGCCTCTAATCTCTTCCTGTTCGCACTGCTTATCGTCCATGTTTCACTCCCGTACAAGGCAACACTCCACACAAATGCCTTCAGAAAAGACTTCCTTACACTTAAATTAATATTCGAAGTTAGCAAATTTCTCTTTTTCAAAAATGCTTTTGTTCCCATTGCCATTCTGCATTTTATATCCTCTGTAGTGCAACCATCGCATGTTATTTTACTACCCAAGTAACAAAATTCATCTACCACCTTCATTGTTTCGTTACCTAATCTAATTCCTTCAGCATCGCCTGATTTTCTAAGACCGCATTCCATTATTTTTGTTTTGCTCTTGTTAATGTTCATTTTATACGCTCTCTTCAACACACTGTCTATTCCATTCAACTGCTCTTCCAGGTCCTTTGCTGTCTCTGACAGAATTACAATGTCATCAGCAAAACGCAATTTTTTTTATTTCTTCTCCCTGAACTTTAATTCCTATTCCAAATACAACAAGGCTACAACCCTGTCTTACTCCCTTCCCAACTGATGCTTCCCTTTCATGCCCTTTGAGTCTAATAACTGCGGTCTTGCTTTTGTACAAGTTATAAATAACTATCCTTTCCTTATGTTTTACCCCTGCTGACTTTAGAATTTGAAAGAGTATGTTCCAGTCAACATTGTCAAATGCTTTCTCCAAATCTACAAAAGCTAAAAATGTACGTTTGCCTTTCCTTAATCTCAAACGGGTACAAATATGTCCATGGGTGGTGTGTGAATCTAGGGCTCCAATTGACGCCAACAAGCAGACGCCACGGCATTAGTGAACACATAGCGCGCTGCTGTTGTTGGGACGGTGGGTGTCGCGTGAGGCCGCCTTATCGGAGCGTTCTAGAGGCCAAGGCAGGCGGCGCGTGCTGGCAGCGGGGCCACGGCGGCCGCTGGACGTCTACCAGCCACGGCCAGAGGCGACAGCGCGCATACCAATGCGCCGCCGCTGTTTACTCACGCAAATTAAGCGCGATGCCATTAGGCGCAGTGGCAGCTCTCTGCAGGCTAGCGGCCACGGCCGAGATTAACATCGGAATCGTTCACACGGGGTCTTCTCACTACATGTTTTAAACTACAGAAAAAAAAAGAAGACGAATGACAGCCACCTGATAAGGACACCTTCGATCTTGAACGTTGGTTACTTTTGTAGCTTTCTGTGGCTACAACTTTATTCTGTTGCGTCCCTCGTACACAGCTGACAACAATTTTAACCTTCCGATAGGTCGTGCGTCTTCTAGTCAGCCAAAGAGTTCACGCTTATTTTGCAAATACCTCTTGATAATAAACCTTGAAAAGACACAAACATCAAACTTGTATCGTAAAAGAGAAGGCTGACACAAAGAGGGGGATTTCCTACTCTCCCACTTTGCGATATATATATATATATATATATATATATATATATATATATATATATATATATATATCGTATGATATAATGTCAGCTACATATAATACTTTAGTAATATATACTAGTGTCTAATTAATAAGATAAAACATAGCTCTGTCACAGAGCCAAGTCCAACTCCTTTAACCACTGGACAGCTTCCTGACTGACTATATGGAGTTCGGTCATCCCTCCTGAGAATGATCGTAATGGGCAATTAGTAATCATGTGGGTCATCGTTTGTATGTCTGCTCCACAGTCACATGACTGGTCGTCTGTCTGTACCCATTTGAATTTCCAATAGTTACAGCGACCAACACCAGTTCGGAAACGGTTGATCAAAGACCATTCTCTCCTGGGAATGTCCATTCCTTTGAGCTGCTTAGAGGGATCGTCTATCCAGATGCTGTTTTTCCATTAAACGAATCCCAACTTCTTGCCCAGTTTGATTTAGGCGAGAAGCCACTCTCATGTAGTTGCACAGCTGTTTTAAGAGATGGTTTACGTGATTTCAGCCGGCTTACCGGAGGTGGAAGGTCTTGTAGGATAGGAAGCTCAGGAGTGGACAAGATCTTATAATACTCTCTCATTAAGGCTTCCTTCCGTCTTAGATCTGGGGGAACTATGTTGCATAATATTGGGAGCCATTGAAGTGGTGTAGCCATCAGAGTGCCACTGATCAATCTCATTGCTCTATTTAATTGTACATCAATGTCTCTCACATGAGCACTGTTGAGCCAGACAGGAGAACAGTATTCAGCTGCAGAGTAAACTAGGGACAAAGCTGTTGTACGCAAAACCTTAGCACTGGCTCCCCAAGATGATCCTGCTAAGTGCTGCAATATGTTATTCCTAGTTTTAACTTTGTCTGCTGTTTTATGAAGGTGGCACTTAAAAGTAGGAGATCTATCCAAGATGACTCCCAGGTATTTTGGATGTTCATTATGTTCAAGTTGAACACCATCAAAAGAGATATTAAGTTTATAGTCGGCCATCCTATTATTGAGATGGAAACAAGCTACTTCCGTTTTATTTGGGTTTGGATTTAGTTTCCACACTTTGAAGTAATTTCTGAGGAGAGTTAGGTCAGATGTTAAAGTAGTTTCCGTCACATGGATGTCTCTGTGTTGTGACGCTATGGCAATATTATCGGCATAAATGAATTTTCTAGATTGCGTAGCTGGAATATCAGCGGTGTAAACATTAAAAAGAATGGGAGCAAGAACCGAACCCTGGGGGAGGCCATCGTGAAGCTGTCTAAACCCACTTTCTGTGTTGCCGAGATAGATCTTGATCAGACGGCCACTTAGCATTGAGTTCACAAGTCGCAATAAAATAGGACAAGGAATGAGATTGTAAAGCTCCACTAGGAGGCCCTTCTTCCACACGGTATCATAAGCTGCCGAGAGATCCAGAAAAGCAACGGAAGTGGCACACTTCTTTTCGAAACCAGTCTCAATGAAAGATGTCAGTGCTAGGACCTGGTCACAGCAATTACGGCCTTGTTTGAAACCAGCTTGTTCAACAGGGATACTAGCAGTGAGAATGGGAACAATTTGATTGTAGATGAGTCTCTCGAGCAGCTTGTAACATACACTGAGAAGTGCAATTGGGCGGTAGCTATCTGCACGTTCGGCTGGTTTACCAGGCTTCAAAACAGCTATTACTTTAGATCTCTTAAAAGTTTTTGATAGAGAGCTGTCTTTAAGAATGTTATTGAATAAATTTAGAAGCCACAATCGGGTCTTGAGTCCAGCATGTTTAATAAATTCTGGGAAAATATCATCTATACCGGCAGCTTTCCCAGTCTTCACATCAGAGATAGCCACATGCAATTCGTCTAAGCAAAAAGGTTTTGATACTTCCAGGGGAGCCTGCTGGCATTTCTTAATTTCATTTAGTTTATAGGATATTAATCTGTCAGACTGTTGCCGTTTTGCCTTGGATAAAAGGATATGAAACTTGTCGCCTCGTATCTGACACATACGTGCGCCTGTTGGAAGGTTAATAGGCGTATTCCCAGCACAGGTCCTGCTCTTCAATATAGAGTTGAAGGGGGTTTGAGTAGTGCAGTCAGGACGTTGACGACAATGTTTTTTTTTTTTTTTTTTTTTTTTTTTTTTTTTTTTTTTTTTTTGCTTACCTTAGCCTAGCTTTGCAACGGAGATGAGAGGGAGGGAATATCCTGGGCGGCTAAGAGGATTGGTTTAATTGCAACTGGGATTCCTTTTGACAAGTGAAAAGTAATAATAATAGTAATGGGTAGACTTGAAGTATTGTTACGGTTAGGGTTGCTTTAAACTAATTTATTGAATAAAATACACAACTTATGTGATATCTACTTTTACTCTGCAGATTCAGTCAGATTCTCATACCCTTCTCTATTATTCTTTGTCATTACCACCTCGGAACTACTGTCCGCTTTTTTCAGGAGACAAGTCCTGTGCCATGACTTGGCCCCGATTAATAACGAAATCTACTCATTGGCTATTTGAGACAACTTGTAATTTCCTTTGCACTAGTCTTGAATAGAGATAAAGACTAGTGCAATGGAAATTACAAGTTCTACTCTACCCCACTGTTTATCCTAGTGCCAACCGCAGTGGTACCGTCTTCTCGTAGTTCGAGGTTAACTGTCCATTAGTAGCGACTGCTATTGTCGGCGAACTGCATCGTCAATAGCTTATTTGCCAGCACTCTCATAGACCTACTTCATGAGGTCGGTCAGAACTATGCTCCGCCAAGCCACGGCAACTAACTAAGCTCTTTTGCCACCAATCTCAAGGACCTAGATCATGAGGTCAATGAGATCTATGCTCGGGAGGGTGACTCCAGCACACACTGCTTCTTAAGCTCTGGCGTGTGCCTTTTATATCCGATTTCTAGACTCCCTTTGCACACATTACCCTCCTTCTCGTCGTTTGACGTAAATGTTCTAGAATGTTCTGGACTGCCTAGTCACGTACAAATTTCATGCCGGCCGTGTCCATGTCTAAGTCGCAGATAACAATTGGCCATGCACTTACACGTATTTTACTCGCCCTATGGCTCTACTGATAGCGTGTCGTCTCGTTGGCGTTAACTGCCTACCGATTCTTGATTGAATAATTCTACCAATAAATGTCCATTTTCCTAAATGTTCCTTTTTGTTACATTATTTCTTATTCTAGATTTCTCTGAAGACCTGACAATTCATCGTAGGCAGTCTAAGCTGAAATGACTCTAGACAAAGTTTAACAGAAAATTCGTTAATATGAAAAATCATACAATTACGTAACTTTGATGTGAGCTGCTATTCATGCCTAACTATATTGAACAATATTAACTGCCTAGGTCGGGTGACCTCCTGTCTGAGAATGTCGGTGCTATCTATGAGTATACTGTCTCGCGTCCTACAGCTTGTCGACTGCTGCGTCGTCTTCTTTCATGTCCCGGTCTGGAAGACGTCAAGAAGTGAAGTGCAGAAGTGGAGAAGTGGCTTCTCCAGAAGTGCGCGGCGCTCTTTTTATCCTCTTCATAGGTGGCGCTCTCGACTTGGTATCGGCGTGGAGGGAGTGTTGCCGCTCTCTGATTGGCTAGCGGCTCTCCACCGCCTTCTTGCTCTTTCGTTCCCACTTCTGGATGAGTGGCGCCAATTTTACACCACTACAGTTACTACAAGCAACAGTGCTTAGAATAACGCTCCATCACAAGAAGGCAACAGTGTGTGTGTTTATTTCCCTGTAAAATATTCAAATGTTTGTAAAATTATTCCACCAAACTGCTATGGTCATCAGTCCCTAGACTTACCGATTATTTAAATTTACATTAAGGACAATACACAGAAACACACACCCAAGTCCGAAGGACTTGAACCTCCATCGCGAATGGCCTCCAGTCCTTTCTATCCAGCGGGCAAGCTCTCATTTCCACTTCCTCTGGTGTCACACTACATCCAGGCTGATGTACTTCACGTTAGCAGTGTTACTGACGTCACCTCTCCCGCGGCGGATTAGAATAAAAAAATATTGCAACAGAGACTGAGAATTATTTAATTATTCAACACTGTTGCTGCACCAGCCGCCACCACCACCATCATGGAATGGAATGAAATGTAATGTGTCTTTGCCATACAGTTACCGCGAGCGACTGAAAGCAAGGGGAAACTACAGCCGTTACCTTTTCCCGAGGACGTGCAGCTCTACTGTACGAATATATGATGGCATCCTCTCGGGTAAAATATTCCGAAGGTAAAATAGTCCCCCATTCGGATCTCAGGGCGTGGACTACTGAGGAGGATGTCGTCATCAAATGTTCAAATGTTTGTTAAGCTTAAGGGACTTAACTGCGGGGTCATCAGTCCCTAAACTTACAAACTACTTATCAACTAGCTTATCCTAAGGACGGCACAAATATCAATGCCCGAGGGGGGATTCGAACCCCCGACCGTAGTGGCCGTGCAGACCGTGACTGAAGCGCCTCAGTCTCCTCGGCCACCGCGGCCGGCTGTCGTCATCAAGAAAACCAAAACAGGTATTCTACGGATCGGGGTGTGGAATGTTCTATACCTCGATCGGGTACGTAAGTTAAAGAATTTGAAAAGAGAAATGGTTAGGTTAAAGTTATATTTGGTGGGGATTAGTGAAGTCCGGTGGCAGGATGAACGGGATTTCTGGTCAGTTGGTGGTGACGCAGGAGTAGGTCTGATAATGAATAAGAAAATAGAAATACGGGTAAGTTACTATGAACAGCATAGTGAATGCATTATCGTAGCAAAGATAGATGCGAAGCCAACACCGTCCATAATAGTACAAAGTTATTTTTTTATGTTGGTAACGGCCGTTGAATCCTTTTTGAAAAGTCAGTCATGTACAATGGGAATAATTCTTAGCGTTGATAATGAAATAAATAATTAATGTTGTTCCGATCAGTAAATTGATGATCCCCCTAAAACGAATCTTTCGTTGCCAATGTTAACATACTAAACAGCTGCCACTGCAAGTAAAATTTAACCCAGTTACAGCATAAAAAATATTTATTTTACTAGCTGTATCCCGCATGCCTTATAATCTCATAGAAAGAAAAAAGTGCTTCTATCCGCGGGTATCATTTGAATTTAAAGCATAACGACATTCCTTCGCATCTATCAATGCCCTAATTTACATAGGAATTCTATACAAGGAAAACGGAACTTATGTAGCTCCCTTTCTGATTTCGGAGTATCCTCATTACATTTTGAGTGCGTTCTGGTTAGGAATGCCTCGAAAACGTCATAGTACAGGAAAGGACTAAGTGAGGCGACTTTAGTTACATAGTACACCATGAAGTATTTTATCCATTTCAGCAACTGTTCAGATTATAAATTAATGAAATGCAGCAACCAGTTGCTTGTCGTTATTTATTTTTAACTTTAACGACCGGTTTCGGGCGCTTGAGTGCCCTTCTTCTGGTCTATTTTTGTACTGTTGCTTAATAAATATAGTATGTATATTTATTAAGCAACAGTACAAAAATAGACCAGAAGAAGGGCACTCAAGCGCCCGAAACCTGTCGTTAAAGTTAAAAATAAATAACGACAAGCAACTGGTTGCTGCATTTCATTAATTTATAGTACACCATGTTGTCAACGGCCGTTGAATAAGGGGAATAATTCTTTATGTTCACGATGAAATAAATAATTTATGCTGTTCTGGTCAGTAAAGTAATCATCGTCCTAAAGCGAATAGTTCGTTTCCAACGATGGCAAACTAAACTGCTGCCAGGTAGGACAAAATATTTTTTTTCTTTCTGTGTCCCATATGCTTTGCAATGTCATGGAAAAAAAGAAGTGCATCTTTCGACGGGTATAACCACTAAATTATACGTAGAGTAGAAATATTTGTGGAGTAGCATTAGCTTCTGTGCATTACCAAGTGATAAGAACAAATAAATGTGTGGAAACTTTCATAAATTTTCGGTACAATATTGTTATTACAATTTTTAATTACTTACTTTTGGTGCGAACTACATTAAGATAGAGAAAGACCTCTTCTTTTGCAGAGGCAATTGTACTAAGAGTTATAATCCGACTTCTGAATATATAGTTCTATTACACAAGATCGATTTTAACTTTATGCTTTACGAAGTAATCACTACAGGACTCGAGGACAAGTATTAGCTGAAAGAGTGACCGATGCTGCTAACAAAGTCAAGACAATTCACTGGAAATACTATATTTAATGGAAAGTTCTATACAGACCATCAGCTGACTCCATTCCTTCAACGATTACCCAGACTTCCTTGATCGCACAATGACGCCACCATGACGTCTTATTTAAACAGACATGAACTGCTCTGTTGATTGAATTACCAGACTTTCAGTATATTATTTTCTATAATATAGAGCACTGCATACAGAATAAGAATAACTACATTGTCCCCATTGCAACAATGTAACATTCTAATACTTCAGCATACACTTACTGTGAGATATAAACAGTTTCGTACTACGCCATAGAACCAACACGTGGCGCTGTTATTATTACTATTTCTCATCTCAACGATAGAAGTGTTTTCAGAATCTTATGCCAGACAATCACACACTTCACACTTTATGAACACAATCCAACGATGAATTGACATCGTTCCGGAGTACGGACATAAATTAAATTCAGTATGTAAACCTTTCTGATGTAAGTCCTTTCTGATGGCATTTGTGTGGAGTGTTGCCTTGTATGGGAGTGAAACTTGGACGACACGTTAGACAGGAAGAGGACAGAGGCTTTTGAAATGTAGTGCTATAGAAGAATACTGAAGATTAGGTTGGTAGATCACGTAACTAGTGAAAAGGTACTGAACAGAGTTGGGGAGAAAATGGGTTTTTGGCATACCTTGACTGAAAGAAGGGATCGATTGGTAGGACACTTTCTTAGACATGGAGTGAAAATCGCAAAGGGAGACCAAAAAAAATGTTCAAATGTTTGTTAAGCTTATGGGACTTAACTACGGGGTCATCAGTCCCTAAACTTACAAACTACTTATCAACTAGCTTATCCTAAGGACGGCACAAATATCAATGCCCCAGGGGGGATTCGAACCCCCGACCGTAGTGGCCGTGCTGACCGTGACTGGAGCGCCTCAGTCACCTCGGCCACCGCGGCCGGCAGGGAGACCAAGAGACGCATTATAGTAAGCAGATTAAGATGGATGCGGGTTGTTGTTCTTATGAGGAGATGAAGAGGCTTGCTCAGGGTAGAGTAGGGTGGAGAGCTGCACCAAACCAGTCTCCAGACTCCTTTCAGTTAATAAGCTATTATTATAACTTCGAAGCAACGTTGCTGGTTCATGCATGTAATACAATACTAAAATACATTACTTGCAGTATCGTCGGTGGCAGATTAGATTTGGTGGCTTTGCAATTTATCAGTAGCATTTCCTGTAGCTGATGTGGCAATGAGCTCAATTATCCTGTTCTTAGCGAAGGTAAATTTGTAGTACGAACTCAATTATCATAGCCACTATAACTTTATGGCCACATACTTTTTCCCACATATTTTTTTTTTATTTGAAATGTTTAATTAGCCTTCAAAATCCACTACTCTTCACAGTAGGCTTTCACTACTACTTCACACATGCCAAACCAACCACTTGTTCCTCACTTATCTCCATTTCTTTTGTGCCTACTCGTTCACACACCGTTTCCAGAACACACTCCCACCAAATCACCACCTCTTAGCTTACGCCAGCCATCTTTCCTTTACAAAGTATATTACTCCACCTTTTACACATAACTACAAAATTGCCCTGACATGAATCATCATCAAATAATTTATATAACATATTTCACAAAATTATTGTTTTGACGTTTTTTACAACATCATGCATGCATTATTACAGAAAAATAAATTATTTCATAAATTTTAGCGGAAGACGTACATATGACTACACGAAATATAAATATACAGACATAACATAATAATCGATACATTGAAAGACGAAGTAAATAAATAAATAATACGATGACACATGATGGAATAGAAGGAATAAACTATAGTGTTACAACTGGTGCTTTCAAATCTCTGTCGGTAGACATAAAAAAACAAAACATTACAATTCATTCATAACTATATATAAAATTCCTTTAACATCATCGATTTTACTTTTGTAGTTGTAATTGAATCAATTTCTATATCGATAATGTCCTTTTAAAACTATTGCTTTGACTGTAATTGAGGAAACTTAAAAGCCGTGTGTGTGTGTTGTGGATGTTGAACCTATCGTTAAATCAGACAACAAATTGTTCATTAACACAGCAATTTTGTTTAATTATGGCCCTGATATTGATGTATATACTATTAAATAAGAAACAGTGCATTAAACTGATTATGTGCGCAACGGATATTTTAAACACAAAACAACTGCGGCAAGTCACCATTTGAAACAGACACTGACTATACTCAAAATTTTGACTGCGAGAAAGATATTTAAAAAACCACAAACCACTTTCTTAATGTTTGACTGTGAGAATTTTATGCAGATCAGTTTCTGATTATTGAAATTTAGTATCATAGTCAATTAACTATCATTTACTATGGCACCAATAACGAAATCTGTTCAACAATATTATCAAAATCAATACTGCACTTTAAATCCACTAATAACTAATTATCAAATGAAGGAAGTAGGTTAATCTTCTAACTACGTAAATGAAACAGGAAAGAAAGGTCAACTTTGTTACTTATTATTAATAATCAGCATTACATTACCTACATAATACAACTTCTTCCTAATGACATCAAATGCAATTACCTTCATTCCAGCGGTGATACAATACAATATATATTCCAAATACAATCAAATCGACTTGCTGGCGCAGCAGCCTCTGCTCTACATCGGAGCCATACAGACAATTCAACCGCTCTCTAAGCGAGCTGAACCACAAGTGCTTCTCTCTCTCAGCGCGAGCTACAATGCTACATCTTTGCCAAAGATGAAACTTCACAAAGTTAAGTACACATATCGATACACACAGTAGAAGCGATATTATACATTTTCTTGCAAGCAAGTTACTCGACACAAAACAGGAGGTACAATATTAGACATTTTCTTACCAAAATATTTTATGGGCACGTTTCATCACCCCCCTCCTACCTATTAAAAATTTTGTAGGGTGGGTGATGCCAGTGGCATTGCCTAGCCAGCAAAATTACTGAATTTCAAGTCCAAAAATCCATTAATGACATCCAAAATATTACATGGGAAAATATGAAAACCTGATAAACATTTTTATACAAGATATTCAAGATTAAAACAACAGATGGAGTTCATAGAAAATTTAAAAATGTGAATGTCAATGGTAAACATAAATATATATAGAATTTTACAGAACATAGTTTGACAAATGACATAGTGGAGAAAATGAGGTAGCTAGAAGTAATATACAAATGGAAAAAATACAATAATAAACATGAGCATATACAAAGTTGTTCAAAAGATAGTTTAACTAATATCATCATTCCTTTTTTAGGGAAAATGAGGTAATTACAAATAATATACACAGTAGTGTACGTCCTATACATCTAAATTTTGTAACAGAGATCAGTATTTTTTGGAAATATAAAAATGAACATTTGTATCTGTTTCGGCATAATAGCATTTCAACATAACTTTTGTCAATCGAATAGGGACAATGACATTTCAGACTAAAGGGTATTGCCTCATTATAGTTCTGAAAGCATATGTATCTATAAAGAGCAAAAATCTTATTTTGGTCACAGAATGTAAAAGAACCATGAAATATACCTAAAAACTGGTAATGAACCTGTGGACAACGTTTGCAATGGGAGGCACTGAATAGTATAAGCACACGAATAGCACATTAGCTCCTAACATTCATTTTAGGTCTGCACACGAACAGTACATTATCCTAGCATTCATTTTAGGTCTGCACACGAACAGCACATTATCCTAACATTAATTTTAGGTCTGCACACGAACACGAAACACTGTAAGGTTACACCACACTGTACGCGAGCTGGCTGGTTGCATTGAAGTTGAAGTCATGGGGAAAAGGTTCTGATGTATTCCTCCATGCAATTCGACAACCAAGTGTGCTCCAACCAACGGAGCTATTAGCAGACTGCATCAGCATAGCCAAAATTAGAGCAAAAATGGTGGTGGTTGGCCAAGGCTGCAATTGACAGTACTATGTGGCCAAACATCATCCAACAAACATCTTCATTAAAAGGCCCAAAATCAGTGGTGTATAATAGCACCTCCATTGTTCTGTGTGCATTATGGAATCTCGTGTGCGAAATCGCCAGTTCCCATGCGTGTCCAAAGTACATGAAATAAAGCATTTTACACACAAATTAGTAACATAGTCATGATATTTCAGTTTACACTGAAAGAAAAGTCATTGATTAGTACACGTCTACAGAAAAACTTTGCACCAAATTAGTGGTACAGATTAACATGAAGTCATTTCAAATAACTTAACATTCCAATTACCACTAGTTTACATCTCTTTCAATTGACATACATCACTATGGTGGGGATTGCATTACCACCAAATTATAACAATTAAATTACGTATGTTGCCATGGCCAGGATTTTGTCTCAATTGAGTTACACATTTCATTGCCTTAAAGTATAACACATCAGGGAAAATTCATGAGAATATCAAAAGAGGTTCAAGTCATCAGGTCAAGTCTGTGTCTGTCTGAGTCACCAGCAGGGTCAAACAAAACAATTAAGGCAAATTTTGGCACAGTAATAGCTGTACATCACAGTAAATCATCCGATAACATAAACACAGACGTAACTATTTGTTAGGCATAGCTGCAGATTTTCGTCAACAAAATCATCAATAAAATTTTGAAGATAGCAATAAGCAAAAGCAAAGTATCTCTGTGCATTAACTAGACTTAAATAGGCGCAATTTATGGCATAACTGCAAGTTTGCAAGAGAGATGGCAACGTATAAGCATAACCATACATTGTCATTGAGCTTAATTATAAAATTAATTAGCATAGTGGTAGGGCTTAGGTATATAATTAGTGAGCATAGCGATAAGCTTTGATTACAAGAGCAATAAGCATAGCTGCAAGCATAATTAGAAATATTCATTACACATAATTACAAATAATTACAGAGCATCAGAACGATATTATTCTCACCAATCACACATGCCATTGAAGGCACAATGCATGAACATACAAAATGGTGCACATAAGCACAAAGAGAAAACACAAAAGGGCAGTGAGAGTAAGCACATAAGAAAAGAACAGAGCATAGCATCATTAGCAACAGAGCGATTCTCCTCATAATTGCTTCATAATCATTGTATACTCTCGTCCACATAATTACATTTATCAAACATCTTTGACTGTTACCAATTCCTTCCTTACCATCATTTATCCATAAACAATAATGCATTTTAAAGACCACCATGACATATTGTGTATTGCCTTACTCATCATCCTTCAGAATGTCCTTTTTTTTACTGCTTAATTGGCTTACAAAATGTTTATTTCAACTCAAAATCTTCTTCATTCGCTCAGAAGTTCGTAAGTTATGCAATTAGTATTACAGAAGAGAAATGTGATATTTTCTGAAACATAGGAACTTAATTAAATTAATCAATCAAAAATTTTCATTAATTTTATTTGTCTTGCACAGCCACAGAGTTCGTTATATGCAAATTGCAAGATGGTCATAGTTTCGTACGACAATATACCAGCGTAGCACAGAGCATAAGTATTCAGAGTTAGAGAAAAGTAACAGTGAGAAAAAGAGGTAGATAGAGCGCACTAAGGAAAAGCGGAAGAATAGTGACACTCAGCTCGAGAACGGGGAACCAATCGCCACTTGGTGTGTCCAAAACAGATTAATGGACTCTCTACCCCAATTTTATGCCTTGAAAATTTTAATATTGGAAATGTGGTTTATGCCTTTCGACTTGTGCGTCTTTAAAGTTTCTACCTCAACGACGTTGTAGTGGATGATACGTTTGATTCGATACGGACCATTGTACAGTAAGAAGAATCTGTGAATAATAGATCTTCCCTTGTGGGATAAGTGGTGGGATCTAATTGATACCTTTTGTCCTACATAGAGTTGTTTGGCATAACAATTACGTTGAGAGCGTTTCCTTTTTTCAGCGGCTTTCTTAATGTTTTTAAGCGCCAATGCAATGATCTCATGATGACGTAGTAGGAAAAGGTATCAATTCCTTGATACGGTCAGGAGGTTGCTTATTTTTCAGAACCAGAATTGGTGAAAGGCCTGTAGAATCATTAGGAAGTTCATTTATAATATTTTGAAATGACAGAAGATATCTATCCCATGTGTTGTGTCGTCGGTAGCAATACAGATTACAAAGTTTTCCAAGCTCTTTCATCACCCGTTCACAAGGGTTAGAGGCAGCATGATAGAGTGATATGAACACGGGTTTGATGTTTCTGCGCCGCAACATCCGTGCCCAATCATGATGATTTTATCTATATGACCAACATCTTTTAGGAAGTTTTTGACAAAGGCGTTAGTTACTGTCTTCGCCGTGGCACGGCGGAGCGGAGTAAAAGATACAAATTTTAATTGAGCTCAATAGCAACGAAGACAAAAGAGAAACCATTGTTAGTTCTCGGAAGAGGTCCAAACAGATCAACGGCTGCTAACTGCTTTAATTTTGAAGGTATAATCGGAAAAAGTGGAGCAGAATGCGATATGGTCGGCGGCTTTGCTTTCTGACACAATTTGCATCGAGATAATACATTGCGGATACGTTTCTCCATGTTGGTGAAATAACAAGAGTCGCGTAATTTCGAGAAGCACTTCTTGGCACCATAGTGTCCGTAACTGAGATGAATATACCAAATCAATTTGTTCACGGATTCCTCCGGAACACACACTAACCAAAATTGACTGTCAGGAGTTTTACGTTTGAAGAGAATGTTATTGTGAATAATGTAAAATTGTCTGATGGAAACATTATATTTATCGTGCCATTTTATTTTAATATCTCGCCAGATTGGATCTTTATCTTGTTCTTTAGCAATGTCAGAAAATGTGGCAGATATGTAATTTTCGAAAGCAACTTGCTGCATATAGAGGATAGTAAAGTTATTTTCTAAGTATGCCTCTCGATCATCTAATTTCCTGAACTCAGCCTTGTATTGCTGATTAATGGTCATTTGACCTTGTTTGAAACGGTCAAGGGCGAGATATTCATTAGTTTCATTAAACGGGGTAGGATGCGTTACATCAGAACTTTTGTCAGTGTTATCACTGATTTGGGTAATCTTAACAGTAATATCCTCAAACTGTTTATTAATTTTATTGATCTGTTCAGTCGTGACTGACTAGAAGTTCTGCAACTTTTCATCAAATAGATTACTCTGCTGCTTCAATTGAGCGAGTTCAGTGGTTTCTATATTTTCGACTCGTGACGCAAGGCTTTCCACGTTTTCGACTCGTGACGCAAGGCTTTCCATAACCGGATTAATCTCGTCGCGAATATCTTGTCTTATTTGCTGAGATTCATGTTTGAAAGTATTGAGCAGTTGTTCCCTGAACCGATTGTTGTCCTCATATATTTTATTAATACTACTTTGAATACTCACAAACCTCGAATCGCACGTCTGTTCTATTTTCTCAAGTTTTTCACCTTGTTTCTCAAGTTTTTCATTTAATTTCTGAGATTGTTTCTCAAGTTTTTCACTTAATTTCTGAGATTCCTGAGCTTGTAATTGACTATTCTCATTTAACTTAGAGAGCTGTGAGAGTAACATCTGCATGAAGTCATTTGGTAATACGTTTTCCATAACTGTCGCACAGGTATTTTTTGCAGCAGAGCTAGGCGGAACCGATGCTTTATTTTCCGCAACCACGTTACAAGAATCGGAATTCTGTATTGTCGAATCCTGTACTTTATCATTATCCATATTGTCTATCCCTGAACTAATCTGTTCCGCGTTTTCGAACACGGTATTTACTGTCGTATTTGTATCAGTGCAGTGAGAAGACTCTTGTAAAAATTCTTCTTCTCTCCTTGCATCATTCAAGGTCTCATTTTCGAAAGCAATTTTAGCATCAGCGCGGGCTCTCCTATTCTTCGACATTGTTAACAGAATTTTGTAGTAAAATGACCAATAATATTTATTTTCACCTACTACAAATTTTTGAAAATTACACACGGTAATTATGAGAGAACAATAGGCTGAATCGGGCTAGTGCAACATACAGTCACAATCGAGATTACGCGAACCGTTAATTATCACACGAGTTCCGCGGTATTAGAGCTTTCGACACAACAAACATCAGACAACGTAAATGAGACTTTTTCAGTAGTATTGCAATTATTTCTATATTCAATTAATCTACTATAAACAATGCTACACACTATCAAGAATGGTAAGTAACAAACTACAGAAACAATTACTATGCTACTGTTGCTATAACAGAGGATGGTGCTACAAAGTTAAATTAAGAGCCAAAAGGTAAGTTGGTAAGTGGAAAAGACAAACTAACTTAAATAAGGCTACGTATCTAACTACGTCACGATCCTGTTTGTGAACTATCCTGGCAGAAAGGGCGCCAGATAAAAGCTGTGTGTGTGTTGTGGATGTTGAACCTATCGTTAAATCAGACAACAAATTGTTCATTAATACAGCAATTTTGTTTAATTATGGCCCTGATATTGATGTATATACTATTAAATAAGAAACAGTGCATTAAACTGATTATGTGCGCAACGGATATTTTAAACACAAAACAACTGTGGCAAGTCACCATTTGAAACAGACACTGACTATACTCAAAATTTTGACTGCGAGAAAGATATTTAAAAAACCACAAACCACTTTCTTAATGTTTGACTGTGAGAATTTTATGCAGATCAGTTTCTGATTATTGAAATTTAGTATCATAGTCAATTAACTATCATTTACTATGGCACCAATAACGAAATCTGTTCAACAATATTATCAAAATCAATACTGCACTTTAAATCCACTAATAACCAATTATCAAATGAAGGAAGTAAATGAAACAGGAAAGAAAGGTCAACTTTGTTACTTATTATTAATAATCAGCATTACATTACTTACATAATACAACTTCTTCCTAATGACATCAAATGCAATTACCTTCATTCCAGCGGCGATACAATACAATATATATCCCAAATACAATCAAATCGACTTGCTGGCGCAGCAGCCTCTGCTCTACATCGGAGCCATACACACAACTCAACCGCTCTCTAAGCGAGCTGAACCACAAGTGTATAAATTATATACATTTGTCAGAATTTCGTGAACGAGGGCAAGCCACACAATTGTATACCCCAGGCTAACGATTCTATGATGATTCAATCACTATGGGCCACCACCACAATTATTAATAACCTTAACTAACCGTAACTAGATTTTTTGTATAAACAAAGCACTGCCACTTCAGGTGTTGACTCGTTTTTAACGCGTACCCGCTAAACTAGCTTTAAACATTGTCTCTAGTCACCGACTCTTTTTTCTGGTAAACTTCACTGAGCTTTACACAAAAGTAAGTGTATGTGTGGTGGTGTGCTAGGTTCCACAGACATTGCCGACTTGGGGTGGCTTGCGTGCCTCAACAATACAGATAGCTGTACCGTAGGTGCAACCACAGCCTCGGGGTATCTGTGGATAGGCCAGACAAACGTGTGGTTCCTGAAGAGGGACAGCAGCCTTTTCAGTAGTTACAGGGGCAACAGTCTGGATGATTAACTTATCTGGCCTTGTATAAATAATGTGTCTTTGCCACACGGTTACTGCGAGAGACTGAAAGCAAGGGGAAACTACAGCCGTTACTTTTTCCCGAGGACATGCAGCTCTACTGTATGAATATATGATGATGGCATCCTCTCGGGTAAAATATTCCGGAAGTAAAATAGTCCGCCATTCGGATCTCCGGGCGGGGACTACTGAGGAGGATGTCGTCAAGAAAAACAAAAAAGGTATTCTACGGATCGGGGTGTGGAATGTTCTATACCTCCATCGGGTACGTAAGTTAGAAAATTTGAAAAGAGAAATGGTTAGGTTAAAGTTGTATATGGTGAGAATTAGTGAAGTCCGGTGCCAGGATGAACAGGATTTCTGGTCAGGTGAGTACAGGGTTATAAATACAAAATCAGTTGGTGGTGACGCTGGAGTAGGTCTGATAATGAATAAGAAAATAGAAATGCGGGTAAGTTACTATGAACAGCATAGTGAATGCATTATCGTAGCAAAGATAGACGCGAAGCCAACACCGTCCATAATAGTACAAGTTTATATGCCAACTAGCTCTGCCGATAATGAGGAGATCGAAGAAATGTATGAGGAGGTAACGGAAATTATTCAAACAGTTAAGGGAGAGGAAAACTTATTTTTGATGAGGAACTAGAACTCGGTAGTAGGAAAAGGAATGGAAGGAACTATAGTAGGCGAGGTACCAGATTGACTTTGCAATGGTAAGGGAGGAACCGAGTTTTAAACTGTAAGACATACCCAAGGGCAGATATAGACTTTGACCATATCTTATTGTTTATGAACTGTAGATTAAAACTTAAGAGACTGCAATAATTTAGAAAATTAAGGAGGTGGAATCTGGATAAATTGAAGTAATCCGAGGTGGTTGTAAGTTTTAGAGGGAGTATTAGGCAAGGATTATCTGAAACGGGGAATGTGATACAGTAGAAGATGAATGGTTAGCTCTGAGGGAGTAGTGAAGGCCGAAGAGGATCATATAAGCAGAAGGACAAGGCCTGATACAAATTTTTGAACAACACAGAAAATAATAAACTTAAGTGATGAATGGAGAAAATTTAAAAATGCGACACGTGAAACAGCCAAATGGGAGTACAGACGTCTGAAAAATGAGGTTGACAAAGTGCAGACTAGCTAAGCAGGAGTGGCATGAGGAGAAATGCAAGACAAAGACAATATAGAAATAGAAGACGAAGTAGAGGAAGATGAGATAGGAAATACGATTCTACGAGAAGAATTTGACAGAGCACTGAAAGATTTGAGTAGAAACAAGGCCCCTGGAGTAGATGATATTCCGTCTGAACTGCTGATATCGTTAGTAGAGCCAGGCTTGAAGAAATTGTTCCGCCTGGTACGCAAGATGTATGAGACATGAGAAATACCCTCTGACTTCAAGAAGAATATTGTAATTCCAATTACAAAGAAAGCAAGTGCAGACAAATGTGAAAATTACAGAACTATCAGTTTAATAAGTACTAACAGGAATTGTTTACAGATGATTGGAAAAACTTGTGGAATCCAACCTCGTGGGAGATCAGTTTGGATTTAGGAGAAATTTAGGAACACGAGAGGCAATACATAACCACTTATCTTAGAAGATAGGCTAAGAAAAGGCAAACCTACGTTTTTAGCGTTTTAGATTTGAGGAAAGCTTTTGACAATGCCGACTGGAATACACTCTTTCGAATTCTGAAGGTAGCAGGGGTAAAATATAAGGAACGTAGAGATATATTTAACTCATACATAAACCAGACAGCAGTTGTTAGAGTCGAAGGGCAAGAAAGGGACGAAGAGGTTGCGAAGGGAGAAAGACAGGATTGTAGCCTTTCCCCAATGTTGTTCAATCTGTACATTGAGCAAGCAGTGAAGAAATTTGGAGAGGGAATTAAAGTTCAGGGAGAAGAATTAAATACTTTGGGGTTTGCCGATGACATAGTAATTTTGTCAGAGATTGGAAAGGATCTGGAAGAGTAATTGAATGCAATGGACAATGTCTTGAAAGGAAGATATAGGCTGAACATTAATAAGAGTAAAACAAGGGTAATGGAAAGTAATGTCAGAAAATCAGGCGATGCTGAAGGAATTAGATTAGGTTATGAGACAATAAAAGTAGTAGACCTATTTTGTTAAAAGGGTAGCAAGATAACTTCTGATGGCCGAAGTAAAGAAGATATAAAATGTAGAATGGCTATGGGAAGAAAAGCGTTTCTGAAGAAGCAGTTTTTGTGACATCTAATATTAGTTTAAATGTTAGGAAGTCCTTTCTGAAGGCATTTGTCTGGATTGTAGCATTGTATGGGAGTGAAAAATGAACGATAAGGAGTTCAGACAAAAAGATGAAAGAAACTTTCGAAATGTGGTGCTATAGATAATGATTAGATAGGTAGATCACGTATCTAATCAGGAGGTGCTCAACAGAATTGGGGAGAATAGGAGTTTCTCGCATATCCCTATCAAGAGAAGAGATAGGTTGGTGGGACACATTCTGAGACATCAAGGAATGTTCAACTTAGTATTAGATGGAAGTCTGTGGGGTAAAAATCCTAGAGGGAGATCGAGGAACGAATACAGTAAGCAGATACAAAAATACGTAGGTTGCCAAACTTATTCTCAGATGAAGAGACTTGCACAGGACAGGGTATCTTGGAGAGTTGGCATCAAACCTGTCTGCGGACAGAAAACCACAACAACACAGTAATCTCACAATAGCTGTCGATATTACTTCTTTGAATGTAAGCCACATCTGATCTACACTCACATTGTTAGTTCTGAAAGACTGGAGGTTCTCACTCAGGTAAGCGAAAATCGAATTTTTATCTGCTTGTTTGAATAAATATATTTTTCCTTTTAATTTTGATGGTTTAGAAAATTTTATATTCAGTGTCTCTAGAACTCTGTGTTCACTAATCCCTGTGTCTTTCTTGATGATCTATTAGCTAAATTCAAATGTTCAAATGTTTGTATAGCTTATGGGACTTAAATATGGGGTCATCAGTCCCTAAACTTACAAACTACTTATGAACTAGCTTACACTAAGGACGGCACAAATATCCATGCCCGAGGGGGGGATTCGAACCCCGACCCTAGTGGCCGTGCAGACCGTGACTGACGCGCCTCAGTCCCCTCGGCCACCGCGGCCGGCATCTATTAACTCCGGAGTATCTGTTGCTTGTTTCAATGTGCCTAATTTTTTAATATAGCATATATGAATTTATATAAATTTTATAATGGGGAAACGTTACAAAAAATCGCAAAAAGTAAGTTCTATTTGGCTTATATTTCATTTACGCATCTTTATTAGAAAGCAAAGTTGTGTCAAAATTTGTAAGTAATTGGTCAAGAACTTTCGGAGATTAACGCTTTTGGACCAACGTACACTTACATTTTTATTAATATGGAGAGATGGCACAATGAATTACTGTTCAGGACTTGTACAGTAGTTCCGTACGTCAAGCATTTACACATACTACCAAAGGTGTGACGTCAGATCTTTGGTATGAACGATATGTTACACACATCACAATTTAGGGCATCAACCATGAGCTTAAAGCTTACATTATACATTCGCAAGCCCTCATTATGCTTGCGAAGCCATCTCCGCACTGTTCACTCATTCATCACATCAGCGGTGCCTCCCGTAATTTTATAATGCATTTTACATGCGCGCGTTCTGTGTAGCATTCAAGAACAGCTGTGATCGGACTACTAATGCGATGGTTCTTTCCACGGCGAAGAACACAAATAAAAAATCTCTGGACAGTGTTATACTTAAATAGTGTGGCTGTAACGGGCACAGAAGTCTCATTTCTGACGTTGCGTTTCATTATAGAAGCAACACTTCAGAGATATCAACACATGTTCGGAGAATTTAGCAACCTACAAAAAGCTTTAGAGTACGTAACGTGATGTAATAGTTTGAAAAGCTTTGCTGTAAGAAAAAAATTATAATTATGTACAAAAAAATAAAAAAATAAAATAAGAAAAATAAAAAAAATTAAAAAAAGGGGGACTGTAAGAATGGAAGAAATATTCCTATTAAAAAAAGCGTAATTTAGACATAGTGGGTGTCAGTCAATTCGAATGGAAAGAAGAAAAGGATGTCTGGGTAGAGGAATATAGCAGCGAAAGATGGTACAAGGGAAGGTAGGAGTCATTGTGAGTAGCAAAGTATGACAGAAAATGAGATACTATGAGCAGTTCATTGTCAGGATTGTTCGCATCAAATTCGACAGCAAGCCAACACTGACAAGGATATTTCATGTACGCCGGCCGTGGTGGCCAAGCGGTCTGCGGCGCGCCAGTAACGGTCTGCTCGGCCACTGCGGTCGGGGGTTTGAATGCTCCCTCGGGCATGGATATTGTGCCGTCCTTAGTATAAGCTAGTTCATAAGTAGTTTGTAAGTTTAGGGACTGATGACCCCGTAGTTAAGTCCCATAAGTTTTACAAACATTTGAACATTTTATATTTCATGTATACGTGCCAACGTCACACGCATGAAGAAATAGAGAAAGTATACGAGGAAAAGGAAGAGGTTATTCGGTATGTAAGGGGAGATGAAAATCTAATAAGAAACATGCGCGAATGGATCGAGATTGTAGGTGAAAGAACAGAAGCAACGGTTGTGGAGGAATTCGAGCTAGGCAGTAGAAATGTGGAAGAATAGGATTTAATACCCCATCAATTAATTTTCTCTGTGTCATCTAATATATAAAAATTAATGTTTGTACGTTTATTCGTATTTTATGCGCTGCCGTACCAATCGTATCATTGAGATGAAACTTCGTCAACGTACTGCTTACACTTTCGCGGCTATATGCATAATTATAACACTGTACAACACATAGTTAAGGAGATGCATGAGAAACATCCGTGTTATCAGTGATGATAAGATTTATTACCACTTTGCTACTAAGTGTATTCGTAACATATTTTGCAAACAGTATCCATTGATGCCAATAAATATACCTAAAAAATAATTTCCGACGTCTAGTTTATGAGATATGGCGTCATAAACACTGAGACGCGTGGGAACCTGTCGCGTTGTGTTTGTTCGTATTTTATGTGCTGCCGTGCCGTTCCTCCGATTGCGATAACACTTTGTTCACTTGATCTTCTAAACAGGAGGGAAGCCACTGTCTACGTAAAATTCTGTATGGTGCATGACAGAGAGTACTTCACCTACGAACATCGACAAAAACTACAGTTTTATTCCGATATCGATAAAATTTTGCATACTTCAACTTCGAAACAAGAGGAACATCACCGTCTACTTAAAATTTCATACGGTGCATGGCAGTTGACAAAGTTTTATAATATTTCATAGATGGAGGAGGCAATGACTGAGGAGGTGGAGGAGAGAGACGAGAAAGAGTGGCAGAGAAAAGGAAAGGTGGAAATGGGCAGAAAGAGGGGTAGGAGGAGATGAACAGAGAGACAGAGGAGAAGCTGGGAGGGAGAGAGATATAGAGGAAAAGGGAAGATGGACTCTCTTAAGATTGAAATAAATAAGTACCCAGGTGACGCCAGGTTTCAGCTAGTTCCTAACACTGAAATTACCTCACATCACAGGTTGTGCAAGTGATCTGATAGATTAATATTCTTCAAAAGTGAAACGCCAAGATCGCAAAATACTTATTTATTTAATGACGACTGGTCATATCAAATTTTATAAGCTGGTCATCTTACTTTAAAAAATGGGCGTTAAGTAATAAGTGCAACATAGCACTTAGTCTAGTCTAGTATGGAGACTGCGCTTTATTGGCAGAAACCTTAAAAGATGTAACAGAACTACTAAAGAGACTGCATTCACTACGCTTGTCCGTCCTTTTTTTTTTTTGGAATATTGTTGCCTAGTGTGGGATGCGTATGAGGTGGGTTCGACGGAGGACATCGAAAGCGTTCAAAGAAGGGCAGCTCGTTTTGTATTGTCACGATTCAGAGGAGACAGCGTTACGGAAATGATACAGGATCTGGAATGGGAATCATTACAACAACGGCGCTTATCGCTGCGGCGTGGGCTACCTACGAAACCCCAATCTCCAACATTCTTCTCCGAATACGAAAATATATTGTTGACGCTCACTCACATAGGTAGGGAAGATCATCAGAATAAAATACGAGAAATCAGAGCTCGAACGGAGAGATTCAGGTGTTCTTTCTTCCCGCGCACTATTCAGAATGGAATGGAAGATAAATAGTATAAGGGTGGTTCGATGAACCCTCTGCCAGGCGCTTAAATGTCATTTGTACAGTATCCAACGTAGATTTAGATGTTAAATAATACGTCCAACATAGCACTTAGTCTGAGTTCTATGTTGAACGTATTATTTAACGTCCATTTTTTAAAAATAAGATGACCAAGTTATAAAATTTTATATGACCAAATGATGGTGGCATAGTCCACCGAAACCGGCCGTCATTAAATAAATAAGTATTTTGCAATCTTGCCGTTTCACTTTTGAAGAATATTAGTTTGTAATAGTTTTGGACCAAAGGCGGTTCTGGCCCAGTACAGTGTTGCCCCCCCCCCCCCCCCTCTGTGGCCATCAAAGATGGCGTCGCTTCCGGTTCCAGAACAAAATTGCCGTCGAGGAAAACACAGGAGTACGTCCCCTCCTCCCCCCGCCCCTTTGATGTAATTCAAAATGGCGTCTACAAGGAAATTTTAAATTTTATACTTTTCTCAAATCAAATGCTAAAAGCAGCATCATAATTTCTTGGCGGGAAATTATATTTGTGGCCATGGCACCAGGACCACGCTCCGTCTTCGCACTTTCCCCATGAGGTAATCCAAGATAGCGTCTACTGGGAAATTTGAATATCCATCTATCGCTATTGGCAATATCCCAATTTACTTTCTTCATGGGAAAAACTTATAATTTTCACCACTTGATACCAGCACCAGAAACTCTTCCCCACTATAGAATAGACAGGAAACACAATCATTCTGCTCCAAGATGCAACCGAGTAAGTACATAGTCGTCAGCACCAGTAGCAGTGCCATACTGGATGTGTTATTTATAAACATTCAAGGACAACTCTTTAAACCATTATCATTGACGTCAAACATTTTAGAGGGAACTATGTTTGCATTGACTATTTCCGAAAAAGCATTAGAAATCGTTTGTAACCTATTCTCTCTCTTTTTTTCTTCTTCTTCTTCTTTGTTGTGCTTTCAATTCCTGCACAAAAAGCAGGCAGGCCGGCAGCGGATGCTCATGCTGCTTTTCTACCTTGTGACTAAGTATACAAAAGAGAGATGTAAGAATAGTTTAAAAAGGGTGATACATATTGAAGTATTAACACAACATTAAAACATTTTTCATACCGCTTCACAAACTTCCAGATCCCTTCTCCGTAAAAGCACCGCGAGTGACTGTAGCCACCAACTGACGATCTCCTTGAGCTCATTGTCCGTTTGAAAGCTCTTCTTTATTGTAAAAAGGTGGAAGTCGATCGAAGCCAATTCTGGACTATGCTGTGCATGCGGCACTGTCGCAAGAGAGTTTGAGTGCGTACGGCAGTATGAGTCCGAGTATTGTCATGGACGAAAACAATGCCGAACTCAAGTGTCACGTCGTTTGTTCTGAATAGCCGTCCTCAGTCTTTCACAGTACACATTTATGTTTATTGTTGTTCGTTGCGCTGTAAAATCCACCAACCAAATACCTGTACTGTCTCTAAACTTAGTTTTTGTGAGCTTTTGATGTAAAAGTGTTTGGAGACATTGTTGTTGTTTTATAGAAGAGTCGGTGTGAACACATGCTTACGTTATTTTGTTTCGGAATGCACATAGTGAATCCACGTCTCTCCAGGGATTGAGAAAAGTGTCGCCTACAGCACTGAAGAAACGTCATTGTTACTCACATCGTGGTTTTCATTTGGACTTGAAGAAATGTTTAGACATTCAACGAGCAAGAAACTTGCGATTCTGTTATCTTCGTGTTACTACATAGTACAGAAGTCTGGCCGATTTGTGAAAATGGTGAATCAGCGATTCTGACTACCATTTCATTCACTTTTGCGTCAAGTTCATAATTCGCAACACACTTTCGGCTACTTCGTCCATCACAGCGATGCGCTTTCCAAGCCTCTGTCGAAAGTTAGCTTCCACTTTCTCTAACATTGTTCTGTCAATTTGAACGACTTCCACACAAATGTTTCCTTCGGTTCTTCAAGTGTACATGGTTTACGCTCTTACACATGTCACTTGAGGTAATCCTTCTGGTACCATGAGGCCAACTAATTTCACCAATCCGGGAAATGGCTCTATCTCGAAAAACCGCCAATCTAGCTTCCACTGACATTCTTGCGGTGTAAGCTGGACTCCTTCCTTCTGAAACCAGACTCGCTTGATAGGAATATTTTTTCAGCTTAGATGAGGTAGTAAATATACAGTGATCATATGTCTCTAATGTTCTGAGGTTCCAGCTAGAGTGTTCCTCTTTCGTCTTGGAAAAAGGATAGTTATGGCATGGTTCATTTTGGAACAACTAAAAGATGCATTAATACACACTTAACGGAACAAAAGGAACTGTTAACTTGGACAAAACGACAAATCAGCCGTAGCGAAACATGTGATTAAATACGGCGATTATGAAATAATAGTTAGAAAGACGAGAGTGCTTGAAAGAACTTCGAATTATTAAACATGGGTTTATAGAGAAGCTATAGAAATTCCTTAACAGGATGGAGAAAGGTCTAAAATTAGGTAATATATGGCGGTCGATTTTGCACCAGTTTGTGACCATTGACCTCCTGCAATGGAGATAGATGGCGATAGTCAGACATAGTGTCATAGTCGACAGAACGTAACGTGTGGTGGCGGTCTCTTTGCACTCTATATAAGCGGCACCTCCAGCGCTTAGAAGGGTATCCTTTTCAAGCTCCAGACCTGCGCCCCATATCTGCATCCTCTACGTCTCCCGCAAGTTTGACTCCCATAAGCCATTGATTCTCAATTACAGAAGTTTTTTAGGATCAATGACCGAAAAAGCTATTTGAACGTTATAATCGTTCAGAATAACAACGAAGCTTGCCCTTTTATCACATGACATCTTGCGAGCCATGGATGAAGAGCAACAGGCGGATTGTGTTTTTCTCGACTTCAAAAAGGCGTTTGACTCGGTGCCACACTGCACACTGCTAACGAAGATACGAGCTTATGGAATAGGATCACAGATTTGTGAATGGCTGGAAGACTTCCTAAGTAACAGAACGTAGTACGTTGTTCTCGACGGCGAGTGTTCATCAGAGACGAGTGTATCGTCTGGCGTGCCCTAGGGAATTGTGATAGTACCGCTATTATTTTCTATCTATATAAATTATCTGATGGATAGAGTAACTTGTAATTTGCGGCTGTTTGCTGATGATGCTGTGGTGTATGGGAGGGTGTCGTCTTTAACTGACTGTAATAGCATACAGGATGACTTAGACAAAATGTTTAGTTGGTGCGAAGAATGGCAGCCAGCCGTCAATGTAGAAAAATGTAAGGTGATGCGCATGAGTATGAAAAACAATCCCATAATCTTCGAATACAGCATTAGTAGTGAGCTTCTTGATGCTGTCGCGTCGTTCAAATATCTAGGCGTAACGTTGCAGAGCTATATGAAATGTAACGAACATGTAAGAGCAGTTGTGAGTAAGGCGGACAGCCGACTTAATTGGGAGAATTTTGGGAAGATGTACTTCACCTGTAAAGGAGACCGCGTATAAAACGCTGGTATGACCACGTCTTGAGTATTGCTCAAGTATTTGGGACCCGCAGCAGATCAGTTTAAAGGAAGACATAGAAGCAGTTCAGAGGCGAGCAGCTAGGTTTGTTAGTGGTAGGTTCGACCAATGCGCGAGTGTCGCGGAAATGCTCCAGGAACTCAATTGGGGATCGCTGGAGGAAAGATGACGTTCATTTCGTGAATTTCTACTGAGGAAATTTAGAGGGCCGGAATTTGAAGCTGAGTGTAGTACGATCTTGCTGCCGCCTACTTACATTTCGCGTAGTGATCACAAAGACAAGATAAGAGAAATTAGGGCTCGTACGGAGGCATATAGGCATTCTTTTTTTTCCTCGTTCTATTTGGGAGTGGGATAGGAAAGGAAATGCCCAGTAGTGGTACAGTGTATCCTCCGCCACGCACGTTACGGTGGATTGCGGAGTATGTATCAACACACATACTCCGCAATCCACCGTAACGTGTGGTGGCGGTCTCCTTGCACTCTATACAGGCCAAACTTTCAGGAAACATTCCTCACACACAAAGAAAGAAAATATGTTATGCGGACATGTGTCCCGAAACGCTTAATTTCCATGTTAGAGCTCATTTTACTATTTCTCTTTAAATGTAAATTGAAATAATTCGTGCAGACAATTGTCGAAATACTCAATTGTTTCGATAGTATGTACTATACTTCCTCGATTCACGCCATCAACACAAATTTTCAGTGAACGTTTGGGCAGGAATTGTTGGTGATGTCTTGGTGGTTCATGCACGATGGAGCTCCTACACATTTCAGTCGACGTGGTCGTACGCTTCTCAACAACAGATTCGGTGACCGATGGATTGGTAGATGCGGACCAATTCCATGGCCTCCGCGCTCTCCTGACCTCAACCCTCTTGACTTTCATTTATGGGGGCATTTGAAAGCTCTTGTTTACGCAACCCCGGTACCAAATGTAGAGACTCTTCGTGCTCGTATTGTGGACGGCTGTGATACAATACGCCATTCTCCAGGGCTGCATCAGCGTATCAGGGATTCCGTGCGACGGTGTGGATGCATGTATCCTCGCTAACGGAGAACATTTTGAACATTTCCTGTAACAAAGTGTTTGAAGTCACGCTGTGTGTTTCCATTCCATGATTAATGTGATTTGAAGAGAAGTAATAAACTGAGCTCTAACATGGAAATTAAGCATTTCCGGACACGTGTCCGCATAACATTTTCTTTCTTTGTGTATGACGAATGTTTCTTGAAAGTGTGGCCGTACCTTTTTGTAACACCCTGTATAAGCGGCACCTCCAGCGCTTAGAAGCGTCTCCTTTTCAAGCTCCAGACCTGCGCCCTTCCTATTAATATGTCCGATTCATCGCTTCCTTCATCGCCCATCCCTCTTATGTCAAGGGCTACAACTCCCTTTTTTTTTTACCCCTTCACCGCCCTATCGTCCCTTCTCTATCTCCTCCATTCCGCAGATGTACCTCAACCCCAGCCTAATGTCCACCTCCAACAATATACTGACGCCACCTCCCTTCCCCTCGCTCCCTCATTTCCACGATCACAGCACCTTCTCCGATCTCACATATCCCAATTCTCCACTTGGTGGAACCAGTGACTCCTCTCCGTTATCTCGATAAATCCCACGCAATCAGAGGTCGTACCATCCCATCCTTCCGCTTCCATGATTATACCTTATCACGACCGTCCCATCCACCACTCACAATTACCTCGGTCTCACTCTCGACTGCTCCATTTCCTGGAATCCCGAACTTCAATCAGAAGCCCCTGTCTCATGAAGCTCCTCTCCGGTCGGACATGGGGCCTTCAACCTTCCACCCTCCTGTACACCTATCGATCCCTCATGTGTCCCATCCTTTGCAGCTTGCACCCCAACTGGGGTTCTGCCTCCCCAACTATTAGGAGTACCTCCAAATCCTGAAACGACACGCACTCTGTCTCGCCTAGCCTATCCACTTCCCTTCCCCCACGCGGTCCTGTACAATCTTCTCCCCTTCCCTCACCTTCTGAAGTTTCTTTGAACATATCTGCATCCTCTACGTCTCTCGCAAGTTTGACTCCCAAAACCCATTGATTCTTAATGACAGAAGGTTTTTTAGGATTAATGGCCGAAAAAGCTATTTGAACGTTGTAATCGTTCAGAATAACAACGAAGCTTGCCCTTTTCTCACATGACATCTTGCGAGCCATGGATAAAAAGCAACAGGCGGATTGTGTTTTTCTCGACTTCAAAAAGGCGTTTGACTCGGTGCCACACTGCACACTGCTAACGAAGATACGAGCTTATGGAATAGGATGACAGATTTGTGAATGGCTGGAAGACTTCCTAAGTAATAGAACGCAGTACGTTGTTCTCGACGGCGAGTGTTCATCAGAGACGAGTGTATCGTCAGGCGTGCCCCAGGGGAGTGTGATAGGACCGCTATTATTTTCTATCTATATAAATGATCTGATGGACAGAGTAAGTTGTAATTTGCGGCTGTTTGCTGATGATGCTGTGGTGTATGGGAGGGTGTCGTCTTTAACTGACTGTAATAGCATACAGGATGACTTAGACAAAATTTCTATTTGGTGCGAAGAATGGCAGCTAGCTCTCAATGTAGAAAAATGTAAGGTGATGCGCATGAGTAGGAAAAACAATCATATAATGTTCGAATACAGCATTAGTAATGAGCTTCTTGATGCTGTCGCGTCGTTCAAATATCTAGGCGTAACATTTCAGAGCGACATGAAATGGAACGAACATGTAAGGACAGTTGTGAGTAAGGCGGACAGCCGACTTCGGTTTATTGGGAGAAATTTGGGAAGATGTACTTCATCTGTAAAGGAGACCGCGTATAAAACGCTTGTACGCAGCAGATCACTTTAAAGGAAGACGTAGAAGCAGTTCAGAGGGAGCAGCTAGGTTTGTTACTGGTAGGTTCGACCAATGCGCGAGTGTCACGGAAATGCTCCGGTAACTCAATTGGGGATCGCTGGAGGAAAGACGACGTTCATTTCATGAATTTCTGTTGAGGAAATTTAGTGGGCCGGAATTTGAAGCTGAGTGTAGTACGTTCTTGCTGCCGCCTACTTACATTTTCCGTAATGATCACAATGACAAGATAAGAGAAATTAGGGCTCGTACGGAGACATATAGGCATTCTTCTTTTCCTCGTTCTATTTGGGAGTGGGATAGGAAAGGAAATGCCTAGTAGTGGTACAGTGTACCCACCTTACGGTGGATTGCAGAGTATGTATGTAGATGTAGAAGCACATAGCCTATAACGCGTCTTTGAAACAGTGTAGGCGTGGGCTCGCTCGCGCCCTGGCAATGAGCTCTGAGTTCCCACGCGGCTGCTTTGTCATTCAGACGGCGCCTCCCCTGGCGCCGCGGCCTCCGTACTTGACTGCAGCGGCCAGCCGAGCGTGGCTGACAGCGACACACGTGGGATCGGTGCTCACTTTACGGTGCCTACCTTTCACGGTAGGGGGTGTTATATGGCAGGTGTGCGTAGGAATAGTTTAACAGAAAGACCCCATAACTTTATTCAAGGTATATAGAGAAAGGAGGCAGGCCATTCCGGCTCCCGGCGAGCAGATATCTCCTAGACGCCCTTGCGCGCCTTGACGTCACACAGGGCTGTGCGTTCGGCATGGCGGAAGTCATGGTGCAAGCCAAGAAAAATAATTTGTTCGTGCCAGCCATACCCAAGGGTAATTGGTAGTAGTGCGGGTATGCTGAATGCGTGGCAAAACATTTTCATAAATGATGCGTTTCGGAGATTCCATAATCAGATTTGTATCTACAAAAAGACAAAATTTATAAACATTACATTGTAATAGCTGTTGTATCATTAAATGAACTAACATTGGATATTTTTACTGTATGTTGTACCTGTTGGTGACTTGAACCACTTTCACATAAGATACCTTTATATCAGAATAATTGCTGGAGCCCACCCAAGAGCATCATGCAGATATATATTTTGTGATCTAGTGATCTTCACTGTATCTTCACTATATATATATATATATATATATATATATATATAAACTCATGAAATTTGTTATTAACAATCCGACCCATTTCAAAAGTAATAGCAAAGTGCATAGGTACATCAGTAGTGGCAAGGGCGATATTCTCTATTCAAGGTTAAATCTACCGTTGGCACAGAAAGGGGTGAATTATGCTGCCACAAAAGTCTTTGCTCACTTACCGAGTAGCATCAAAAGTCTGACAGATAGCCAACATGGATTTTACAAGTTCTTGTTGTATGGACTTGTCGCTTGTCCTGTACTCGCCCCCCTGCCTTCAAGATCCGGGCACTCACAGAGGGTGGGTTTGTTGGTAATTGTGAGCTCCAACGTTAGGCGGGTGATGGAGCCCCTTAGGAAAATGGCTGCTAGGGAGGGGAAGAAATCCAATGTGCACTCCGTGTGCATGCCGGGGGGAGTCATTCCAGATGTGGAACGGGTCCTTCCGGATGCCATGAAGAGCACAGGGTGCAGCCAGCTGCAGGTGGTGGCTCATGTCGGGACCAAAGATGTGTGTCGCTTTGGATCGGAAGAGATCCTCACTGGTTTTGAGCGGCTATCAGAAATGGTAAAGACTGCCAGTCTTGCTTGCAAGATGAAAGCGGAGCTCACCATCTGCAGCATTGTCGACAGGACTGACTGCGGACCTTTGGTTCAGAGCCGAGTGGAGGGTCTGAATCAGAGGCTCAGATGGTTCTGTGACCGTGTGGGCTGCAGATTCCTCGACTTACGTCAAAGGGAGGTGGGTTTTGGGTTACGCTAAATAGGTCAGGAGTCCGCTATACCCAGGAAGCGGCTACACGGGTAGCTGGGGCTGTGTGGCGTGGACTGGGCGGTTTTTTTTAGGTTAGAGGGCCTCGGGAATACACAAAATGGGTTTCAGTCTCAAAGGGGGCAGGTCAGACACAGGAAGTAACCAGATCTAGAAACCATTGGTATAACAATTGTAAATTGTCGTAGCTGTATTGGGAAAGTTCCAGAGCTACAAGCGCTGATAGAAAGTATTGAGGCACATATCGTTATAGGATCTGAAAGCTGGCTGACGCCTGAGATAAGTTCGGCCGAAATTTTTTCAAAGGGCCAAATGGTCTTCAGAAAAGATAGAATAAATAAAAGAGGGGGTGGTTTGTTTATTGCTGTTACTAACGGTCTATCCTGCAGCGAAATTGAGACATATACTTCCTGTGAGTTGGTCTGGTAGAGGTTATACCTGACAACCGGAATAAATTAATAATTGGAACTTTTTATCGGCCCCCTGACTCAGACGAAGCGGTTGCCGAAATGTTCAAAGAAAGCTTGAATCACATTTCAAATAGGTATCCGAAGCATACTGTTATAATCGGTGGCGACTTCAATTTACCCTCGATATGTTGGCATAATTACGTATTCAAAACCGGCGGCAAATATAAAACATCGTCCGAACTAGTTCTGAATGCTTTTTCTGAAAACTACTTCGAACAGTTAGTTCATGAACCCACTAGAATAGTAAGTGATTGCGAAAATACCCTTGATCTCCTAGCAACAAATAATCCTGAGCTAGTAAAGAGCATCAAAACAGATACAGGGATTAGCGAACATAGAGTTGTAGTAGCGAGACTGCATGTCGAAATGCCCAAATGCACCAAAAATAAACGAAAAATATATCTATTCAATAACGCAGATAAAAATTCGCTTCACGCTTTCCTGAGTGATAGTCTCCAGTCTTTCAAAACAAAAATGCGAGTGCAGATCAGTTGCGGCTTACTTTCAAAGACATAATATCAGTAGCAATCGAGAGATTTATACCAAATAAATTAATAAAAGAGGGGGCTGACCCCCCGTGGTAAACAATAAAGGTCAGATCACTGTTGCAGAAACAAAGAAAAACGCATGCAAAATTTAAAAAGACACAGAATCCACAAGACTGGCAATCTTTTACTGAAACTCGCAACCTAGCGCGGACTTCAATGCGAGAAGCCTATAGTAGTTACCACAACGAAATCCTGTCCCGTAATCTTGCAGAAAATCCAAAGAAATTCTGGTCATATGTGAAGTACACTAGCGGCAAAACACAAACAATACCGTCACTACGCGATAGCAATGGTAATACTACCGATGACAGCACGCGCCGCCCGCCTTGGCCTCTAGAACGCTCCAGTAAGGCGGCCTCACGCGACGCCCACCGTCCCACCAACAGCACCGCGCTATGTGCTCACTAATGCCGTGGCGTCTGCTTGTTGTTCATTTTAATTGCTGTCAACTGGAGCCCTAGATTCACACAGCACCCGTGGACATATTTGTACTCGTTTGATATCCAGGTGTATGGCACCATATACCTTCACTACGCGATATCAATGGTAATACAGTACTGCTGATGCAGAATTACTAAACACAGCTTTCCGAAATTCGTTCACCAAAGAAGACGAAGTGAACACTCCAGTATTCAATCCAAGAACAGCTGCCAGCATGCGAAACATAGAAGTAGATGTTCCTGGAGTAGTAAAACAACTTAAGTCACTAAACAAAAATAAATCTTCCGGGCCTGATTGTATACCGACTAGATTCCTCTCAGAGTATGCTGATGCAATAGCTCCGTACTTAGCTATAATTTACAACCGATCACTCAGCGAAAGATCCGTACCCAAAGACTGGAAAGTTGCCCAAATTACTCCAATATTCAAGAAAGGCAATAGGAGTGATCCCCAAAATTATAGGCCTATCTCATTGACGTCGATTTGCAGTAGGATTTTGGAACATATACTTTGTTCGAATATTATGAACTACCTCGAAGAGAACGACCTATTAACCAGTAGTCAACATGGATTCAGAAAGTATCACTCTTGCGAAAAACAGCTTGCCCTTTATTCACATGAAGTGTTAAGTGCCATCGACAAGGGATCTCAAATCGATTCCATATTTCTGGATTTCAGGAAGGCTTTTGACACTGTACCCCACAAGCGGCTTCTTATGAAATTGCGTGCTTATGGAATATCTCCCCAATTGTGCGGTTGGATTCACGATTTCCTATCAGAAAGAACACAATTCGTTGTAATTGACGGTATGTCATCGAGTAAAACACAAGTGATATCTGGCATTCCACAGGGAAGCGTTATAGGTCCCCTACTCTTCCTCGTGTTTATAAACGATTTGGAGACAATCTGAATAGCTCCCAAGAAATGTTCGCGGATTATGCTGTCGTTTATCGGTTAGTGAAGTCAACAGAGGATCAAAAGCAACTGCAAAGCGATTTAGACAAAATTTCTGCGTGGTGCGAAAATTGGCAATTGACACGAAATAAAGAAAAGTGTGAAGTAATACACATGACCACTAAAAGAAATCCGCTGAACTTCAATTACGCGATAAATCAGTCAAACCTTAAGGTCGTAGTTTCTACCAAATACCTAGGAGTTACAATTACGAACAACTTTGACTGGAGAGAACACATAGAAAATATTGTGGGGAAGGCGAACCAAAGGTTACGTTTCATCGGCAGAACGCTTCGAAGATTCACCAGCTCCACCAAAGAGACTGGCTACATCACACTTGTGCGTCCTCCATGGAGTACTGTTGCCACTTGTGGGACCCTCACCAGGTGGGATTGACGGAAGACATTGAGAATGTTCAGAGAAGGGCAGCTCGTTTTGTTCTATCACGTTACGGGGAGGAAAGCGTCACGGAAATGTTGTACGAATTGGGGTGGAAATCATTAAAAGAAAGACGTTATTCATTGCGGCGTGATCTTTTTGCGAAGTTTCAATCACCGACTTTTAGTTCTGAATGTGAAAATATTTTGCTAGCACCCACCTACTTAGAGAGACATGACCATCCCATTAAAATAAGAGAAATCAGATCGAAAACGGAACGTTTTAGGTGTTCTTTCTTCCCGCGCGCTGTTAGAGAACGGAACGGTAGAGAAAAGTTAAGAAAATGGTTAATAAACCCTCTGCCAGGCACCTGAATGTGATTTGCAGAGTATCTATGTAAATGTAGATGTAGATGCAGAGTATAAGTGTGTTATAGCCTGTTATGAAGACATTTCTCGCCGCCAGGTGACACTGCAATGGCAACCTGACATTACGAAGTACCTATATTAATTGTATTCCAGGCATGATTGGTGTCCATTAAATTGTAATATAAAATTACAGAACCCATTATCTCCACCCACCAACAACCACTTCCCTACCGCGTCACTATTATTGATTATATAAAATCTGTTTGTATATTTTTATTAATTTCAACTATATGGAAGTATGTTAGGTCATGTATCACATGAAGAGAAATTCGCATTAATTATATAATTCTTGTTAAAATTCTTTTAATTATAAAAAGTGCGTGTTTTGTTATTTTTAATGGACCCCTACCGTACCTGGAATATAATTAATATGGGTACTTCGAAATGGTTGGGCGCCACTGTACGCATTGTGGTGCTATTTGGTGGCGAGAAATGTCTTTTTAACTGGCTCTAATAGTTCACACACTTGTCGTCTGCACATGTCCACGACACAAACAGTTTGTAACTTCCAAGTAAAGGTATCTTGTATGATAGTGGCTGAAGTCAGCAACAGATACAACATACAGTAAAAATTTCCAATATTAGTTAATTTCGTGATATATGTAAAAGGTATTATAATTTAAGGTTTATAAATGTTCTATTTTTTTTTAGATACAAATATGATTATGCTATCGTTAAACCTTTGCATAAAAAAGTGGATACGTCCGATGTCAACGACTACCGCCCCATCTCACTTCTGACAGCAAATTTTTGAAAAAGTTAAGTATTATCGAATTGCTTCACATATTAGTAAATATGAAGTTCTAAAATAATGTCAGTTTGGTTTTCAAAAAATCTTTTCAACTGGAAATGCTATATATAGCTTCACTGATGAAATATTAAATCCATTGAATAACCAGAAATTACCAGTTGGGATTTTTTGTGATCTCTCAAAGGCTTTTGATTGTGTAAATCATGAGATTCTTGTAGATAAAGACAGTGCACAAATGGTTTAAATCATACTTAAACTGGAAGAGTGCAGAAAGTTGAAATAAGCAGTTCAAGTGATATAGATGAAACAATGAATTCCTCTAACTGGGGAGTTATAAAAAAAATGGGATCCCACAAGGTTCATTCTTGGGTCCTTTGCTGTTCTTAATATATATTAATGACTTGCCATTCTATATTCACGAAGATGCTAACCTAGTTCTTTTTTGCTGGTGATACAAGTGTAGCTGACAAACAGGAATTAACTGATGAAATTGTAAATGATATCTTTCAGAAAGTTATTAAGTGGTTCTCAACAAATGGACTCTCATTAAACTTTGATAAAACCTAGTATATACAGTTTTATTCATTGAATGGCATGACACCATTAATAAATTTAGACTTGAATATCAATCTGTAGTTAAAGTAGAATATTCAAAATTTTTAGGTGTTTGCATTGACGAGGGATTGAACTGGAAGAAACATATTGAAGATTTCCTGAAGCATTTGAGTTCAGTTACTTATGCTATCGGGGTCATTGCAAAATTTGGTGATATGCATCTCAGTATATTAGCTTACTATGCCTTTTTCCATTAACTGCTTTCATATGGGATCATATTCTGGGGAAATTTAACATTGAGTAAAAAATATTCATTGCACAAAAGCGTGTAATCAGAATAAATGCTGGAGCCCATCCAAGAGCATCCTGCAGACATTTATTTTGGGATCTAGGGACATACACTGTAGCTTCACAATATATATATTCACTCATGAAATTTGTTTTTAAGAATCCAACCCATTTCGAAAGTAATATCAGTGTGCATAGCTACAACACTAGGAGAAGGGGTGATATTCACTATTCAAGGTTAAATCTAACTTTGGCACAGAAAGGAGTGAACTGTGCTGCAAAAAAAGTCTTTGGTCACTTACCAAGTAGCATCAAAAGTCTGACAGATAGCCAACCAGTATTTAAAAATAAATTAAAGGAATTTCTGAATGTCATCTCCTTCTGCACTGTAGATGAATTTTTAGATAAAACTTAAAATAAAAAATAAATAAAAATAAAATAAAAATGTAAATAAAAAATCCTAAAAATATTGATTGTCACGTATAGACAACATTTACTAAACTGACACATTCCACATCATTACGAAATGTCGTATATATGATCTATGGAACAAGTATTAATTTAATCTAATCTCCGAAACGCGTCATTAAAGACTGTTTTGTATGAAAATGTTTTGCGACCTATACAGCATACCCGCAGTACTAGCAATTATTCTAAGTATGGTCGCCTGTCTCTGTCGCGACTTTGTGTCTCATTTACAGTAAGTTAGGATCACTGTAACTGTATTGTCTCAAGTGTATTAATATTACTTGTCGAATGACTAACATTACTTACCCCCCCTTTTTTTGCCAAGGATTAGAACTTAAAACGTTAATGGATAGTTCGATGCAAACGCAAGGAGTAAGTGATAGACTGCACGAGTGTGTTTTGCTTATTATCGGCCTGAAGATTATGAACGGAGTCTGAAAATAGTTTCTAGTATTACCTTCAAGAAAGAAATTGCCAACAGAAATCCCCTGCGTAAACATTCGACAGTGGAGTGGAGAAAAAATTGAAGAAAGCTGGCATGTAAGCGAAAAGTAAGAAGTCTGAACACACTTAAGACACAAAATAATTTTAATGTTCTTGCATAGTACTTAATAAATAATTTTAGGAGTAACAAAATTAAATTTACTCCTTATGGATCGAAAGTCTTAGAAAATGTTGCGGAGAAAGAAGTATGCAAAAATGAGCTTTGACTAGTTTAGTCATGTCACCGAAAAGAAGTCGACCGAAATGTCCAAATGTTTTCAAATCTTAACTAATGTGATTATCAGTCCCTGGAATTACAAACTACTTAAACTAAAGATAACACATACAGACACGCATGCCCGAGGGAGGACTCAAGCCTCCGACCCGGAGCAACCGCGCGCTCCGCAGCAAGGCGCCTTAGACCACTCGGCCATTGCACCGCGGCAAAGTCGACTGAAGTACAGGTACAGATTCCACTTATGCGCTTACTGAAGAGGTGAATTATGATTTAGAAATTAAGGAATTGAGTGCTAAGATTGAACTTTAAAAAAATGCACAGAAAGAAGCGATACTAAAAATATATGATGCCGCCTTACGAATAAGACAAACGCACTCAGCTCTCCGCCGTGTTCTTTTCCTGAAGCGGGCAGAAACGTCATCTGAACGAAATGAAAAGCGTAAATAGTGTATTGTCGGTGTTGCGCACCGGCGAAAATAACGTGCCTATTCAGCTAAAAAAAAAAAAAAAAAAAAAAAAAAAAAAAAAAAAAAAAAAAAAAAAAAAAAAAAAAAAGGGTAAAGTTGAATTCAGTCAGGCGCTTAACATGCGTAAAACAACGGAAACTAGGAACAACAACAAGAATAAAATTTTAGTTATGGGCACAATTACGCACTCATTCTTTCCTATTCCCTGTGACACAAGCTCTTTGTTGGATTTGACACAAGTTTCATAGTTTGCGTGTGGTTAGGTGGAGGTGTTACAACATGAATACACCTCGAAAAAAATGTTCAAATGTTTGTATAGTCTATGGGACTTAACTACGGGGTCATCAGTCCCTAAACTTACAAACTACTTATGAACTACTTACGAACTATATCCATGCCCTAGGGGGGATTCGAAGCCCCGACCGTATTGGCCGTGCAGACCGTGACTGGAGCGCCTCAGTCTCCTCAGCCACCGCGGCCGGCAATACACCTCTCACCATTTATTTAACCCGAGTACCAAGCTTCCTGCAGTTCATCACGCAGTTATTACTTTTCAGATAAAAACGAAAACATTTATAAGAATTATGCATCTCAATCAAGAGTGAAGGTTGGAAGCTATGAATGAAGAAATGTGCCGTAAAGAGGGCAGTTATGGAGTGCATTGTCTGGTAAACGGCAGAAGAAACAGATTTCAGTGTTTCTTCATCAAATGAAATAGGTATTTCTCGTCTTAACTATCATTTATTTATATAATTGCTTTGGCTTACGCGGCCAGAGTCAGATGACATAAGTGTTCCCTGGGTGTTGTACCTCGTCATGGTGTAAGAAGGCTATTACTTTAATAACCGCCGTTTAGAAGAAAGGCTATAGTAGTCACAAGGTCCAAGATGTTCTTGGCTCCACAAAGGACAAGGTAGACATGACACGCAGCAGGAGTATACAAGGTGGAATGTGAGTGTGGGGAAGCATATATAGGTGGAACAGGAAGGGCAGTGGCAACACGCATACGCGAACATGAACGCTACATTCGATTAGGCCATCACAATAAATCTGCAGTAGCCGAAAACCAGCAAGATTGCAGCAAAAAGATAAAATTTAACGATGCCAGAATACTGGCTAAGCAACCAGGGATGGTTAAACGCAAGATAAGGGAAGCCATGGAAATTTTAAAACATCCTAATAACATGAATAAGGAAAATGGACTCAGGATTGCCCCCTCTTGGCTACCAGCCATCACAGCGAAATAGGCCGCACTGACAACACAACACGCGAGCGTCACTAGTAAGCAACTGCCGCCGCGCGGTCCACGGCCAGCAGGAGACAAACGGAAGCCCTCACCCCATTCACCGATGACCACCAATCATGTTTCGCTATGCTAGAAGCAATAGGCTAACCCCCACTCCTTCCACCTCAGCATCCTATCATAATAAAGTTTCCATTCTTCCGCCAAAAGCCACCAATAACATCGTTGATTTTAAAAATTATGACCTAATGTCTAGTTGGCAGTAAAGATAAAATATAGCAACAACCAGCTCACATCAGTATACCCACATGAAGGCCACTGTAAAGTTGTCCGAAACGTCGGTTACTAAAGTAATATACTTCTTACATCATGACGTCGTACAACACACAGAAAACTTTTATGTTATCATTCATTTAGTCTTAATGTGGACAAAAACAGTTTTGCCAGCTGAATTTTATATATGTATATGGAACCAAACAGATTTTAAAATGAACGGGTAACGCGCCATAGTGTCTGCGCAGCGGCAAAATTGCCTTATGTTCATATGATTGCGTTGCGCTAGGGTCCTCGCCGTGACGTCAGCGGGCTCCAGCCAATAGCAAGCGTTTTCAGCGGGTTGGACCCCGCCCTCCGAACAGATCATAAATTTATTACAACATGGTGTAGAAGTATATTGACGACTGCTCAAGTCCAGCTATCGTGAGTGAGTGTTTTGCTGTCCGCTAGTATCTCTATCAATATTGAGATAAATCTGGAGGCACTATTCCAGCCGGCCGCGGTGGCCGAGGGGACTGAGGCGCTCCAGTCACGGTCTACACGGCCACTACGGTCGGGGGTTCGAATCCCCCCTCGGGCATGGATATTTGTGCCGTCCTTAGTGTTAGCTAATTCATAAGTAGTTTGTAAGTTTAGGGACTGATGACCCCGTAGTTAAGTCCCATAAGCTATACAAACATTTGAAACATTTGCACTATTCCACGTAACATGTAACTATTTTTTAAATAGGAAAATATCTGCCGGATATGCAGATTTGAACACGTCGCAGTACGGATTAGAGGTCCTTAAAAAATAGAAGCTGGGGCATCCGCCATTTTGTTTCCCAAAGAATGCTAAACATAGCACGTAGCTTCTGTGAACTGTTGTTTTGTTCACGTTTTGTGAAATAGTTTTAGGCTTCCTGCTTATTAAACAATATGCGTTCATGTTGTCATCTAAATAAAAGTTTTAAGCGATCTGCGCTTGTATTTTGAGTAATGCCATGCAATAAGTGTTTATCTGCTGTGAGAAATACACCACATTAGATTTTTGTACTCACATTGCTGAATATACTTACATTACTTTATTGAGGAGGTTTCAGAATGTATGACAAACATTAAAACGAAACTGTCGTGCCGGCCGCGGTGGCCGAGGGGACTGAGGCGCTCCAGTCACAGTCTGCACGGCCACTACGGTCGGGGGTTCGAATCCCCCCCTCGGGCATGGATATTTGTGCCGTCCTTAGTGTTAGTTAGTTCATAAGTAGCTTGTAATGTTGTTTGTTAAGCTTATGGGACTTAACTACGGGGTTATCAGTCCCTAAACATACAAACTACTTATCAACTAGCGTATCCTAGGGACGGCACAAATATCCATGCCCGAGGGGGGATTCGAACCCCCGATCGCAGTGACCGTGCAGACCGTGACTGAAGCGCCTAAGTCCCCTCGGCCACCGCGGCCGGCGTAGCTTGTAAGTTTAGGGACTGATGACCCCGTAGTTAAGTCCCATAAGCTATGCAAACATTTGAAACATTTGAATAATCCTTTGTATTGACTATGAAATAAATAAATAAATAATGCTGTTCCTTCTCTAAGGTTGACATGTTTTTGTATGTACCGCTTCCCCTTATCTTGTGAGGAAGTTGATCATCATTGTAAAGCAAACATTTCGTTGCCAACATTAGTACACTACGCGGCCACAGCCGTGAATAAACTTTTATTCTCTAATCTGTCTTTTTCGTTTTAGTGTTTGTAATACACTCTGGGATTTTCTCAATAGCTTATAGTAATAGAAGTATGTTCAGCAATGTGAGTACAAATCTCCATCGGGGGCTCGAATCCCTCCTCGGGCATGGATGTTTGTGTCGTCTGAATAAGGTAGTTCATAAGTAGTTTGTAAGTTTAGGGACTCATGACTCAGCAATTAAGTCCCTTAAACTTAACAAGCATTTGAACATTTTAGTACAAATCTCCTTGATGTGGTGTATTTGTCAATACACTATAAGACACACATATTGTATTCTAAATACACTATTTTTTACTATTAAATACTGCCTCATAATAAATATTATTTACTTACAGTACATATCTGTGCGCTCCGTCCGGGTTCCCAGTTTCCGCGACGACAATATTAACAATCCAGTTTTATCTTCTCTCTGAATCTCTCGGGAAACTAACCACTTTAAATCACTTCTAGAATGATTGGAACGGGGACTGATGACCCGGTAGTTAAGTCCCTTAAGTTCTACAAACATTTGAACATTTGATTGGGACAGTTTACGGCAGCACAAACACACATAATTTCATGCTACAGCGCCGTGACGCAAATCCTATAGCACCGCAGCATTTTAACACTCAAGCGTTATGGACAAAAAATGGTGGAAGTGCTAGCTCGTTGTTATAGAAGCCTTAGTCAACATGAACGTGAGGCTCATTCCGTCAACAGGTCATAAGGGTCGTCTAATTTTAATTCCGCTTCGGCCAATAAGATTTCACGCAAGTGTCTGAGTATGCACTACACGGCCTCTTGTGGAAATTTGTGAACTTGTAGTGCCAACTATAAAAGTTTCAACGTGTCTATCAATATGCTGTAGTAATCTTTGGTTGCCTCACAATACGCGACCCTACAAAGCGATCGGTGACGGATCCACTCAACCAACTCTGCCGCAACTGACAATATATTTTGCGGGAGATCGTGCAAACCTGTGCTCCATTGTAACGTACAAGTTACGCTCATTTGGGAAACAGTTCACGCTGACAAACTGATAGAATAAAACGATTCTGGGTGTTAGGCCGCGACATTTTTAAACACTCAGCAAATGAATTGTCGACGTTTCGACCACTGTGCAGTGGCCGTCTTCAGGGAGGTTAAAAATGACACCGACCGTGGAAGCCTAACTAACTTATATAAACTTATAGAAGCTCTTAGCCAAAATTAATTTTCTTCCCCCCCCCCCTCCCCTCCAGGTCTTTCTGTGACAGTGGTGGTGCCAGTTTTTTAAACAGTGGTTGTGTGTTCTTCAGTGATATGGTCAGTGTTTTACCTTTTAACTGGTTGCGACTGCCGAAAACGGCAGTACAATCGTCGACTTCAGTGTTTTTTAATCACGTGTCGTCAGTGCCCTTTCACGTGTCATCAGTGTTTCTTCTGTATCGTCAATGTTTGTTTAATTTTACATCATTGCTGTTTTAAATGCTCCCATGTGAATTTTAATCTGCTACAGGGTGAACAACCTAACACTTGCACCGAAAATATTGCGGAAACGGGAAGTGCGATTGATGTGCGGTTTTCAAAAAATGTTCAAATGTTTGTAAATCCATCGGACCAAACTGCGTGGCCATCAGTCCGTAGCTTACAAACTACTTAAACCTAGGTAAACTAACCTAAGGATAACACACACACCCATGCCCCAGGGAGGACTCGAATCTCCACGGCAACCGCGCGCTCCGCAGCGAGACGTTTTAGACCGCTCGGCTACTCCACCGCGCTGTGCGGTTTTCACAGAATGGATTGGTAGTCAAGGACTCGGACTGTTAGCCGATAAACAGATTGTAAAAATACCTAGAAAGTGTCCTTTTTATGAAAACATAAATTTTTGAAATGGAACAATGGTTGTTTCTATCATGCACTGGAATTTTTGACACCAGCTGTGTACAAAGAATTTTAATGACATTTATATCACATTTAGTTTGCCAGCTACAACCATTCAACATTTTGGGGGCGGAGGCTCCGACAGCGTAGCTGACTGGCTGGTGGTCATAAGACAGTGGGCCGTGACCCAGGGGCTAGCCACTCGGCTAGTCTGCTACGCTATCGTAGCCTCCGCCCCAGAAACTTTGAACGGTTGTAGCTGCCAAACTAAACATGATAAAAACGTCATTCAAAATTCTTTGTACACAGCTGGTGTCAAAAATTACAGTGCATGAGATAAACAACCATTGTTTCATTTTAAAAATAGGTTGTTTGCATAATAAATACACTTTCCAAGTAATATTAAAATCTGTTTGTTGGCTAAGAATACGAGCCCCTCACTACCAATCCATTCTGGAAAAACCGCACATCAATCCCACTTTCCATTTCCGCTATATTTGAGGTGCAAGGGTTAGGTGATTCACCATTATGTCATCCATTATGTTCACCCATTATGTTCATCTGTTTTATTTGTATAAGTTATGTTAATTGACTTCTATGTATAATGGTGGCTCGGTTGTCTGAAGAGCAACATGTACATCTGCGGCGAGCCCGCCCACACTGGGCTTTAATATTCCCTCCGCCATCTTCACACCCACTTCCGCAAGTAAAATTCTCTCCATGTTTAAACCGCAAATTTGAAAAAAATTAGGATCATTTCCTTTGTAAAGCAATGCAGCACATTGGACTCTTGCGCACAAGGTGGAGTGACGTCTTAACCTGTCAACTTCGCCCTTTATACCCTACAGAGTGATTGAAAAAACTTTCACAAAATGACACAGCACATCGGGCATAAGCGTCAGTATCACTTAAGAGCCGGTGGTGGCACCCCTCAAGTGTAGCATCAACTTGGTTCCAAGGTCTCCAGAACACTGACGTTGAATGCGTATATTCCATCAACAACACAGTTCCTTAGATTATCTTTACAAGTCACTGAGCCCGCACGAAGATGTAAACAACCACACACTTACAGTACCGACGAGACGGAGTGGGTAAGACGGCCGGTCAGTTCAAGTCATGACGCCAGGAATGAAGTTCACTGCTACTTTTGACTGTAATCCTGCCATGCCTAGATCAATTCCGAATATTGATCGCATCCGCGTTGTTGCCTTGTGTCACGAGGGAGGTCATCAAGGGAAGTTTCCAGACGTCTCTGGGAGAACCGTGCAGCGTGCGGGCAGCTGGGCCCAATAGTGTGCTGAATGGACTCGTCAGAATTGACATCAAGTGTTGATGAAGTCTTCTCGGGTTATCAGCCGAGTTAGGGCGTTGTTCTGTGGCAACGTTTCAGCAAATTTCCTACTTGCCATCCTCAGGCGAAATGTCGGCACGAACCCGACTCGACTGATAACCCAAGAAGACTTCATCATCGAGATGCGCAGAGAAAGTCTAAATTCGGAGACATCATGTGTTGTTGACAGATGAGCCTCGCATTTGCCTTCAACCAGTAAATCATCGGAGACGTTTTTGGAGACAGTCTGGTTAGCCTGAACGGCTTAGACACACCGTCCAGCGAGTCAGCAAGCTGGTAGTTCCCCGATGTCTTAGGGTGGCGTTATGTGGGGCCACCGTACGTCACTGGCGGCCGTAGAAGACAACCAAACGACTATACGGAACAGCGATGACGTACTCCGACGCATAGTTCCCTCTCAATGTCCATAATTCCATATCACGGTTGTACCTGATTTGATAACCTGCATATAGTGCCCTCCAAAAGTCGATAATTACGCATCACCGTTGTACCTGATCTGTACTCTGCATATCAGGTGACACATCGGGCTTTCTCCTGGTCTGCAATAAATAGCATATCGGGTATAGTTCTAGAAAGGTCTGCTAATGATCTATTCATGGTCATTAATAAATGGTTTAAAACCAACTCTCTGACATTGAAGTTTAGAAAGACTCACTACGTGTAGTTCATAACTTGTAAGAGGTTTCCATCCATCAAAAACATGAAGAAGAGCAGATAGAAGAGGTTGACAGCATTAAATTTCTGGATTTACAACTTGATAATAAATTCATTTCGGAGGAGGACTGCAGAAACGCCTTGACAAATCTGTATTTGCAATTCGAGTGTTATCATATATAGGTGACATAAAAATAAAAAAAGCTTGCATACTTTGCTTACTTTCATTCCATAATATCATATGGTATAATATTTTGGGGTAACTCTTCAAGTAAAGCAAAATTTTTCAGAGTCCAAAATCGTGTAGTACGTGTTATTTGTGGATTTAAGTTACGTTCATTATACAATTTCCAAATTAACATAAGGCATAGCCCTACTTTATATGTAAATTTGGGAAAAATGTGTACTGTGAAACAAATTGTATCAAGGAAACTCCCTAATTCCAAAATAATAAAAATTTGGTTTGGCCCAGTGACCTGGTATTAGATTTGACGCCACTTTGTTCCATAAGATGCCCCTAACCTACCGCAGTTATTATCCAACCGGGAAAAGGCAATCTATAGTTTAATATGGAATCCGAAACACGTGTCGTTTCTGGCGACTCCTCACATCATTGATAGGAGAAACTGAACTTGCGGAACTTCGAGTCTTCTGCGACCTAGAAACTCAAAAATGTTAGATTTATCGGTATATACCGCGAAGAAGTATTTAAATCAGATGAATTTACACTATGTCGTGAACTTTTCAGTAATGTGAATGTCAAAAAACTAAGCGCAACAGAAATCGGGATCCACAAAGGTATTCAGTGCTTTAGATATACTACCTTATAACAAGTGTAAGAGGTCATGAGCATGTTTAAGAGAGAATTAAAGAGTCTGTGACATGAACGGAATAATAAAAAATAATTAAATAATAATAATTACTATTATTATAAAATAAATTTTTGGTTACACTGTTGTTGTTTTTGTGGTCTTCGGTCCGGAGACTGGTTTGATGCAGCTCTCCACAATACCCTATGCTGAGCAAACTTCTTCACCTCCACAAAGAACGGCAACCTGCATCTGTCTGAATCTGCTTACTGTGTCCATCTCTTGGTCTTCCTCTGCGGTTTTTACCCCACACACTTCCCTCCAACGCTAAATTCACAATCCCTTGATGTCTAAGAATGTGTCCTACCAATCTATCCCTTCTTTTAGTCAAGATATGCCAGAAATTTCTTTTCTTCCCAATTCTGTTCAGTACCTCCTCATTAGTTACGCGATCCACCCACCTAATCTTCAGCATTCTTCTGTAGCACCATATTTCAAAAGCCTCTATCCTCTTCCTGTCCGCACTGTTTATCGTCCATGTTTCACTCACATGCAGGGCAACACTCCACACAAATGCCTTCAGAAAGGACTTCCTTAGGCTTAAATCAATATTCGATGTTAACAAATTTCTCTTATTCGGAACGCTTTTTTACTCATTTCCATTCTGCATTTTATATCCTCTGTACTGCGACCATCATTTGTTATTTTACTGCCCAAGTAACATAACTCATCTACCTGTTTTATTGTTTCGTAACGTAATCTAATTCCTTCAGCACCACTTTATTTTCTTAGACTGCATTCCATTACCCTAGTCTTTCCCTTGTTAATGTTCATCTTATATGCACTTTGGTTTCACTAAAAATGAAATATTTATAATAGAGTCAGCATATGGGATGAAAAGGTCATACGTAAATCGAGTGGTTTTGCTCTCTTTTTTGTATGTATGTTGCGATTTTCGATTGGTTGCGTTAAAAGACATTATGGAAACCGGTTGTTTAGCTCGCTCGTTTCATAGGAATGTTGCGCTTCTCTACGTGAAAAGTCGTACATCATAATTTTCAAATGTTTGTAAAGCTATGAGACTAAACTGCAGTAGTCATCGGTCCTAGACTTACAAACTACTTATACTAACACTCATGTCCGAGGTATGATTCGAACCTCCGACGGGAGCAGACGTTTCATGCATCCTGTACCGGTAATGTCAGTAGAGTCTTGGTCGTCTTCCGTATATTGTGAAAGAAATTTGGAGATGATGAAATCATAGATTGAAGGACTGACATCTGTGGAATATGTCTTACGATTTTCATTCGATGAAATAATAATAATAAAATTTGCAATAATTTTTTTCAACCTACGCCACATAGATGGCATTCATATTAATTTACGACCTGTTTCCACTAAACAGAATTCGTGCATAATGTTGATCGTATATAAAGTTTGATCTACGTATTTATTTTTTCGTCATATTTTCTACGATGTTAACCGACCTAGGACGTGGTTAGCGCCAACTTACTTCCACAGAATTCACATAAAGAACGTAGCCTGTAAATCGCCCCATGTAAATGGCGGGCTTCAAACTGTCTGCCGGCGTCGAATCGTGCTTGACTCTGTTCCCTATCATGGCAGCCAACACCTTAACGGTGCATTTATTTTACCTGCCACATAAACCTACCTGGCTCGCACACACAACTGAAACCTCTTGCACTCCACACTGGCTTCCAAAGCATATGTACAGATGTAGAGGAGTAATGGAAGAGTACTTACTACACATGTAAATATTACGAAATGGTCGATGATACATTCGTGGACTTTTCATTCATAACCATATCCAGTTTTGATTTAGGCATCCAGTTTGAAGCAGATTACAGTGAACATTTATTCTGCTCTTGTCGTATTTGCATGAGGGGCGATTGAAAAGCTGTCGTTCGGAGGACGCATTCCGAAGAATCGGTATGTCAATCAAGTTAACTCGCCGTGAGGAACAGGCAGTCATCTCACAGACCCACTACGCTGAACAGATTACGGTAAAACACAGTAATACTTGAACTTCAGCGCTTTTTTCTATTTTAATAAATACTCTTTCCATGTCCAGATTATTTATAAACATTTCCAACCAGAGTCAAAAGTTTAGGACTAGCGAAAAAAAAAAAAATGGTTCCATCTGTTTGCCCTCTATATCTCTTCGTATAGACGATACGCGTAACAGCTGGCGAACGTTAGATAATAAACGGAATGTAATGGTAACGAACACTACAAACTTATATGTCAGACACTGTTCTGGTAACATAACAACAGCAGCAGAAGACAAATAATTTATTAAAAAATGCGCAGAGCTACGAAAAAAAGCACAACAGACCCGCTTCTATACCTTTTTAAGGTAAATAGACACGCTGATCAGAGAAATACACTTCACAACCTTCGTTTGCTTTTCTATTAAGACAGCAGAATGTTTTTCGAATTATGCTTTAATGTAATATTGTAGCTGGAGAACTATTTAAATTCAAACACATTGTAAGGTTGTACGACTCCTACAACTAACCACGTCTTTATGTTTAAGAGGAAATTGCATCGACAGATCAGACATTTAGAACCCACACAGATGCAATAGCTTTGATATATCTTACCAGTCGATCCTAAGAAAGTTAGATCTGTGAATAGAGGAAGAAACAGAGCTGATAAAATAGAATATAAACGCCTCTAGTTAGGGTCATATTTTACACTAAACACAGAATCGAACCAATCATCGACTATGTTTTCCAGATAGAAGGCGATGCAGACGTTAACAACCACATAACGTACCTCTGAGAACCCGATAAAAACATGCAATGGAGAGACAGAACACTGTATTCCTTATTAAACTTTTATTACATATATTGCGTACACAACACCCACATTACAGAATATAGGGGAGAGCGGGGCAAGATGGGGTGGAGGGCAAGACGGGTTTTTTGTAATTTCTACCACGACAGATATCTCAGCCTAGTGGCGAATAGTTGAATTAGTAGGCACTTGCTATGCGAGTGCATGACAGTGCTGGCGGCCATTTTTAGCAATCTATTCTAAGTGAATACATCCAAACATGTTTCCGTCTGTGCTGATATAATTTTTCGTCATTTTCAGACGTGAAAAGGTAAGAGAAGTAACTGTTTCTTATACTCTTAAGTATTATTAATGAAAAACAGCTTGTTTAGCAATAAATTAATGCATTTAATAACTAATTGAATATATCCTTGGTGCTATAATATTAACCCAACGTAAAAATGGTCCCGGGGGGCAAGACGAGGTACCTAGTGGCAGGGCCCATCTTGCCCTCCCACTAGGTACCCCGTCTGGCCCCACATGACATAACATGAGCTGCAACCATGTTGACTGCCATATACGGATTAAAACAAAAAAACAGGAATTTGCCCTTTCGAACCAAACATCTTCCCAGATTCAGTGTTGAAGTTTCTGTCACTACAGACACTCCTTCAACTACAAGTGAGGCCGCTACCGTTTCTGTTAATAATGACCAAGGAGAGGCTTCAGTTGACTCACATAAGCAGTTTATGTCAGAGACAAGCGATGGTCCTGTCAACCAAGCCGGTACTAAAGAGCAAGATGCGCCTGCTGTAGGCCTAAGCTCAGGGTGCTCATTTTGGAATGATAATAACCCCAATTACCACACTACAAGCAAGCAGGCTTCTGAGAACAACACCAATCAATTAAGGTCATTTGCTGTTTCATCTGAACAGATTGTCCCGATCCCTAATGTCGGAAAAAAACATCCGAAAACAGTCCTCAAAAAAGGAAAAACTGTTGTTGTTACTAGCTCCCCTTACAGAGGAGAATTACTGCAGAGTGCAAGTAAAGTTAAGCCTGGAAAAAAGAAGGAACAAGAAGGAAAGATTCACCTAAGAAGACTGCTGAGAAATTCCTCATTGTTTGTAAAGGCAAAAGTGTGAAGAATAAAAAAGCAATGACGAGCTTGGCAAAGAAGAAAAAAAAATTGAAGAAGAAAGCACATTGGAAGAAGTTGGCATGCGTGCCTGTATTGCGGCTATATCTACTCGCAGTCAACAGAAGAAAGGGTGTCATGCGTCTCTTGCAAAACATGGCTCACTGTAACGGCGATAACTGAATAACAATAACCTGAACTTTAACATCACGCAATGTTTACTTCATACATTTTCATGAGATATTAGAATAATTCTTTTATAAATTTGTAAACCTGTGTTAATTTAATTACCTTTGCATTATACAGTATTGAAGTAACGCATCTTGCCTCACCTGCGTACCCCATCTTGCCCTCATTGTAGGGAAAATATATTTTTAATAGCAAATACTAACAATTTTGGTCCTATTTTTTTTATAAACTCTAGAAATACTTAAGTTTAAGGTGGAATATCTGGTATTTTACTAGAGAATTTTGTAAACCTACAAAAAGTTGTTAAGTGTTACGTACCCCGTCTTACCCCGTTCTCCCCTATCCATAGTAACAACAGTTTACAATATTATTAACCATCCAGACCAAATTTTGCTTAACTTTGCAGAATACATATTGTATCATATTTTACGTAACTATATCTTCGACTAAGATGCATCAGCGCACATTGATAACATTGTAGATGCAGTATAAGGTATCTCACGGCGACAACAGACAACTCGCAAATCTAAACACACACACACACCATTAAAGGATAAAGGGTCTGTCAACAGAAGAACATTCCTAGATTGCTTATATCGCAACCAACAACTCGAAAAATTGTGCAGAGGCACGAAAAACTTAAAATGCAACATGGCATTTTTTTTTTTTTTTTTTTTTTTTTTTTTTTTTTTTTTTGAGTAAATCAATCTACTGAGCACAAAAATTCACCCACAACTAACGGATCATATCCTATTATGACTCAGACTCGTTCTCCAAATTATTCTTTTGAGTAATATTTTCTGGCAGAAGACTAAATAATCCCTCATATGGGTGACAGGTACAATGCGCCCTTTGAGTCTAGATATATTCTTCGGGGCCTGTGGTTTAGATGCAGATCGATCACATGGCAGAGTACGGCTCCTTACACATGACTGTTAGTTATTTAGATTGAATAGCACGGTGAGCTTCTTGATGCAGTCGCGGCGTTCAAATATCATGACCGTAAAAGTCGTTTTTCAATATCTCTTGTAGTTTCAGAGATATCTGGGGTGAAACAGTTGAGTGGGACACCCTGTATATGTAGAAGTAGGACGAAGGACATCATCGGAAGAGGAGGTGACGGAAATTGCCCTGTGATATGATGAGTAGTACGTTTAGATGGTTATGGGTGTCTAGTTTGCTGTTGATATATACGGCGTGTAGATGTTTGAGGAACAGGAAGAGAAGGGGGAAAGTGATGAGTTTGTAAAGGATGCACGTGGAAGACTGGAGTCGGTTACGGTAGGCGAGGCGCTCAAGGATCTGGAGGGATTTTTAGAAGCAAGGGGGAACAGAAATCCAGGCGAAATTGAAACAACTGAAGATGGGCTGCATGAGGGAGTGATATGTGTAAAGGATGGTGGAGGGCTGGAGGCAGCGTGTCCAGCCGGAGAGTTAGGAGGCAGTTATGAGCTTTCTGTTGGGTGGTTTTAAGTTGGGGGCCAGGTAAGGAAACGATTGAGAGTGAGACCGAGGTAGAGCTCGCGCAAGACGTTGTCGCCCGTGCAATCTCGAGTTGTGCGCAGGGCGAGTCCATTTCTTTGTGGCCGTGTCAGTTGCACGTTGCCTGCTGGGCCATACACTTCATCTGTTAAGCCGGCCCTCAACTGCGCTTCGCGGCTAGTAGGCAACATGAAACAGGCAACCGCCCCTCCAAAACAAAAGAATGAACTCGCCCAGTGCCCAAGTTGAGAAGGTAGGGGGCACACCTTCTTGCACGAGCTTTACTTGAGGGGGGGGGGGGGGGTGGCGGATAGTGCAGTCATAGAGGGGGAGGTAGAGGCCATGGAGCCAGAAAGAGGTGGTGGTATGGTCTATGACGATCGCCTGGGATTTGTCAGGATATACGGAGGGGAGCCATTGGTTACACCAGGAGGAGAAATGGGAGTATTGAAACGTGGGGGCGATGACGTATCGGAGAAGCTGAACTGGGGGGGGGGGGGGGGGGGGGGGCAGAGGTTGGGGCACCAAAGAGGTAAGAGGACAGAGCCATGGGACAACCTGGCAGAGGTGTAAAAAGTAAACAGTGACAAAAGTACGAATACAGTACACAGGTTCAAGTGGATTGAGTTGTTGTTGTTGTTCAGAAATGAAGAGGCTTGTTCAGGATGGAATAGTGTGGAGAACTGCATCAAATCTAACTAGCACACTAACAACAACATACTGGTTGTAAGGAATACAATGTATAAGTTTGATTGCAGGTCTTGTAGTCTCCGACCAGCGCTGCCCCCTCGTATGAGTGTGGAGGCGCGCTGTCAGTCGGCAAGCATCCGTGGCGCCAGCGCTGCCGTGTGCTGGAGCGCGCGGCCGCGCGTCGGTTCACGCGCTGGTGGCGGCTGGCGCGCCAGTTTCCTGTTGTTTCGCGGAACCTGGAATCCCCGTTCTGCGGCTGGACGGAAAGTGTGCACCACACTCGCCGTCCATTTTCCAGGTCACCGGGGCAGGCGGCGCGCTCCGCCGCGCGATCCCCGCGGTGAGATAACACGACCAGCCGCCAGCACCGACACAAGCCGGCTGCTCCGCCGGGAATGACTCGCGACAGTCAAGGAATGCCTGCGTTCACCTCACGTGACCGTAGCCGCCCGGCTTCACAGGGTACACGTAATGGTCTTAAAGGCTAGTTTACACGACGACACTAGGTTTCATGAAACTGCGCTACTGGCCAATGCGCATGCGCAGCAGGACACCGCGCAACTCGTTGACGAAACTAAACAGTTTCGGCACGTTCCAACTTTGGCGAAACTGATTGCGCGTGTTTTTAGGTTAGGTTATGTCCAATACAGAACAAAATACAACATAAAGGGGGGAACGGGTGAAATGATTCGGTTTTTGAATATATATGTGTTGAGTAGGAGTTTGTACGATTTTAACGGCGTGTTAGTCCTCTTCTGGCAATTATTTGTGAAATTAAATATTGATGGGTTGACGATTAGTGAATTGCAGACTAAAATACATCCAACTTGCAATATCTATACAAACGAAGTATGGCAATTGTGGATTTCGGAACACGGTATAAGTACTCAGAGAAGAATATCTACTTGACAAGAAACGTAACGCAATTTGTTATTTCAGTTCTCGTAACTATGCTTCAGACATAACGGTAACTTGTTTCTTTATTGCATTACTATCTTTGTTTAAAAGGAACGTTAACTGCTCTGGTGACATTCTAAGTTGATTAAAATAACTTCTAGGGTCTTCAATCACAATTTCTTTCAGCAAGGTCGCTGAGCAACAGAGCTGACGTCTTTTTTTAATCCAGTCACGAAACCAAACACGTTTCTTATTCTTTTTATGTTTAGTCTTATGCAGCGACTTCACACAGACAAGCAATAGATTCGCCACAACTCGTACAGCTACCAAAACTTTCATTTTACGGCGACTAAGGCAATCAGAAAACAACGAAACTGAAGTGTATAGTATTGGCGCAGACATACACGTAACTAGTTGCGCGCAATTCATTTCATGCAATGAGTTTCGCAACCTAGTGTCGTCGTGAAGACTAGCTTCCAGTCAATTTCTACACCGAATATACCGGTTGATCAAAAAGACAGTATAAATTTGAAAACTTAATAAATCCCTGAATAATGTAGATAGAGAGGTAAAATTTGACACACATGCTTGGAATCACTTGGGGTTATATGAAAAAAAAAAAAAAAAAAAGGTTCAAAAACTGTCCGACAGATGGCGCTTCATCTGATCAGAAAAGCAATAATTAGCATAACATATTAAGACAAAGTAGGAAGTGCTCAATATGTTCACCACCATTCCTCAACAATAGCTGTAGTCGACTAATAATGTTGTGAACAGCACTGTAAAGCATGTCCGGAGTTATGGTGAGGCATTGGACGCGGATGTTGTCTTTCAGCATCCCTAGATGTCGGTCGATCACGATACAACTGCGACTTCAGGTAACCCCAAAGCCAATAATCGCATGGCCTGAGGTCTGGGGATCTGGGAGGCCAAGCATGGCGAAAGTGGCGGCTGGGCACGCGATCATCACCTAACGACGCGCGCAAGAGATCTTTTACAGGTCTAGCAATACTTTCTTTTTGCTTTTAATAAAGCCCCATGTCATTCCAAGCATGTACGTCAATTTTTACCTCTTTATCTACATTATTCCGTGATTTATTAAGTTTTCAAATTATACTGACCATTTGATCACCCAGTATACGGCTGTAGCTTATGAAAGTATGTAATATAAGACAGTCTAAAAGGTAAACAAATATGATTTTAAACAAAAAATTACGTATTCTAAATATTGAAACTAGTAGACCGTTCCAGGGCACTGAAATAAATTCAATGGCGAAGTTGAAATTTGTGCTGCATTTCGCGGTTGAATTTATTTCAATATTTCGAAATATTTCAGTATTACGAATTCGTAAAGTTAGGGCTTTTAATGTCAACCAATGGTGTCTGTTCTTTCTGACATGTTTGTAAAGAACAGACACCATATGAACAATCTCTATCTACATAAAAGCGAAAGAACACTCATTCATACACTCACTCACTGACTAAACACGAAATCTCGAAAACTGCTTCACCTATGAAGCTGAAATTTGGCAGGCATGTACTTTATAGGTAGTAGACGTCAGCTAAGAAACTATGTTGCGATAGAACCGATAGTTCTGGAGATATGGCGCCATAAACAATGAAAACTTCCCCATCTTGCGGCACGTGATACTGTAACATTATCAGTACACTGTTTGCAACAATCTTTAAACATAATTTCAAACCTTTAGGAAACTTTTTCGCGCTGTCAACCATAGCAAAATGATGAAAGGAAAAAAGTTTCTCGCTTATTACTTTTCCACTGTTCACAGAGTAAAACTACGGCATTCGGTATAAGGTTGAAATTTATAATTTCTACACCACATATTGTACCTGCAGGAAATTTTACAAACATATAGCTGAATGTTCCTTCTAAATTGAATTACAGTACGACACGTAGTTCATGGGATAGGAACACATAAACAGTAACTTTCATGGAAAAACGCCCCATCACGCACCAAGTTTTAATCTATTACTTCTTTAGTACTAATTACATTCGCAACAGATTTTTCAGACGTATAGCACTTATACAAATAAATATATAGCTCAAAAATTATATAATTGTACAACATATGACTCAGTAAATATGAGATCATATATAGGGCGATGGGTAAAAACTTTTCACATCAGGCATCACGTTTTCTTACATTTCTTATTTACTGCTAAGACACTCCTGTATTCCAGTGAGCTTAAGGAAATTCGTGAAAGACGCCAGTGATGGCAAGAAGCAAATAGATACCTATAGAGCTACAAGGAAGGGAAGAGAATGAAACAATATCCGACGAATAAGTTTACCCATTGTTTCCGACAGACGTGGCTTTAACTTTAAGAGACTGCACTTTGCAGTGGGCCTTGCATTTTCTATTATGATTGATAACTCACTGGGCCATCTACTCAATACTGTGGAGTGTATTTGAAATCTCCATGTTTCTAACATGGACAGCTTTATGTCGCTTGCTCAGGAATTGGCTCTCCAAAGAAAATATTCATATTATATTCTGGACAAATCATAAGAAATATTGTTTATAGTCAGGAAGGAAAAAACATTTGCGTTTAACGCCCCATCGGATTCTTTGGGTAAGTATGGGGACGGAGTCGTAATTTGATGTTTTTGTGTATACTATGCTTATAAGTATGGTGTAGTACAGCAAATCTCCAAGAGTACTATAAGAACATTCATAGGGTTTCATAGGTCAACTGAGAGTACCTAGAGGCAACATATGAGTTGTATTTCATCAAAATCGGATTAGGGAAAGAATAGATATCGTAATTTGTAGAATTGAATTGCAGCGTAGTATAGCAAAGATACGATAAAGGCGCTGTTACTTACATAGTACTGAAGCTGTGTATAGGGAAAGTATGGCCAGCCTGCCAGCGTCAGCCATGCTGGGCCTATTCCGCTGCTGCTTACACGCCGACCGCTACAACGTTCCGAGCGCTTAAGAATACTTACCAACCGATTTTGAGAAAAACTATTCATTGAAAAAATTTAACTTTTTCACTTGTTATAGGGTGATATATTAGCTCGATAATTATCTGATTTTCTGTTCATTATTACTTACAGTTTCCGTGCTACATCAAATTAAGTAAACTACTGCGCGCCGGCCACGGTGGCCGAGCGGACTGAGGCGCTCCAGTCACGGTCTGCACGGCCACTACGGTCGGGGGTTCGAATCCCCCCTCGGGCAAGGATATTTGTGCCGTCCTTAGTATTAGCTAGATTATAAGTGGTTTGTAATTTTAGGACTGATGACCCCGTAGTTAAGTTCCATAAGCTCTACAAACATTTGAACATTTAAAAAACTACTGCGCAAAATTTTGAAGCGTTTGGAGTGGGTAAATCGCATTACGTATTCTTTGCGTATGGTTGATTTCAGCACATACAATGCTGCGAACAATGTAGGTAAGATATCGAAATTTTATTTAAGGTTGAGAGCAGAACGATAACTATTTTCATTCTCGAGATACAGGGTGTCCGACGGACAGATGCGGGAACTTCGCGTAGTTCTGTCCATGCGGACCTGGCGGCTCTACGAAATACTTATCGTCCGATTTTAAGAAAACTGCTTGGTTGTGGCTCCAGATCTAAAGAGTTCACCAATAAATTCAGACTGACCTGTACCGTAACCAACTATTCGAATAGACCGCGAACATGTCATCATCAGAGCATAGCGAAAATGAAGAAAACCATTTAGATTATGGATAAGTCTTTGATGAGTATTTTCTTGCGTATTATGTACTTATATCATGCATGAACTACGAAAAATGCAAGGGGATACCCACTACATGACTTTCACCAAAACGAGAAATGAAAGGTGCCTTTACAACGCCAATTACATTTGAATGTCTAATATATGTCTTGTTTCAATTCGTTGTTTCCCGTAATGATACACATGAAAAAGAATGAGAAAAGCTTGCTTCAGGAAATATATATTAATTTCATATCGAAACGAGAATCTAGTTCACTCACTAATATGTTCAAAATTTGTATGTTTTCGGCAACTACCCGCAGATAAAACCAACGACGCCTGAATAATTTACCCTCACAACATTATGCAGGAATTTTTTTCACAAATTTATTCAAGTCAAAATTATCTGCTGCGTGATCCATTCGTCAGTGAATCTTTAATCTATTAATTTATATTATGAATTAGTAGAAGAATCGAAGGTCACTTCTGGGCTCCTAGTTTTCTCTGAAGACTTTCATCAATCAGACTGTTCATCTTCCTGCATTTCTGATATTTAACCCGCGAGAACTCGCGCGTGAGCATTTTGCTCACAGTAATGTTCAAACAATCGGCATTTTACCAATTTTAAATAGGCAGATACTTGTGTTTTCTTGTAAACGCAACTGGAAATACTTATTTAGGCATGTTAAGTACATGACAAACTTTTCTTTGATTGTCAGAAAAATGCTATACACGCGATCGATCGCGTAACTTTTAAAGGCGCGAGTTCTCGCGGGTTAATGGAAGTACTATAATACCTCCCTTCTGCGCTTCTTAAGAACACCCAAAAGTACAACACTGTGGCATTATACGAAATTCTCAAGACTTCTCACGGCAGCCAAGCATCGTATAGGATGAAGATGGCGGAAAGGACGACGTGACTCGATTTCAGCCAATCATGAGCCGCAGGCGGCGGCAAGCGGCGCGGAAAAGGGTGGCCATACTTTCCCTATACAGAGCTTTACATAGTACACCAAATAACTAATAAATGGCGATGCTGCGTTTTTTATTCACATAACTAAGTTGGAATAACTTACACTGAAACAAGGGCTACGATTTTCCTTACAGCAACGGTGTAGTGTATTGATGTTAATACTTTTTGAAAAATCAGTCACGTAAAGTGAGATATATAATTCTTTATGTTGATAATGAAATAAATAATTAATGTTCTTAAGATCAGTAAATTAATGATCCCCCAAAGCGAATATTTCGTTACCAACGTTAACATACTAAACCGCTGTCACTGCAAGTAAAATTTAACTCAGATACAACACACAAAAAATAATTTCATGTAACTAGATTCCATTTTTGTGTGCCAGCCCACCACAGAATTATAATGAAATAACAGGTTTTCGCTTGGTAGGCGATGTGAGATGTTTCTTTTATTTAACTTCAAAACATATCGATTTCGTCCCTATGATGGGACATCATCAGTGCAGAATTGCAAGTCATGATGACCTAAGTGCTCTGCTTAAAAACATTTAAAGGTCTTGCCGGTACAAGTCACAACAATAACAATTTTATTGTTGTGACTTGTACCGGCAAGACCTTTAAATGTTTTTAAGCAGAGCACATAGGTCATCATGACTTGCAATTCTGCACTGATGATGTCCCATCATAGGGACGAAATCGATATGTTTTGAAGTTAAATAAAAGAAACATCTCACATCGCCTGCCAAGCGAAAACCTGTTATTTCAAAAAATAATTTGTTTCCTAGCTGTATCCCGCATGCCTTGCAATGCCATGGAAAGAAGAACAGTGCGTCTTTCCGTGGGTATCATTTGAATTTAAAACATAACGACGTTCTTTCGCGTCTATCGATGTTTTCATTTACTAAGAATTCTTTGCAAGGACTCCAGACTTAATAAAACCTGGTCGTGTATTTTCTAAAAATGTCACAATGAATTCTCATGAACCGGTCAGTCAGTGGCGCAGCCAGGATTTGGTTCCTGGGGGTGGACTAATTTTTAAAAATAAAGCCTACTGAATTTATTAATCTGTAAATTAACCAATAACACTGCGAAAATAATTGCACAAGAAATAAAGTGAATAGGCTCGCTTTAATTTGAAAGTGGAAGAGGAGCAATATGGTGGAAATGGAGTATATATAATCAGCTCGTAAAATAATTAAGCAGCTTCTGTTACTAGCCAAAGAGAAAGGTCTTTACAGTTTAATCAACATGAGACTCTAAGTGTAAAAACTGAATGTTTTATACGATTTGTGAGGGGACCTGAATACACGATTATTTATTATGAATGAACAAGCTTTATGTTTATTAATGCGCCTCGGTTGAACAGTGGTAGAGTGCCAGGTCGCGGGTTCGATTCCCGCCAGGTCCTACGATTTTTATCTGTCACTTTCCACTTCTTTCACCTCTGGCAGTACTGCTCATGTGAAAAATACCGAGTAGCGCTGTGGTTCGGAACCCACGTTAAACTGTAGGTCCCCCTATAACTGGCTGGGTAAGTCAGTTCGAAGGTCGGAGGAAGGCAACGGCATACCACCTCCAAACAGGACCATGCCTAGTAAAGCACTGTAGTGTTCAAACCAATCTTCGGACTGTTGACTGCTATATCTTTTAATTAAATTTATTTAAACTTGAGTTGATTTGTTTGTTTTATTATGTCTGCGGTATTCCACATAGCTTCCATTGGCAAAGTATGTGTCAAAATTTTATTGAGCTTTTGGACCACGGAAAACCTCGTCCAAGGAGTTATATCTATATTCTGATGTTTCATCGTTGTTGTTGATTTTGAAAAAGTACAAAAAATAAATGAGTCTGAGCTTGAAAAACGTCCAATGTATTGTGAAGGCACAATAAGATTGTTTTCAAATTTGGTACTTTAAACTCTTCACAGATGAAGAAAGTAGATTGTGAAAACGACAAGGGTTCCAGATTTAACAAAAACAAGGTAATTCATTAAAAACTACGGGGAACCCTCGCAGATTCCACTCGGTGGCGCCGCTGACCTGCTAAGCATCGGGTCGGCGCATATGAACAATCGGTCGGTAACTTCAGCATAGCAGTAACAATAGCGGCAGCATCAAAGCTGGTCGCGGCACATTAAAACCGCTCACAGAAACAGCAGCACACGTTCTCAGTGGCGGCATCACGTTGACGACCCATTGTCGTTCACTTGTGCTTGGCAAATTATAGTCATTTCGAAGTATATCAGTTATTTGAGGTTTGCAACAACTGAAGTGCCGCTTTGAAAATGTGTTGATTATAGTGCAAGTACATGGTGTAAACGTGCTGCCAAACTTATACAGTGAACCATAACTGATATGACGAACAGTCTTGATCGTGGATTGGGATCTGTTGTTAATGTGTTGTAACAATTGCTTTCATAAAGGCTAGAACACATTTCTCTGGTGTTTATTAAATGTATTGAGTCCACATACTTCTAAAATTGCTGTCAAGTGGTTTTGCTGTAAAGTTTGGCGGGCGAAATTTTTCAAAGATGAAAGTCACATCAAAATACTGCAGTTAAAAATGCATCAGCTGTCCCAAAAGCATTCCACGCCTAACAAATAGTTTATAACTTCCACTGTTCCGATGCCGAAATAGTAAATATTTGCTGGAAGGCACAAACATTTAACGAGTGAAAAATTTCTGGATATTGCTTCCACACTGATTACATGTCAACCATATTCGATCAGATATTGTCAACAACAAATGAAAATATTTGTAAAGGAGGTGTGGACACTAAAACTGTATGTTTTATTTTATTATTCAAGAGATTTAACGCTTTTTTATCAACCACAGCAGCAATAGTTGGATAATGAGCATTTTTTACGGTGTGTACTTCAAGGAAATTGTAGGATAGGTCACATGAAACATCACTCCTGAGATCAAACAAGACAAAACATCTGGTCTCCTTGCACGAAATATTTGTCGTTTTATCACTTCGATTTGTGGATTTAAATGCTGAACACACTTTAGGTATATTTCAGAACCAAAAATTGTACAGAATATATACACTGAATACAATAGGCCTAAGCACTAAATGCAGCACTTCACGTTCAACAACAACGTGCGATAGACAGACTCCTCTTAAGTGTATTGACTATCGTCAATATGGCGACCGAGTTTGTACTAAAGCTGTGTATAGGGAAAGTATGGCCAGCCTGCCAGCGGCAGCCATGCTGGGCCTATTCCGCTGCTGATCACACACCGACCGCTACAACGTTCCCAGCGCTTAACAATACTTATCAGCCGATTTTGGGAAAACTATTCGACAACAAAATTTACTAATTTTCACATGTTATAGTGTGACATATTCGCTCGATAATGATCTCAATTTCTATTCATTATTACTTATAGTTTCCGTACTACATCAAATTAAGTAAACTACTGCGCAAAATTTTGAAGAGTTTGCAGAGGAAAAATCGCATTGCGTAAACTTTGCGTATGGTTGGTTTTAGCCTATACAATGCTGCGGACGAAATGTAGGTAAGACATCGAAATTTTATTTAAGGTTGAGACCAGGACGATAACTCTTTTCATTCTCGAGATACAGAGTGTTATATCCGACAGACAGATGCTGGAACTTCGCGTAGTTCTGTCCATGCGGACCTGGTTGCTCTACGGAACACTTATCGTCGGATTTCAAGAAAACTGGTTTGTGGCTCCAGATGTAAAGAGTTCACCTATGAATTCAGGTTGACCTGTACCGTAGCCAAATATTCCAATAACTGCGAACATGTCGTCATCGGAGCATAGTGTAAATTAAGAAAACAATTGAGACCATGGATAAGTCTTTGATGAGTATTTTCTTGCGTATTATGTACTTATATGAACTAAGAAAAATGCAAGGAGATACCCACTACATGACTTTTATCAGAAACAGAAATTAAAGGTGCCTTTACAACGCAAATTACATTTGAATGTCTAATATTTGTCTTGTTTCAATTCCTTGTTTACTGTAATGAGACACTCTTAACACATGAAAACGAATGAGAAAAGCTTGTTTCAGGAACTGCATATTAATTTCATATCTACACGGGATTCTAGTTCACTGACTAATATGTCAAAAATTTGTGCGTTTTCGGGAACTACCTGTAGATAAAATCAACAACGCGTGAAGAATTTAACCTCACGACTTTATGCAGGAATTTTCTTCACAAATTTATTCATGTTAAAAATTATAGGTATCCGCTGCGTGATCCATTCGTCAGTGAATCTTTAATCTATTAATTTACATAATGAATTAAAATCATCACAGCAGAAGAATCGAAGTTCACTTCTGTGCTCCTAGTTTTCTCTGACGACTTTCATCAGCCAGACTGTTTATCTTCCTGTGTTTCTGATATCTAATGGACATGCTATAATGCTTACCTCACTTCTTCGCTCCTTAAGAACACCCAAAAGTACAACACTGTTGCATTATTCAACCAAAAGATACGAATATTCACAAGGCTTCTCATGGCAGCCAAGCAACGTATAGGACCAAGATGGCGGAAAGAACCACTTGACTGGATGGATTTCAGCCAATTAGGAGCTGCAGACGGCGGCACGCGACGCGGAAAAGCATGACCATACTTTCCCTATACAGAGCTTCAAGTTTGTACAGGTTGCCGCAAACAGCGCTGTAACCCTATGAAATTATTGGTCTTTGATTTTCGTATTCTCGCCATCTTTTAATTTGACAAACGATTTTCCATCAGTTATTACGCATGAAACAATGCTTTGCTTACCTCTTGATTTGAAAGTTATGTCAATATGTGATGTAATCGACTGTATGGGAGCGCAATCGAAACATATTTCGTTCTCGTTTGATACATCGTAGCAGCCCTATTTGAATTTGGCAAGAAAAGAAATATGAACGTTTGTGGCTGGCACGCTCAGAGTGCAGTCCGTAGCATAGTTCTTATTGTTAGACGACGAGGCCATCCCGCGCGACTATGCGGGCATGAAATAGGCGTCTGCGGATGACTATGTTCCAACCAAACGGACTTTTACGAACAGGGCATATGAAAATGGAACCACGACGGAAGTGTGTTGAGGTCCCTGGGCTGTGTAGAAATGTAGGTGACAGGCGTAATTTTTTATCTATTACAGTGTGGATCGCGACCGCCACAGTGTGTGTGTGTGGCAGGGGGGGGGGGGGGGGTCGCCATCACAGGAGGAAGTACTTGCACCATAAAATAACTGGGGGATCAGTAATACGAAAACGTATGCCCTACGGAGTTCCTTGTGTAACATTCATTTTAAATTAATCCTTAACTGTGCTGGTGTCTATGAAACCCCAGCGATCTTTTGTTTCGTAATATTTCTCCGGCTATGTGCTAGATGTCGTGGGGGCTTTTCGTAATCTTTATATACATTGTCATTTTGCCGTTGCAGAAAGTGGTTTGCGTTATTGTTTCTCAAAGGCGCAATATCACCATTTTTAACCGCGTGGGCCCCACCAGCATGTAAGTGTATAGATTTCTTTTTACGTCACCGAGTGAACTGATTTTCAAGAACATACATTTTCTTCATATTTTCTTTATATGAAAGAAGTCATTTATTAATAATTACATTGTGTAGGGTAGCAAAATGTTGTGTTTGTGTTTTCAGCACAATGACTTCGCGAAATGCAGCAAGTAGGCCCATAACAGAAGAGGAATTACAGAGAATCATGAATGATCCACACTTTTTCGATTCAGACGATGAAAGTGAAGCTGAAGTGCAACAAACAGTTACTATGGCAAAAACCCAAATTGGAAATGGTCCCGTCATGAACAAAAAGATTTTTAAATCGAAATTTTTTTTGTTCTCAGCCGATAGAGAAGTCCCCAATTAGTGTAGTGAGATATCCGGTTTATCGAAATGTATTAACATAGACGGTAAAACGCGACAATTAGCCAGTACTCCGGAAGCGGTTGTGTAGCGCTTCCATAAGGTTTATCGAAATGTGTTAACAGAGTCGGTAAAACACGACAATTAGCCAGTACTCCGGAAGCGGTTGTGTAGCGCTTCCATAAGGTTTATCGAAATGTGTTAACAGAGTCGGTAAAACACGACAATTAGCCAGTACTCCGGAAGCGGTTGTGTAGCGCTTCCATAAGGTTTATCGAAATGTGTTAACAGAGTCGGTAAAACACGACAATTAGCCAGTACTCCGGAAGCGGTTGTGTAGCGCTTCCATAAGGTTTATCGAAATGTGTTAACAGAGTCGGTAAAACACGACAATTAGCCAGTACTCCGGAAGCGGTTGTGTAGCGCTTCCATAAGGTTCATCGAAATGTGTTAACAGAGTCGGTAAAACACGACAATTAGCCAGTACTCCGGAAGCGGTTGTGTAGCGCTTCCATAAGGTTCATCGAAATGTGTTAACAGAGTCGGTAAAACACGACAATTAGCCAGTACTCCGGAAGCGGTTGTGTAGCGCTTCCATAAGGTTCATCGAAATGTGTTAACAGAGTCGGTAAAACACGACAATTAGCCAGTACTCCGGAAGCGGTTGTGTAGCGCTTCCATAAGGTTCATCGAAATGTGTTAACAGAGTCGGTAAAACACGACAATTAGCCAGTACTCCGGAAGCGGTTGTGTAGCGCTTCCATAAGGTTCATCGAAATGTGTTAACAGAGTCGGTAAAACACGACAATTAGCCAGTACTCCGGAAGCGGTTGTGTAGCGCTTCCATAAGGTTTATCGAAATGTGTTAACAGAGTCGGTAAAACACGACAATTAGCCAGTACTCCGGAAGCGGTTGTGTAGCGCTTCCATAAGGTTCATCGAAATGTGTTAACAGAGTCGGTAAAACACGACAATTAGCCAGTACTCCGGAAGCGGTTGTGTAGCGCTTCCATAAGGTTCATCGAAATGTGTTAACAGAGTCGGTAAAACACGACAATTAGCCAGTACTCCGGAAGCGGTTGTGTAGCGCTTCCATCAGGCAGAAGCAGACGGCGCGAGGCGTGGCGGCACACGCGACGGAGAATTCGTGCAAAGAAGACGGCGTGGACACATGTTCACATGTTTACCGATACAAGTACGACAGTGTAGCTGGCGGCGGACGCATCTCAGTTTTGTTTCGGCCATGCCGGACTGCACAATACAACATGTATACACCTTCAGAAGTAACAGACATGATTTTGGTAATGGGTAAGTGCTGCTAGAGTTAACTTATACAAGAACTATGTTTAATTGTTGTTACTGTAATATACAGTATATTTCTAACAAGATTCCGTACTACGAATTGTAGGGATATGTAATGAAGTCGCCAAGGAGGCAGCTCGGATGTGCGTTGCTTTGATAGCGACTAAGTAATGTATTAACTGATCAGTTGCTTAGGAATTGCTTCGTAAAAGTACAGTATAGTCCTGTCACTAGTAAGTGCAGTAACTAACCTAAATTAAAACAAATTTGTCTACTTTGTTCTGTGTTTTATTAATCTCAGACCTTTGTAAAATTCGATAGATATTGTTAGATATACAAATGCTGAAACGCGTGGCCGTTGCTTGAAATCATATTGAAAATGATACTGGCTACTAGCATTGCTCTCACCGGTGTCCAACGCGTTTGATAGCCACGACAGACACCGCCATATCGGTACACACGTGCTCGCCACTTCGTCCTCGCCCGACATGCCCCATCCCACGTGTGTCGCCTCGCCGCGCAGCGTCTGATACTGCCTTAATAGAAGCGCTACACAGCCGCTTCCGGAGTACCGGTCAATTGTCGTGTTTTACCGTCTCTGTTAACACATTTCGATAAACCGAATACCACACTAGATTAATTTGTAACTGCTCCTTCATTCAGCTAAAATATTATATACAGTAGAACGTCGATTATCCGAAGTGTAATTGGGAGACATGTATGTTCGGAAAACCGATTATTCGTATAATCGAACTGTACACTTCTACTTGCCAATAAGAAGTAATTATTTATACAGTATTTGGAGTCGCGCGAGCCTTCACATTGCGCCGAGCGGCACGCCGCGCGGCTACTCTGGGAAGCTTAGTTTGACGGGAGGGGGAATTGATGGACGGTAGGGTGGGAAGGTAAAAAAATAAAAAAAAAATACAATTAAAAAAATAAGAAAAACGACGCTCTACTGTGACTTTTTCCGAACTTTGGTCACGGAGGCCGAGGGGCCCCTTGATCTCGGGGGCCCCGGGGCACTGCCCCGCCTAGCCCTATGATAGCTACGCCACTGGCGATGACTGCGATGTAGTGTTACAACCTTTAATGCGTGTTGCGACTGCTACCACTAGTTTCTAAATACTTCTTACAGTTTGTGTGTGTAATTTTACGTTTAAATCAATCGATTAGAATGGAATCTGTTTCGTACTTAGTAAATTAAAAACGTTGGCCGTGTCATCACATTTTCATGTGTGTAGGTGAAGACGTGTTCTGGTAGTGACGAATCATCTGATGATGAAAGCAGTGACAATGAAGAGGAAAATTGATGTTTTCAACTGTCAAATTTTTAGGGCATACTGATGATCGTAAAGCCCGGAGAAACTCTTTGCCCTTTTGTGGAAATTTTTTATGATATACAGAGTTATTCAAAGAGAAAGAACAGATTTCGAAAGATTTATTTCTTCCAAACTACAAATAATAGAAACATGATTCCAACATTAAAGGAAAGAGAAAAGTTTACAATTTATTATTAGTAATTATGGTGTGGATTGAATATGATCACCGTATGTTACACGAGAAATGTCAAAACGGTGACTCATTTCTTGGCACACACGAATCAGCTGGTCTGTAGTTATGGAATTCACTTCTTCAACAATGTGTCAGCTCCTTTCGTAAAGTGTACGAATACACTCGACATTCTGGTGCGATGGGCGTTGACGTCCCGTACTAATCCCTTTGCAGATGCAACGATCTTCCGCGTATTTTCGATGCCTCCCGTAAATTTGCTTATGACGCGACTTTTGTTTATTAAATTAACGGATAAATGTTCGATGAAATGTAACAATGGACTCCAGTTTTGCCAATTGCAGCACACAAAATGACTTCTGTGATGTCGCGGCCATTTCACTACAGACAACCAACAACGAACAGCAGCGCCAATGCGGCCGTGATTGGAACTTCTACCCGGGCTGTTTAAATTGTAAAATTTTCTTCATCCATTAACGTTGGATTCTTGTTTATATCTTTTGTAGTTTGTAAGAAATAAATGTTTGAAATCCGTTCTTTCTTTTTGAATAACCCTGTACAATCATGTCAGAGACAGTAAAGGACTTACAAGAGCAATTGAACGGAATGGACAATGTCTTGAAAGAGGCGTATTAGATAGTTATTACCAATTGCAATGAAATGTAGTCTAAGAAAATCAGGCGATTCTGAGGGAATTAGATTAAGTAACGAATAAAGGTGGTATTTGACTTTGTTACTTGGGCAGTAAAATAACATAGGATGGTCGCAGTACAGAGTATATAAAATTCAGATTGGCGATGGGAAGAAAAGCGTTTTTGAAAAAGAGAAATTTATCAACATCGAATATTAATTTAGGTGTAAGGAAGTCTTTACTGGAGGCATTTGTGTGGAACGTTGCCTTGTACGGGAGTGAAAAATGGACGATAAATAGGTCAGACAGGAAGAGGATAGCGGCTTTTGAAATGTGGTGCTACAGAAGAATACTGAAGATTATATGGATAGATTGTGTAACTAATCAGGAGCTACTGAACAGAATTTCTGGAATACCTTGACTAAAAGAAGGAATTGATTGGTAGAATACATTCTTAGACATCAAGGAAACGTGAATTTAGCATTTCAGGTATATGTGTAGGGTAAAAATCGCAGAGACGAATACAATAAGCAAGGGCAAATAGATGTGGGTTGCCGTTCTTGAGATGAAGAGGCTTACTCAGGATAGAGTAGGGTGGAGAGCTGCATCAAACTAGGATTCCGACTAAAGACCAAAACAACAACATAATAAAATGCTGCAAATATGTCTGAATAACTTTATTCCGATTTTTGTCAAAATACGACTTTGTGGGCGTTTGCCCCTATGTGAACCCCTTCCCCTTAATTCTTTATCAACTTAGCTGTCGAATAGTTATTATTATTACTATTATTACTTGAATTAAACAGTTTTATTTGGTCGAATTGTTTTGCATCTTACCTGTATACGCAGTACCAGGTGTACCCAGATAGGACAGGCACATGGTCCTATACCTACTTATCGAGTCGACCGGTTTCAACAAACAGCCGCGCCCAAAGTGGCGTCTTGTCAGGGACTGCGAGTCTGCTACCGCCGGAGATTCGAGTCCTCCCTCGGGCCCAAGAAAACTGCGTTATTAACTCTCGGACTATAATGATTTTTCTGAAAATAAGTATACAAACTTCGTCATGGAAGAAGATGAATTACTGAAACTGATACTCTGTCAATTACGTCAGTAAATCAACGATAGTACAAGAAACGTGTTTTAGGAAAGAAGGATTATTTCAAGGTCTACGTTTTGTTTTGTCGAACTCTGCTGGATTTACTGCAGCGTTTAAATTACTTACAGCCAATCGTATTGCCCTCTGTATTCGTTCGTTAGTTAAGTTTGTTAATAGTAAATGAAAAGTTTTAAAAACGTATGAATACGACATGTTTCGGCTACAGTGTTAACAACTCGCATCATTTGTATACCTTGGACGAACAAAGCGAAGCGATGCGACATGACAGGAATGTTGAAGTCAACAGTCGGTAAAGCTATCGCTGCTCCTGGGCTCACAGGAAGAATACCGACCAGCTTTGGTTCGATTTGCAAAGCAGATTGTCTGTAATTACTGCCAAGCCGTCTTGATGCTGGTGCACTAACACGATAGACAATTGTTTACGGATTCAATTCTCGTATTCGAACCAAAGGAAGGGGAAAGAAAACGGTGTACAAAACTACAGAAAAACTGGTGCTCTGTTTATAGTTCTAAGATTTGTTTTACGAATGTTTCCGATACTTTGCTCCAACATCAGTTACTAGTTCTGATGTTACACTCAGGTGGGTTACTTCTAGGTAAACATCGTTGCTGAAACAGCACTTTGACTGCTGATGCCTGATTGAAAACACTATTAAGTAGATCTTAGGTAGCATATTTCTAGATGCCGGTAATTATCGGCTGAAAAGTGCACGAATCTATTTTTTACTAGTGTCAGCTCGCCACTGTGTATTCTGGTCGACGATTACTGTTAAAAACAAGTTTGAGCTCCATTCCGTTTCTTCTGTTCTTTGGCTCGCATATAAACAAACTTTTTTTTACAGTAGCGTTGTGATGCAAGTGCCATTTTCTTATATTTTTTCGCAATAATACGAGATTACAATGTCGAAAGTGGCTTTATAGAAGTGGCAAGGAGATAAAACATTACTTTTTTGGTGATAGGTATTGACTGGAAAGTCGCATAAAATAAAAAGGTACAAGAATAGCAAGAACTCCTCGATACAGCTATACCTACGGACAATTTTAAGATCTTTCTAGGATTACGTGCAATTTCTAACATCGTAGAGGTTATACAGTTGTATTATTCTTGCAAAATACAGAAATGTTGGCTAAAAACATGCTCTTCGATGATTATTTCTTTCTTTGAACTACGTCGAATTTTTGCACTTTATTAATCTCAAGGTACATTTTAGTTGATTGCTGTTCATTTAATCAAATTAAAATTGTTAGCCCCCAGGGAGAATCGAACTCCCGACCCCTGGTTTACAAGACCAGTGCTCTAACCGCTGAGCTATGGAGGCGGACGGCGAGCTGGCTCCTAACGGAGCGTAATCACTTGACCATCCCGTTCCAGACACACACATTTTGTACAGCGTAGTTCCTGCGCTTTATCTTTTGCGTTACGATTTAATTCTTATTATTGCTTTAGACACAGAAGGAAAAGAAAATTAACATCATGTTTCAAACTAATATGAAGTGTTCTGCAACCATATGAGTGCAAAAGTTGTGAAGTGCTGAGAATTGGGTATTTGCCACTCCAGTTACCCGACAAAGTCTCAAGTTCATATAATCTGCTGTTTATTTCTGCTTCATCCACTTCGCGAAACCTGGAAAGTTATAGCCAGTGTCTTCGAGCGTCTTGTAATAAATGTTATCTGACAACTCAATTATCAGCAGTTGATAGATTTTAAAAATTTCTTTACATATAAAGGAATGTACATTGAAAACTTACTATTCGCTGGAAATTTTTAACTTAACGCAACATAAATAATATTTCTTTTCTTATGCTCGAAAAAACATTAATATTTATCTTTATCTTCATGGAACTTTAACGCGTGAACCTGACGGTTTCCGCACGAAACTTACGATCATAGTAAGTTATTTCCGAATGGAGTCAACATCTAGAAGCTTGCAAAACTCATACATGGTAAACATTATTTGACGTTCACTTCGTGAAACAATTAATATAATGCAAGTATTATTACCATAATCATAACAAGAAAATCATAAAATAAATCCGTATTTACCACGTAATTTCTGCTCTCAACTGATTTTTTACGCAACCAAGAAAAGCTAAAACGAATTGGTCACCATCGCTGTTACTGGTTTCATTTTTCAAACCTTTTGTGGTGTCTTCCACATTACTTTGATGGTGCAGGGAACGAAGAAAGATATCATGAACATTACACGCTGCTGACATTTGTCACCAACGAGGGGGGGGGGGGGCGTTGGAATCATTCTGTGTTAATCTCAAGCAGTAATACTAGCATAATAATAAGCCTAAGAATAGTTACACTAATTTTATTGCCATTGAACAATTACAGCAATCTGTAAAAGCTATAATTTAAAGGAAAAACGGCCTAGCTGTTAACAACAGTGTATTTTATTTATTTATTTGTCCTTATAATCTATTTCAGTACCGGTACATATGTTGTACACAAAATATAGGACTTAAAATTTTATCTTTTGGATTTACAATTTAGTTACAATTATGTAACTAGATTTACATAATTAATAATGATATTGGGTATACACTGAATCTTTACAAACTTATTTCAACAGTTACAAAATTAATTACATTTCCTCATGAATGAGATACTCTGAGACAGGGTAAAAAGCAGTTTTCAAGTAGGTAGGCTGTCACAGACATTTTGAAGTTTAGTAGGTCAGGAGAAGATTTGATGTGTCTCGGTAATCTGTTGTACAATTTTGTGCCTGCATGATATACATCTTTCTGGCACAATGTGGTGTTGCAGTGATTAATGTGTATGTCATTGTTTGACCTTGTACTGTAATCATGGAGAATATTATTTTGATGAAGATTATTTTTTCTTCTCAGTAGACCTTCCTTTTTTTTTTTTTTTTTTTTTTTTTTTTTTTTTTTTTTTTTTTTTTTTTTTACAAACATGACTACTTACATAATGTACACACAGGGAAGGGGTAGGATTTTCTGCAGCTAGCTTGTTTAATGATTCTTATGATTGCTTTTTGCTTCCTGAGAACTATTATGGCTGGTAAGCACTTCCCCAGAAAATAATACCATACCTCAGTAGTGAATGTACTTGCGCAAAATATACAGACCTAACTGTATCACTCCCATGAACCACAGACATTGCCGAGGTGGGGTGGCTTGCGTGCCTCAACGATAGAGATAGCCGTACCGTAGGTGCAACCACAGCGGAGGGGTATCTGTGGAGAGGCCAGACAAACGTATGGTTCCTGGAGAGGGGCAGCAACCTTTTCAGTAGTTACAGGGGCAACAGTCTGGATGATTGACTGAGCTGGCCTTGTAACATCAGCTAATGTGGCTTTGCCACACAGCTACTGCGAACGGCTGAAAGCAAGGGTAAACTGCAGTCGTTACCTTTGCCGAGGACATGCAGCTCCTCTCGGGTAAAATATTCCGGAGGTAAAATAGTCCCCCATTCGGATCTCCGGGCGGGGACTACTCAGGAGGATGTGATCATCAGGAAAGCCAATACTAACGTTCTACGGGTCGGAGCGTGGAATGTTAGATCCCTTAATCGAGTAGGAAAATTAGAAAATTTAAAAAGGGAAATGGTTCGGTTGAAGTTAGATATAGTGGGGATTAGTGAAATTCGGTGGCAGGATGAACAGGATTTCTGGTCAGGTGAGTACAGGATAATAAATGCAAAATCAATTGGGGGTATCACAGGAGTAGGATTGATAATGAATAAGAAAATAGGAATGCGGGTAAACTACAATGACCAGCACAGTGATCGCATTATCATTGTCAAGATAGATACGAAGCCAACACCGACAACAGTAGCACAGGTTTATATGCCAACTAGCACTGCCGATGATGAGGAAATCGAAGAAATATTTGAGGAACTAAAGGAAATTATTCAGACAATTAAAGGAGAGGAAAACTTAATTGTTATGGGAGACTGGAATTCGGTAGTAGGACAAGGAACGGAAGATAGTAGGTGAATATGGTCCGGTCAAAAGGAATGAAGAGAAAGCCGCCTGGTAGAATTTTGCACGGAACATAATTTAGTTATAACAAACACCTGGTTCAAGAATCACAAAAGAAGGTTGTATACGTGGAAGAGACCAGGAGACACCGGGAGATACTAGATAGATTTTATAATGGTAAGACATAGATTTCGGAACTAGGTTTTACAGTGTAAGACATACCCAGGGGCAGATATAGACTCTGACCATAACTTGTTGGTTATGAACTGTGGACTGAAACTGAAGAAACTACAAAAAGGTAGGAAAATAAGGAGATGGGACTTGGATAAATTGAAGGAACCTGAGGCTCTTAAGAATTTCAGAGGGAACTTTAGGCAACAATTGACAGAAACAGGGGAAAATAAAACAGTAGAGGAGGAATGAGTAAAATTGAGAGATGAAATAGTGAAGGTAGCAGAGGACAAAATAGGTAGGAAGGCAAGACCTACAAAAAATCCTTGGATATCACAGGAGATACTAAATTTAATCGATGAAAGGAGAAAATATAAAAATGCAGTACATGAAACAGGCAAAATGGAGTACAGACGACTAAGAAATGAGATTGACAGGAAGTGCAAAATGGCTAAGCAGGAGTGGCTAGAAGGAAAATGCAAGGATGTAGAAGGATGTATAAATAGGGGGAAAATAGATACACCCTACAGGAAAATAAAAGAAACATTTGGAGATAAGAAAAATAGCTCTATGAATATCAAGGACACTGATGGAAAACCAGTTCTCAGCAAAGAAGGGAAAGCTGAAAGGTGGAAAGAGTACTTAGAGCAGCTCTACAAAGGAAATGAACTTAGAGACGATGTTGTAGAAAGGGAAGAGGAAGTAGATCAAGATGAAAAAGGAGATACTATACTGAGAGATGAATTTGACAGAGCCCTGAAAGACGTAATTCGAAACAAGGCCCCTGGAGTAGATGATATTCCCTCAGAGCTACTAAAGACTCTGGAAGCACCAGCCATGACAAACCTGTTTCACCTGGTGTGTAAGATGTATGAGACAGGCGAAGTACCCTCAGACTTTAAGAAAAATGTTATAACCCCCATTCCAAAGAAAAAAGGTGCAGATAGGTGTGAAAACTACAGAACCATCAGTTTAATAAGTCATGGTTGCAAAATATTAACACGAATTATATACAGAAGGATGGCAAAGCTGGTAGAAGCCGACCTCGGGGAAGATCAGTTTGGGTTCAGGAGAAATGTAGGAACTCGGGAGGCAATACTCACTTTACGGCTTATCCTAGAAGATAGATTAAGAAAAGGCAAACCTACATTTCTAGCTTTTGTAGATTTGGAGAAGGCTTTTGACAATGTTGATTGGAATAAACTCTTTCAAGTTCTGAAGCAAGCAGGAGTAAAATATATGGAGCGTAAGGTTATTTACACCTTGTACAAAAACCAGACAGCGGTTGTCAGAGTGTCAGAGTTGAAGGGCATGAAAGGGATGCAGTGGTTGGAAAGGGAGTAAGACAGGGTTGTAGTCTTTCTCGATTGTTATTCAATTAGTACATTGAGCAAGCTATAAAGGAAAGCAAGGAGAAATTTGGAGAAGGAATTAAAGTTCAGGGTGAAGAATTAAAAACATTGCGTTTTGCCGACGACATAGTAATTCTGTCAGATACAGCAAAGGACCTGGAAGAGCAATTGAACGGAATGGACAGTGTGCTGAAAGATGTATATAAGATGAACATTAACAAGAGCAAAACTAGGGTAATGGAGTGCAGTGTAAGAAAATCAGGTGATGCTGAAGGAATTAGATTGGGAAACGAAGCAATAAAGGAGGTAGATGAGTTTTGTTACTTGGGCAGTAAAATAACAAATGATGACCGCAGTACAGAGGATATAAAATTCAGAATGGCAATGGGTAGAAAAGCGTTTTTGAAAAAGAGAAAATGGTTAACATCGAATATTGATTTAAGCCTAAGGAAGTCCTTTCTGAATGCATTTGTATGGAGTGTTGCCTTGTATGGGAGTGAGACATGGACGATAAACAGTGCGGACTGGAAGAGGATGGAGGCTTTTGAAATGTGGTGCTACAGAAGAAAGCTGAGGATTAGGTGGTTGGACCGCGTAACTAATGAGGAGGTACTGAACAGAATTGGGGAGAAAAGAAATTTCTGGCATACCTTGATTAAAAGAAAGGATAGATTGGTAGGACACATTCTTAGACATCAAGGAATTGTGAATTCAGCATTGGAGGGAAGTGTGTGGGGTAAAAATCGCAGAGGAAGACCAAGAGATGGATACAGTAAGCAGATTCAGACAGATGTAGGTTGCCGTTCTTATGTGGAGATGAAGAGGCTTGCTCAGGATAGGGTATTGTGGAGAGCTGCATCAAACCAGTCTCCGGACTGAAGACCACAACAACAACTGTATCAGCAGATGTGTTGTTGCAGATAATTTTGACTACATACCTCATTTTAGATAATTTTGAATTTAACACTGCAATATGACTGCTCCATTTGAGATTTTCTTGAATGTGACTCCCAAGAAATTTTGTTTCAGAAGCAGCACTAATATTTTGGTTATCCATACATACTTTTGGTTGTACAACATTTTTATTCTGATCTGTATGGAAATTTATGAGTACTGTTTTCTGAGGATTTACTATTAGTTTATTTCTGCTATACCATTCATACACATCATTTGCAATGTCCTTTGCAGATGCAGTAAAATTTTCTTCGTTATTCGCTTCAATCAGTAGACTAGTGTCATTTGCAAACAGTACTGGCTCTGAACCACTAACGTGTAGAGGGAAATCGTTAATGAACACCAAGAAAAGAAATGTACCTAAAATTGAGCCCTGTGGAAAGCTATGACTCACAATGCACGGTTCTGAAAGGTGTGTCTGGAGTTCATTTTCGTCAATATGCTTTATTTCGTTTATCTTTGAGCGATTTTCCAAATATGATTTAATCCACTCATTTGGAACACCTCTCACACATAACGCTCAAGCTTTCTCAAGAGTAAAGAATGATCGATGACATCGAAAGCTTTTGTAAGGTCTAAGAATAAACCCGAGATTTTTTTATGATTGTCCAGTGCATTTAATACACGACTTATCAGACTGAAAGTGGCTGTTTCTGTTGAGCACTGAGGTCTGAAGCCATGTTGACATTTTTATTATTTATTTTTGGCGAAGAATAAAGTTAGTTGTGAAAGGAAGAGTTATTCGATAATTTTTGAAAATCCTGACAGTAGTGACACTGGCCTATAGTTACTCATACATGTCTTATCTCCTTTTTTATACAGTGGTACAACTTTCGCTCGTTTTAGCTGCTTAGGGAAAACACCACTTGATAAAGGACAAGAGAGGGGGGGGGGAGTGAAAGATTTGCTGATATTTTACGAATGTAGTCTGGGACATCATCTAAACCAGCTGAATAATTACCCTTCAGTGTATTAATAGTATTTAGAAGTTCAGATGGGCCTACTGGATTCAAAAACATGAATACATTATTTACTCCAGTATGAGAATGTTCGTCTAATGATGTAGTGGGTGGGTTTCTAAATTTTTATTTTACTAGTGTATCAGCAATAGTTGCAAAGTTTTTTTTTTTTTTTTTTTTTTTTTTTTTTACCCGTAAGATCCCGCACAGCTTTCCACATGGTTTTGGTTTTGTTTGATGATGACTCCATAATTTATTTATCATTTGCCTAAATTTTTACATCTTTTATTACTTGTCTTAAAACTGACTTGTATTTTTTGAAATAATTCTGGAAGTCAGGATTTTTGTTTATTTTTGAGAGCATGAAGAGTTCTCTTTTCCTTCTACAAGAGACCCGAATAGCTGGTGTAATCCAATTATTGAACCTATCTGTTCTGGAAATAACTTTCTTTTTTGGGAATGCTATATTACAATTGTGCCTGAAAGCATTCAAAAACATTTCCATCTTTTGATCAGTAGTAGGGGTTTCATAAACATTTGCCCAGGATAGTTTACTAATTAGGTAGTGGAAGTTTTCAATATTTTTCTGACTATAGCTGCTTTTATAGGTCATATTTTTTACACTGGCCGAAATGTGTTTAATAGGTATACGTAATACCTGTGATAAATGGTTGCTATAGCCAGTATTGAAGTTTTCTGAGGTGCAATTCTCCATGTTTACACATACGTGGTCAATCAAAGTGGCACTAGTTTTTGTTATATGGGTTGGAGAATTACAGTTGATGATTTCTTTTATTTCGTAGACTCGACGGGCAATCGATCATACAGTATTTGTTTGAAAGCTTGTTCCAGAGACTCTCACACAGATAGTGAAAGTTTAATGAATAAGCTAATTTGTGGTCCATGAGTTCGCAACTGATACGGCTAATTGATGTTGCCTCTGCGTTTCGCTTCTGATAACATCTTCTTACACATTGTAACGTAGTATAAGTTTATTATTCCATGATTTTTTTTCACAATCAAAAATTTAGAATAAATTATAACAGACAACTTACGAGTACTAGTATCACATATGTGAATCCAAAAATAATACATCTACACACACCCTTCAAAACCTAACCAAACAGATAGGCCTAATCTGGCGGAATTTCGTCTTTACATTAAAAACCATCGGCTGAGATTTGTTTGCATTATCCAAGAGTTCGATTTGTATAGGATAATTGACTGCCTTCTGCAACTGTAACAAGTTAGTATAATTAAGACCAGATGCGTTTCACTTTAAACGAAAATGCGTCTAGTCTTAATTAGATAACTTTTACTGTTACAAAAGACGGTCAGTTATCCAGTACAAACTGAACAACTGCAACTGCAGGAAAAGGGACCTACAAAACAAAGAAGAAACGTGTCCTAGAATTCGTCTGCAAACATGCTAAAACTGGATTTTATAAACGATGAAAGGTGCTACTACAACCAAAAGGCTGTCTCATATCTAACATTACTTCGAACTTACAAGTGACAGTAATTCGTGAAAACGTCTTATTAACACGATCGTTTTCAACAAAGCTGTTTATTGCCACAAATTCTGGATCAAACGCAACATTAAAGAGACATTATTGACGATTATCCTCGTTTCACTCCCTGTGTTCACTCCGTGTCCTTTAGCAGTATCTGAGAAGGCTTTAAACATCTCGTGCGATGGACCTGCAACTCTTTCATAAAGTCCGACAACTTCCGTAGTGTACTGCAAAAACTACCATAGTGTTCCAGTGCTAACATAGCATAGACTTGAAACGTTTACGCTGGTTCAACACAAAGACTTCAGAATAGGACAGACGTTTACTGGATGATGATTATGTAGCTCATAATCTGCAAAACATAACAAAAAAATCGAATTGACGCTACATTTTCTGCTTATGTACTTCTATACGCCTACCCATACGGTAAGGGATTCATAGAATCACTTTTAAGACTATTTCTCGAGCCTTTCAGTCTAAGCATGTAGACATCAAAATCATTTCGAGCGTTCCGTTCTCTTATTTACTTCAAGTTAAAAGAGGAAACGTCTTTGCGAGAAATGAAAAATACGTTGCAGCAAGGAAAAATTTTCTACTTTAACAATGAATAATTTCGTGCTTGCAGTAGACGATGGACATTCCAACTTGTCACTGTTATCTCCTATGCTACTGAAAATAGTCGGAAGTTTGGTACCAATTTTGGACTCTTGGAGTTCAAATTTCATGCTGCAATTCAGCTCACGGTTTTGGCCCACTTTAGGTTACGGTAGTAACACTGAAAGTGGGACTTTGGGACCGCCTTTTGACAGCTAGAAGTGTAAATGAAAATAACGGCTTAACTGTTCATCTGATACGAAAATTGAATACACGAATTTGTGGAGGAGAAAATTTTCGACTACCTTCCCCCCCCCCCCCCCCTCTCTCTCTCTCTTTCATACCTCGCACCGTTTGAGTGATATTTGCAAAAATAACGGCGATTTGACACTGTGTCTGTCTGTGACGTGGTCCCACTTTTTAGGTCGTTCCGTTCAAGCGATCGGCATGAAATTTTACAGACGTTCAATTGTTGGCCGAAAACAACCAGAACTTCCTTTTTGCAAATGTTTCGGACAAAAAAATAGGTTACTAACACTAAATATAGGCTGTGTTGGACTTTGGACAACACGAAATTTAATTCCAAATAACGCCTTAACCCTTCATCTGAAACGAAAACCGAATAAACGTATTTGTAGGAGAGAAAATTCTCTACAACTTTGCTCTGTTATGTTTTCTCCATAACTCGCACTGTTCCAGACTTATTTGCAATAGTAACTGCGATATCACACTGTCACTTGATTTTACGTGAATCAGTACAGACAAAGATAATGAAAAATAGGACTGGACTAACTACTACGACAAGGCAGGTGAAAATGTTTTAAACTAAACAGATAATTACAATACGGAAAGGATATTGAAATAGTAGTTTAATGAAGTACAAGTTCAAGAAAAGAGTTTGTTGTTATCAAATAATTTTGACTGTGTGTTAAAGTACGGTCGTAGGGAATATTACGTGTTGCGTGTGTAGATATTATGAGAAAAGTAGAGTCTTTATCGTATCATCCATAATCGTTTTAAGACCAGAAATGATTTACAACCTGATTTGTTCAACAGGAACACTGCGGCACGTTTCTCAGTCGTAAATGATCTTTAACGGGTCCGACTAGGGCCTCACTCTTCGCTGGTGGACGGAAGATAACCTTGATTTTATTTTTCCGAAGCAATGTACCGATTTTAGAAGGACATTTCCGGCGGAAGGAGGGAATGCAGTTAATCTGTACTCGTCATCAGCGTCCTCGGTAGTTCTTCTTCTTATTATAGTCGCGTATGGCCTTCTTTATTTGACGAGAAGCATAGCATTTCTCTTTAAACACCTTCTCCAGGGGTTCTGATTCTGCATGGAGGTTTTCATTGTCGGATATTACGTGCGCCCGATGTATTAGATTTATAAGAAAACCATCGATATGTGAGGCGTGATGGCAGCTAGACGCCTGTAAATATGGATTTGTGTGCGTGGGTTTCTTCCGTAATATGTTCGATTGTGAACTTTGCACAGAATTCTGAAAATAACGTTGGTCGAATTAGCTGTGGTGGCTCTTCCTCCCAAGATTGCTCCTAGCGCTACTTAAGAGTTAAAATATAATTACAGTAATTACAGTACTTGCGAACAGTGTCAACGTCAGCTCACTTCTTCTGCCAGAGTGAAGTTTCGCATTTATAAGATGCTAGACTTGTATTTGGGAAAGCACCAGTAGCTATCTCTCTCTTACAGTCCAATGTGTAATGTTTTCCTCAGTCACTTAAGGCGAATGTCGGGATGTTTCCATTTAACGTGTACGTCCGATTTCCACCCCTGTCTTCCTGATTCAGTCTTGTTCTCGGCTAGTAATTATCCTGATTGGGTGAAAAAGTTGATTTTTTTTTCCCTTGAGCGAATCACGTTTGTATTCTCGGGGGCAGAACATTACAGCGAAGTAACTTTGCGTATCTAAACGACGGGAAAGCAAATTTTAGTTACAATCGGAATTTAGCAAATTTGATACAGCGGAATTACATAGTTCGGAACAGACAATAATTTACTTTGTATCTTGTGTATTCTCTTTCTGAAATATTCTCGAAAATATTGGCATAGTAGAGATATTGAATATTAAACTAAGACATTCTAAGTGATAGTCATCCTATGTCAAACTTGACCAATATAGGATATATAGCGGAAAACCTGGTGTCGCCTCAATAGTTATTTATTCTAGTTATTAGTTGGGCCATCTCTCCGTCCACTTTCCCCTCACTGTCCACCTTCTCTATCCTTGACCGAACGAGGTGCCGCAGTGGTAAGACACTGGACTCGCATTCAGCAGGACGGTAGTTCAAATCCACTTCCGGCCATCCAGATTTAGGTTTTTTCCTAAATCATTCTAGTCAAATGCCGGAGTGGTTCCTTTGAAAGAGCACGGCCATTTTCCTTCCATATACTTACCAAAAAATCCAGTGACCACGAAGTCGACGGAAGGTCCTCCTCCTCTTTCTTTCTCTCTCTGTCCATCTCCTTCTACCCTTTTATCTCCCCATCTCCACCTTCCCCTTTCTCTGCTAATTACTCCTCGTCTTTCTGTCGAACTGTCCATCCACCTCCTCAGTCCATGACCTCCCGCCCTCTGTTAAAAATTATATCTCTGTTAACTATCCCGGTAATCATGAAGTGTTATCTAAGTTTATTGTGAAGTGCTCTCCGCCAGGCACTGTATGGAGTCTTCGGCAGACGGTGACATTTGTCCTGTTTTGAAGATCAAGTATGCAAAATTTAATCAAGATCGGAATAAAACTGCAGACTTTATCGAAGGCCTTAGTTGAATACCGTCCGTCATTACTCCATACGAAATTTTATGTAGCATAACACCACATCGCGACCATAGCATTAGAATCATTATATTCCAACATTTTTGATCGTTTCGTAATTTTAATTATTCGTTAAGAGGCAGAAATTTCTCATTTTTCAAAATTTTTAGTAAATTCAAATTATATCAGCGTAATTCAGAATAATAGTATCCAGGGAATAAGTAGGTCAAAACATCTCGTATATCAGAGATCATTTGTCAGATTGCCATTATAAATAGTACCCGCAGTTGCGTTACTCGCTCTCTATGTGATTAACGCTGTATGTGATTAGCTCTCAGTATTCACTGCTTAACTGCAAAATATCATACGCGGATTATTTCCAAGATAGAAAGGAGTCCGATAAATTATTTATTTCTTAATATAAACTTTCATATCGTGTTCAAACGCTAAAGCGTGCAATATCTTTGGACTTTGATCGGGATAGGCTAGGAAGGAAGAATTAGAAACTTCTGCCTCCCGTTAATAAACTGATTAATTTCTTGATAATGGAATTCGAACTTATTTGCAAGTTTTAAGGAAATAAAAAAAAAATATCTGGAAGAATTGAAGTTCATAGTCAATGTAATAGGATCCAGAGACTTTAATGTAAATGAGACTTTTACGAAAATAGTCACGAATTGTGAACTTACGAAGTGTTTTCTGTGAAAGTCATTTTGGTTGTAACTATTAATTTCAAAATAGAGAATCTGTGAAACTTTAAAAAAGTCTTAAACAGTTATTGAAGTATTTAGTTCCCTTATATGGTCCAAGATTATTCTAGAGGTGAACATATAATAATATTTGTGAAGTTCGTAAGAAATCAGTTAATGTGTGAAAGAAAAATATCTAACAGCTTTGGTTAGGAGAGACTTTAAATAAAAAAATTTTAAAGAATAATTCGATAGAAAAAGGAATTATGCACAAATAATATCTTTTGTGACTGGCTTCAAACGGTCTCAACTACCGGGACTCAATGATTCAAGTTTTTTCGGTTTATTAAATATCAGCCCCTGAGAAACGGAATTTCATGCTGAAACATTACAAAAAGTCTTTAAGTTTAAATTACGCACAGAACCAATATTTACAGTGTGAAAAATTCAAGAAAGATATAATTTTATTAATTATGAAAAAGTACGAGTACTACCAACTTAAATTTCATACTGGGATGACAAATAAAATTTAGAACCAATACATCCATTACAAACTGTGAAAGTCAAGCCGAAATCTACAGCATACAAGTCACAAACTAAAGCCAAATACAAGTCAACCAAACGAAGCTGAGTCACAGTAGACAGTGGCCTTCCTCTTGTTTTGAAGATCAGTGTGCAAAATTTAGTGAAGTTCGGAACAAAACTGTAGATTTGTACGCAATACAAACACACGGACACACTATATATAAAGAAGCTGGGTGAGCAGAGTTGATGTGCTCTGCAGCTAACGTTTTGCACCCACTGAAGGACTTCCTCTTCCTAGAATTCCTGTGGCTGTGATAGAAGATAGTCCTTCACCGTGTCCTATTTTGTTGGTCAAGTTGAAACGTTTTTCTTTTCTATTATTATTATTATTTTAATTGAAAGTGTGGCATACATATGTATGTCACTTCTACATCTACATTGGATACTCTGAAAATCACATTTAAGTGCCTGGCAGAGGCTTCATCGAACCACCGTTAAACTATTTATCTCCCATTCCATTCTCGAAAAGCGCGCGGGAAGAAAGAAAACCTGAATTTCACCGTTCGCATTCTGATTTCTCGTATTTTATTCTGATGATCATTTCTGCCTATGTACGTGGAAGTCAACAATATATTTTCGCATTCGGAGGAGAATGTTGGTGATTGGAGTTCCGTAAGTAGACCACGCCGCAGCGATAAGCGCCATTGTTGTAATGATTCCTATCCCAGATCCTGTATCATTTCCGTCACACTGTCTCTCCTGTAGAGTGACAATACAAAACGAGCTGCTCTTCTTTGGACTCTTCCGATGTCCTCCGCCAAACCCACCTGATAAGGATCCCACACTGGGCAGCAGTACTCCAAATAAGGACGGACAAGCGTAGTGTATGCAGTTTCTTTTGTAGTTCTGTTGCATCTTTTAAGGGTTCTGCCAATAAAACGCAGTCTCTGGTTCGCCTTTCCCACGACTTTATCTACATGTTCTTTCCAATTTGAGCCTGAAGTAATAGTAATTCCTAGGTATTTTGTCGAGTTTACGGCCTTTACTTTTAATCGATTTATCTGGTAAACAAAGTTTAACGGATTTCTTTTCGTACTCATGTGGACGACTTCACACTTCTCATTATTTAGAGACAATTGCCAATTTTTACACCATAGTGATATTTTATTCATATAGTTCTGCAGTTGGTTTTGATCTTCCAGATGATTTTACTAGACGGTAAATGACGGCGTCATCTGCAAACTAAGAGAGCTACTTAGATTTTCCCCTAAATCGTTTATGTAAATAAAGAACAGCAGAGGACCAATAACACAACCCTGTGGAACGCACGATATCACCTCTGTTTTAGTCAATGCCTTACCATCTGTGTCCTCTCTGACAGGAAATCCCCTATCCAATCGCAAAGTTGGGGCGATATACCATAACCACGCAAGTCACATGGTGACTTGCCCGTGCTGTAAGGCAGATAGTCTTCGCTGCTCCCCTTAAACGAAGTCATTACGGTTTGTATGAGTTTGGTGAACGTAGTCATTACGGTTTGTGTGAGTTTGGTGGCGTGTGGACGCGCATTATCGCGGAGCTGAATCACTCCACTTGCGAGCTGCGCAGGCTGTTTGCTCTCGGCGGATTGCGTAGGCTGGAGTGTCTCACAGCGCACGTCACTGCTAACGGTGTTTCCGCGCCCGAGGAATTGAATGAGCACCGGAAGTCGAGGACACAGCAGGGAGGTGACGACGCACTTAAGCGGGTCCAAACGTTTCTGCCCACGTTATTCCAAAGCGGCGTATGCAAATTACAACCGGTTTGGTTGTTACGACGAACACTCCTTATATCAAAGCTACGGCTTTCTGTCATAGACCCGCATTAGTTTTGAGCACTGCTCATTTACATTGTACAGTTTTTGCTAAAGAGAAGACAGCCTCAGAAATCGATCAACTTTCGTAATGGGATACCAGTAATAATGCCAATAATTATTTACTTAATAAATATTTGATAATTGTAATTCGTTAATATTGAATTACTATGCAACTCTGTGCAATGGCTCATTGTAAGGTTTCATTCGTCCTATTTATGTATGAGTCCCAAACAAAATCTTCCTAAGCTAAGAGACAGTTACACATAATTTTATGCATATCTCTCTCCCATCGTTCATCTTGTTATATGCTACCTGTCTTCATGAGTTGAATATTTACCTCGTCTTACCGTTGCGACTGGGTACTCTTCCTGCTGCCCAATGGTCAATTAACCTTAGAAAGGAAAGTAGTGTACGTTATCGTTCACTGAATCGTGAAAAACTTCCTTATATGTATTATTGTATTTTAACTTCTTGGGCAATCCTTTTTCTGAAACAGAGAATGGAAATCAGCAAAACATTTGCCAAAACTAATCGATTACTGCCAAAATGCATAGTCTGTCCAGAGGGTCGACTTTCTTCTGTGAACTTTTTGAGACGAATTGCTCTACTGTAGCGCCCCTGACGTGCCCTTTCCGTACTGAGACTCGTCTGTCTCGATTGGTCGTTACCCATTGATCTCTATAGTATACAAACTGGATGTATAACTCTGGCGTCTGGCCATAGAACTACAGCGTGTTTGCACATTCAGGTATTTTCCACATATTTTCGCATTGTCCGCTATTTTTAAATGTTCAAATGTTTGAAGAGTCTATGGGACTTAACTACGGTGTCATCAGTCCCTAAACTTACAAACTACTTATGAACTACTTACAACTAAGGACGGCACAAATATCCATGCTCGAGGGCGGATTCGAACCCCCGACCATAGTGGCCGTGCAGACCGTGACTGGAGCGCCTCAGTCTCCTCGGCCACCGCGGCCGGCGCTATTTTTAAATTTGGCATACGAATCTCTATCAATTATTAAGTGACATAGAATTGCTTGCTAACCTCTTGATTTGAAATTTATGTCAATAAGCGATGTAACAGGTTAATGTGGAAGCGTAATAGAAACGTATTTTATTCTCGTTTTCTTCTAATGCTTCATGGCAACCATATTTGAATTTGGCGAGAAACTAAATATGAAAATCTATGGCTGGCAGAAGACAACTGAAGTTCAACATCCAGGTAGTATAGAGATCACTGTCGTTACCGCATAATGAGAGACTCCAGTCTACTCCCATGCATACTCGCCACTCTTCTGCAGTGAATAGTTCTGACCAGAAACTGTAAGATAAGGACACACGTCCATTTATATACAAATTGGTTAGTTAACATAAAACAGAATAAAGAAGTTGTCTTCGCCTAGAATACAACATTTTGGAGTACATTTCATCATCGTAGGAACTATAGTAGTAAGCGAGGATACATGTATGTACTAGAAACGTAGAAGAAGATGAGTTATAGTAATATTGATCTCGGGTATGCAGCCGGATACTGTCGTCAACCAGACACGATATTTCAACAGACCAACTGGCTGCCACCTACAGGTGAGAGCGCAGAGCACTAACTCGCCGAAAACTGATAAAGAACAAGAAACAGCAGCCTCTTTATACACTGCTGACGACCCACCGCGCGTGCGCGAAACCAAAGTAGAAGCCACCTAGGCGCAATGGAAACAGTAGCGCGCCGTTGGAGAAAAACGGCAAGAACGATGGGTCGAAAACAAGGCTAGTTTAAAGAAACAGCAGGTCGAAATGAAGACCGTTGTTGCTTGATGTCAGATAAAATCGGGTTCCAAGTTTTACTTAGTGGAAAACCCTTGTCCCTATTAATAATTTTATCGGCCATATCAATTTCCATTGATTCTTTGAGAGCACATTCCCAGTAGCGGGAAGCAGCAGCAATCAGTTTAGATTCATCGTATAACATCTTGTGTCCCTCATTCAAACAATGTTCAGCAACAGCCGACTTTTCAGGTTGGAGCAAACGAGTATGACGGTGGTGTTCCACACACCGATCCTGAACTGTGCGGATCGTTTGGCCAATGTAAGTTTTACCACAATAACAAGGAATACTATAAACACCGGGTTTCCTCAGACCTAAATCATCTTTGACTGTCCCAAGGAGGGCCCTAGTCTTGGGGGGGGGGGGGGGGGCATAAGATGAGTTATATTCAAACAACGCAGTTATCCTGCGCCGAGTTTCCTATATTTTTAGTAAGTCAGCTACGAATAAAACAAACATTTACGAGTAGAATAAAAGTTTCAATAAAGGATGTGAAGACGATGAATATGCCTACTATTTCATTTGTTTCAGTCTCGTCACAACAGCAATATTCACTTTATATCTAACCACTAAACTTGGAAACTATTACCGAATGTTTAATCAACTGCAGGTGAGAACAGCCCAAAACCGCTCATGTCGTAAATAGATCTCATTCAACGGTGACTGATAGCAGATCTTCTTCTCTACAGCAGTGTTAATTCTTGCTCGGTGGTGGTCGTCACAGGAGGAAGTACTTGCACCGTAAAGTAACCTGGAGTTCAGTAATACTAAAACGTATCCCTACGTGAAATTTATAAATGTTAAAATTACGCAGTTCCTTGTGTAACATTTTTACAAATTGAATACATCATAATAGTGTGTTAGTGAATAATAAGTGCAAACTCTGAAAACTGTTTTCAGAAACTAGGTAAAAGAACATGATACACTAAATAATTCTGTAAAAATCAAAAATTTTCTTTATAGTGGAACAATTTTTAATGACCATAATCCGCTTCTGAGTCTTGTGTGGAAAGCGGGACACTCGTACCGAAAAATGTTTTTATGTTGGAAATCGTGTAAAAATAGGGTAATGTATTCCTTCCCGAAAAATATACAAAACACTACGCCCAACATTTTAAAAGAAAGCTGAAGCAAGGGAAAAAATATAAAACTTGTTTCCTTTGAGATAACATAGATTTGTCACGGTTCTTGAAGCAGGGAAGGGGGATGCCAGAATGTTTTTACTTGGAAGGAGGTTCCACATTCGAAAAGGTTGGAAAACACTGCTCTACACTATGAAAAAACTGCATCTGAACGATCGCCGAGTCACTATCACATACGTCGTTGGTGATGTTCGTATATAAAATGGTTCAAACAATGTAATTGTTTCAGAAATACTTTTGTTAAATGCAATTTGAATGGTTTCAGTAATTGAAATAGCTGTGATAGTTCTACGTTGCACATCCTATTCGGTTTCACCATAGTAATCCTGTTGCTTTTGCTAACATGGTTTATGCTGCTATTACAGCACTCTGCCAACATATTCTATACGTAATGTTGTTGTCGTCGTAAGTGTCATCGATATAAGATACATATAACTTTTTGCCTTACTCCTATGATTTCTTAGATCAAATAATTACATCGACAGTCATTTACATCCGTACTCTCTTCCAAATTATTTCTTTTAGTGACATATTCCTTTTACAGCAGTGAGTTAATTGAGCAATGTCGAGACTTCTTTTTAATTTATATAAAACGGTTTATGAGTTTACTCTCGAATTTTCCTTGTGTTTTGACAATTCTAGTAAACTATATGGCATATTTTCGCATTACCTACTGAAGCGTCCCGTAGTGGGATGGCTGATGTTTTTATAAATTACAGCCTTTTGACTAGGAGCAGTAATATTAACCAACAGTTATTTTTGTTTTGCACGTTTAACATAACCTGTAATGACATCAGAGACGACGAAATACTTACCAATCCGTAAACAAAATGTTCAAATGTTTGTTAAGCTTATGGGACTTAACTGCAGGGTCAACAATCCCTAAACTTACAAACTACTAATGAACTAACTCATACTAAAGACAGCACAAACATCCATGCCCGTAGGAGGATTCGAACCTCCGATGCGGGAGGCCGCGCGATCCGCAATGTGGTGCTCCAGACCGCTCGGCTACACCCGCGCGGCCCGTAAACATATCATCCTCCTATTATGCATGTTTTCCCTATGTAGTATGTCTCAACAAATATATGAGGGACATTCGATAATTAAAGAGACAAATTGGTCTGGAGTAAAAACCTATTTGTAGAAAACAATATTTTCTACTTTTGAACATAATCCCCTTGAACATTTATGCAGTTGTTTCAACGGGCTTGGAGCTATTTTATTACGGCTTCAAAGAACTCTTTTTGTTTGAACCAATTCCCGACAAACGCCTTCGTTGTCCTGGAACATTTTCCCACGTAATGCCTCCCTCAGTACACCAAAAGAAAATCACTCGGTGCTAAATCAGGACTGTAAGGAGGGACGAGACTGTACTTTCCAGACTATTTTGTCGATGGTTTCACGAGTTAGTTGAGCAATATGAGGTCTTTCTGGAGAAACACATCTCTCTTCTAAGATCCAAGACGTTTCTGTCTCATGGTTGGTTACACCCCGTTTAAAAGCAAATCCCCGTAGTTTGGGTTGTTTGTTGTACGCCGCTCTTAGAGATAAGCACCATAAATAAATAAATAAAAACCTGGACCTTCAGCGTCCCAAAACACCGTCAACATGACTTTTACTACTGATGGTTGAGTTTTGAATTTTTCTCGTCAGGTGAGTAGGTGTACTTTCACTCCAAGCTTTTACCTTTTTGACACTGACTCATAATAATGAACCCAAGTTTCAACACAAGTTAAAATTTTATTGAGGAAGTTCTCACCTCCTCTTTCAAAACGTTCCCTTAGCTCTGTACACACTCTCAACTCTCGTTTCGTTGTGTAGCCGCTTTAACTCCTTTGGGACGCATCCTGCACATGTTGTGCGGTACTTGGTCGGTAGGAATAGTGTAATCCATTCGACTTTCAAGTGAGGGAGTTGAAGCTGCAACTTGTCGGCCAGGACGGTGTTCGTCACTACGTCGTGATCATTTTTGAACTGTCGTCCTTTAAGATCGTCTCACAATGGAAATCTCCCATACTGTTACCATATCACTGTGCTGTGACAATGGAGGAAAACTGATGCACTTCAAGTATGTGCTCACGTTACTCTCACAATTCGGCAAATAATACTTATTCAGGACTATTGCATTTATGAATTTATTGAATGATACTATTTGTTCACTAGAACACCTTTTGTGGTTTTAACAATAATAACACTTTTATGCCCAACGCGCACCTAATGGTCCCTAAAATCTTATTACTTTTGATATATCAAAATACAGACTTTGGTTTTTATTAAGCATTTTAATCAGTTATGGTGAACCTAATGGTACAACCCATTCTTACTTCAGATTCAGGGGAGATACAACACGCTCCCAACGTTCAATCTAATAAAGCATCTAGGAAGTAAACTTTGTTTAATCAACAGTGATTTTAACCCTATAGACGCCCACTTAATGATGTCACAAACAAACTTATTTACGTTTTAAGAACTTAAAGGAGGGGCCCTACAAAACTCGGCACCCAACATGAACATTGGGGTGTCGTAATAAGTCTTTTCATCTCTTGCACTAAGGGAGGTACCTGAAGATGTACCTTTAACGGTGCGAAACTGGTTGTGCCCCAATAAAGGTATATATATATATATATATATATATATATATATATATATATATATATATATATATATATATATATAAAATACAGCTCAGGCAAATTATGAAAATTCATTGAAAGGAATTCTGGCATGATTACCTTCTGGAATTCCTTAACAATAACTTACGTAAGTATACATCCTCCAGAATGTGCTATACGTGAAAATCTAACATAATCAGCACAAGATAGCAAAAACATCCTATCATGACAGCGGCCTAAACTAGAGAGAGCAATATTTTTGACCGGACTCCTGGTTGCCAGCTCAGGCAGTCGACGACTAAGTCACATTCACTTTTTATCATAGTTCTTTATTTCTATCTTCTTTCCTTTTAAAATAACTCTTTGCTACTGGCGTTATGAAATTAATGAAAAATTTTAAAATATCATTTACAATATTTGGCTGTAGTTTTACACATTAACATTTTACATTAAACTATTGCTCATTCCCCGTAATATTTTGCCGATCCTTTTTACTGCAGAATGATAACACTATATTGATTCCACCAAAAGCAGCTCAACTTGAAACGCTCTGTTGCTTCATTGTGCATACCATCATGTAGTCGGAAGTGTGCTTCTCGCAGTTCCTCTTCTCTCGTGGCAGCTCTGAACTTTATGGAGTGAGACAGGGTAATAATTTATGATAAATAACGGTCGCTATGAATTTTTAACATCACTTGATTACAGTTTTGGGCGTATATAGGACGGCGGCGGCTGCTATGACTCATCCAGCTAAAGAGGAACTTGGATAGATCACTTGGCCGTTCTTCGTTACGTTTTGCCTTGCGTCAAGAATCTGTTACTATTTGAAATTTCCTGTTTTTTTAACATTATATTAATATACTTGAATTTGAAACAAGCTTTCCTTCCATTAACGGAAAATGTTGGTAGTTGAAGAAACTGACGCCGTTTCATTTTATGGAATAATGGCTCTTTCAGAAGGAATAGTAAATATTTGAGGTGGTACTAGTATAGACGAATGGCAATAAAAATGCGGTATAACATGTATCCAACATTTATTGGTTACAAAGATACCGCTGAGTTCAGTCATTTTCGTTTCGTGTGTTGGTACACCGGTTGCTATGTCACCAGCTGAATGTTGATATCCACGTTGTGACTGTTACCAACATTATTGAGCAGGGAGGGGAGGGGGGGCGAGGAGTCCTGCCCCCTCCCCGACATAATAATACAAAGAAAAAAGTAAGAATGATATCTTAATTATTTTAATGAATCATGTGTGAAGGTATCATCGTACATCTCTGTATTGGTGAGGGGAGTGAAACGATAGTGGTGTGAATTTCGTGCCAGTTTCTTCTAGACAGCTATATTTATAATGAAGTTGGGCAAGTATACTACTCTTCATGTAGCGTGTAAACATGCCGCACATACAGTATTTACACTTGCTGATTATGCTGATATGGTATTTGTGTATGGGTTTTGTAGAAAATACAGCATATGGTTTCCTAACCGTAGACTAGCAGATTTAACAGTGTTTACTCGTGTGTTCAATACAATGCGTGACAACAGTGCCCATGTTGCACCTGAACGTGTAATTAATCAGACTGTGGATGAAGCAGAATGCGTTATTCAGCCGATAGAACACAGTACTTCAACAAGCACACGTAGTATTTTTGCACTTCCGGGGTGGAGTGTCCGAGCGTTCTAAACTCAAAAGCGCCTCGCTGCGGAGAGCGCGGTTGCTCGCTGGCAGAAGTTCTCCCTGGGACATAGGTGTATGTGTGTTATCCTTAGTGTAAGTTAAAGTAGTTTGAAAGCCTAGGGACTGATAACCCGAGAATTAAGTCCCATAGATTTACAAACTTTTGAACATTTGATTTCTGCGCTTATCGGAGTTCGACATACAAGTGTATGTCATACAATACGTATGCGCGGGTTCTATCTGTATCATTTACAGCTCATTCAGTACCTCCGAGCTGGAGATAGACGACTGAAATTTTGTTGTTTGATACTTGAAAACTTATCCAGTTTTACTCTTCACTCATGAAGCCACTTCCACTCATAATTCACATGCCATTGAACAGACACGTTTTCAAGGTAGCTGCTCCGTAAATGTATGTTGTGGTTTGATAATCAGACGATTGGGCCTGATGTGTTACCTCATCGTCTTACAGGGTCCCGTTACCTACACTTTCTTGAAAATGAGCTTCCAGCATTGTTGGTAGAGATTCCTTTGGCTACAAGAATGCTACAGCATGACGGGGCTCCTGCACATTCTAGACCTAATATTCCAAGGAAAATGGATAGGTTTCTTGGCCACCAAGGTTCTAAAGACGGCCTCAGAAGAGTTACATGTGGTGTTATCAACAGAATTCAAAACTGGGTCAAAGTTAGTGGTGGAATTTTTGAAAATCAACTTCAAACGTCTTCATTTGCCTTTGATTTAACTCTGTACTCAATAAAAATTGGTCACCTGTTATAGGTTAGTTTTGTTGCCATTCTTCTATACCACCTTAAATATTTACTACTACCAACCCGCTCAGCTTCGCACGGGTGGAATTTACACTGACGTTAGTTCAGACATTAAACTCTCTTCGGGGCTCCGCTCTATTGTATAATGCTCGGAAACACCGCTATAATCGCCTACCGACATGATTATTGCGCCTCGACCGCAGTTATTAATCGTTACATAATATTTGTTATTGAAACTTTCATGTTGTAAAGATGGAAGGAAGTAAACAGGAAAAAGTTATATTGAAACTTCTCGCAACACTAAAAAAGAGGCGGCCGCGGTGACCGAGGGGACTGAGGCGCTCCAGTCACGGTCTGCAGGGGCCACTAGGGTCGGGGGTTCGAATCCCCCCTCGGGCATGGATATTTCTGCCGTCCTTAGTTGTAAGTAGTTCATAAGTAGTTTGTAAGTTTAGGGACTGATGACCCCGTAGTTAAGTCCCATAGCCTCTACAAACATTTGAACATTTTTGAACTAAAAAAGATTTGCTTCTAGAAATCATTTTGGGGCCATGTAAGGAAACAATAGAAAGGAAGGAAAACGGATTAAGTTACTAGTCCTAGAAGGTGTGGAAAGAAGTCGTATTGATTTTTATGCGTACAATATCGGAATAGATAGATATTGAAATTGTGTTATGAGAATTTTACGAAAAGGACCACGAAAGCACTTGCACATGAACAGATATTATTGTCAATAAATATCTTGATCCGATCCTTACCAAACTTCACAGGATCACCAGCTGGACTAATCTGAAGATTTCCTGAAGATTTCATCGAAATTTCCCCAGCCGTCTTGGAGTCTATAAGGAACATACATACAATTTTATAGATAAGATTTCTCCTGAAAGGACCTGTATTCCACATGATGAACCTCCGTCAGTGTTCTGCAATAGCAGATTCCCTCGGGTGTCTTTAGTATTGCTTACGCTCACAATCAGTACATCAATGTTCAATGTTTGTTAAGCTTATGGGACTTAACTACGGGGTCATCAGTCCTTAAACTTACAAACTACTTATGAACTACTTACGAACTAGGACGGCACAAATATCCATGCCCGAGGGGGGATTCGAACCCCCGACCGTAGTGGCCGTGCTGACCGTGACTTGAGCGCCTCAGTCACCTCGGCCACCGCGGCCGGCAATCAGTACATCGGATGCTATGCAAACCGAAATATTAAATTGACTTTCACAGCGCCGTCATGCTACATTTCTACCTTGAATATCTCGAAATATCGGCGGTTGTCGAAAATGTTACCCAGCTGCATTCCCGTAAGTTGTTTGAACCACTGTACAATCTGGTAGAAACTTATGTGGCACGAATTTCTGGTTAATGACAATTCGCCACATACTTCATTGTTCGCAACATCAAATCAAACTGACGAACTTGGAGTTGCGGACTGAAAGTAGAAACAGTTATGTTACTTGTACCCATGGGCGTAATCAGAGGGGTGATTCTAGGTTTTCAAACCCCTACCGAAATGTTAACGAAGCTAAGGAATATATAGATGTTGTGTTTGCCTCTGTAACTTATAAAATAATAGGTGACGGGAAATTTTAATGCGGTAGGTCAACACAAGAAATGTTACACTTTCTGTGGAGCTATGAACATAGTTTATTGTATCATTTTCCAAATATTTACAGCACAAAGATATAATCTTTTAAATGGAACAATAGTTTTATCGTGCATTGGAATCGTTGAAACCAGCTGGGTCGAAATCAATTTAAACTACATTCCTATCACTGTTAGTTTGGGAGCTACAACCCTTCAAAGTTTCAGGGGCAGATACCACAAATGCTGCGCATAATGCAATGCGTCTTCTAAATGTGGTGCGGCCGAGTTGTAACGTCGCCGGTGTCACGGAGCGAGAAGCTTCCTCGATGCGCCGTTAGACTGCCGACTGTCGCCGCACACAGCCATATACCCGACAGTTGGAGCCACACAAACACCCGGGGCTCAATATACCACAGTTACTGACATCGGATGACGATGGCATACACGAACAACGAGTACGTTGACATGTTGCTAATGCTCGGCGAGTCCCGACACGATGCCACTGAAGCAGCCACGGCGTATGCCGTGAGATATCCTAGGCGAAGAGCCCCGGCAGCCATTACGTTCTTACGTGCCGAACAACGACTTCGGGAAACAGGCAGCTTGGTAATGCGCCACAGTAACAGACGAAGACCTGCTAGAAGTGAGGAGACGGAGGTGTTTGTTTTAACTGCACTACACCACGATCCTCATGTCAGCTTACGAACCGTTGCTGCAGTCGCTGGTGTCAGTCTCACATCTGTGTGGCGTATAGTACACGGCCACAGGTTTCACCCATACCGCCCGTCACTGACCCAGGAGCTGCACGGGAACGATTTCCGTGCAAGACTGAAATTCTGTGAGTGGGCCTTGCGTAATTTCACGCTGGAGTCTTTACAAAGTGTTATGTTCTCTAATGAGTCCACGTTCACAAATTATGGTGCAGTGAACCGCCATAACATGCACTACTGGGTCGCAGACAAACCTCGGTGGGTACGACCTGTCGACCGTCAACGTAGGTGGTCTATGTACGTGCAGTGTGGAATCCTGGTTTCAACGATTCCAATGCACGATAGAAAAAACTATTGTTCCATTTAAAAAATTATATCTTTGTGCCGTAAATCTTTGGAAAATGATACAATAAACTATATTCATAGCTCCACAGAAAGTGTAACATTTCTTGTGTTGACCTAACGCATTAAAATTTCCCGTCACCTATTATTTTATAGGTTACAGAGGCAAACATACGTAGTGAAACACCCTGTATAATTATTCCTTAGCTTCGTTAACATTTCGGTATATATATTTCTTGGCTTCGTTAACATTTCGGTAGGGGTTTCAAAATCTAGAACACGCCTTTGATTACGTCCGTGGCTGCAAGTAACATAACTGTTTCTACTTTCAGTATATATAATCATTCTGTTGTTAAGGTTATTTCGTCCACGCTGCAGAAGATTCACTTGGAAGCCGTCACACATCCTCCATACAGTCCCGATTTCTCCCCATGCGATTTCCATACTTCTGGAGACCTGAACTGAGACATTTGGGTCATTGGTTTACTTGGAAGAGGTGCACTACTGAGGAGGTAGATGCTTAAGTAGGCGACTGCCAGCATTTTTCGATCAAGCAATTGGTCACCTTCTCTCACAGTATGCGGTATTAACTGTTATGTTGATTACTTTGGTAGTAATTAGCAGTTTACTTAGGTTTCTTAATTTATTTATTTGTTTACGTATGTCTCAACTTCATTTGACCCATCAATAAGATGGGTGTGACTTGCGTTATTTCCCTACATCTACATGGGATACTCTGCAAATCACATTTAAGTGCCTGGCAGAGGGTTCACCGAACCACCAGTATTCTATTTATCTCCCATTCCATTCTTGAATAGCGCGCGGGAAGAAAGAACACCTGAATCCCCTCCGTTCGAGCTCTGATTTCTCGTATTTTATTCTGATGATCATTTCTACCTATATAAGTGGGAGTCAACAATATATCTTCGCATTCGAAGGAGAATGTTGGCGATTGGAGTTTCGTAGCCCACGCCGCAGCGATAAGCGCCGTTGTTGTAATGATTCCCATCCCAGATACAGTATCATTTCCGTAACGCTGTCTCCCCTGTATCGTGACAATACGAAACGAGCTGCCCTTCTTTGGACTCTTTCGATGTCTTCCGTCAAACCTAACTGATAAGGATCCCATACTGGGCAGCAATACTCCAAAATTGGCCTGACGAGCGTAGCGTATGCAGTTTCTTTTGTATTTCTGTTGCATCTTTTAAGAGTTCTGCCGATAAAAAAAAGTCTCTTTATTGATAGATCTGAAGCATTGAATTAAAATTTGTGGTGCGGCTGGGAATCGAACCCGGACCTCCATGCTTTCTAGGCAGACTTCTTAACCGGTTTTTTTTTTTTTTTTTTTTTTTTTTTTTTTTTTAATAAACTTTTATTTACTCTATTGTACATTGTACTGTATACAGAGAACATCAATTATAACACCTTGGAATACTATGCACAAGTAAAATACTTTACACAGGTACTCATAATGATATACTCACACATAAACAATCATAAAAAAAAGAAAACATGTTGATTTACTCCTATTTTACAGTTCAATTTTTAAATAATTTAACCTTAGCATGTAGGCTCCACAAACACTTTCAGTTTTTTTCTTGTAGGTATCGATATAAACTTATATTCAATTAGTCCATGTATATATATTAACCTATCCCCATTCGTTCAAATACGATAATAAGCATGTTTCCATATTTGGATTTTTGGTCCATATACTTGCTAAGTTTTTTATATTCATCCTGCATGTACAGTTTGAAGTCAATGGTGGTGTCCGGTCCAAGATTGTTAACGACGTAGCTCACGTACTTTCCCAATAACCAGTATACTGCGTTATTTTTTTTCTCTGGAAAATATCTTGCATCTGGTCTACATATTATGGATGGAGATACGTATTCAGATGAAGTTCTTGTGAGGAGTGCTATTTGCGCTCTCACCCATTTCCAGTTATTTAAGTTTCCACCACAGGTAAATCTGTGTATAACTGTATCAAGAAGATTACATCGTTGGCATAGATCTGTTTGATTTATACCGATTCCACAGAGTCGTTCGTTGGTGGGAATTATATTATTGACGACTTTATACCAAGCTGTTATTACGTCCGAAGAGTGTCCTTTTAGATTAATATTTCGCCATACAGCATCCCAGTCCACATTTCTTGACCTATCTTCTATTTTATTCCTTCTTTCACATTTCTTTCTTTCATTCATAATAGCCCTTGCTGTTAGGTGACTTGACCACAAAAGTGTACGGTTGACATAACTCATTTCGATATAAAAGGTCCTCACGTGTTGTAAGCAAACATTGATGTTTCTTACATCGATTGGAGGTTGAAGACTTGACGGTTTAAGAACATCGAAAAGTTTACTTGTAATGCTTCCAGGTTGCTATTGTATAATGTTCATCGTCCGTTTAACGAAGAGTGCTGATGCTTTGGTAGTTATGTCTACAAGGCCTAATCCACCGTGACTGGGATCTAGAGTGGCTACTTTAGCAGTGACTCTAAATACTTCTCCTCTCCACAGAAAGTTTGTAACTTTTGACATAATTTTTTTAGCTATCATTTTTGGGAGCGGAAATACTTGTGCCGTATAATAAGCTTTTGATAGTATCCACAAATTTATATATTTTACTCTCTGAACTTGATTTATGTGACGTGATAAGTTATCCATTATGGCCCCTTGTACTTTATTCGCTGCGTCCTTCCAGTTTCTAGCTGCCATTTTCATCACATTTGCCATGAGCACTATTCCTAATGTTTTTTGTTGGCTGACTGAGGTTGCCCAATCAACATTTACATGGTCAAAGCCTCTCAGTTTCAGAATTTTACTTTTGTTAGCATTTATATTTGCTCCCGAAGCCTGACAGTATGTTCTAGTCACGTTTTCTAATGTACTTATTTCATTGCAACTTCGGACGACAACTCCTACATCATCAGCGTAAGCTCTGATTACTGTCTTATGGCCAGCCATTGTTATGCCTGTCAAATTTGCATGCACATTGCGAAGCAAGGGATCAAGTGAAATAGCGAATAAAAGCATGGAAAGAGGACTTCCCTGTGGAACACCTCTTTTTATTTCTATTTGTTTCGTTGTTTGTCCATTTACCGCTATTCTTGCATGTATCCCTGTTGCAACGTTTTTAATCACGCGGAGAGACCGCTCATGAAAACCCAGTTTTTGCATATTTTTAAGCAGGTATGTGTGATTGACGAGGTCAAATGCTTTATGGAAATCTAAAAAGATCAATGCAAATTTGATTCTAGTCACATCAGTTATTGAAATGATATCTCGATATTCAGCTATGTTTTGAAATATAGTCCTACCAACTACACAGTTTTGATGCACACTTATGATTTTGTTTGCAAACGAAGAAATTCTTCTATTCAGAAGTCTGGCGATTATTTTATAATCTGTATTAAGCAAAGAAATAGGTCGAAAATTATTTAACATTTTATTTTCTTTAGTTTTTGGGACAAGAACAATTTTAGCTTCTTTAAATTCTGTAGGTATTGTATGGCCCTGAAGAATCTCGTTTGCAATGGCTGTTATTTTCTCTCCTACAAGTGACCAATAACGTGCATAAAACTCGATAGGCAGCCCATCAGGTCCAGGAGATTTTCTTGGAGGTGAGGTTTTCACAACGTCATGGACTTCGTCTTCACTGACTTCTGAAAGAATTTCCTCATTGTCATTTTCGGTAAGCTGTGATGTGATAATTCCCAAGCAGTCAACAAGAGAGTCTTCATTTACAGGGTTGTCAGCATAGAGTTCTTCATAATAGTGATGAATCTCATTAATAATGTCCTTTTGTGATCTAAGGATCATTCCATTTGTAGTTCGGATTTCTTCAATAAGGGTACTCCTTCTATTTCTGGCGTGCTTTAGCAAATGATATAAAGAGGTCATTTCGTCTTCTGAAGCGGTTTTAGCCTTAGATTTTATTTTCAGCCCTTCCATCTGTTTGCGTTTTATGGTTAATAATTTAGCTTTAACTTTTTTTATATCCACTAAACGAAAGGAGGACTCTGATGCTTGATCATACAGGTTCCTCAACAGGCTGTATATACTTTGTTTTATATCATTGGTCCTTTGTGCGCTGTATTGCATAAGGACTCTTCTCAACTTTGGCTTCGCCATTCTATTCCACCACTCTAATATTGTGGAATATCTACCTATAGCACGCAGACATATCATCCATGCATGTGTTAACATTTCTTCTAATTCAGTTTCTTGTAACAATGAGACATTTAGATGCCACTGATTTCTAAAACGATGAATCGTTTGTACCATTAGATTCAAGCAAGCCTTTACACTGGAGTGATTTGAAAAATATACAGGAACAGTTTCAACAGTTAACAAAGATGATTCAAGATTCTTCGAAATGTAAAATCTGTCAAGTCTACTGCAGGAATTATGAGCAATATATGTATACTGTGCAAATGCGGGATGTTTGATCTCCCACACATCCTGTAAAATCATGTGTTTGACTAGTTGTTTTAATTCAGCAGAATAATTAAAATTTGGTTGCTGGTCCCTCTTATTAAGAACGCAATTGAAATCACCACCCATTATCAGATTCTGTGGATTTTTTCTTAGCAGATATATAAGTTCCTCACTAAAAAACTGCGTTCGGTCTGTTCTATGGGCACTGCCTGAAGGGGCATATATGTTGATTAAAGTCAAATCAAATAACTGTATGCTTATTCCTCTTCCTGATTCTAGACGTTCTACTGTTGTGACTGGAATACCTTCTCGTATCAAAATGGCAGTCCCAACACTCGTGTCGTGTGACACATTTATATATTCAACAAACCCTGTAATTGTCAGTTTGGGAATCACTACTTCCTGCAGAAGGGCAATATCGGTCCCTGATTCATATAAAAATTCCCTAAGTGCTGCTATTTTTAAATCTGATTGAATTCTGTTTATATTTATAGTGGTGATAGTATAGGCCTGAGGCATGATGTACTCACTTTTGTAGCCTGGTCTCTTTATCAGTTATGCAATGAAAAACAAAACAAAAACAGAAAAACTAACAGTTCTATGCATTATTCGCTGCATTCGCTGGATCTGGAGATTTGTCGTGTGTATCAAAACAGCATTGAGTTTCGTTAGATTCATCAGCTAAATCATTTTGTGATCCACGTCTGACGATATCATGTCTCACATTCTTTGATTTGGTTGTGTCTTTCCCAGGTTTAGATTTCACATGAGTGCATTGAACATTGAGATTAGACTGAGGCTTTGTTTTACGACGTGTGGCATCGTGAGGTTGCAATTCTACTTTGAGATTTTCTGTTTTTGAAATCTTCTCTTTGCCATTATCAATTGTTATGCCCTGTTTATCAACTAATGATTCAGTACCACTGACATATATCTCCTGAGGGCAAATTTCAGGAGTAGGGGGCACGTCAGGAAAACTTTGCTGAACAGTTTTATAGACAATTGAATGTTGTTCTGTACGACCCACTGCTTCTGCAGTTGGTTCGGGCACGTTACTTGATAAAACCCCACTTGCGGACTCGCTTTCTAACATAGTTTTCGAGACTTGAGTGTCGATTTCCATCGACACTACCTCTTTCTGAACCTCTTGCTGAATCTCTTGCTGTATCACCTCATCGCACTGTTTTTGCTTACGTACTGAATGAGGTGTGTCGGATAATTCCGCGTCTGAACAGCTGTCAGTATTTGCATGCGGTCTTTTTTTCGACTGAACATCACTATCATAACCAGAGTCAATAATAGGCTTCTTAACTAATGGTGGAAACTGAGACTTATCTTCGAGAGGGACATCAGAACAGCTTGCTATATTTGCTACGTTTTCAGTCTCATCCGATTGCGCCAGAACAGAAGGCTGTAATACATCACTAACAGTAAGCCTCTGGCGTTGTTTTAAATTACTTTTTAACACAAAAACTCGCCGAGGACAGTCCTGTCTGAAATGTCCAGACTCATTACATATGTGACACGTAGGTTCCTGTCCTGAGTACACTACTTGTGCTCTATAACCACCCACAACGATGTGAGACGGAATATTTGCTTTAACTTCCATCTCCACCGAACGAATGCCATTGAAACACTGTAATTTATAATGCCTCGACCAACGTTCATTTGTAATAGACTTGATGGTGCCATATTGACTAAGTACATCCTTGATTACTTCATTATCAAGTTCAATTGGGAGGTTCAACACTCTAACGGTTGTATAAACTATATCGGCTCTCCAAATAGATACTTTGCTTTTCCTGTTATCTCTATGAGTAAACTCAACTTCATTACCCCACTTCAGTAACAGTTTATCAATATAAACAGGGCTCAAAAACTTGACAAATATACAGTATTTATCGTTGTCTAATTGAAAAGTATGGACAGATTCATCAGTAACACCGATTACCTCAGTTATCCAATCGTGAATTTCCAGCGACGTCGGCTGCACATTGCGGGTTTCCTTGTCAAATGAAAAAAACAGTGTATTCTTCCGTAGATTAGTAGACATGATGCCAGTAAGAGGAGAACTTCGGTTAGAAATAAACCGAAATCCTGTTAATCACCAGCAGAATGGAAAACACCACACGTAAACACGAAGCAAAACACGTGTTCTAGCAGAACTAAACACTGTTTAAATACTAATTATTCCTATACTTTTAATTATTTTAAAAGCTATCCGAAATCCGTGTTGTTTATTTTGCTCACCAAAGATACTAATATGTTAGACTACCACACACTAACGATTAAGGCGCCTCGGAATAGTCTATGTAAGATTTCCCTCCACAACACAAACTTTAATTCAGCTTCTTTGTTCCAAAGATAATTGCCACTACTGCCAAGGCTCTCCATGCAGCGGAATAGCACCTCATTTGACATATTTGAGACGTAAATCCGTCTCAGGGATTCTTTCATTGTATTAATTGATATTTATATCACCGTAACAGGATTGTTCCACCATGTCCATTGCTGAGGTGCTATTCCGCTGCATGGAGAGCCTTGGCAGTAGTGGCAATTATCTTTGGAACAAAGAAGCTGAATTAAAGTTTGTGTTGTGGAGGGAAATCGTACATAGACTATTCCGAGGCGCCTTAATCGTTACTGGTGTGGTAGTCTAACGGGTTGCAGCTAAACATGCAAGATGATGAGCTCATGACGGTGGATAAAGTTTATAAGAAGTTAATGGAAACAAAGAACCGGAACATCATTGAACAAAAATATCCTAATCACAGATGGCCAATCATCTGGAACAACATCCACTGCCGTGATTTGACAACTGCGGTCAGAGCCTCCTGGTATCGCTTAGTGAACAGGAAAGTCCACACCAACTCTAGGTTACATTCCATACACTTGGCGGACTCACCATTGTGCGCAACGTGCAACTTATTGGACAGCGACGAACATCTTTTTGTGTGCTCCAAGGTCCAAGACATATGGAACTTTATTCGGAAGAAGCTTGCAATCATGACAAGAACATCGGTTCTTCGTATTACACATGATGATTTCTTGCACCCAGATACTGTTCCGTATCCTAAAACCAAGCGGAACTATGTTAACTGGCTGAAAGGACACTTCGTTCACTATTTAATATCACGCACAGCTAAAAGTAAAGAGGATTTCTCCATATATATAGTACAGGAACTTCACAAGTTATCAAGAAAAAAACATTACAAGCGAAACTATGCGAACTTTCTAGAAGCAGTCTTCAAAGAAGAATTTAGAAACTACTGAGTACCCCAGACATTTAAAAACATGGAACACGAAGATTGAACGTGCTTTGATATGTTTTGGAATAAGAGCATTTTAATCCATTTATTTTTCTATTATTTTAAATATTTTTGTTCAATAAGTTCCACATTTAAATGGCGAGAAGACGCCTTTCTTTTAATTATGTACACAGCATTCCCTTATGTATTAACATCTGTAATAACAAAAATACAACACCCGGCAGCTCACGGTTCGCGAGTTAAGAGCAGATAAATAAAGAGAAGAGGCAAAGAATTTAATCGAATTGTAGAAAGGATTGAAACTAAACGGTAACACTAATCTTTCGAGAAGACAAACTCGGAATCGTTCAGAGAGCTAGAAAAACATGGTTTCGACGAAGAAACGGTTTTATTTTGCTCTTTCTATGGAGAAGAATTTGATTCTCATCATGGAAGAGATCCATTAATTTTTACCTGCAGAAGAAAGGAAAATTATTTTACCAAAGGCCGATGAAGCCGACGCCGATGAAGGCGAATTTGGTGAGCGGAAGGACGGGTTGAAGGGGAGGAAGGAGACCCGACAAAAAATAAAAAAAAAATAAAAAAATAAATAAATAAAATAAAATAAAATAAAACAACGGTTTAGACGTCTGCCTAGTAAGCATGGAGGTCCGGGTTCGATTCCCGGCCGCACCACAAATTTTAATTCAATGCTTCAGATCTATCAATAATGTCTTTGACATATTTGAGACGTAAATCCGTCTCAGGGATTCTTTCATTGTATTAACAAAGTCTCTTGTTCGCCTTTCCCACCAATGGGAACAAATCCTTCACCAAGGTAACCGCAGTAAATTGTGGTATAAAGGGATTAATTCGTTCCGAGATTTGGTGTAGAAAATGACAGTTACACCGTCGAGCCCTGAAACCCTATTGCCACTAGTCGTTTGTCACTACCAGGGGCGGACGCAGGGCTTTTTTCAGGGGTTGGAGGAGGGGGTGGGGGGCTAAGGAATTGGCGAAATACTTAAAATTAATGTTCAAATTCAAATGTTTGTTAAGCTTATGGGACTTAACTACGGGGTCATCAGTCCCTAAACTTACAAACTACTTATGAACTACTTACGAACTACGACGGCACAAATATCCATGCCCGAGGGGGGATTCGAACCCCCGACCGTAGTGGCGGTGCAGACCGTGACTGGAGCGCCTCAGTCTCCTCGGCCACCGTGGCAGGCTAAAATTAATGTGTCATCCATAATTTATGTCACACATTAAGTGGGAAGTAGGATGATAAAAAAATGAAATTGTGTGTAACACCTCAAATTTCTTACTGTACTGCTGCAAATTCATAAAAGTTTGAGTTATCCTAAATTTTTCGCATTTCGGGAAGGGGTATATTCCCCTTATCTCCCCTCCTCTTCCGCCCGCCACTGGTCACCCGGAAGTCTGAATGATGGCAGTATTGTTTCGTCGTTCTGCGTTAAGGAACGTTTTCAGACGGAATCTGTGATTTCAGGACCGTAGCGGAATGGCCGTGGGCAGTGAGGCGCCGTGTTGCGTTGCGCGCGGCCGTTCGCCGTCGGAGGTTCGAGTCCTTCCTGGGGCACGGGGTATGTGTTGTCCTTAAATTAGTTAATTTAGTTTAAGTAGTTTGTAAGCTAGGGACTAATAACCAAGCAGTTAAGTCTCATAGATTTACAAAAATTTGAACATTTTTGTGATTTCGGTTTTGATTTTCATATTCTGCACTTCGGTTCCTGTCTTTCTTGCCATCGCAGCCTGAACGTACAACCAAAATGTGAGTTGGGGGAGCTTCCATCGCGATAATGTTTTGCTACAGAAGTTACTGAACGCTTCAAACACTGATTTTACGATTTCTACCCATGTTACGATCACCACTTGCGTCCATGATAATATGGTTTGTCTTGCATCGATTGTGCATAATATGTACAATCTGAAGAAATTTCCTAATGTATGCTTACTGTGGCTCTCTAGCATACAATCCTTTGGAATCAAATAACAAAGAAGTGTATAATATGTACAGTATTAGTGCCCATTTGATATGTACTACAAGTTAACGTTGTTACAATATGCGTTTGATGAAAGCCTCTCCCGAAATCAAATCCTGGCTACGCCTACACTTGTAGCAGTTCACAGGATTCATAAATAAGATCGGATCAGCTGTCATACGTATTTATTTTTCCGTTCCGTTTCTGGTCCCTCACTTCCCGCTCAGCGTACAGAAGCAAGGAAGGAAGCATGGGATTTAACATCCCGCAACGCTCGGATTTTTGGGGAAGGAAACTGGCCATGCTCTGAAAGAAACCACCCCGGAATTTGGCTGGTATGATTTAGGAAAATCACGTAGAACCTAAATCTGGATAGCCAGAGGAGAATTTGAACCACCGCCCTCCTGAAAGGAGTCCATTGTATTACCACTTCATCACCCCACTCTGTGGTGCGATGTACATCGTATTTGTGTGTTAAAGATAGAAAAAAAGGCAATGAAACAAGCAAAAAATTCTAATCAACATATCTAAAGATTGGCAGAAATATCATAATTGCCTGACCTTTGCTGATGACCCCACAAATAGTGAAGAAGAGACTAAACACCAAAATGAAGAACTAGAAAAACAACAGTAAAAGTCTGACTACAGATCTCTTTTGATAAGACAGAAATTATGCCATCCTTCAAGGTTGAAACACCACTCATTACAATGAATGATAATAAACAAATTAAAATTGTATATAATTTCAAATATCTTAGGAAGGTTATAACTTGGAATTAAAACGACGAAATGCCAGTAGAAAGCAGAACGACGAAATTGAAACAAACAAACCTGGCTAACTTACAAGAAGAAATTTTTCTGAATAAATGCAAAATTCAGACTATTAAACCTGAAGCTGTTGTGGCGTAAAGTCAGCTGTTGTGGCGTAAAGTTAGCGCCACACACCAGACGTAAGAGAACGATCGTGTAGAAGGCAGTGATCGACCGAAAGCCAAACGTAAGCAGGCGCCGCGCATCCTGGAGGGAGCAACCGAAGACGCGTGCCATCTACATGCATCTATATCTAAGCCGACATATGTCTGGACAGCAGACAGTTACTATTCAGGAAGAAGACAGTTCCCTAGTGAGAACTCGGACAGTTACTAGGCAGCAACGAAGACAGAAATGGGACAGTACTAAGTTAGAACGTGACTATGAACTTGGCAGTAACTAGGTCACAGCGCAGCTTGTATCATACGGACGACGCCATGAGAAGCAAGTAGATAGAAGAAACAGACTTATGTTCTTAAGTTGAGTATTATCAGTTTCAGTCAATAAAAATAGTATTATTATAGTTGTTTCAGATTACATAAATTTCTGCACCAGTCCCTTTCCTAACAACTAGACCGGGACGAGTAAACAACAAAAGTCGACGAGGTCACAACAGAAGCAACCTACGCTAGTGAAACACTATTCAAGATGAACACCAAACCAACAACAGACAAACTACAGAAGCCAGGCAGAAGAAGCCTTAGAACAATAATAAAGAAAAAAATGCCAATTAGAGGGACAGTGGCAACTATTACCTAACTAACTTGTATACCAGGAAGATGAGCCAATAACTGATACAATGCGGAAAAGGAGGGCTCCTTTCTTCTGTCACATTTCCAGACTACCAGAAACTAGGCTACTAAAATAGTTGTTCCCTACTTTTCATCATCATCATCATCATGATTAGAGACTAATTATGCCTTTCAGCGTTCAGTCTAGAGCATAGTATCTCTAATAAAATTTCTCCATGATCCCCTATTCAATGCTAACATTGATGCCTCGTCTGATGTTATGCCTTTTACTTCAAAATCATTCTGCACCGAATCTAAGTACTTTCTTCTTGGTCTACCTCGACTCCTCTTACCCTCCACTGACGAGCTTATGAGTCTCTTAGGTAACCTTGCTTCTCCCATGCGTGTAACATGACCGCACAATCTCAGTCTGCTCGCTCTGCTTCATCTATGGTGTTCATTCCCAGCTTTTCTTTGATTCCCTGATTATGGACACCCTCCTGCCATTGTTCCCATCTATTAGTACCTGCAATCACTCTTGCTACTCTCATATCTGTAACCTCTATCTTATGAATAAGGTAACTTGCATCCACCCAACTTTCACTCCCATACAACAAAGTTGGTCGAAAGATGGAGCGGTGCACTGCTAACTTAGTCTTGGTACTTACTTCCTTCTTGCAGAAGAGAGTAGATCTTAGCTGAGCACTCATTGCATTAGCTTTGCTGCACCTCGATTCCAGTTCTTTCGCTATGTTGCCATCCTGTGAGAAAATACATCCCAGGTACTTGAAACTGTCTACCTGCTCTTTGTTCCTCCTATTTGGCACTCAATCTGTTTAAATCTCTTTCCCACAGACATTACTTTCGTTTTGGAGATGCTGATCTTCATATCATAATCTTGCACCTCTGGTCGAAAAACAAAACCAAGAAGAATTGATTGAAAGAGGTTGTAGATGATTTAGATGAGTTAGGCTTGACAATCCAACAAAATGAAGGCAGAGAAGAAAAATATTCTAAAAAACGAGACAAACCAGTAATATTTACACGCGAAAAATACATCATAACTGCTGAATAAAGGGCAGTCAGGTCGGAAATGATGAAGAAGTTTTGGGAGCAGAAGAAGAAAGCCGAGTAGTAATAAGACTTTAATGTATGTGAACTGATTATAGTGCTCCAATGCTAGTGAAAAATATGTAAATAAATCAATAAATAATAAACACAGCTACGGAAACCAATGGTGCACCATAATGCATATACCATATACGCATCCTTTCGTCAAAGGGAACATTATTCACAACGCAACCTTAAACGTTATCAGTGTTCTTGGCAGACTGCACATGTTCATGCCTCGTATTCGCGAAAACATTGGTTTCTTGCACAGTAGGGTGACCATATTTTGTGACACAAAAAGCAGGCTCTCCCGGTCATGCAACATAATAATGCCAAACTTATCATACCTATTTTATTCCCCCAATGGAGCCCACGGTTCTTTAGTGAGTACATGCGTGGCGAGCACGGGGCCCCGAATTAATGAAGTCTTTCTCCTTCTTTCCTCTCTGGACCGCATTACCTTTCCTTTTCTCTCCCTCCGAGCGAGGTGGCGCAGTGGTAACACACTGGACTCGCATTTGGAAGGATGGTGCTTCAAATCCATCTCCCCCAATCCAGATTTAAATTTTCCGTGATTTCCGTAAATCACTCCAGGCAAATGCTGGGAAGGTTCCTTCCCGATCCTTAGATCCATCTCTAATGACCATGCTCTCGACGGGACGTTGAACCCTAAGCTGCCTTTCTTCCTTCTTTCCCCTCCCTTCCTATATTCACTCCTTCCCCTTCCCAACACGGGACTGATGACCTTAGCAGTTTGGGCCCCCTGTCCTAAACCAACAACCGACCTGTTTTATTTGCTTTTCGTTATTGATGCAATAACTATGTAATTCACTCAACATCTTCACACTGTAAATATGGTGCAACAACATGGTGAAATACTATTTTGGTGCACACTAAGGTAGCCGTGCGCACTGGGGCGCCGTGCTGCGCCGCGCATGGCCGTTCGCCGTCGGGGGTTCGAGTCCCCCCTGCGGCATGGGTGTTTGTGTTGTCCTTTGGTTAGTTTACCTTAGTTTAAGTAGTTTGTAAGCTACGGACTGATGACCACGCAGTTGAGTCCGGTAGTTTTACAAACATTTGAACATTTTTAGCGTACGAGTGCATACCTCCGATTTGTTAAGCTTCTCAATTCTCCAATGCGCCCCACCTGTACCCTCCTATCCAACACCTACATTTTTTGTTTGTTTATTTAGTTAGTGTGTCAAGTTTCTAATATTTCTAATACTTGCATCACTTTGTGTTTTGAACAACCCTTAAAGCATCAGATTCTTGTTTAATTTTATTTTTATTCACTGTCGTCATGTTGTAAGACTTTGTTTGCTCTGTTTCTCTATGTATGGTATTTATGTTTCCTTTTTTCAGTACTATTAATTTACTGATTTCATTTAAATATTTATTTGCACTGTAACTGCTCCATCAAAGAAGTTAATTTACTTTTCTGTATGTGACATATCTTCTGTTTTACTGACTACACAAGTTCTTTGACTGAACTTCATTATATAACGATTCCCCTTGCTTCGTATGATGCCATAATTGTTAAAAGTAGATTCCGCGATTATATTTTTTGGACAAAGAATTGATGGTACCGAATGTTTGAATTTTGAAATAAGTTAGTTAAAGTACAGCACAAAATGAACATTAAAGCAAATAAACCGCGGATTGCATATTAAAGTTGGGCACCATACAAGCAACAGCACGTTATAAAACTTACGGAAAGCATCTAGCTGGATCCTGCACTTCGTATTGTAGAAGCTGGAAGTAATAACTTTTATTTATTTAATGTATGAACGTTGAAGATACTTTCCGTAGTAGATCAATGTTCAGTGTTCACTTCGTTTTTCATTGTTGTGTGACCGTGGGTGGAACATGAAGTTACTGGTAATGATAGAATAATAAAAAAAAAAGAGATCGGACTTCGTGAAATTACAAAAGGAATGACTGCAGGTTCTAAATTCAAGCAAAGTATAGTATAAGGATGATTGATTGATTGAAAGTTTGCAGACAATGCGAAGCGATTGTAATGGCGTCTGAATATTAAACTATTACGGACGTAGAGGAGCTGAAAACGGTAGAAAATAAGTATTAGACATGGAGGGATTCATTTAAATAAAAGCCAAAGAGAGGGGATGATTTTAAATTTAAGTAATATATTTCTAAAACATCTTGCATCACACTTACAGGAATGGAAGACGTCCGTACAGAACGAACAAAGACAAGAGAGTGAGAAAAACTACTATCTCGGTTGTCTTCTCGCTTGTTTGGGAGTAAAAAAAAAAAAAAAAAAAAAAAAAAAAAAAAAAAAAAAAAAAAAAAATGACGAACGAAATTAAATTAAGTTGTATTGCGAGTCAGAGGGAACCGGAGGCGATAAGTATCGCAGATCAAAGATAAACAAAAAATAAAAATAAAAAATTTCAGTGTATCGTTACATGATGATGGCCTAATAAGCCGAAAATCGATTCACAAAATAAACAAAACCGTAGAACAAACACAAAATTGTGTATTTTAATCTTCATAATAGCTTTTATATTTCAAAATTCCTCAGAAGAGTGCCATAGAGGTCTATACAGTTTTCATTAAAATAATATTTTGTAATAGTGTTTCGAAGATTCTGGCTTAAGTTGAATTTTTTATAGGTGCAGATATTGTTCATTATGGAAAACCACTCGTTCTGTTGGCGCATTTGTAGTAGGCAGGCAAACAAACAACAAATATAGGACTTCCAGTCTTACAACAGCTCTATAGCCGTACGTATCACTATTGTCGGATATTTCGCGTCTCTGGCCGGCGAGTACGAAGTTTCATGTCGGCTTTGACGTCTCACGTGCACGTCACGTGTGGCAGAAGCAAATCGCAATACTATCAGCGAAACTGCATTTTCTGCGCAAAAAGCATCTTGTTGATATGAGTTTCAGTTTTCATTGACAGTCTAATTACCGATTTCTCTTGATTAACAAGGAGATGTTTCGGAGTCGGTAATTCAGTTTGGGATGAAATCTGGCATGTTAGTAGTATACGTCAAGAGTATTCATTCATAGAAATCTTAAAGCGCACTATCCCGAAAATTACGAAAAAACTGTTAAGCGCATATATATCTTATATATTCCTCAATAAGGAATACTTAGAAGTAAGGCGAAAGAGCTCGGGCACGACCATCATGCGCATACCCAAAGTTCGATTCTACTTATGAGAAAAATTTTATTTTTGTAATTTGTTTTGAAAATTTTTGGCAGTCTGCCTGTTTGTATACATACAATATGGCAATAGCTATACTCTGCTTTAACATTAAAAAAACGGTTCCTCAAACTTAGCCGCGGCGGAATGGCCAAGCGGATTGCGGAGCTATGCTCCGATGCGCGAGGCAGCTCCCCGTCGGGGGGTTCGAATCTGGCATGGTTGTTTGTGCTGTCTTTAGTATAAGCTATTTGATAAGTAGTTTGTAAGTTTAGGGACAGATGACCCCGCAGTTCCACAAGCTTAACAAACATTTGAATTTTTGTCTCAAGCTTACAACGAATATTTATATCGCCATATTTTGTAGTAGACTTCTAATGACAATAATACTTAACGCTTTAACCTACCTACAGTAAATGAAATTTGGATATCGAATTATCCGACATTTTTGTAAAAAAAGAAGATATTGTAATATAATTTTTAATTAGCTGCACCTGATATTTCATAAATAAAATAAAGTTCTTTATGATGCAATTGACAATATTTTATGGTTTATTAAAATTGTTATAATTTAAAAAAACAATACAAATAAAGTGTTTCCTACAAGTACTACGAAACCCTGATCATCCACATGACAGACTGGCACGCCATTGTCTGAACTATTTCGCCACACTGCCATACATAATAACTGACGTAAACTTTAGAGCCCTTTTCTTCATAATTTTCTGGCAGTACATTTTAAAACTTCTGAGAGCGGACACCCTTAACGTGTACTACTAACATGCCAAGTCTCATCCCGAATGAATTTCCAAGACTGGAACACCTTGTAAGCGGATAATGGAATTCCCTAAGGTGGTCCGCAGGATAATATTAGAAGCAAGATATTTTTAAATTTTCCAATCTCTTGACGGGCCGCGATAAGGCCTGAAAAGGAGTCCCCTTCGAAATGCTGTCCTGTGATTATTAGGATTATCATTTTGTTTCATCGTATTCTACTTGCTCCTTCTGTTCATACCTATAAAATTCAAACACCCTGTATAAGGCCGCTGCAGAGCAGGGCTTAAGTCACAGTCGCTACTGTCATCGCTTTATGCTACTCGAGGTCTAAGAATGCGACGAAGTTTAAAATACTATTCGCAAAAATGCGACAAAATTCTGTTAAAAAAAAGTTAAACCTTTAGGTAGCTCCTGCTGAAAACTACCGGTGGCTGGAATTAGTCCAGGGGGATACCAGCTACGCTATTAATACAAGCAAGTCTTACCAATATGTCTCTGAAACAAACTAAATGCCGTCTTCCCTTCCAGAATACGAAAACAAACTTCCACACAAGCAGATCTGAAGAGGCCGTAACAGTGTGTCACTCTATATTTTCCTCACAGCTACTATAGCTCATTACTGATCTGGTCTGTGTGGTTTCTTTTTTGTCAAATGTAGACTATGTTTATTTGTGTCTTTTAAGAAGTAATGGATAAATTTGTTTTTAGGAAGAAAAGGTAACGAACTCCTTGTCCTGTGAAACTGAATATAGAGTTACGAAAGAAACGAAACGTTCTACTAAAATAAACGTACCATGTAAAAATTAGTGGGAATTGGAAAAGGCTACATAATTGGTGCAGAGTGCAGTATTCTGGAGCGGTTCCATTCGTATATAAAACGTTTAGGCTACATACAAATAAATCTGTGAGCACTAATGGTTCTTGATTTTTTTAAATTTTTTTTTAATCATTCAGGATCCAGGTTGTCGTGTTGTCAAACCCAATACATAAAAGAATAATTATATGGTATTAAATAATGTAATGCAAAATACGCAAATCAATACTGACAATTTACCGTAGTGTAGATATGATATGGAAGTGTGGATCTATATTTGTAAAATTTAATTTAAAAAATAATGAAATTTCATTTAGAGGATTACTCTTAACTACAATTCAGCATACACATATTTCACTTCTATAACCATAATTAATGGCGTAATTTATAAAATTTTCTAGTTTTCAGAATTTTGCCCAAACTTTTCATATTTTGCACAAATGTCTACATCTACATCTACATAAATATTCTGCAAGCACATTGAAGTGCATGGCAGACGGTCACCGAACCGCTTTTATGATGTTTCTCTACGCTTCGACACTGTAATAGCTCGCGGGAAAAATGAACTTGATTTTTTTTTTTTTGTTTTTTTTTTTAATATTTTTTTTTATTATTGTTTTTTGTCATTGAAGATACAGGATGTCGTGCTGACAAACCCAATACATTTAAGAGGCTCGAATAATTATGTGGTATTATATAATGTAATGCAAAATACGCAAATCAAGTGTAGATATGATATGGAAGTGTGAAGCTATATGTGTAAAATTTAATTTAAAAAAATAATAAAATTTCATTTAGAGGATTACTGTTAACTTCAATTTAATATACGCATATTTCACTTCCAAAACCACTATTAATGGCGTAATTTATAAAATTTTCTAGTTCCTGAATTTTGCACGAACTTTTCAAATTTTGCACAAATGTAAGATATGATTTGCATGTTTGCGAGATTATTTTATTTTGTAGCTTAAACAGTATTGCAGAGTCTTGTAACCGCAGCCGCTCTCTCCCTCCACACACACACACACACACACACACACACTTGCACGCGTGCGTGCGCACACGCGCAGAGTTCATTTTCAGAGTGAGGCACCGGTCTGGGAGTGGGACGTCAGAGGCGCACAGCTACTGCGCAGGAAGCGCAGTGCGCATGCGCGGACGGCCGCCTCTGCAGAGCCTGCGTGACCGCGCCTGCGCGCGCAGGCCCAGTTTCCGCTGGAAACGGGGTTATGCAATCACTTATTCCCCGCGCGTGCGGCGTGGCGCGGCGCGGCGCTCAACTTTCCAAGGCGTGCTGCCTACTTACACCCGATACCTCCGCCCTGCCAGCCCCTCTTAAGCGATGGCCAAAATGTTAACGTGTAGATTTGCTTCCTCTGAGACTAGCGCCGGTATTAGCACTATCCATATTAAAGGAACATAGTTGATTTGTCCAATTTATTGGTCGTAGTGTAATAGGGCACTTTTTTCCAATTTCGCCTGTCGTCAAATTTCTTCTATCAAATCTATCGATCAGCCTTGGATTTGATCAAACAAATCGTACATGTTCTGCAGTGAGAAATGTTAACCGCTCGAAGCGCTAGCTGCACTGACGGCTTGGAGCACTAGAACCTCTGGGGCTGTTTGACATCTTTCTTTGTTGGCAAACAAACATGGCTACAGGGAACTTTTCGTGGTGCGTTTCCTGGTCAAGCAAGTTGATAAAGAGTTGTATGAAGCCGATGAGGCGCTTTATAAAGCCCCGTTTACACCGAAGCGAACACAGGCGAATGCTCATTCGCCAGGAATTCGCGTGAGCGCGCACACATTGGCTAGTACTTGCGAATAACCATTTACACCGCAGCGAACGGAAGAGAAAACAGCACACTGCCGCAAGGCGAGCATACGCAGTTTGATGCATACGCTAGCGCTGAAGCGGGGAGGACGCGAACTTCCTTTGATGGTTCGCTCTGAAACCGACAAGAGAGCACTTGCGAATGCGAGCCGAGCGTGACCGAACACAGCGCGCATAGCATTTACACCAGAGCGAATTCTCGTTCACTGCTGCTCGTTCACTTGTGTTCGCTTCGGTGTAAACGGGGCTTAATGTGTGACATGCTGAATAGAAAAACATTTAAAAAAGAATGGACAGTTACGAAAAAATTGTGGAGACCATTAGCCGTTTACTACGGCCCGGCTGCTCTTTGCAGAACAAGTTACGCCAATGAAAAATTAAAAGTACTGACACAAATATTTAGTTCACTGAACTAATATTTACAAGAATTTCAAAAAAATGTTTGTAATTCTATGGGACCAAACTAGTCATCAGTACCTACACTTACAGACTACTTAAACTAAGTCAAACTAACCTAAGGACAACACACACATCCATGTCCGAGGGAGGATTCGAAACTCCGACGCGGGAGGCCTCGCGATCCGTAACGTGGCACCCTAGATTGCTCGGCTACTCTCGCGCGGCTGAAAAAATTTCACATTTTGTTTAATGTAGATATTGAAAGTACGAAAAGTGAGCCGGCCGCGGTGGCCGAGGGGACTGAAGGCGCTTCAGTCACGGTCTGCACGGCCACTACGGTCGGGGGTTTGAATCCCCCCTCGGGCATGGATATTTGTGCCGTCCTTAGGATAAGCTAGTTGATAAGTAGTTTGTAAGTTTAGGGACTGATGACCCCGTAGTTAAGTCCCATAAGCTTAACAAACATTTGAACATTTTTGAACGAAAAGTGAGGCCAACGCCCAAGCTACATACCAGCCGAAATTTTACTGCAAACCGTTATTAAAATTTCTTGATCAATCGGCTGTCGTTGACGAAAGTGTTACAAATATGTAGAGCGGTAGCGACAGACACAGAGGGACGGCCACCTTCGACCAAATTTTTCAAGTAGGTTAACTTGTTTACACTTGTTGGGAAATGTGTCTGTCTTGCCAGAGCATTTTCCCTGCGCCTTTATAAAATGTATTTAACTCGTCTCTAATGTATTGCTCGCCCAGAGGCTTTGCTGGTGTGATATTCCATGTGAGCTTTGTGAATGTGGAGAGAGATGTGTAGCCGCAATATCCACAAAGCTGTGTTAGCTCAGCGTCTGCCAGTAAGCAGGAGGTTCCCAGTTCGAATCCCGGCCAGAGCACAAATGTTGATTCAACGCATCTCCTTATTTTCAATACTGCTCAATTTGAAGCTCCGAGCGCGGAGGCTCAGCGCGCCTGGTCAAGTGGCTCAACGCCCAGGGGACTGGGTGTTATGTGTTGTCCTAATCATCATCATCTCATCATCATTGGCACGTAAGTCGCCCACACGGCGTAAAATAGAAAGACTTACGCTAAGGCGGCCGAACAATTCCGCAAGGGATCTCCCGGCCAAGAAAGCCATACGCTCATTTCCATTTCCCAAATAGAACGAGGAAAACAAGAATGCCTATATGCATCCGTACGAGCCCTAATTACTCTTATTTTTCCTTTTTGATCATTACGTGAAAAGTAGGCGGCAGGTAGATTATTCTACACTCAGCTTCAAATTCGGGCCTCTAAATTTCTTCAACAGAATTTCCGAAATAAATAAATAAAAATTTAAAAAAGGCCTTTTCTCCGGCGATCCACATTTGAGTTCCCGAAGCATTTCAGTGACACTCGCGCAGTAACGAATCTAGCTGCTCGCCTCTGAACTGTTTCTATGCCTTCATTTAACCTAATCTGCTGCGGTTCCCAAACACTTGAGCAATACTCAAGATGTGGTCGTAGAGGAGTTTTATACGTGATCTCCTTTACAGATGAAGTACATCTTCCCAAATTTCTCCCAATAAACCGAAGTCGGCTGTCCGCCTTACTCACAACTGTCCTTACACGATCGTTCCATTTCATATCGCTCTGCAATGTTACGCCTAGATATTTGAACGACGCGACTGCATCAAGAAGCTCACTACTAATGCTGGAATGGAACATTAAGGGATTGCTTTTCCTACTCATGCGCATCACCTTACATTTTTCTACATTGAAAGCTAGCTGCTATTCTTCGCACCAACTAGAAATTTTGTCCAAGTCATCTGTATGCTATTACAGTCAATTAAAGACGACACCCTCCCATACAACACAGCATCATCAGCAAACAGCCGCAAATTACAACTTACTCTGTCCATCAGATCATTTATATAGATAGAAAACAATAGCGGTTCTATCACAATCCCCTGGGGCACGTCTAACGATACACTCGTCTCTGATGAACACTCGTCGTAGAGAACAACGTACTGCGTTCTATTACTTAGGAAGTCTTCCAGCCAGTCACAAATCTGTGAACCCATTTCATAAGCTCGTATCTTCGTCAACACTATGCACTGTGGCACCGCGTCAGACGCCTTTTTGACATTGGGAAAAACACAATCCGCCCGTTGCCCTTCATCCGTGGCTCGCAAGATCTCAAGTGAGAAAAGGGCAAGTTGGGTTTCACATGAACGGTTTCGTAAACCCATGTTTATTAATAGAAAGACGCTTTTCCATATTAAGGAAATTTACTATATTCGAACAAAGAATAATATGCTCCAAAAGTCTACAGGAAATTGATGTCATCGATATTGGCCTGTAATTATGTGCGTCAGTTCTCTTTCCTTTCTTATAAATAGGAGTCACCTGCGCTTTTTTCCAATCACTAGGAACTTGGCGCTGAATTAAAGATTCGCAATAAATGCAAGCTAAGTAAGGGGCCAATGCCGCAGAATACTCTTTGTAAGACCGAACTGTTATTCTATCTGGACCAGCAGACTTTTGTGTATTTAGCTCTCTCAGCTGCTTCTCTACACCTGTCCTTCATTTCGGAGTTAGTACGTTGATCAATTGATGGTACATTTGTGCTGTCCCTCTGCGTGGAAGATTTCTCAAAGGTTAAATTTAGAATTTCAGCTTTCCGTTTGCATTCTTGTATTACTGATCCGGAATAATCAACGAGTGACTGTAACTTTTGACCCGCTTATCGATTTTACATTGGACCAGAATTTTTTCGGGTTCTCGGAAAGATCTTTTGCTAAGGTATGGCTGTGGTAATTATTGTATGCTTCGCGCAACGATCTTTTTAGAGACGCATGAATCTCTACGAACTTTTGCCTCTCATCATTTGCGTGTTCTTTTTTGAACCGAGAGTGCAAAAGCCTTTGCTTCTCAGTAGTTTTTTAACATTATGATTATACCACGGTGGATCTTTCCTATCCTCAAACGACTTTACAGGAACACATTTCTCTAACCCTCATTTACAATTTAGTCCACAATTCCTCTACATCCATTGTACCGGAACTAAACGATGTCCATTCATTTTATAAGTGCGATCCTAACTATTGCTTATCGGCTCTTCCCAACAAAAACACGCTCCTAACCTTCTTGATTGGTTTCTGAACTTTGGTCACCATTGACGGTATGACGATATCATGGTCACTAACTCATGTCTCTACACAGACATCGTTAATAAGGTGAGGCATGTTCGTAGCAATAAGGTCTACAATATTTCCATTGCATTTGGGTTGTCGGTTTAACTGCTCCTGACAGTTTTCTGAAAATGTGTCCTAAATTAGCACGAAAGATTGCTTGTCTGTACCGCCTGAAATGAAACTAGAAAGGTCCCAATCTATAGTTTTAATGTTGACGTCTCCTCCGACTAATATTGCATGTCCCGGGTACCTACGTACTGCTTGGCGTAGACTTTCTTTGAATGAATCTAAAACTGCTACAGCAGCACTGGGGGCTCTATAAAAACATCCAACTACTAACTTTATTTCTCTTAGACGTGTTATACGTGCACAGTTACTCTCGACCTCAGTATGTGGGAGTGGGTCAGGAAAGCAAGTGACTAGTAGTGGTATTAGGCACCCTCCGCCACGCACCTTTGGGTGGATTTCGCAGTATGTATGTAGCTGTAGATGCTTTCTAGTAGTCATCTTACTCGCGATAGCCTGTAATTGAATATCTTCTGTTCTTTAGTAATTCCCTTCAACGGATATGACTTCATGATGATGTAGGTGAGTGGGAAAGCATCATCTGCCAGAAAAACCATTGGAGTTATTAGTGTTGCCTAGTTCTCTGGCTTCAGGAAAGGTGATAATGGTTCCGTCAAGAAGACGTTCTCAGAGCTTGTTCTTTGAAATGACTCCTGGATCACCAACACGTCCATTTCTTCCTGCGTCCACATATATGGATCTGCAAGAGCAATCCAAATTATGCTACTGAATAATTTATATTTAAAAAAGTAGGAGCCACTAGCTTGTGGACACTTGATACGCAATTGCTTACCTTCCATTGCTGCTGTTGTGTTTAGCTGTTCCATTTTGCCTCAAAATCTTTAGCAATTTACTCGGACTCCTCTCTGGTTGTGGCTACCTGTAAACACATGAATAGAATAACTGTAATAATGTGACATTTGGCTATTACATCCAAACACAATCCAATATAATACAATGATAATTTAAAAGGAACAATAAGCTTGTTATTAACATTGCAATACTATATTTAGTAGGTAAATTTCATTATATTGTAGAATGGGTAGAGACTAACCAGGCATGCAGTAATTTCCTCAATTCTTCATCGGATAAATCTCGTACAAATTAGGGAATACTTATAAAATAATTTACGCCCTAAAGAGTTCGTAGCTTTTAAGTAATATTGAGAGTCTGTGGTATGGAGTATTGTGTGGTACCAATGTATTATTTCCCTGTGTCTTGTTTCTTTGTAGAAATTGTAGCAAAGTATGTGCTTAAAGATATTGCAACCTCGAGTGTTTGCTCACAAAACAAGAACCAAGAATGATGCAAACTTCGTCGACGACATCAACAAGGGAATTCTGAGAAAATTCAACACAGTTCAGACAAATATATACAGCTGTTTAATTACTCTGACTAATGCAGATTCTTTCACACAGGGCACGAAGTATCACCGTATTCCATATTTTTGTAAGATTTCGGAAAAAGTGGGGTCACAATTACGCAATAAAAATGTACAGCCAGCTTTTTTTCATACCATATAATCTAGGGAAGAAATATAGGCACAAAGAAACTCCAATAGATAATAAATACAATAATGGTGGGATCTACTGAATAAGGTGTGATAACTGTCCCACGAGATACGTTGGACAAACAGGCATAAGTTTCTGCACAAGATTTAAAGAACACATGAATTTTATTAACTCCAAGTCTGCCTTAAGCAAACATCTACAGGAAGAGGGGCACTCCATTACAAATTTACAAAATAATTTAAAAATTCTCCACAGGGAAAGAAAGGGACATAACCTTAATATTCTGAAAGAGATTGAAATTTAAAGATGCAAGAAGCGTCTCCCAACGGACACACTCAACGGACAACTTGAGCTGCGCCATCGCCACAGCTTAGCAAATTTTGATTGTTTGAATAATTATACGTAAGGCATGCAGTATTCATGTAGGATACCCAAAGAGAACGTACTTAAATACTATTTAAATTCAAAATATTTAATGTGGTAATGTGAAATATAATTCATGACCTATCATTTTATCGCCAGACTAAAACCTGTGCTCAAAAAATTATTTTTATTAAAATAATATATTAAAAAGGCGGCTCTAACGATGAAAAATAGTGATGTAAGGTCTTTCTATCTTCAAGAACATTTTATGTGATACGTAAAGACGTAGCCCAACCTTCTCTGCTACAATACTTGTTTCACAGCGCTAACCGCCTCACGCTCAATTTGATTTTCGCGCATGCGCCAGAGTTGCCAGGTTTTTCTATTGCTCTGTCGCCAAATTTTAAACAAAAAGTAGCCAAAATATCGCCATCTTTTCATCAATAAAATGACAAAATATAACCATCTTTTCATCAGTAAAAATAGCCAAATACCGCAACCTTTAATTTGTTAACATTATTAAGCTATGGTAATTACGGCATGTTACTCGGCAATGATAATCCTGAAATTCAAGGAGTAAGCCGGTTACTGAATAAAAAGTAACGCAAACTGTGACACTCTTATATTCACAGACATGGGACTGAACTTTCCAAGGAAACTCATACTTAACAGAAACATTTATCTGAGTCCAAGCAAGAATTGAACCCAGACACCACCAACTGACAATGAAGGCAGTCAAAATATTGTCACATTGTAAATATAATAGACTCCGGAAATTCAATTACATTTAACTATCACATTTATTAATTTCATAACTTATAAAAATTACACCAAAAAACTGTTCAAGAATCATTCTATCAAACTTACACAAGGGATGTTCTCATGCAAAGTTTCTATTACCAATCACTTTCATCTTCTGAAAAACAAATATTTACAGATGTTAAATAGAGTTATTGAATCTTTCAAACATTTCTTTAATACACACAAATTCATTACAACATTTTGAGGTGAGGTAATTTGTAATAATGCGCTAAACATTTGATACTTTGAGGTGAGATAGACTTTAATTGGTAACAATGCGCCATTACACACTGAAAAATCAGCCATGAGAACGACTGGGAAATCACCGCGTGTTCTTCCCACTCTGCAAGCCATTGACCACTGTGAAGCGCGTAGCGAAGGGCTCGCTTCACAATAACAGCTATTACGAATTTCTGTTATGTTGTCGTATGGAACGTCGAAAAAAAATACTGTTTAAATGCCTCCTTGTATGCTGTAATTTATATCATCCTGTTCTCACCGGGAGCCATACATACGGAGTTGTAGTATACTTCGAGCGAGATATCATTTAAAGCCTGTTCTTGAATTGACGCAACGTCTAAAGAATGATTGCTTTACATTCGTTGTATTTGAAGTAAAATAAAATAGCCATTAGGTCGCCAACCAATTCCTTTTATAGCCAATTTTAATCGCCAGTCGCCAGATTGCTAGAATGGCTACTAAAAGAAGAAAAGGATAGCCAAGAATGCGAAAAATCGCCACACCTGGCAACCCTGGCATGCGCACTTCTGTCGTACCAGCTCTGTCACGAACACCACTAGAGATGGGCGTACTCGGGTTCCACGCCAACCCGAGTTAACAGAGTTGAAATTTCGCCTAACCCGAGTTAACTCGAGTTAACTCGAGTTGGCTAACCCGAGTAAGGACAAAAATGTACGTTAACGGCCAGTTTCATTCGTCTTTCAGTTAACCAAATCGAACTGCAGAAAATAATTATACAGCAGTCAATAGAATTAACGAGCCGACAAAGTAAATAAAAACTAAAAAAATAAAACTTTCGTTTGCGTTTTGCGTCATGGTTAGCAAATCGGAATCGGTACGAAGTGGATGGATATTTGGACTATCAATGTGTTGACTCACATTGTAGACCCTTTTTCTTCTTCTTTTGCATAACAATTATTGAAACCATACAACAGGCAAGGAATGAAGTACTTGTAATTAAACTAGGAAAAAGCATGGAGTTATTAGAACACGCGAAGTTTGACTTTACAAGTAATTACGAATAGCAAGTTATCTGGCGTATTTTTACCCTTTAAATTCATTTGTTGTAATTGCCAAGGCTAACCGAAACACGCGTTGTTTACGTTAATAATTAAAATTTCAGGTTTTTACAAAATATTTTTAGTGAAGCACAAGTGTCGTACTACCGGTAAGTCAATCAGTCCACCCTGCTCAACACCATCACAGATTTCGGTGGAAATTCAAATGAACATTCGCACCTGTCCCGATGGAGATAGGTGAAGTTAACATTCGTTGAAACAATAACTGTCACTGGTTTGAATCCATGCCCTACGACGCAAAGAGCGAGCGTGAATTTCTGCCGAATTTGAGTTGTTATAACTCGAGAAATTTGCCGTACTTGTACAGCGTTATGCATTCTCCTAAAAGTAATAGTGAAACGAATTTTAAGAGGCACATTCATCCTGTAAATTTTAGGCAAATCGCCCAAATAAATTGGCATCCAGATTTTGGCTTCAAATATCGCAGGGAGACCAGTGAAAATAGAGTGATGCAAAAACAGGTCGAAAATAAAAGAAATTATCCATTATTCGAATGTGGTACATTAATGAACCTTTATAATTGGAACTGTGTTACTAGTTTATTACGTGCCTAGTTTCCCATTCGTCCCAGGGATGTAAAATCAAGATGCCGAACTATGAAACTTTCCCAAGTGCAGATTTTATCGGACTATTTTGCCTAAAATTTACTGACTGCATATAGCTCGTAAATTGATTTTCATTATTATTCTTAAAAGAAACCATAAATTGTACAAGGTAGTCAAATATCATTTCTTTCGATAACACATCACTCCAGTTCGTCTAGTGTTTCATTGTGCAAACGGGCAAGGCCGGAAATAGGGGATGAAAGTCGTTTTGAATGTATGTATGTCGCGCGACACTGTACGGGTCTACTCGGGTTACAGTCATTGCAGCGTGCGGGGCGAGTTAGCTATGCCTCCACTGCCGACGGGCAAGGCCGCACTAACTCGAGTAAGCTGCCTGGCGGGCTGGGCTGAGCCAACTCGAGTAAGAGTGCCGACTGCGTCCTGCTAGGGCCGCCTGCATCATGTGGAGAAGTACACTTCTTTGTGCTTCTCGTACACTTTGTTTGAAGTTCTGGTGGCCTATAGCTACCTTGCCTTCATCAGGTGTGTTTTCTTCTTAGTGTTGAGGCTGTTTAGATTGGCTTAGTTGCTCTGCTTCTTGAGCATGTTGAGTCCTAAGATTGCTGTGGTATGCAGCAGGTTGTCTTGGGGACTGCGTGTGGCAGCCTTGTGTTGATTTCTACGGTGCTTCTTCCGCGTTTTGCGGCCGCAGAAGGTCGGGCCACCGTAGATTCAGACGCCAGTGAGGTCGTGTTCCCAACTCCCTCACTAGTGGGTTACGAGAGTTAGCAGTCTTCTCGTAAAAACTCGCTGCTTGTTGGCGGAACCTGGCGCGTAGTTTTGGGACGTCTGCCAGCTGTTGTAGGTCATCAGTTGGGAAGTCCCATGGAAGGTGGAGGGCCAGCCGTAGTGCTCTGTTTTGCACGACCTGTAGGCGTTGCAGGTTGGTGTCTGCAGTGTTGCCCCACACTATAGCGGCGTATTCAATTTTTGGCCGTATTGCGGCCTTGTATAGTGTGAGGCCCACGTCATCAGGTAGCGTCGACGTCGGGTTGAGCAATGGGTAGAGCATTTTCATGCGTCCCATTGCTTGTAGTCGGACGCTCTCGATGTGAGGACGCCAGGTTAGACGGCGGTCTAACATGACGCCCAGGTATGTCTAACTCGAGTTAAGTCAACTCGGGTACCGCGCGCATGCGCAGTCACCCGGGCCAACTCGGGTTAAGCCAACTCGAGTAAGCAGTGGCTGCCTAGTGCCTAGTGCCTACTGCCTCGGCTACCCGCTACGTGTCGCTAGTGCCGTAGCGGCCACATTCTGACTCGGGTTCTGTCGGCGCAACTCGGGTAAACTCGGATTTCGGCGGCGCAACGGCGACAGTAACAAACGTACGCAACTCGAGTTGGTAGTAGCCTTACTCGAGTTAACCCGAAATAGTCCTAACCCGAGTTAACTCGGTTTGGTAACTCGAGTTAACCCATCCCTAAACACCACATAATTTACGAGGGGCAGCCCCAGCGCAACACCACCGGTATCTGTGCTTAATTTTATCATATTTACCATTTACACATTGCTTCGATTCGGGCAATCCAATTTATTTATCATTTATGGAATAGGACCAGAGTCACCGAGAGAAAAATATGAAATAATTTGAATACTTTTCACCTACAGTTTTCTTCTCTATAATCAAATGTAAAATAGCATAGCGTAATTTTAGTGGCATTTGCTCGTCTTTGTATACAGATAACCCTGATGATGTGGCTCTAATGCCACGAAACTAGTTGGTTGAAAATAAAAAGAGTACCATACAGCTGAAGCGGTATTCATTCAATATTACTGAAGTCTACAGCTGCGGATGCCCACAATATATAATTTGTTGTAATGCCCTAATAGTTTTTTCTGTAATATTAAAATGTCATACTCAATCAGTTATTTTTGTATCAAGAGTTTTATGGCTGTTGAAATCATTACTGCTATGACGAAAAAGAGTGGCAAATTTAGTATGGCTTTCATTTCTGTCTTTATAGCGCGAGATAGACGCACAGGATGAGGGCGAAGACGCCCACAGTGATCCGCCGCCTTAACTGCAAGAGGAACCTTCAAGGAAAAAAAAAAAAAAAAAAAAAAAAAAAAAAAAAAAAAAAAAAAAAAAAAAAAAAAAAATCAGCTGATATTCTTCTGGAGGCTACCAAAACTTTACAGGCAGAGGCGGCTTACATGGAACAGAAATCAGAAAATCGCTATAGTGCCTAAGGCAATCACGTAGCTACCGAGCTTATGGACGTAAGTAAAGTGGGGAGTGAAGCTTTTGCCCTCGAAATAATGACCGAATCACCGAAATAAATCGTTTGTTGTTGGCGAGGTGGGATTCGTTGAAACCTCATCACACCTCTGCCGCTTCACTCTTCCAGGCTGCAATAGCTGAGGCGGAAATAGTTGAGAACACTTTATAGCACTCTGTTTTCCTTGTGTGTGTGTGTTTTTTTACTCACTATTCCTTTGTAATCTGTTTTTGTATTCAGGATATCGCACTTTATAAATCGCCTCGCCTGCTTTATACATTTCTAACCAAGTTGTGTTTTCTTAATAAAAAAATTCTTAATGACAATATCGTGTACTAACCATACTAACCATTTATCTACCATGAGATATTCCTCCTTCACTTCTTTATAAATAGCATCACACATTTCCGGTATTATCTTAGTAATGTGCACTACGGTATTCGATTACTATACCGCAAACTGGAAAAGCTTTCTCCTGTTGCAAGAAAGCTCAGCGTAAATGTCTGTCTTCTGCAGAAATAATTTCTGAGGTGAGTGTTCTGTCGTAAAATAGGACGTGCCACTTTCCTGAACGCATATTGAAATGTATTATCGTCTGCACGCAAATAATTTTCGTACGACTTGGCGTCCTCACCTTGCAGTTCACATAATACATTTTGCTGCATGCATCTTTTTAAACTGTCCTTGAAACCCACGGCTTCACCCATGTACGTTTCCTTTTACTTTTTGTGCTCTTTTTTTCCGTATACTGACTTAATGCAAATCCGATGCACGCCACTGCAGTAAATACTACAAATAGTCTTCCGTTATTCTGATGGAACTTTGGTCATATATTGGAAGACAGTGTAATTCCACCTTTTCGCCTCACATCAAACATCTTTGTCAGTGAAATAGGACCAATATTTCATCCAATTTCTTTCTGCAATAAAATGGATAGTGTAATGAAGGTCTCAGACACGGTCAACCGATTGACTCAAATTTGGCAGATCGCTTGTGTACAACCTAAAACGAGGGGCTCAAATATATTTTGACTCAACACCCCCACCCCTTTCCCGAGGCCTCCCCCCTCCCGTTTTTGTGAAAAGTTTCTGATAAGCAATCGACTCAAAATTAAAGGGTTTGATAGATGATTCTAAAACAGCATTTTTCATTATCATGTATGGGGGCCACAAACGCAAACTTTTCCAGAAATCAAGGAAAGAAACTTTTACAACTGCTATTTATTTACTCACATGGTAAACCCGTCCCTTTTCGCCGCTAGCGCAACGGCCAAGGTATCTGGCTGGGAAGTGGAGAACCCGGGTTCGAATCTCGAGAAAAGTGTACGTTTTACATTTATTTAAATTACAGTTTTTTTCCTTAAAATATATTGGGTATTTTATGATTATGATTTCTGTGTTTTTAATGATTTCTATGAATATTATTTTATCAGTATTATATAATGTAACTGATAAAATAAATATTAAGTTTAAAATATAAATAATATTGGTGTGTTTAATTTTAAATATTTCGTTTGATGCGATTCTTGTGATGTAAATTAAAACTATCATACCACCAAGAAATTTTATAATAAGATATATGATATCAGAACCTTTCTATTAATATTCCTGTTATTGTTCTAATAAATAAAGGTTTAATAATAATGATTATCATGATTGATATAGGGTGATTTATTTTAATTATATTAATGTTTATTAATAGGAGCATTAATAAGGTAGGCAAATAAATTTCTCATACTGCTTGGGATAGTAAACATCTAAAATGTTATTTCTGGTCATTTTACAATGGCTCTTCCATTCAATGTTACATGTCCTCAACAACTAGATGGATAGTAGTTGCATAATAGCCGCGAGGAATGGCCGTGCGCTCTAAGGCGCCTTGTTGAGGAATGCAAGGCTACTCCTGTCGGAGGTTCGAGTCCTCTTTCGGGCGTGCGTGCGTGCGTGCGTGTGTGCGTGTTTGTGTGTGTCCTTAACGTACTTAGTTTTAGTTTGTAAGTCTCGGGACTGATGATCACTGCAGTTTGGTCCCATAGCTTTACAAACATTTGAATTTGTCATATAATTATTAAAAGGAGTGTAGTCGCGGCACCAAGAACAAGTAATGAATGCAATCTTTCGAAAGCTACTCTGTTCGTTCCGAAGAGTCGGTGGAAAGCAAACTGGGTTTACAATTTAAAATGTCTTTTTCGGGAATTAATTTTGAATCGTACCACGTATACGATATCATTGCCTGAAAAATCGGTGTCGGAAGTTTGTTGTGGATTATGCTGTGAATTGTTATTCCATTCGTGCGTTTCTGCAATTCCCGCTAGGTTTCCAGTAGTACACTGCAATTTAGAAGCCTCGGAATACAGTTTTTAACTTGGTGATACAAATATACATCACACGGCGGCACAGATGTGAGTTTGGCGGTATTACTTTTCGAACCCGGGTTCTCCGCTTCCCAGCCAGTTACCGTGGCCGTTGCGCTCTCAGCGAAAATGGTCTGTTTAAAATAATCTATCGATCCTGTCAATTTTGAGTCGTTTTCTCGTCAAAACCCTTGGAGATGATTTTTTCAAAAACGGAGGGTGCGGGGGAGGTGGGGCGTGGTAGTGGTGGGGTGGGGGGACAAAATATCTTACAAGGGGAACACCGAGTATGGTACCAACGGAATTTGATGGGTCGTAGGTATGTTGTGACGGAATTCCTCCAGACCATCAACCTAAAAGGATTTGTTCCAATTGGCCTTGATTTCTAAGAAAATCGAAATCAAATTCGCAGCAAATTACCACGCGTAACGTGTCTGCTTATACATGGCGGTTACCGCTCAGCGAAACAAGGGGGTGTAATCGGCAAGATACGAAGCTACCATGCACGCGGCCTAGGTCAATTACTTTTCACACCTGTCCAATGATTGAGCATAATTATGTATTTTATAACCATTCTTATGTAAACGTTTGCAGTAAATGGTCAGGATAAAAAAAATGTAACATTCGCTCAATATGTTATGTATTGCGCGACTATTATTTTATTCATTTTGTTTTTTCGAAGCACACTTTTAAGGCGATTGAAGCATATTTCGAAATCAGTAAACAGTCTTTTGTTAATACCTATAATATTTGGGCAACATTTAATACCTATGTTTACAGTTTCCTGACCGTGCTGTTTTTATCTCCTCCTATGACTTGTGTAGCCACGTGACGCGTCCCAGTGGACTATTTAGTCCAGTCAAATCGTGCACAAAAAGGGCTCAAAGTCGAAAAATTTGGCGTAATTGTTTTTAGTGGCTTATATTATGTTTTTGGGGTGCTGAATACGAATCTGAAGCTTTCCAACAAAAATTCCATTGGCAAATATGGGAAATCATCAAAAAACAACTAAAAATCGCAATTGTCAGTGGTTTTCAGCTTGTAACTTGAAAATCAAGCTATTTACACAAAAAGTGGTCCAGTAATAAAATGAAGAGAAGACAATCACGCACAATTTATGTCTGTAACATTTTTTGTACGTCGTGTGGTTTCCACGTAAAACAGCGATGAAAAAACGGTGAAATCAGTAAATTTTGGAAAATAGAAAAAAATAGTATATTTTTTTCGGATGGATTATTTCATCAGCAGTTCCTTGCCTTTCAACGTGTTTACTTTGGGAACCATGGAAGCAGCTCTTCTTCTTGTAATTTGTGAGCGTGCACTCAGCTGCGCGCCCACGCTGTCCGTCTACCTGTGGCTGCTGCCCGCCCCTCCGTCCCACCTTTGCAGCCGCTGCCCTTAAATTTATGACAGGCGAAGGGGGTCTTCCTACCGAAACACCGAACTGTCCTCAATTCTCCAGTTTGTGTACGTTCGCTGCCGTGATCGTGTTATTTCCCTTTCTCTCAAAGACATGAAGCTATGTTTCAATGTTTTCATTGAGATATAGAGCAACAACTCAGGCGCAATGTCGAGTGATGTTTTATTTGTGAAAGAGATTTAGGTGAGGGTGCAGTGATAGTGGTCAAGGAAAATGGAATAGAAACTTTAAGTGATGCTAGTAAAAAAAGAAATGATAGGAAGATGGCTGTTTTAGCGGGTAAAACATCTGTCAGCGTACATATTTCATGCCAGAAAAGTTACATAAATGAAAGAAAGCTGCTGAACCAAGCACATCTTCAGGTAAATTAAGATCATCCTCTGACTATTTCCATTGGAAAACACATTCTTCTGTGTGTGTGGAACAGGTATTCCTGAAGATTACGCAAGGTCACAACAAAGACTGCCTCCTCATAAACGTAATTTGGTGCATCTGGTGACGAAAATTGAGATGAAAGACAGTTGTGAAACAGGCTCAACTACGTGGAGTTTATTTCGGTGTAACAGTTATTAACAGGATCCAGCCGATAACATACATGGTGGCTACTGACTGTAAGTACCATGATAAATGTTTAAAAAATCTTTACATTAGTAGGTCCAATGCTGATAAAAAGAAAACCCTTGGCCCTTATGCTGAAGAGATTCAGAGGGCTATGAATTACATTTTCAATTTTATGGAAAGGAATGACGAGGAATGTCAGTTTTCATTAGATCAGCTAATAACTCGAAGGGCAACTTAATTCCTGAAAGAAGAACTGTAATACAACATTTATTGAATAGATATGGGGAAGATATTATCGTATCAAAGATCAAACAGTCGTATGTTTCAAAAATACAGACCATAAGATTTTGACTGAAGCGCGGTACATGGAAAGACGTTCGTCAGAACAGGAAGAACGTCTTCGATTAGTTGAGACAGCAGCTGATGTAATTCTCGAAGAGATACGATCAATACCGTATGCTGTGGACGACTATCCTCCTCCAGACTTTTTCATGGACGAAAATGAAAGCCTTGTCCCGGAGGTTCTCAAAGTTTTCTTGGAAAGACTGATACTCAAGAAGAAGCGAACAAGCACTGACAAGTGGAAAAAAAGTTGCCATTTCACACAGTGTTATTAGTGCCGTCAAGCCAACTTCTTTTCTTTCCACGTTACAAACTGGGCTATCAGCTTTCTTTTATATGAAGTATGGATCACGAAAACTGATTGATGATGTTCATCCTGGGGATTTTGCGCCTCTTATTTCGAAGCTCTTCGTCTTGAAGTGTCAGCAATCATGAGGCCACCACTATAAATAGATCCGACAGCTTTCCATCAATTTGTTCATGACAAGGCTGATTTTAACACACGTACATTGGATAGATATAATACCTTCCATGCAATGGGAGTAATACATTTGATTACTCCTAGAAATGCCATTGCTCCGGATCAAAGAATTGTCCAAGTAAAGAAACCAATACCAGCTCCGCTAATTGGCGATATGGGAGCTGTTTCCTTAAAACATTTTGAGAAGACACGTTCTCTTGGGTTAAAGAATATTAACACTGAGGATCTCAATCAGCTATTTGTATCACCTGATTCAATATTTCCCTCTCTATCAGATCTACTTTGGCTTTATGGCAAGTGGAAAGATGTGCCTGGAATTCCAGCATGGAGTGGCGTCATGGAGCAAATCACAAGTAGTCTTCCCTTTCGTACAACCTATGTTGCTTGTCTACCATTTATAAACGCTCCACCTCTGATCACAATACAATATATACAGCTTTAGTCGCATCCATAGAACAGAGCAAATCAATCAACAAGCAGATGTGAACACCTTCGACCAGCTTCTATACCTAAAGGCAAGATTTATTGTAGTTTGCCAACAAGGAGATCCGGAATTTGATGTTATCATCACAATAGGTGGTCTCTTTTATAAGGATTTACAACAATCTTTAATTTCAAGAAATAAAAACTTAATATTAATGTTCTTTTTTGCTGATTTCAAGAAATGACTGATTTTCCTGATATTTTACCACTGTTTTTGGGGAAACCATACGACTTACAGAAAAATGTTAGAGACATAAATTGTAGGTAATTTTCTCCTCTTTATTTTACTACTCGGCCACTTTTCGTGTAAATAGCTTTCTTTATGAGTTATAAGTTGATAACCGAAAAAAATGTGATTTTTTAGAGATTTTTTGGTGATTTCTCATATTTGCCGAGGGAAGTTTTGTTGGAAAACTTCAGATTCGTGTTCAGCACCCCAAAAAACATAAAATAAACCACTAAAAACGATTACACCAAATTTTTCGACTTCAAACTACCATTTGACTGGACTATATTATGCTACGGCCAGTCGGTTAGCCATCGTAGCGTGTCGCTCTTGCGTACGGCAAGTAGTGTAACGTGGAGAACAAATGCGCTATGATAGAAGCAGGCCCATCACACGAAACCTCTTCGGAAATGGATGTGTGTGATGAGCAGTCAAAAGGTGAACTCACCACCGCCTTAAAATACACCGAATGTTTGCTGACTGTTTACTCAAGCTGTAACATAGGAGTGGGTATAAAGGCATACATTATGCACAATAAAAGAAGAGAAATGAAGAAAAGAGAAAAATAAATGACCCGAAGGGGAAGATTTTTTGATTTTTTTCTCGGTTTCATTATTTTTGTTTTTCTTTCCTTAAATCTTTTTCTTTGCTTAATTATTTTTTATTTTTTTTTGTAATATAAAAAGTAGCAATTACAATTTTTAAAAATTCGTCTGCCACTAGGAATGGAACCTTATATATATATATATATATATATATATATATATATATATATATATATATATATATATATATGTGTGTGTGTGTGTGTGTGTGTGAGATTACCGCCCAATAGAAATACTGGTAATTAATAGCATTTGATAATTGAACAGTATGAAGTTCACTGCAAACATTGACCATGCCAATGCACTAAATGTTACACAATTTTAATCTTATTAATTATAGTAGCAATGTATGTACACAGTTGGGTGACAACATTTATAGTTAGGCCATAGGTAGAAATTCTCCACGTTGAGATTTGCTGTGTGCTTGTCGCTGACGGGAGGCCAGCGAGCAGGCCGACGTTGGTGGCTTGTTCCAACTTAGGATTTTACAGTTCGTTTCCGGTGAGGGGAGAGAGGGACAATGGCGAGTGCCAGGCACAGTGCAGTGCACAAATATTGTAATACTACTGGCATTTGAAGTAATACGATGCAGTTAGGAACCTTTAAGGCCCTCATTACAAAATAGCCTGTTGATAAATAAACAATACATTAGCTGATATAGTCACATCTAACGTAATATGTTTAATTGACAATGAAAAGTAATAAATTACCAACGAAGACAAGACAGTTACACAACTAGCATGGCAATGTTTGTTTATAAAAATAATATATTAACTATTTCCCATTTTACTTTCAATTAATCTTTTGTATTTTATCTTAAAGTATTCAGTTAAATCACTTATCTGTGGTATAAGAAATTACACGATTATGATAAACAGTACAAAGGATGTTTGTACTAATATAAAAACGTAAGAAAATATTTGTTTAATGTGTAGTGTAATTATTTTGATTTTAAGTAAAGTTTTAGAAATGTATTGGCTGAGCGCTGTACGTTGGCAAATCGGTTAGAACAGTTCACATGCGGAAGTTGATGACGTAGGGGAAAAAACCCCGGCAGTTGAGCTTTTGGCGCGCGCGTGCGCGCACGTGAGGGCAGGAAGTGAGGACTCCAGAGCACGTGGTGTGGCTGGCCGGGCGGCGTCGCTCTGCATCAGTCGGCATGTGGATCTCGAGGTGGTGACTTGAGATTTGTCTGTGGCAATCGCCACGTGTGGTTGCTCGTCGTAGACTGTACCAAGTTAAATCGAGTGCTACTGTGTGTTTGTGAATATTTAGCCGGTGGAACAAGGTGTGCATCGCACTGAATTAAAGTGACTGTGATTTGTTAATGTAACACGTGTTGTCGCATAGGCATGAACATAAACGGTGTTTGAGACACCCACATGGTGTGAAATCAATTCACAACAAATATTCATTTTTGTCTGGGGGCTCACGAGCTATAACTTTATTTGGTAAATGTATCGACGTACAGACGTATCAGCCACAGGGTTCAAATATTGTGAAATAAACAACATAAAGTGAACTTTCACATGTTTTCAAAAATGAACTCATGAACTTGATTTTATTATGAATTTGTTTTGTTGATCATATGCAGGGAAGGAAAGCTGCGAACGTGTGATATCATCCCCTAGAAAACGAGTCAAACAGTCGCAATCGCAGTTCCAATGTTTTTGCATGTTTAGGAATTTGGTTCGCAGCTGGTGGTTGTGAGTTTTAGAAATTAATATTTCCCTATTTTAAACTCTCACCCCGACCTTCACGCTCGCAATATATATATATAACCTGCGACTCATCAAAATCCGTTGGTATCATACTTGGTGATCCCCTTGTTAGAGACCTTGGATTTCAGATTTCAGAGCTCATTGTGCGGTGTGAGTACAGCGAAGCGGGAAATTTTTTAAGTTATACGTTCTTCGAAGTTACTTCGGGTGTATGAACAAACTGGAGAATGTATTTTATTATCAGAATTTCGGAGAACATTCACTAATTCGTATGAATAAAACGAGGCCGAGAATATACTTTACCTGTACTCAATCAGAGTAAAAGGGTGGGAGAAGTTGCTTAACGCAAACATTCTGTTTTCGTATGAATAAAACTAGAGAGGTTTCTAACAAGCGGACAACATTCTCCATTTCTGAAGTGAGCTCTCTACCATACTTCGAGCTGAGTAACTTCTGTTAATGTTGCGTTTTACTGTGTTTTATAAGAAAAAATGACAAAATTTGTGTTGTTCAGGAAGCAAAAATAATGGGCCTATTGTTCTCACTGTGTGTAAATAATTTTGTCATAAGTGTTCCATAACAATACTCCATATACCTTTCTCCTCCTTGCCATAATTTACAGTTTCCTTGTACAATCATCCATCGCTCATCTGGACATTTATAATATTTGTAACTGTGGTGTCGCACAAGTACAAAGTGCGCGCCACCTACTTTCGCCGCGCGCCGCCATGCACGCACGGCGCGGCGTTCTTACTACGACAGCCACGAGTGCCCTCTGCTACAACGCTGCTCGTGGCCACCACTGAACTACATCGTTCACTTGGGACTGAGATAGGAACCAGTTAAGACCTTCGGAATCAGATAGGCACCAGTGAAGACTTGGCTATCGGGTAGGCACTAGGCAGGACTCTAGCTCAACTATGTATCAGCATTCTGCAGTACTGAGCTATGTAAAAGTTAAGTATTGTATAAATTCTGTGCAATATATATCTCGTTCTAATTTACTCTAGTGTTTTTAGTTTCTGGTTGCTCCCCTCCGTACCTGCACCAGCGTGCTACCTTTATTCCTGTGTCGGTCTCATTCCACTTGGCCACCGACACCTACGACGGAACGAGACACAAAAGTAACCTTAAGTGATGTAAGATGTACCCATTCTGACCCCATTTGTTTTTATTATTATTATTATTATTATTATTATGCACGTCCTGTGGTAGTGATACTTATTCATAACAAACCCACATTTTGTTTGTACCATCACCTGCTGACAATTCTTTAATATGAAATTACACGGTTTTAATATTTTAATACCATTGTAGCCCAAGATATGTTCATTTAAAATCCATTTGTTTTGTAGGAGAACGTTTGTTATGTAGTATCGATTCATAGACATAAAAAATTTGCAGTTCACATATCTTTGAAAAACCATCTTTGGATATGTAACCTCAATGTTACGTGTTGTATGAAGTTTGTATGAAGTTATCTGACGATAGCCTAAGAAGCCGAAAGCTGCTAATAACAAGCAAATAAATAGTATTGTGGAACAAAAATACTACGTATTTAAGTTTAAAAAAAAAAGCTACTTTATACGTCGTCTGAAGAAATACAAGAGGAACTAAAATAATGAAAATATTATTTGGTTACCGAGTAGCTTACTTAACGAAAATCATTACTGTGCCACTTCCAGCATTTTACCTAGCGATGAGAGTGATGTCAGTGGAGTTTTTTTCATGATTGACATAAATGAAACACAAGTGGATTCATTCTGCATGTGTGAAGTCCGTGTTTACAATTGTAAATAGCTACATAACAAAATTATGCAGTATATTTCGAAATATGGTGTATTATTAAGGCCTTATGACGTTAATTTCAAATGAAGTGCATCTCAGGACTTTACAGTCTGAACCACAAAATAAATATTGCTACAATAATGAAGTATTGTTTTTTGCACTGCTTTTGTTTATTGTATCAATATCAGTTGACATTAAAGATACGTTTTCTGACAACATAAATCTTAATTTCTGATGTGTTAGGAGTAAATAGACGCGACAGAAAAATAAGTAACTGCTTAATTACATACCTAGCGGTCAGTTTCTCGTAACAGAACCGTGCGACCTCTCTTTTAATGCACGAGCAGACCATTGGACGTCATATTTAAAGTTTCTCATGTTGCAAATGACAGAAATCCCGGTTGAAACAGATGAAAATTTAATGTATTCTTAAAATTTCGTTCGCATATAGCGTTAACCTAATTTAAATAACGGAAAGGTTTCTCGCATACCGAAAGTTAGGTGACATTGTCAGAAAATTCATTTCCATTAACTGTTTAGCCTTAGAATTTTTTTGCTGCACAAAAAACTAAAATCTAAACACAGTACAACTCTTTCGGAACACGTAGATGCCTACTCCATGTCTGTGCACTGATTGAGCTAGTTGAATGATATATACGATTAAACAGTTGTTCTATGTCGGTCATAACACACCGAGAACTTACCCAAGGAGGAGGGTAGGTAGCGAGAAAGAATTTCATGCTCAGAGCATATGCTTCGAAGTTTTTATTCATACGAATTTGCGAACTTGCTCAGTTAATGTTCTTTTGCTCGGAGAATATTCTTCGGTGCATGTGCCTTTACTTATTCGTACGGTACTTTATATGCAAACCGTAGATTACCGGACATCGTTTCCTATTTGAAACTTGGTACGTGTCTTCTACTTCTTCTAGCATCCCGGGAAGCTGCTCCTTAAACTAAGAAATATAATGTCAGTAGCTCCTTCCAAGCCTGTCTGTCTGCTGATGTCTTCTGTCCATTACATCCTCCAGTTTTCTTCAGTTCTTCACCCCAGAGGACCGGACGCCTGCCTTGTGGTCTTCGTCTTTTTTGGGACTCCACGCTAGAACTGCCTTCTTGCGAAATGTCCTGCCCATTTCCATGTCCTTTACCCTATCCGTCTTGTTCTCTTGAGTGGTACAGAATGTTTCCTGAGTTGAGTATCATATAATGTTTCCTTTTACGATTTACTTCACTTAGACCAACAACAGACAATTTTATTTTCTTAACTTTCTCCTCAATTTCACTATGTTCCCCTATAAGTGAGCGACAGTTATAGTGCAGATGTAGAGAGATTTGGCATTTACAACAGTAGCTAGTTTGTGTTCGGGCAATGCTAAAGCAGTCCTTCTCCGTAAGTCCCACAATGGGTGACATAGCCTGAATTTTTTATGTCGGCTTTGATAATATCGGATTTAAGATTCCATGTTCAAATTTATCAATAGGAGCTGGAGCCTCACCATTAATAGAAGAACTATCACTCTTTCATGATCATACAATAATTTTTCTATTATTAATCACAATAATTGTAGGATACTCACTAAGATACATATTGTTAACAAAATATACAAACCGAAATATGAGTCATAATCACCAGCCTTGTTTCTGAACAGATTGGCGTCATAATTTCCCAGTTGATAGACATCTATAAAAGAATTATGCTTTGAAAATTATATAAATGAAGAATTATAGTCTTCAGTCTCCCAACTTGATGTTGCATCATTGGGGCAAGAGTTAGCCCTTATTCTTTTCCTTTTTCTTTTGAAACTTATAAAGCGGTATGACATATGTCTCAATGTACTTGGAAAGTATGCAGAATAATAAATATATGTCTTATCTTTAATGTCTCATTCTATATTTTATTTAGTTATTTTTTCGTTTCATACGCAACTCTGACCACAGCCGAAAGCGGAAACTGATTTTTTAACTCTCCCTCGTAATTCGTACGCCGTCTGAATGTCTTCGTCAAAAGAGATGTGTTGATGATCTTTTTGTTTGTAATTTATTCTTACGCCTATGGTAGTTGTCATAAGGCTTCAGCCTACTATTATACAACAAAGTTCTGTTTATGACGAAGGCCTCAAATGTTTGTAAAAGTTATGGGACCTAACTGCAATGGTTATCGGTCCCTAAACTTACAAACTACTTAAACTGATTTATCCTAAGGACAACACACACAACCATGCCCGAGGGAGGACTCGAACCTCTGACGACGAGCAGCGATGTGCTCCATAAGCTCGGTGCCTTGGAACGCTCGCCCACTCCACCGCAGCAAGAAGGACTTGCAAGTTCCTCTTATATAACAGCTAGACAAAATGAAAGGAACTAAATTTATTCAGCGAAATTAGTGACTTAACAGGCCGACGAGCAATACTATGTTCCTCCTTTGAAATCGTATTTTAAACTGATGGAAACAAAAATTTAAAGAAAATGAAGTACCTGAGGCAAAAAAACCTTCAGCAACTTCATTCATTAGTGAGCGGAGGAAGCTGGATAATCAGTGATGGCGAAGTGATCAAAATATAAATACGTAATTATAGCCATGACCATCTTGGTCTGTCGTCAGGTTTCCAAAGTCAGCAGTGACACTCAGTTGCTCGCTTTTTCGGCTTCATTGAAAATATGAACTCGTTTCTCTGTAGACATAGCGTCAGTCTCCTGTGTGTACCAATATTGTACCAGTCACATTGTACCAGAATTTCTGATTGCCGTCGCCTCTGAATTTTCGGTAAGACTATTTGTTTTCAACGAGCAAACTGCTCCTTCGTCGTTCCTTCCAGCAATTTTATTAACAAATAATACGACGTAGCTCGAAGTACAATCGCAGCGAAACCTAGAAGTTAACCAAGTAAGGCTCAAAATGTTCAAATGTTTGTAAATCTATCAGACCAAATTGCGTGGTCATCAATCCGTAGCTTAAAACTGCTTAAACCTAGGTAAACTAACCTAAGGACAAATACACACACGCATGCCCCAGGGATGACTCGAACCACGGCGAGCAACTGCGCGCTCCGCAGCGAGACGCTTTAGACCACTCGGCTACTCCACCGCGGCCAAGTAAGGCTAAATGTTCTACTGGTGCAGTAGCATTCTTTGACAGAATCCCTCTCTCAAGGTCACTTTCATTTATGATTATATTTCAGCATTTATTGTGTATGATTTACTGTGTTAACCGAAGTGTGACTGCAGCTCCAATAATGTGTACATACAAGTTAAATGCAGCAATCACACTTTGGGACTCGCTTCAGTACTATAATATATTGATTAAGTGAAACTCTTGTGCCTCTGTCTTAACATTCTATTTAATACATCACTCTCTTTGAGTCCACGAATCTGATTCACACAGATCTGTAATTTTTTTCGCGTGTCCTTAATTTTATTTGGCAGCTTTAGCATAGTTACAGAGCGACTGCAAGGTCAGGTCACGAACTGTAAGGAAGTGCCCAGTTTATTAAGAGCAGAGAATACAATTGGAGGCTATTTACCGAGAGAGGTGGCGTAGTGGTAACACGCTGGACTCGCATTCGAGAGGACGATGATTCAAACTCCCCTCCGGCATATCCTGATTTAGGATATGCCTAAATCGCTCCAGGCAAATGCCGGGATGGTCCCTTTCAAAGGGTACGGCCACTTTCCTTCCCCATACCTCACAAAAATTATCCGAACTTTTGTTCCGTCTGTAATGACCACAATGTCGACGGGACATTAAAAGCGAATCTTACTTCCTTCCTTCTTCTGGAGGCTATTATTACACTCCTGCAGCTGCTGTGCTTGTCGACTGAAAAGCCGTCATCACGGAGAAAGAGACTACAAAAGCTTTCCTTCAAGAAGAAAATCAATCACACTGACAACCGAGAGAAATCACGTGCTTATGTCCGTGACGAACGTTTTCCAGGCGGGTTGTCACGGGCAGTGTAAATAAAACCCGTGAAAGTGACTGTAAGGTCCATTTAGGCTCTCCGTAGAAACTAAGTGAATAGGAGAAGAAACCGCGAAGAATGTTGCGTTGAACGAGCTCGTGCGGTAAGAAGGGTTAGGTAGTAGCTTGCTGGAAACAGCTCGTTACTATTCAGGTGACGTTTTCGTCTTTTTGTCCCATTACTTTAACCTCTGTGGAATCTTTCCGTCTTACACCTAAGGCGGAAAAATTTGGAAGAATGAGGATGGAGTTTTATATCTGTGCTAGCGTTCGTTCCCGGCGTTTCCCGCGTGTGTATTTATTCCTTTCTTAGGTCTATCGCCTTTTCCGTGCTCTTTTTCCAGTTTAGTTTTCACATAGGTCAAACCTTATGACATCTTATCACAGAACTATTTCATCCAGAGTAATATAATTTTTCAGAATTGTAGAGTAGAAAATTAGGAAACTGAGAAACGTGCTGCGAATGAAGTTGGTAGTAAAGACGTAAAAATTACATTTTGATTACGGTGCAGTTTTTCATGAACTTAACCTTATATGATCTCAGATTTCCTGAATTGTGAGTCGTACTGTGATATAATTTGAAAGGTATATCAAATGGTATGTGTCTGTATTGTCTGTAAAATGTTACGAGAATACAATTGGTAGCGCTGGAGTAATAAATTGTAATTTCATGCCGGATGTCGCAGTTTTACTGCACGAACAGCGGAAAACTAGCAAGCGATTATCTTTTTTCCTTTCTTCATTTTTCTGGGGTTGTCAGCGAGAAAGAGTTTCGTAAAGGTTTGAAACTAAGTGTAAAGTTTGTTGCAAGTCGCTAAGTGCTCTCATTTTCAAAAAGTAGGTGAACAAAATCTCGTTATTTGCGTGTCGTCTGTGGCACTTTTTTGTGCCTGGTTTAGGACGACATATCTCCTGAACTATGTGTCATAGTGATTGTTTCCTGACGGTAAAAAGTATTTGTACGGAATCAGCGGCGGATCGAGGGTTCGATTTTGGAGGGGGTCACGGGTCACTGTGTGTGTTTTCGGCCCCGCCCCCTTCCCTTCCAGAAAAATATACCTTGCTATCATACTCCCTTTCAACGTATATTTGTGTACGATTTTAATAAGGGTAAAATATACACTCGTAATTTTAATGTAATTATTTATGTTTTTCAAAATATATATGACTTTTAGTGTAGTTTTTTCTCTCATTGCGGCCTCCTATGGACCACGAAGGTTTTTATCTCTTCCCTGATGGTATTTTCCTCGTTCGCCAGGAGGTTTTCATTTTGGCTGACTGTGCTTCTTTTCTCTCTTCTGGCCATTTGGCGTCAGGGATGTTCTCAAATGAAATTTCAGCATCCATGTAAATCCTTTTTACTTGGCTTGCCCATTTGGAATACGATTTTGGTTTTAAAATTGATGAGTGTATGCGATGAGTATGTCTTTGGGGAACATTTTAGTGTGAACAGTGACAGTAATAATAACTAATAATTTGTTTACACGAGTAAATAGCACATACCATTGACAAAAATACCACATTTCTTCAGCATAATAATGAAGAAATTGCAGTTCCGTAAAATACTGCTTTTGAAAAATATCTCTCCAAATGTTTGCAAACTATATCTGTGACTTAGTTAATTTACGAACTATAAATAGGATCCTTGACAACGCCACAATATGCACAGTGTGAAATCGAAGTGTGCATTCAGTGTTTCACTTTGCACTAAGACTGGAATTTGGTATGCAGACTGTGGCTATAAGAGTGTGTTACGGAGAAAAATGCTGATTACTTGTCGGCTATGTGCAGGGAGGTGAAAAATATACAATGAGGATATCTCAAGTGGTTAATGTTACCTATAAAAATTATTTTAAAAAAATATTCCCGAAATATTCCGTATACACTTAGTATAAAAAATAACAAAAAAAAAAACAACCCTACAAAAACTTCTAAAAAAGTCTAATTTTTGTTTTGTTTTGTTTTTTTTTTTTTTTTGGTGGGGGGTCATGAAAACCTGGCGTTTTACATCTCCTCCTCTACCTCTGTTCACCTCTCCTTCCTGTTCATGTACCCTTCCTTTTATATATATGAGGGTTGGAACTTAAATAGTGGCAACACTGCTGTGGAGACAATATGCAATAATCTACTATTGTCACTGATAGCACACGTTGTTGACAAACCTACCTTACATCCTAGCAAATGGAATCGCCCGTCCCACGTCACGGCCGTGCGCCCAAACGAGGGAAAAACAGTCTCTATGTTTTCGAAACAGAACGAACGGAGTTGGATCAAGACTGAATGTACCAGAGGTCATATAGCATTAAGGGCCGTCGCGAAAGTCGAAAGTGTGTCAGAGCCCCCGTATGGTGAAAGTTATGGTGATTTTTCTGTACGACTGTGATGGTGTTATCCTAACGTATTACGTTCCTCCATGCATAGTATTACTGTTCGTTTTTGTAGCATCACCTTGAAAGACCACCGTTAATTGTAAAATTAACTCTGGCTGAAAGGAGCCAGATGAAAGTTTACTTTAAACATATAATTCTGGCCATAAAAGAAATAAAAAAAATCCGCTAAAGGATTCGCGTGAACTACTAACTACTTCCTGCAATAGAATCTTGTTCCCAGGCCCCAGACTTTAGAACTGACTCAAAATTTACTTTAGCAGCAGCAAGACACAGAGACGGTGGCCAACACACATCGTAAACCACGAGAATTGCACACAATCATTGATATACAAGCCACCCCGAACTAAACCATTTCGTGAGAATGGCTGTAAAAACATTTATGGCGCAACGGAATTAAAAATATGATAATATGCATCTAAATTTATTCTTAGCACAATGAAAAACAATATTAAATAAAAAGCGAGAGTATTTATTAACTAATACATATAAGTAGAACAATATTTCCCTGATAATAAATTATTTATTCACTTCAAACATGAGCAAATGGGGGCACCAATTTTAATAAACAATAAAAATGCATCCCCATTTAAAATAACTTACAGTAATCTGAACTGAACAACGTCGGAGGAGAGATTTACAATCAACAAGCATTCAGCCACTCACACGCGCGAACCAAAGCGAAACTCACCCAACTCGGCGTACTGATACGAAGCAGAAGTAGGCGCCGCTATCGTAGGCGAAATTCAGCGTACCAGGATGTACCACACAACACAAGAAAACTAAACTTCGTAGGTCGCTCTTGTCTTTCTTTACTTGAGATGGTACGCGATAAAAGCGAGATTCTATTCAAATCAAACCGTGAGCATGCGGAATTATTGAGACATACGGCACGTGTCTGCTACATTACATATTCGCACCCCACTGAAGGCGAAGTGCTTAAAAATTGTATTCATTTCAACAAAAACCAACGGAATCACAGATTACGAAGCAAGAACACACAATAGAAAGGCACTGGTGTGTAAGCAGTGGCGAGTACTCAAGTGACTAGCTATAAAACCTTTAAGTCGGAGTTCGGAGACAAGTGGTTGCAAAAACCAGTAAAAATACAAAAATTCAATTTCCGAAAAATAAAGAAAAATAGCTACTGCATGCTACCCTTAGAAATGCGTAGGATATCACGAGGAAGCTAAAGAAATACAGTTAGAAGCGATTGGGAAGGTCTTACACGGATGGACGACGTCCAGTCTTCAAAAATCAGAAAAGTGGAATAAATTTAAAGTCGGAGTAAATTAACTAAGAAATACGGCATGCAGCCCCAGAAATACGTAGTATTTCATAAGCAAGCTAATAGAGGTGATCGTACAAGGCTAGAAGAGAATTTACTGGGGGGTCTGAATGCAAAGTACAAGTTTGGAAACGAAACAACAATTTAAAAATAGACGGCGAGGAGATCGCGAGGTACTAATGGAAATCAGAAAGATACATGCATAATTTCTTACCTGACGGGCATAGAAACAGACACGAGGGTAGCTGAAGGCTTTATTCTAAGAACACACCACGTGGATTCTAAGAACACACCACGTGGAGTACGTATCACTCTCGGAAGGAGGAAAGGGAAAAGAATATTTCACATGCACTATACAGAATAAAAATATTCCCGCATATTATTCGCGTTCCACAAAGCTAGAAAGAAATTAAAGAGTTCATACATTGCCAGATAGTCACACACAGGTTACCGATTCCCAGCCGTTATCAAACCGAATTGGTTGCATATTCACCGCGTTTACCTAAGCATAATCACCGAAATGAAATTGAATACATTTCCGTACCTGATTGGAGAAACTTGTCCCGAAAAATGAACCTAAGATGTGAAGTCTAACAAACCAGACAACGAATCACAAACCATCTCAAGGGAGGAAAGAAAGTCAGAACATCTTACCAGGTCGAAGCACAGCCACCGAATGTCCAGATCGGTCACCCAGTCCCTACCAACAGCCGACGGAAATCGCACCGTAATATTGGTAACTGATGCAGGCCTGCACTTTCATTGTTTGATAATTATGAGGTTCCAATACTCCATAAAATACGACTGGTGCATTCGACAGAACAATTCATTTGGAAACTACAATAGCCTTGTCAGCTGTACGTTTTCTTGCCGCATTCTACTGATCGCAACAAGGACGAGAGGAGAAGTCGGTGCATCTACACCTTCCAGTTGCCAAAATTAATAAAATAAATGAAGTATCAGAATAAACAATATCGCAACTTGTATGGTAGCTATATTTTATGTTAAATCATGCATTCTAGTCGTGTTCCATAGTTCTGTCAAGCCCAGGATTGTCGATTAAGTTACCTATGGTTACGGGGCCCTGGACGTGAAAATTACTGAAAATTCGAAAAAAAAAGCCTCCATGTGATGGAGAGTCCTTACGTTTCCAAAATAGTATGATTTATTTACTTTTAAATAGTTATAATAGTCTTAAACGCTCTTTCAAAAAATGTGTGCACTCTGGCCAAGGAGTATCACTATAAACATATCATGCCTGACACAGTCATGGAAACAATAAAGCCAATATACAAGGGCCTTGAAAAAAATATTACTTAGCAAATGTCTACATGGGCGTATACAAAATTCTAATCAGAGTTTCAATAGCTGCGTGTGGCAACGAGTACCAAAAACAGTGTTTCTTGGATGGGCAGTACTCCACAGCAACCATCATACCTATTTTATCTGTTTCGATGATGGTGTGATTAACAGGACAAAAGTAATGGATACTAAAGAATCCAGAATAAGGAAAAGACTCTTGGAAAAGTTTGTAGAGGGTAAAGAAGCAGCTGACCAGCAAGATTCTGCCGTTGGAATGTTCTGAAAAAGGCATACAGCGAGTCAAAAACACTGTGAACATTATTTTGTCATTTTTTCGAAACTACATTTTCAGAACATTGTACATCTGCATAATGGTTTTAGCTATGTTCACCAAATTTCTCCCACTTGAGGAATGGAACAATATCTTTATATTATGCCTAATAAATTGCAGAAATGACTTATGTTTGTCATTCTGTATATAATTTTAACGGTAATTTTTAGACAAAATAGTAATGAAATGTAATAAGACTTTTTCTGTTTTTTCAGATATAATCCAAACTACAAAAGAAGAGGCATAATGTGTTCCTACGAATGTTGAAAGCAGCTTGTCACAGTCTAAATGCTATTACACTAGCGGTGTACCAGAAAATGGTTCCAGAATACTAACATGTATTAAAATAGCATGTATTAGGCAAAATATTGTAATTCTTAAACTAAGATATTTCAATAAACTTCCTGTTACAGCTTGTAATGCTGCTTTCGTATGAAAACGGGTGCTGCGTTTTAAAGTTGCGGTTGGGGACCGCTAACAAAATTTTACCAGATAGTGAAATATTTCAAATGAAACTACTGATCAGTTTTGAAAAGGAAGGAACAATTTAAACAAAATCATTGGATTCCGCCATTAAATGGTAGCGGTTGTGATATTGGTAGGAGTCGGCGGAATCTAAATTTTACCTTTTGTTATTACCTTTTGCTATTGTTCTATGACCGTGTTGAAAATTAATCCTGATAGTCGGCAAAAATTACATAATTATCGGACCTCATAAACAAGATTTTCCTGCAGGCATTGAAATGCAGTAAACCATTCATAGTCACGAAATAAATTAAAGTTGCACATAGAATGTTCTAGCACAATCGCGAAGCGAATTGCAACCAATACCCAAGCGTCACTTTATGAAGTACTGGGTCTGTTGAAAATAAATAACTTTAAAATTAGTGAGAATGGAGAAGGGATTGTAAATGAGTAAGATATTTCAAATTAACTGTAGGGTTTATTGAAATCAGTAAAAAAAAAAAAAAAAGAACTAAGCTCACACTTACAATGGTTAGGCAAAGTCCATGGCTGGAACACGTCCTGATACATCGAGGAGAAAACAGAAAGTCCCGAACAGTTCCGCTCTCTGCCTTCAGCCTGTTACAAAATAGATGAACGTGACAAATATCAAATGTTTATCGATACGCTGGCAGAGAGAGGGCGGAAGTCAGCGACAAACGTCGCACGAGTTATTTTGATTTAAAAAAATTCATTAATGTATTACTACAAGCTTGAGTTAATGGCATTCAGCGTTGGTATAAAATCGTAACGTTCTCCGCATTGTAGATCAAGTGTAATGCGCACCGAATGGAAGGTTTGAAAATGTAGCCCGTTGACGTCCAGGTCCGCTTCATGATATCTCAAGGTGCGAGTAACAGCTGGTAGTGGTTCTACAAAAGCGTCTCCTGTCCAGAGCCAGCAACTGCAGATAGAGGCAGAGTAGGGCTGAGGCTGCAACGCAGGCGGAGGTGTGCATTCTGATCGGTCATATGGTACAGGGAGAGTTCATCTGAGCCACTGTCCATTTCACGCGTTAGGTTTCTAAAGATGATCATCGACGAACACTGTGCTAAAGATTATCTACTGAAAAACAATTAACTGATATATGGAGCTTCTCAGTGCTGGCCTAGAGAGAGGAAAACTTCAGCCGATTTTTGTTGTTAATAACATTTCGTTATTCCCAAGAGTTAGGAGCTTTCGTATCACGCTCAAGAGCAGATTGCGGCTACAGAAAAATGGGCTTCCCCAGGGCAGTGTCCTTGCCCCAGTTCTATTCAATATCTACACGAATGACCAGCCTATTAGTCCGCGGTCAAGATCTTTCATATATGCTGACGATAGGGCAATAGCTGTTCAGGCATCAAACTACGAGGATATTGACAAAACACTAAATGAAAACCTAGAAAATCTGACAAACTATTACAATAAGAATCAGCTGAAGCCCAATCCAAGTAAGACCCAGACTTGCTTATTCCATCTTAACAATAGAGAGGCAAAGAGGGAACTGAATGTTTGGTGGGATGGCACAAGATTAGAACACTGCCCTTCCCCAGTGTACTTGGGAGTTACCCTTGATAGGTCACTATCATTTAAGCGCCACATTGAGAAGAGCAAGGCAAAAGTCCAAACACGAAATAACTTACTTGGCAAACTAACAACGTCAAAATGGGGAGCTAATGCAAAAGTTTTACGCACGACAGCAATGGCGCTCTGTTACTCTGCTGCTGAGTTTGCAAGTCCTGTGTGGGAACGATCATGTCATGGAAACAAACTGGACCCTGTCCTGAATCAGGTCTATAGGCTTATCACTGGCTGTCTCAAACCTACAAGAGTTGAACACCTATACTCATTATCAGGAATCGCTCCACCAAAGGTCCGACGATCGGTACAGATCAGCATCGAACGATCAAAACAGTTTAAAGACCAACGTCACCCATTACATGGGTACCAAACTGTACCAAAACGTCTTAAATCAAGAAGCAGTTTTCTATATTCAATGGAACCACTCGCAGACCCACCAAGAACTACCAGAATAAAACTGTGGCGGGAGCAACAAGGACATGCCAACTATGCCGAGGAGGCGCTGCCACCAGGCGCAGAACTTGACTGGCAGAGATGGAAGACTCTGAACAGACTGCGGTCTGGAATGGGTAGATGCAACAAGAATTTGCACAAGTAGGGAATCGGTGAAAGTGTTTTGTGTTCGTGAGGAAACATGCAGACCATGGACCACCTGCTGGAATGTCCGGAAGTAAATCACCCAGTAGCGTGCACAACCCAAGACATGATGACCTGCAGCAGTACAGAAATGGCATATATAGACTTCTGGAAGAACGAGATATGAAGTTGTTCATACTATTCTTGAACATAATTTTCATGTATTATATGTTATTGTAAAAATGTGTAAACATTATTAATATTTTACAATTTGTGAATTTATTATATACTGTTTGTAGCTCGCATACGAAATATATATATATATATATATATATATATATATATATATATATATATATATATATATATATATATATATATATAAGTAGAACAATATTTCAATGATAATAAATTATTTATTCACTTCAAACATGAGCAAATGGGGGCACCAATTTTAATAAACAATATATATATATATATATATATATATATATATATATATACGCTCCCTTGACCCTTGTCTGAAAGATGTGCATTATCCTTCCGCATCCATTTTTAATAATCTGCCATAAAAATTCAAAAAGCATAGTAGTAATCCACGCACTTTCCAGCCTAAACTAAAAGGTTTCGTCTGGGTCACTCTATTCTGTAGGGGAATTCGTGAAAATATTAATAAATTAAGCTAATTTATTTGTTATGTTGTTGGTTCTGTTTACTTATGCTTAGGCCTGTCGTGTGCATAGGACTGCTATACGATTCACATTATCAATTAATACTCTTTTGATATACTGACTCGTTGCACGGCCATGGATAATTGCTTATCGGTTTGGTCCTGCGGAGCATGGCAAATACGAGGGTTCGAACTTAAATGGTGGCAACACTGCTGTGGAGACACTATGCGATGGGATCTACTATAACACATGTTGTTGACATACCTACCTTGCCTCGGATGAAATGGACTCGCCCGTCCCACGTCACCGGCGTGCGCACAATCGAGGGCAACACCGTCACTTGTGAAGAGCGAGCCGTTTAACGTAACGGTGTCACTATGTTTACGAAGCAGGAACAACGGAGTTGGATCAAGATTGAATGTGCCTGGGCATGCGAAAACTTGCATCACGATGACTTCCGCATAAATTGATAGAAATGCGGAAATGGATGCGTTACGGCGCTGCTCAGACACACTATGAGCGCGAAGGGAGAGGCTCCCTTACGCCGTATCGTAATACTGGATGAGACATGGGACACGTACGAGCCAAAACTGAAACGCATATCTAACGAATGGCGCCATTAAGGGTCGCCGCGAAAGTCTGAAGTTTGTCGGAGCCTCAGTATGGTCAAAGCTATGGTGATTCTCGTGTACGACCTTGATGATGTAAAAATAAATAAATAAATAAATAAATGTTCAAATGTTTGTATAGTTCATGGGACTTAACTATGGGGTCATCAGTCCCTAAACTTTCAAACTACTTATGAACTAGCTAATCCTAAGGACGGCACAAATATCATGCCCGAGGGGGGATTCGAACCCCCGACCGTAGTGGCCGTGCAGACCGTGACTGGAGCGCCTCAGTCCCCTCGGCCACCGCGGCCGGCCGTGATGATGTTATCCTAACGCATTACGTTCCTCCACGGCAGACCGTCAATGCACAGTATTACTGTTCATTTTTGGAGTATCATCTACGACCAGCTTTGCGAAAGAAGCGGCGATACTTTCTGCGCAACCCACCCATCATTTTACACGGCAATACGCGGGCGCTTACAGCGGGCCGCGGTGGAGTAGCCGATCGGTCTAAAGCGTCTCGCTGGGAAGCGCGCGGTTGCTCGCCGTGGAGGTTCGAGTCCTCCCTGGGGCATGGGTGTGTGTATTTGTCCTTAGGTTAGTTTACCTAGGTTTAAGTAGTTTGTAAGCTACGGACTGATGACCACGCAGTTTGGTCCGATAGAGTTCCAAACATTTTTTGTTTACAGCGGGGCAAGATGTGGCTGTTCTGTGCGGTCGATGGGGCTGGGAAGTTCCGTATCATCCACCCCACTCCCCGGACTTTGTAACGCATTTGTATCGGTTGTGAATAAATAGTTTCCACTATTTAACTGTAAGTTCCAAGCCTCGTATAAATATATAAATAAATAAAAGATGGTATCGCCCCTGCGAAACTCAGCTTCCCCTTTTCTCGCCCTATAACCTGTGAATTATTGATGAAGAATGACAGGCAGAATCCATGTTTCCAGAATTCTTGAAAGCGTTTAGGACACTACAGACTATCAGGTCCGAACTTACATAATAGATACTTAGATATCGTCACTTAGATATCATCATGCGTTCAGCAGAAAAGTGTAATAACACCTCTGTTGTTGACGACGTACATAAATGATCTGTGATACTTCGCTGTTGACACAGTGTGTGTGTGTGTGTGTGTGTGTGTGTGTGTGTGTGTGTCCAGGACCAAGGACGCCACAACAATTTTTTTCCAGGCGGTTGCATATCGCTAGACGAGGTCTGTTTCAAAAAATGTCGGAACTTTTTCCATAAATGTTTACAATCAAAACAGCAACCAGCGACAAGTATGGCAGAAATATTTATTTTCTTTGTATGTCTTGCCTCAACTAATCATTAGAGTGCCCTATTATAAATATTGTAAATAATTTCCCTCCCAAAGTTCGATATTTACATTAATTTCACTAAATAAGCAAAGAGAAATGTTACCCTTACCCACACACTTGCATAGCGTCTGCAACCGAACAACTTCACCACTGTACAGTAAGAACTTCGTAAACAATGTTTGCGTTGCGTGTATGTAGCTCGGCCACGTTTTGTAATTGATTATAGTGCGCATTATGATAAATTCTAGCATGGTGTCCTGTGTAATATTTACATTAAGAGCACTGATACAGTGCGTCGTATCAAATACCTACATTAAAGGCACACATACAGTCCGCATTTAGAAAGATTAAAATACACAAGAAAATTATAGGAAAGTTTCATCTCAGAAAAATCGGACACAACATGTAAGTTTTCGACACAGTTCATGTATTCCAACCATAAATCTCTTCTACAAATATTTTGATGAAGACGAACATAAATAAACTTGAAGTTAACTTCAGCAAATAGTAAACGAAATATTTTTTCCTATCGTAGGGCTGCGATAACTGAAGCAAGACAAGACCCAAGCTCAAAAGCATGAAAAACCATCTGAAGATGAATTTGTATAGATCCGAAACCGGTCATGGTTTAAGAAAATAAACATTTCTACCATACTTGTGGCTGTTGCTGTTTTGATTATAAACATTACAATACTACAGCCACGTTTCTCACAATGTCAGTTTTTGACAAAATATCTTTTGTCCATAATATTTTTTTCAAATCAATTGTTCAAATGTTTGTGAATCTAAGAGACCAAACTGCAGGTTCATCAGTCCCTAGACATAGAAATTTAACATAGAAACTGCTTAAAGTAATGTAAAATAAATTACTCTAAGAATAACACACACAGTCATGCCCGAAGGAGGACTCGAACTTACGACGGGGAGAGACCGTGAAATCCTTAGCAAGGCGCCTTAGAGCACGCAGCCATTCCCGCGCGGCCAAAATGTTTTCTTTATTGAATTTGTATACTTCTAAAATGTTTTCTTTATTGAATTTGTATACTTCTAAATAGTTCATCATTGATAAACCGTTTACATCGCTGTTTCTAGTTCCGGAATCAGTCTTCGTACGTCTCTTACTCGTTTATCGTTGCAAAGCTTCGTCCTTCCAAAGGGGTTCTCGACTTTGTGGGAAACTAGGCCCACAGGGGCTGGGTTTGGAGAATACGGTGGATTTGCGCGATACGAAAGCTCTTCTCAGACTGAAAGGCGATGGTCTTTCTGTTGTTTTTTTTTTTTAAATGTGATGACTTCAATAAGAAGACAAAGCCAAGATCGCATTTATAAATTATTCATTTACTATATGTCATTACCAGTTTCGGCAAGCAATGTTGCTATTATCAAACGTTACTTCATCAAACTAATAAATTACTTATTACAAAATGCAAGACATATGAATTAAAAACTGATACAGCATTGTACATATCATATTTTGTTTGGTACACAATGGACATAATATCTTTGACATCTGATGCTTGCACATTTAAAGTTAGAATTGATATAGCAATATACATATTACAAGTTGTCTGGTACACCATTGTCATAATACGTTGGTCATCTTAAGTTTGCAAACTTGAAGTTAAAAGTAGACTTGTTCTTGTGTCCATGATGAAGCATTTGTACTCCTGAATTCGGCGTCTTTTTCCATACCAATTGACCATTACAAGCATTACTAACTGATCGACATTTGTAGCTACTAAGCTTCGTCTGCAATGAAAATAACATCTCCTGGAGCTATGTCCCACTGACACATTATTTCGTGACCACTTCAGTTACCTGTGGAGATCAAGTGTGTCATCGTTAAAAAACTAAATATATATGTGGAACACAGTATTATGTTATATATATATATATATAATCAGTTATGTAAATGATAACCGGTTAAGGCCTGTTTACAGGGCCAGCTTCAGATTTGTAGAGTATTAAATATACAGGGTTGTAAGGCAAGTCAGAACATTATACATGAAATAAAGATTAAATTATGTTTGAGTTGCATTACCTGTATGGCGTAGGCTTGACGTCCACGGAGCAGGCGCTTATCCCATGCCGTTACTGCCGCTAGTGGCTGAGCTGCCACGGGTTAAATACTGAGAAAGCGCGCGCGTTTTGCCGCGTGGAGTCTGCTGTAGCCAATGGGAAATGTTCACATGACGTGGTGTTGAAATAACGAATGAAATATTATATGACATTATTTTGGGAAGTATTTTTATAAAAATGAAGTACTAAACTGCACTTAAAGGTGAGTTGACACCTTTATAAAAATAATACCATTTGTTATTCATCTAATAGTTCAGTAAAATCGAAGTTAAAAATATTTTTACAGAAGCATCGTCATGAAATAAAATGTACCGTAGGTAATGTAATTTCCGAAACATTTAGTTCATAAAAATTAATGTACTAAGATACTACTAGACGAATAACAAACGGTATTGTATTTATAAAGGTGACAACTCACCTTTAAGTGCAGTTTAATACTTCCTTTTTATAAAAATATTTTCCAAAATATTTTCATGTAATATTTCATTCGTTATTTCAACACCACGCCATGTGAACATTTCCTATTGGCTACGGCAGACTCCACGCGGCAAAAAGCGCGCGCTCTCGCAGTATTTAACTCGTGGCAGATCAGCCGCTAGCGGCAGTTACCGCGTGGGACAAGCGCCTGCTCCGTCGACGTCAAGCCTACGCCACATAGGTAATGCAACTCAAACACATTTTAATCTTTATTTCATGTATAATGTTCTGAGTTACCTTACAACCTTACAGGTCTGAAGATGTCCCTATAAACCAGTAATCATTTGCATAACTGATATTTTTGGGGATTTGTGACTATTTTTAAATGTCTCAATGTACTTGGAAATTATGTAGAAAAATAAAGATATGTCTTATGTTTAATGCCCCATTCTACTTTTTTTTTCTTTTCATATACAACTCTGCCTACAGTCGACAGGGGAAACTTATTTTCCAACTTCTCGTATTAACCAGAAGGAGAGAGATTGCACAATTAATGACCTGCCTTTTCATTTCCACAGTATTTATCTGACATAGGAAATTCATGTTGTTCAAATAGACTTTTGTGTGATCAATTACTAGCCTGTGACTGACTGCATCGGACAACGGGTCTGCCCGTGGTGTCTGCCAAAAACGGGAGTGAGCAGTCGGCGCGATCCAACTCGGTCTACAGGCGAGCTGACACGCACCAAAACAGGGCCCAAGTTTTTCGTCTTCCTTTTCGTATTACTTTTGTTAATTACTTTGTATGTTAGGCTTTACTGCTCTGAAACAACAGAATGCCAGCTTGCTATTGCGGGACGGCGGCTTATGAAACTGAAGTAAATTTATTGAAAAATTAGACTAAAGAAGTAATTAGTTTTGGCGCCTCAAATGTTCAAATGTTTGTAAATCTATCGGCCCAAACTGCGTGGTCATCAGTCCGTAGCTTACAAACTACTTAAACTAAGGTAAAGTAACCTACGGACAAACACACGCACACACACCCATGCCCAGGGAGGACTCGAACCTCCGACGGCGAGCAACCGCGCGCTCCGCAGCGAGACGCTTTAGACCGCTCGGCCACTCCACCGCGGCTTTGGCGCCTCCAATTGCACTGTTAAACCACTGCAGAGTATTAGAATTTTCGGCGGCCTTTCCGACGGGAGTAGTACCATTGTACAATCTGTTATTGGTACCTCACCCCACTATACGTCAGCTGCACCCAGCTCTGTTTTAACTTGCTCTGAGGAATGTGCATATGACGGCTGCAAGACAGAAATATCAGACTTAAAATACAACAACTTTTGTAAAGCTATTGGACCAAGCTACTATGCTTATCAGTCCCTAACCTTACAAACTACTTCAGCTTACACTAAGGACAACAAACATACCTATGCGGGAGAGAGGACTCGAACCTCCGGCGGGAGCGACCGTCCAGTCCGTAGCATGATGCCACTCCCGCGCGGTTACCTCACAAATTTAAACCGAAGTTGACAAGTTACATAGTACACCAGGCAACTAATTATGGCGTTGCTGCGTTTTTTTCATTCTCATAACTATGGTGTAGTACACTGCAAGAAGGGGTACAATTTTACTTACGGCGGCGGCGTTGTGCGCTGATGTTGGCAACGGCCCTGAATGCTTTTTCAAAAATCAGTCACATAGAATAAGGGGAATAATTCTTTATTTTCACTATGAAATAAATAATTTATGCTGTTCTGGTCAGTAAATTAATCATCCTCCTAAGGCGAATAGTTTGTTGCCAACGATAGCAAACTAAACAGTACTGTGCAAGTAAAGTTTAGCCCAGATAAGACACTTTTTTTTCTTCCTAGCTGAATTCCATATGCATTGCAATGTCATGGAAAGAAAAGAAGTGCATCTTTCAACGGGTGTAACAACTAAATTATACGTAGAGTAGAAATATTTATGGAGTGAGCATTGGCTTCTGTGCATCTTCTCAACATTAAGCTGGAATTACCAAGTGATACTGAGACAAATACATTCTTTCCACACTTTTATTTCCTCTTAGGATTGGTTTGTATCGCATTGGATGCAAAGAAGCCCCACCTCCTTTTCGCAGAGCAACCACGTAACATGAAATACTAACTAAATAAATGTATAAGAGAAGCAACAAGAAAGTTGCGGTACTACAAGGTATCCTCGTGTACGCACCGTAGAGAGGCTTGTGGAGTATCGACGTAGATTCAGATTTAGATGCAGAATTGCCTGGAGTGAACATTGCGTCGGGTACTGAGCAATACAAGATCGTAGTTTCGATCAACGAACACGCGGTTGTGCAAGCCCTCTACAAAGCTGCTTGCGAAATCTCGAATTGGGGTAGGTGTCTGGATGTGTCCGTATCCGCTACCGCTAAGCTGGCGTCGCTGGTGGGGGGAAATCTCACGTCCGTGAGAAAGTGAGATTCCGTCACTGGCAGACCGGCCAAGCGGGCGGACCCGCTCGCATTTCTGGGAAACAATCTGCGTAAATAACTGCAAGTGCGCCAGAGCGGGATGGGAACAAGTCGCAACCTGCCTGAAGCGCGTCCCGGATGTTTAGAGAGAGAACGGGTTGGTTCCAGTGGGTGTGTACAGCGCGCGTTAAAGGACCGGGCGCGGTGGCGCAAGTGGTCAGTACATTGGCCTCGCTTTCGGGAGGACTGAGGTTCAAATCCGCCTCCGGCCATCCAGATTTAGCTGTTCCTTGATTTCCCTAAATCACTCCGGGCACACGCCGGGTTGGTTCCTTTGAGAGGATACGATCGATTTTCTTACCCATCCTTATTAAAACAATCCAGCCTTGGGCTCCGTCTCTAATGACTGAACTGTCGACTGAACATTAACCCTAATTTCCTTCCTTCTTTCTTTGCATTTATTTGTGATAAATCATAAGGTACAGAAAGAGAGTCTCAAATCAATCCAACTTACAGGCTTCCTGCCTTGTATGAAATTTGAAACTCTTACAATTTCAAACGAACAAGGCCAGTTTACTCATGTCCATTGGTCCGTTGGTAAACACTTCTGGCCCGGACAACAGCAGGCTTAGTTGGTGGTTGCGGCATTTCAGTCAACATGTCCGAAATAACAGGCGTCACTTTTATTCTCTCTTCGTATTTATGGAATGTATCACGTTAACTGCAAATGGGCAAAGTTGAAAATGTGTACCCAGCGGGATTCAAAAATGTTCAAATGTTTGTAAAGCTTATGGATTTAACTGCGGAGTCATCAGTCCCTAAACTTACAAACGACTCATAAACTAGCTTATACTAAAGACAGCACAAGCCATACCCGAGGGGGATTCGAACCCCCGACGGGGAATAGTCTCGCATATTGGAGCTTAGCGCCTCAATGCGCTTTTGGCCACGCCGATGCGGCGAGCCGGGATTCGAGCCCGGCTCTCTCTCTCTCTCTCTCTCTCTCTCTCTCTGTATATATATATGAGAGCGAGGTGGCGCAGTAGTAACACTGGACTCGCATTCGGGAGGATGGTGGTTCAAATCCTCCTCCAGCTATCCAGATTTAGGTTTTCAGTGATTTCCCTAAATCACTCCAGGCAAATGCCGGGATGGTTCCTTTCAAAGGGCACGGCCGATTTCCTTTCCCATCCTTACACAAACAATCCGAGCGTAAGCTCCGCCTCTAATGACCACACTGTCGATGAGACGTTAAAACACTATGGATGGCAATGACCCTTTCTTCAGTGGGGAGGCACTCCTAGCCCTCTTACTCTTACGGGAATCAGTTTAAATAACTATGAGTTTGAGTAGTAGTGGGCACGGTAAAGGTGGCAATTTGCACCTGGCGGAAGGCGTGCTTCAGTAATCCATTGCACGTGTGGTGATCGCTGTGTTCCCAGTGGTGTAGCGGTCAGCGCAACTGCGTAGAAAGCAGGAGACCTGGTTCGAATCCCGGCTGGGTACACACTTTCAGCTCTGCCCATTCGCAGTTGGCGTCATACGTGCCGTGAATATGAATCAAAGTTGTTCTAAGGCGATGTGCAATCATTAAAGCGCGGTAATTCTGTAATAAATATCTTCAAAATCTGAACTAGAATCATGGGAAAAAATGTTTTTGTTTAGTCCGGGCCAAATTAAATTTCGTGTAGCCGATGTGCAATCATTACAGCGGGGTAGTGCTGTAATAAATATGTTCCGAATCTGATCTAGAATTGTGGTGTGAAAAGTTTTTGGCCGCGCGGAATGGCCGCATGGCCTAAGGCGTGATACTACGGAACGGCCGACCGCTCCCGCCGGAGGTTCGAGTGCTCCCTCGAACATGGGTGTGTGTGTTACCCTCAGCATAAGTTAGTTTAAGCAGTTTCTAAGTCTAGGAACTGATGACCATAGGAGTTTGGTCCAACAGCTTCACAAACATTTATCGAAAACCTTTTGGTTTAGCCAGACCAGCGTCTATTTGTACGACAATCAGAGTACTGTGTTACAGAATATAAGCAAAGATTGAACGATGAACTGGAGTTGGCGCCGAGGCAAATAAATGAATCGATTAATTCCTTTCGAAAACTTTGTCAAATGGGCTGAAATCATGAATGCAACATTTTCATGTGCGCCGTTCTGATTTTACATCGAAAAAGCCTGTGTCTGTGCGATGTTTTTCAGGCGAGTCACTTATACACTTTAAACTTGTATAAATAGGTCGAAAGTAATTTTTAATTGAATTGGCCTTGTCCTTTGTCAATTTGTTGACGCGTTATTTGCAGTAAGTTTCAGAGTAAGTGCAGTAAAATGATCGTAAACACGGCTTTTATCTAATTTTTCGTGAATAAATTTTAAAGACCTAATTTACAGTCCATGTCGACTACGACAGCTAATCAACTTTGACAGAACAAAAGTTGGGAATCAAATTGAAAAATTCTTGTAACAAAATAAAACGTTTATGTCCTGGCCAGAGTCAAATCTGAAGGCCTCAAGTTCAGCTAAATGCTTAGGACTTACTACTATGACAGACAAAATGTCTAATTGTTTGTAAACCTAACGACCATACTGCCGAAAAAATCAAATGATTGTTAAGCATATGGGACTTAACTACGGGGTCATCAGTCCCTAAACTTACAAACTACTTATGAACTACTTACGAACTAGGACGGCACAAATATCCATGCCCGAGGGGGGATTCGAACCTCCGACCGTAGTGGCCGTGTTGACCGTGAGTGGAGCGCCTCAGTCACCTCGGCCACCGCGGCCGGCCATACTGCTGAAGTCGGCGGTCCCTAGACGTACAAACTGCTTAAACTAACTTACGCTGAAGACAACAAACAGACACACCAGTGCCCGAGGGAGGACTCGAAGCTCAGACGGGAGCGGCCGCGCAGTTAATGCTATAGATTCCGAATCTACGAATCCATTCCCGCACGGCTATCACGACAGACTATTTATAGAAACACAGGGAAAATGTTGTGAGGGAAGGCGGAATGAAGCTAACTTATTAGTGGCAGAACACTTCAAAGATTCACCAGAACTACTAAAGAGACGCCCTACAATATGCCTCTCCGTCCTCTCTTGAGGTATTGCTGCGCGGTGTGCGATTCTTATGAGGTGGGATTGACGGAGGACGGAGTAAAAATAAGGGGAGCTCTTTTTGTGCTGTCTTGATATAGGTGGGAGAGAGTCACATAAATGAGGGTGGGAATTCCTTTTTTTTTTTTTTTTTTTTTTTTTTTTTTTTTTTTTTTTTTTTTTTTTTTTTTTTTGAGTGAGTTCTACTTACGAAATTTTGATCACCGACTTTCTACTCCAAATTTCAAAATACTAATGATGGAATTTAAATAGTGGCAACACTGCTGTGGAGACACCTACCTTACCTCCGAGCAAATTGACTCGCCCGTCACAAGTCACGGGCGTGCGCACAATCGAGGGAAAAAGAGTCACTTGTGAGCGAGCGGTCTAACGTGACGGTGTCACTATGTTTTCGAAACAGGAACAACGGAGCTGGATCAAGATTGAATACGCCAAAGGTCGAACAGCACGACAGTCTCATAAAGGTCTTCCAGAGGCGTGCGGACAATCGGCATTGCCGTACAGAGCAGAGGCATGTTGGGTAAAAGCCTTCAACGAAGGTCAACAAACTGTGGCAGACATTCATCGGGCAGTTCGTCCTAGCGTCTCTGAAGAAGAATGCATTCTGTTGCCGCGTTGGTGGAGAGTACGGTGTAAGTTATGGTGATTCTCGTGTACGACTGTGATGGTGTTATCCTAACGCATTACTTCACGGCAGACCGTCCATGCACAGTATTGCTGTTCCTTTTTTTGAGCATCACGTGCGACCAGATTTGCGGAAGAAGAGGCAACACTTTTTGCGCAACCCACCCATCATTTTGCACGACAATGCGATGGTGCATACAGTGCAAACTGTGGCTGCTCTGTTCGGTCGGCGGGACTGCGAAGTACTGTACCATCCATCATACTCCCAGAACTAAGTCCTTGTGACTATGATTTGATTCCGAAGATGAAGGAACGCACTTCGTGGCATTCGCTTCAGAACTGTTCCAGAAATTCGACAGGCAGTAGACCGCTGCATAAGCACAATCACAAACTGCTAACGGTATACCACGCATTCCACAACGCTGGTGACTGCTTTGAAGAACAGTAACAGGTGCAGACACGTAACGCTTTGGTATTGGTTGTGAAAAAATAGTTGCCACTATTTAAGTTACAACCCTCGTACATTGTTGACTCCCACCTACATAGGGAGAAATGATCATCATACTCAAATAAAAGAAGAGAGAACTCGAACACAGAGATTGTTCTTTTTCTCGTGCACTATTTGAGAATAGTGCTAGACAGTGGTAGATACTTCTGCCAGGCACTTAAGTGAGATTTTGAGCAGTACCCAAGAATGTGTAGTTGCAGATGAAGATAAAAGATGCAAAAGAGTAGGCTTCTCGAATTATTTAGCAGCTTCGAACGCATTAAAATAATGTTAAAAATTTGTCATATTCGCGCTTTCTTACGAATTAAGCTTAATTTTCCAATGCAGTGATCTCTCGTGGGAGGTGCATCTGTAATTCTGTAAGTATCCCTGCGTGGATTTGATTGCATCCTAAACTTGAATGGTATGTAGTGTCAGTGTCAGAAATGTCACGTTGGAAGATGTTATGTCAAGTGGTACGACATATCATTTTACATAACGTTTATTCTGAGCATTGGACCGAAATGTGAATGTATAACAATCCACCGACGTTTCGGCCACTATTACAACCGACCTTCTTCTGGGTGTCGTGAGCTTACAGCAGTACAGTGAGTAAGACACCCAGAAGAAGGCTTCTTGCAACAGTTGCTGAAACGTCGTGGGTTTTTATAGACTGCTAAAAAAAATTAGAGGATCATCTTAGATATCTACACAATATACATATAATAACGTATTTTATTCAGATACTGCTTACAATTGTAATATGCGTGTGACACAGTATGATATTATGCAGTCTCAACTCTTTACATGAGAATTACATGGTGTTTACCTAGAGCGAGGCGCCATGGGGGCCGCGGTGGAGTCTAAAGCGTCTCGCTGCGGAGCGCGCGGTTGCTTGCCGTGGAGGTTCGAGTGCTCCCTGGGGCATGCGTGTGTGTGTTTTTCCTTCGGTTGGTTTACGTAGGTTTAAGTAGTTTGTAAGCTACGGACTGATGACCACGCAGTTTGGTCCGATAGATTTACAAACATTTGAATTTGGGCACCATGGGGCTACCATAATAGTAAAAAAAGTCATTCTCGTTGCCAATATGGTGTGTGATCACCTCAGACGGCCAGTGTGGTTACACACCTGCGTGACATGGACAGTATGAGGTTATCAATCAGCTCTTGTGAGATATTTGGCAATTCTTCTATGAGTGCAATATCTATCTCTGTAACCGTTGTGGGAGGTGGTGGTAGGATGCAATGCGTCTACCAAATGACTCCAAGTGATTCGTTCAATTCAAGGATGTTGTCCACCAGTGCAGCTCTGTGGGCATGAGCGTTATCGTCCACCAGAAGGAATCCATGTCCTATGGCACCAGCTTAGGCCACAACAAAAGGTCGAAGGACTCTTTCTATAGCTCTGAGCAGTCAAAGCGGCATTCTGAATGACGTAAGAGGTCCGTATGTCCGCCAATACTAACTCGTGCCCACACCATACGTCCACCACCATGGTGATGTTTCCTGCACATAAGCAGGACTGTTACAAGTTCTCCAGATGATGGACGACGATTGGTCGGCTGAACACAAGATCTTGACTCGTCTGTGAACAGAACTCGGCGCCATTCGTTACGACACCAATCCTGATGTTCCTCCGCCCAGTTTATGAGAGTTAAACGGTGTCGTGATTTTAATGAGGCACACACGCCATAGGCCTCCTTGAATAGAGGCCACATTCCCAAAGGCGATTTCGAACTGTTTATGTTGATACTGCGCGTCCTGCTGCCGCCTGAGGGTGCTTTGCTGAGTTCCATTCAGCCTCCTATCTCGACGGGCTGTTAACCGGAGGTAACGGTGATCAGTTGCTGATTGTTCCCTTGTTCGACCTTGGCCTTGCCTTCTTTTAACGGTTCCTGTTGTCTGAAACCTCGTTCATGTCCTGGAAATTACACTTTGGGACACTCCAATAGCTTCAGCCACCTCCCTCTGTGTCTGTCCCACTTCCAACCTTCTCATGGCTCTCCATACCATGGCTGGGGTAAATCACGTTGTTGTTGGATTGCACTGCCTGCTGACTACATTATCTGAACGCAACTGCTTGTGTAATTCGTTGGATAGAGTAAAGACGACACCAACCCCCTCTGCAGCAACTTTAGTTTATTACCAACTAGCTTAAACCCGCGGCTCCGCTCGCCTGTTGGCTGATTATGATAGGTTAGCTATCTTTCAGTAGTGTGCTATGAGATTTTGGTTTTGAACGATGAAATGAAATACAATACCTTCTTTAGAAACAAACATTTTTAATCAACATTATCACACGTAAAAATGCACTCGTTTAGAAGAATCCAATCACGAAATTCAACAATAATGATTGTAATAATATCACAGTTCGATCACTTGATATAATGCGCGAAAAGTCAAATCGATTTTTTAAAGAGATGCATTAAAAGAAATTTCTTTTTTACTGCTTTATTTATTTATTCTATCTTTCAGTAGTGTGCTATTTATTTATTCTTATATTTCCTTATTCATATGCTTATCCTTACAGAGAAAGAGCTGAAGACATTGTAGCATGCATAGACCAAAGATATGGTCTGTGGCAGCACGTTACGCCGTATGTAACCTCCTTGCTATACAGTCGCAAACGTCATCGCTGGCCTTCAGTCCGAATTTTTTTTATAATTTTACGACTTTCAAACACCGTATCTTCCAACCCCTTATAGCTATCGACATGGAACTGCTATGGTGTACAACGGCAGACTTCGGACAATTACACAAAGACCATTCGTTTGCGTTCTATAGTTTTCGCTGGACAGCGAAATGTTAACACACACACACGTAGAATTTTATACACACCGATAACTTTCCATCCCTATATACTCCAGCCTTTTATCATTGTCAACCCTCAAACAACAATGCAACCAATAAAACAGTTTTTTTGCCGGCCGCGTTGGCCGAGGGGACTGAGGCGCTCCAGTCACGGTCTGCACCACCACTACGGTCGGGGGTTCGAATCCCCCCTCGGGCTTGGATATTTTTGTCCCGTCCTTAGTGTTAGCTAGTTCGTAAGTAGTTTGTAAGTTTACGGACTGATGACCCCATAGTTAAGTCCCATAAGCAATAATAATACAAAATAAATAAATAACGAACAGTTTTCAAATAATAAGCAAAATTTTCACAGAGTAGTTATTGTTCCGCATTTCGCCTTATATTCTTCAAATTACTAAATATTTATCAGATCGCTATAAAACCGTGCCTAAAACCTTCCTCAGGTATAAATTAGTAACTCTACAAATACTGTATTTAAGTCTCCGCGTCTTGTCTTTCGGACGTGATAAGCGTACACCGAGCAGACATTCACATTTAATAGATATAGATATCTCGGTTACTACAATGTTCTTGTCTACACTCTGTAGAACCGACAAAAAGACGTCGAATCATTTTAGTTCATTCTGGTTATGACAATACTTCAGTACCTAGATATCTCAACTGATCCCCTCTTTGTTTTGACCAGAGTAACTCCCAGAATAATTTTATTGAAGTGACAATGGACTTGGAAGGCTTCAAACATATTTTACATCAAGTTACTTTACGTAAGGGTGAAATGCCAAAAAAAAATTTTTTTTTATTTCATTGGTTTTGAAGTTACCAGATAAGCTAGTTCTCCTATCTTACGACTTCGATTTTGGCCACGACAATATTCGCCTTGATTTGTGTTAGGGGAATTTTTCATAAGATTTACATTATGATTTAAGCCAGTTCAACGTAGCTGATAGTGTACACTTACTCGAACCAGTCTACCTAATTCTGAACTGAGATATTTTACCGAATACGCACTTTTTATTTGTGGGAGGCTATAATCCACTGTAGGTTCCTTATAAGCGACTGTTCTCTCCATTATTCCACTTGGTCTGCATAAGCAAGCCTGTCTTAGGCGGACATCCTCTGGTGACAGTCTAAAGGCATCTTGTCGTGGCAGCCACAGGCAGTCCACCACCACGGCTGTTACCTCTCTCCGGCCCAGAAACGTACCGATCTCCTGCCAGTCGCCAAGTATAATGTAGCGACTATCAGTTGTTAGAGTTTGAGACGTTAACTAAAAAATTACTTGAAAGCTTTGAATCGGGGAGAAACGGAAGATAAATGGAGGGTATGATTTTAATATTCTTTGATTGATTTTGTATAACGTCAGAAATAAGGGGAATGTTGGCGGCAACTACATTATAAAAAAGGTTGACAGACTTTACCTTCATGGCTACGATACATCTTTTTGATGATATCAGCCCAAAAATCTGTAAATTGAAATGAGAATAATTGAAGGTAAAACACCATCGTGATCAAGAATTGGACGGGTGGAATTTTGGTGTGCAGTGGACCGTGCGATAATTTTTTAGTTGAGGGCTTCGCGTTTGCGGTTGGTAAAATATCGCGTGAATGGAAAATTCAGACTTCGTCTTATACTATAGCTTAATATACATGGCTGCAGGTTCTAAAAACAATTGAATACTATTGTGAAGGGGAAAGATTGAATTCTAATAGTAATAAAATGTTTAACAATCACTGCACTGTTATTCATCAGCCGTAATGGCGTCCAATTCCGTAACACGCAAATGACAAATCATCTACGCCACTTGGAGGAAATCGAATAAGAACACCTCCTCCATTTAATTAATGAACTTATGTATTTCAATGTATATCTTTTCGAATTTAGCCTCTATACTTACAGCAATTTTAATGATGAACAGGGAGAGTTTCTAGTAATGTGTCTTAACTCGACGGCGGCAAAAGACAGACAAATGAAGCGGTTCGCTGTTCTTTCTCTTCGGCAGTAAAACAAGGGAATGTAGGATTTTCAGAGATTATTTTTCATTAGAGAGAAAGAAAAATGATCCTTGGTAGTATCTATAATCTTCGACTCGCGAAGTTAATTATTGTATATTTATTTATATTTTTATTGGTGGCGTACCACAAGGCTGCGTTCACCATTCCTCGCGTCTCGCCCTCTGTGGGAAATGACAGCACTCGGGTCAGCCACTCCTAGCGCGAATTTTAAATGCGTGGTGTTCTGGCCGTACATTGGGGCATAATAGACAACAGGGCGCCTAACTCAAAAACTTCCCTCCTTTATTTTGTAGTTCAAATTCCCACCAAAACTAAAACAAACGCATCAAATGCCAGTCATTTGCACATTTAATGAGTTGAAGCAATAAGGAAGAGGAAGTAGAGGAACGACTGTGACTGCAAAAAATGTTCAAATGTTTGTAGAGCTTATGGGACTCGACTACAGGGCCATGAGTCCCTAAACTTACAAACTATTTATGAACTAGCTAAGACTACAGACGGCACAAATATCCATGCCAGAGGGGGGATTCGAACCCCCGACCGTAGTGACCGTGCAGACCGTGACTGAAGCGCCTCAGTCCCCTCGGCCACCGCGGCCAGCGACTGTGACTGCACTTGGGCACTGAAGTGACTCAAGGGCGACGAGTGAATATGCTTGACAGGGATTCGAATCCAAGTTTCCCACTTTGGGTCAGTGGTCGCCCTAACATCTCGGCTAACCTAGGACGCATCTCGTTACATCCAAATTCCCACGATTGGCACTTCAGGGCATCATAGTCCATGTACGTTTATGCTCCCCATTCGGATTCCCGTGCGTGGTCGAATGTTATTGCCGCAACTGCGATGAAGTAATGAACCGCACGCCGTTGTCGCGTAGAAATACATGAATTTCAGTTAAGTTACGTGTAACTGGTCCACTGCGTCTCAGAAAGACGAGAAACGATAAAAGAAACAATTGAAAACCTTGTTTCTTGTTGTTGTCGCGTAAAGTGAGCGCCACACACCAGACGTAGAGAACGATAGAGGAGAAGGCAGCGATCGACCGAAAGCCAATAGCAAGCAGGCGCCGCGCATCCTGGAGGGAGTAACCCAAGATGCGCGCCATCTACAAGCGGCTATATCTAGGCCAGGCAGTTACTATTCGGAAATACGACAGTTACTAGTGTGAACTCAGACAGTTACTAGGCAGCTACGATGACAGAACTAGGACAGTACTAAGACAGAACACGTCTACGAATTTAGTAGTAACTAACAACGTAACGGACAACGCCAATAGAAGGGAGAAGAGAGAAGAAACAGACTTATGTTCTTAACTTGAGTATTATCATTTTCAGTCAATAAAAGTTGTATTATTAATATGAATAGTTGTTACAGATTACATCAATACCTGCTCCAGTACCTTTATATGACAACTAGACCAGGACGAGTAAACAACAAAAGGCGACGAGGTCACAACACTTGTATACATCAATACATCACATAGGGTAAAGGTAGGTATTTTCGTGAGACACGTATGCTCCTGATTCTTTTTCTTCTTCTTCTTCTTTGTAGTACTTGTCATGCACATACCTATGTCGGGGAAATTTCCAATTTCGCCTACTAGTTCCTCTGTGAATCATAGATGGCAGCACAGTACTTTCAAATGGTCAAATGTTTGTAAATCGAACGGACTTAACAGCCGCGACTATCCGTCCCTAGGCTTACAAACTACATAAACTAACTTGTGCTAAAGGAAACACACAAACCCATGCCCGAGGGGGACTCGAACTTCCGACGGCGAGCAACCGCACTCTCCGCAGCAAGATGCCTTAGAGCGCTCGGCCTCACCATCGCGGCATTAGTACCTTGCCGCTGCCGGTTGAGAAGAGGCGACTGTGGAAGAAAGAACTGTCGTTTGCCCGTGTTTTCCTCACAATTGTTCACAACTTCAACGAAGATTTCTTTAACATGTACTGAAGAGTTGATGTATCAAGGTATGTGAATAAATCCATGTATTATCTTATTGAGCATGAAATAAACTAGTCCTATCATTGGTATATTTTACTAATCACCAGTGGTGGATTTTCATATATACCGACAGTAGACTAGTAAAATTTTTGCCGCCCCTACCGGCCTCTACAATTCCATACCGTATTTTATAATCATACTAATAATAATTTTTGGTCAATGAAATTGTAGCTTTTTGTTTCGTGCACTATAGTCCTCATTACACCGCCTTTTTCCGTAATTAGTATGATTAAGAACTAGTAGATCAAAGGGTCACTTCCCAGATATATTTCTGACAAGGAAAGTACACGGGCTTGAACAAACATATCTTTATGAACGTTTAGCTACAGGATCTCTACGTACACCTCAATATGCTGGTGGGTGTCGTTTGTCTGCAAAGCTCTGCAACCATGCTCTAGATAGCACTGTAGATATAATTGTAGACGCCATACGTAATGCAGATATCTGAACTATAACTTATGTAATAATCATCGTACATATTATCTAGCGAATTGTCATCAAAAGCCGCGATGATAGTTGCAAGCCGCGATGATAGTTGCAACTTTAACCTTCTTCCCGAAAGACTGTTGGTATTCTCTGCCACTGCTTCCATCGCCTCTTCCCGCACTTACCGTAGCACTACCGCTTGCAATGAGTTGTTCGTCATTATCACCCCTATTATCATTATTATGAGTTTGTAACAACATTATCTAACTTATGCTCATATTTCTGTACCATAACAGATACGAGAAAGCAAGCAAATGATTCATCTTCTACACTACTACCATCTTCACGAAGAAGGGTTCTTCGTAACTTCACCTCAACTAATCGCAATACATTAGCAGGATTGGTTAGCAATCGCCGCCCCATCTGTCGCTTCACCACACAAATAACATCACAAAACGCAACTTCGGAGGCACACTGCACCGTCCCTACTGGCGAACCGACAGGTCAAAGTGCAATGCGCCATGGCACACGCAGAGGCCTCTAACGAACGATTGCAGAGTTTTGCAGATGCGGGAGTGTCACTAGTGCAATAAGGGATCTTTACATTATCTCTCATACGATTTTGGTGTATATGTGTTTGTTCGAGCCCAAGTACTTTCCTTGTGAGCCAATAAATGTACAGTGACATACTTCTAATAATGTGAGGGTAAGGTATACCTTGATACTTCTTACACAATAATATACATTTGCTAAACGTAATTAAATAACTTTTTAAAACTTGGAGTTTAAAAATTTTAGCCCCAAATTTGCTGAACACGACGAAGAAAGGAAGAAGAATTAGTAGATAAAGTAGACGGAGGAAGGCGCAGTAGTAGGAGGAAGGAGAGGCAGCGCGTGTCGGGTTTCACTGGTGCACTTTCGCTGTGCGTGTCCCGGTGACCCGGCCTAACGGTGTGGTCCACACACCGTGCTTACGTCACCAGCGCAGGTGCGCCTCTCCAGCCACTGTCTCCTTTCACGTCTGGCCCTCGGCGCTCTGCACCTGCACCTGCCGATGCCTTACACTGTGTAGCGTCCCACTGCTACACTAGCTGCTACACCAAGAAGGAGCAGTGTAATTGTGATGCAAGTAATTAGGATTGCAAGTGGCTGCTCGATCAGTTTAGTACTATTGGATCCCCACATGTCGTGCAATCAGAGCCTCTAACCGACGTGTCATTGGAATTAAAAAATATAGTACATGCCGCGTAAAGTCGCATAGCAGGCAGGCGATGTAACACAACATCGCGATCATATCATTAGAATCACCATTTTCCATCATTTCGTAATTTTCATTATTTTTTTTTTTTTTTTTTTTTTTTTTTTTTTAACAGGCAGAGATTTCGCATTTTTCCAAATTTTAGACGTCATAACAGCTCCCACAGGACCACGCCTAGGAAAGCAGCGATCTGTTCAAATCAATCTTCTGATTTGTTTTATCGTTACTAGATGGTGATTCTTAATTCTTACTACACAAAAAATGTTCAAATGTTTGTTAAGCTTATGGGACTTAACTACGGGGTCATCAGTCCCTAAACTTACAAACTACTTATGAACTACTTAAGATCTAGGACGGCACAAATATCCATGCCCGAGGGGGGATTCGAACCCCCGACCGTAGTGGCCGTGCAGACTGTGACTGAAGCGCCTCAGTCCCCGCGGCCACCGCGGCCGGCCCTACTATACAGCTATAGGTGTTGTAGAGGGGGCTGAAACAGCAGTATTTGACAATAAACCAATGTCCGACATGGCTTCGTTTGTATGATAAACGACTTCGAAAGAAAGTCTAAGGATATGCTCAACGTCCATCAAACAACTCGTACCTGCACGAAGTACACCATATGATAGTAGTGCCGCAACGAGTTTCATTGCACAATGTACCTGCAAACCACGTCCACATACATATGGACCAAAACTGCAAAAATATCAAGGATCTAGCCATTACATGGACAAAGAGATTAGAATAGAGTCCTGTGACTCCATAGGGATCTCGTAAGCAACACTCTTCGTGTTTCCGCAGAGGACAAAGTACGGAGTTGTTACATCGTACGATCGTGGCGGACAACGAATCGATCCAGCGCGACCTACCCACCTGCCACCGAAAGTTTGGCCACGGCACCTGTTGAGGTCGCGCGGAAGGTGGGCTGGTGGGCTGGCGTGCCGTCATGGCTGGAACCACACCGTCCGACGGATATGTAAAGCCACACGCATCAAATGCTGCTACTGTACGCCTTTTAGAGGGCCAACTACCTGTAACTTAGTGTGGTAGACTATTCACAACAACAGACGAGCAAGGACAATAGCTGACCTGCCCACACATTAATACCGAAACAATATTGAAATCCATGATGATGTTTCGCATGAGGAATATCTTCGTACAAAAAGTCGCTTTTGTTCAAAATGTTCGTTAAGCTTAAGGGACTTTACTGCGGGTCATCAGTCCCTAAACTTACAAACTACTTATGAAGCACCTTATACTAAAGACGGCACAAATATCCATGCCCGAGGGGGAATTCGAACCCCCTACCGTAGCGGCCGTGCAGACCGTGACTGGAGCGCCTCAGACTTCTCGGCCATCGCGGCCGGCGCCTTTGCAAAGGGCGTCGCCAGAGGGGGACAGAAATTCGAAGATATTGATATATATATATATTATTGGGAGAAATTACAAAAAAAGATAATAACGTTTTTCTAAATTTCTTTAAATTTTAGTAAGTTGTAAAATGCATTTTAATTGTTTGTAACTACTCTTGTCATTAACCATATTTAACTATTCATTGTACCATTATTTTTTTGGATTCCTCATTCTCTGCCGCATCCTGCCCTTTCCCATCCCTTAGCTTGCAGGCTGACAACGTCCTAGGCTGTTCCGACGACTCAAAAATGTTCAAATGTTTCTAAATCTTAAAGTTTTCAAAATGAAATGCCAAGATCGCACATTAATAATTTATTCAATGACGACCGGTTTCGGTGAACTGTGTCACCATCATTTGGTCACATACATGAAACGGTTCACCGAAACCGGTAGTCATTGAATCAATTATTAATGTGCGACCTTGGCATTTCATTTTGGAAACTATAAAACAATCAGATCGCCTCCAAAATCGACTATGTCAGGTAATCTCTATCTATATAGAAGCGAAAGGACACTCATTCATACACTCACTCACTCACTCACTGACTAAAAACGAAATCTTGAAAACTACTTCAACTATGAAGCTCAAATTTGGCAGGAATGTAGTTTATAGGTAGTAGACGTCAGCTAAGAAACGATTTTGCGATGGGACCGATAGTTCAGAAAATATGACGTCATAAACAATGAAAACTTCCCAGTCATGCGGGACGTGAAACTGTGACTTTATCAGTCCACTATTTGAGAAGGACAGCAATTAGCGACATGCAAAAAACTTTAAACATAGTTTCAAACCTTTAAGAAACATTTTCTCGCTGACAACCATAGCAAAATGGTGAAAGGGAAAAAGTTTCTTGCTTACTACTTTTCTGCTGTTCATGGAGTAAAGCTACGTTGAAATTTATAATTTCTACATTACATATTGTACCTGCAGGAAATTTTACAAACGATATAAACACATATATTTGAATGAACCTTCTAAATTGTATCACAGTACGACACGTAGTTCATGAGCACACAAACAGTAACGTTTATGGAAAACCGCCCCGTCATGCAGCAAGTTTTAATCTATTACTTCTGTCCTACTAATAACATTCGCAAACGATTTTTCAGATATACAGCACTTATACAAATGAATATATACCTGGAAAATTATACTGTTGTACAACATATAACAGTAAATATGAGATCATATATACTGCGATGGGAAAAAATTTCACATCTGCCATCATGTTTTACTACATTTCTTATTTACTGCTAAGACACTCCTGTATTCCAGTGAGCTTAAGGAAATTCCTGAAAGATGATAGTGCTGTTGAAAACTTTGCATCAACTTTGAACTGTTGAAGCGCATACCGCTATAGGAAGAAGCAATAGATATCTGTAGAGCTACAAGGAAAGAAAGAGAATGAAACAGAGTACATCCGACGACTATCTATTATTTTCGACAGATCTAGCTTATAACTTTAAGAGACTGCAGTTTGCAGCGCGACTTGCATTTTCTATTATGGGTAATAAAAAAGGACAGTCTACTCAATACTATAGAGTGTATTTGAAATCTCCATGTTTCTCACACTTACAGCTTTATATCGCTTGCTCAGGCATGGGCTATTCATATTATGGGCTATTCATATTATATCCTGGACAAGTCACAAGAAATATTATTTATAATCAGGAAGGAAGGAATATTAGCGTTTAACCCCCCCCCCCCCCATTCGACAACGTGGTCATTAGAGGCGGACCTTACGCTCAGATTGTTTGGATAACGCAGGGAAAGGAAACCGTAATTTGAAGTTTTTGTGTATACTATGCTTATAAGTATGATGTAGTACAGCAAATCTCCAAGAGTACTATACGAACATTCATGGGGTTTCATAGGTTAACTGAAAGTACCTTGGGGCAACATATAAGCTTCATTTCACCAAAGTCGGTTCAGGGGATGAAAAGATATCGTAATTTGTAGTTTCCGGTGTATGCTACGCTTGAATAGGGCATTTTCCTGTGTTAAAAATATGGTTCGAATTGTTGTTATTCTGAATGTTTATAACATTCAGATAGCATTTTCGCTCATTATTCTTACGAAACATCTGTTTTTACGTAATTAAAGCTTAAAAATCATAAAATGTCACGATTAGATCACGCGATCGAAAACGTTCTGTTATTGGCTGAAATACTGGTGACGTCACAGATCACTAGGACGCGGCAACTAAAAGGCGGAGCTATATCGTTGTTAGCGTTGCCTTAATTTCTCAGCGGAAAGTTTAGTTTTAGGGTAGTATAGAGGGGCTGTTACTTACATAGTACACCAAATAATTAATAAATGGGGATGCTGCGTTTTTTATTCACATAACTAAGGTGTAATACACTGAAACAAGGTCACGTACAATGAGTGGAATAATTATTTGTGTTGATAATCAAATAAATAATTAATTTCGTTCCGATCAGTAAATTAATAATTCCCCTAAAGCGAATATTTCATTGCCAACGTTAACATACTAAACCGCTGCCACTGCAAGTAAAATTTAACTTAGGAACGATACACACACACACACACACACACACACACACACACACAAAATAAATAAATAAATAAATAAAAAATAAAATAATAATAATATATTTTTTTTAAAAAATATCTGTATCCCGCATGTCTTGCAGTGCCTTGGAAATAAAAAAAAACTGCGTCTCTCCGAGGGTATCACCAGAATTTAAAATATAACCACGTTCTTTCGCGGCTTTCGATGTTTTCATTTACTAATAATTCTTTGCAACGAAACACGAATTTATATAGTTTCCTTTCTGATTTCGGTGCGTACTTATTACATCTTGAATCCATTCTGTTTAGGAATGCCTAGAAAATGGTGTAATACAGTACAGTACAAATTGAAGCCCTGTTAGTTACGTAGAACACAAAGAACTAATAGTTGGCGCTGCTACATTTTTTAATTTCTTTTCGATGGTTATACCATAGAACAGCAACGCACCATTAAAGGTGGTGTTGGTTTTGTAATGCTGCAAAGAAACAATACATGATCATGTTGTGCGTATTCCTCCAGTAACAGAAGTATTTTGAATTAAGAGCCGCAATCTTATCTCTGCCAATACAAACTACCATTGATCAGCGAGTTGTGGATTACACTTCGTATACTCACAGCTTAACGACATTTGTTTGCTTCTTTTGACAGGAAACATTTGAATATAAAACGTAACGACGTCCCTTTGCATCTATCGATGCTCCAATATACATAAGATTTCGTTGCAAGGAAAATCGAATTAATGTAGTTCCGTTTCTGATTTCGGTGTATCCTCATTACATTTTGAGGGCTTTCTGCTTAGGAATACCTCGAAAATGCCATAGTCCGGGAAGGAACAAAGGGGGTCGACGTTAGTTACATAGTACACCAAATAACTAATTAAGGCGTTGCTGCGTTTTTTGTTGTTGTTTTTTTTGTTTTTTTGTGTTTTTTTTTTTTTTTTTTCATTCTCATAACTATGGCACAATAGACTACAAGTAAGGGTACAATTTTACTTACGGCGGCGGCATTGTGCACTGATGTTGGCAAGGGCCGTTGAATGCTTTTTTTAAAATCAGTTACGAAGAATGAGGGGAATAATTCTTTATGTTCACGATAAAATAAATAATTTATGCTGTTCTGGTCAGTAAATGAATCATCCTCCTATAGCGAATAATTCGTTGAAAACGATAGCAAACTAAACCGCTGCCACTGCAAGTAAAATTTAATCCAGGTAGGACACAATTCTTTTTATTCCTAGCTCTATTCCATATGCTTTGCAATGTCATGGAAAGAAAAGACGTACATCTTTTGATGGGTATAAGCACTAAAATGTATATAGAGTAGAAATATGTAAGGCTTGAGTGTGGCTTGCTGTGATTCTTTTCAACATTAAGCTGGAATTATCACGTGATATTGAGACAAATCCACTCTTTCCACACAGTTATTTGCTATTACGATTGGTTTGTGCCAAATTGTCTGCAAAGAAGCCGCACCTCCTTTTCGTAGAGGAACCACATAACATGAAATAATATGTAAATAAATGTGGCACACAAGAAACAAGAAAGTTGAGGAAGCGTCGCTAAAAGGACAATTTACACATAGTGTCTTAACCGAACAAAAAGGGACCAAGATAAACTCAGCGAACAGTAGATTTTTTACCATTATCATTGAGGACACAATATCTGTTCTAAGCATCTGAATGCTCACACCAGAGATATTTCTGCTCTCTGTCTGCCGCTAGAGATAATATACACATGCGAGAGACAAACTCGTCAGGAACGTCTCTGGTTTCATAATTGTTCGGTACAATATTGTAATTAAAATTTGAAATTACTTACTTTTGGTGCGGACTACATTAAGATAGAGAAAGACGTCTTCTTTTGCAGAGGCAAGTGCACTTAGTTATAATCCGACGTCTGAATATATAGTTCTACTAGACAAGGTCGATTTCAACTTCGTGCTTTACGAAGTAATCACTTCAGGACGAGGGGACATGTATTAGCTGAAACAGTGGCCGATGCTGTTAATACAGTCAAGACAATTCATTGGAAAAATCATTAATGGAAAGTTCAATACAGGGGATCATCTGACGCTATTCCTTCAACGATTACCGAGACTTACTTTATCGCACATTAACACCACCATGACGTCTTATTTAAAGAGACATGAACTGCTCTGTTGATAAAATTACCAGACATTCAGCATTCGTCGAGTGTTCGATAATAGGGAGCACTGCATACATAATAACTACATTGTCTCCAGTGTTACACTGTAACATACAAATACATCAGCATACACTTACTGTGAAAGATAAACAGCTTAGTACTACACCAGAGAACCAATAGATGGCGCTGTTGTTATTATTACTATTTCTTATCGCAACGATAGAAGTGTTTTCAGAAATTTACGCCAAACGTACAATTACACAACGCAGGCTTAACTTTATGAACACAACCTAACATTGAATTCTCATCGTTCCGGAGTACGGGCTTTATTAATTTCACATTTTGTATGAATATCTTTGTGAACATTCATCGTTTTCGGCAATAACTTCTACTTAAATTTGACATCTTGGCTATGAGAACTGAGTTTATTGACGGAGGGACCAACAAGGATTCTGTTTTTGCTGACATAGGTTCGGAACCCTAAAAAACCATGATATAAACAGGTCCCTCTTTAACAACCGTTGCGAAGCACGGGCATATAAGCTACTCTGTTTATAAATCTGATTTAATTGCTGCGTTTATCAGTCCCTAGGCTTACAAACTACTTAAACTAGCTTACGCTAAGGACAACACACATACACACCCATGATCGAGAGAGGACGGCGCTCTGTATCAAGACGCCTTAGAGCGTTTGGCCACTCCATCGCGACAGAAGTTCCAACTAAAGATTAGATTAGATGTCATGTTCGTTCCATAAAACCGTATTGAGAAGATCCTCGTGGATTTGAAACATGGTTCTTTTTTTCTCTTTTTTTTTTTTTTTTTTTTTTTTTTCTTCGTAGATGAAATAATAATACTATAATACGTATTACAAGCATTTGGACTCAGAAAACTTTTCTTTAACTTGAAGAGTTAGCCCATAACCATAATATTATATCATATGACATTATGAAATGAAAGTAGGAAAAGTATGCAAGCTTCTTTATTTTTATGTCGCCTACATCTGTTAACAGTCGCATTCCAAATACAGATATGTTAAAGCGTTTCTGCAGTCCTGTGCTAAACTCCTTCCAGCTGAATTATTATTAATACTGTCGACCTCTTCTACCTTCATACTTTATACATGTGCCGGATGGAAACATCTTACATGTTCTGAAATGCATGTAGTGAGTCTTTTCGATGACTAATGTCCATTAAGATATTATTAGCAGACGTTTCTAGAACTATGCTCGACATGCTATTTATTGCAAATACTTGTATCATCTCCAAACAAAACGAACTCTGCTACTGGCATCACTAATGAGAGATAATTAATGTACACAACAAAAAACAATGGCCCACAATGGCCATATAATTTCTGCCCAATCTGATGATGACTCTTTTCTTACAAAAGCCAGTCTAGATCGCAAATTTTATTCTTTTCGTAACGGGTTTCGGCCCCTTAAAAGGCCATCTTCAGACTATAACAACCATAGAATTAGCCACCCGTTGTGTTCAGTTCGAGCTGCCGAACAAGACACAAAATATTACATGACAATTTTTTTTCCACCGTACAAGCAGACAGAAAAATAGATTTAGCAATAAGAAATATCGCATAACCCCCCAAGAGAACATCTAAATTAAAAAAGCAATAATAGAAAAGAAACACATATTAAATAACCTAAGTAACCATCAGCCAAATGTTATTTTAACTAATAAAACACATAGTAGACAAAGACAAAACTACCCTAGTTCCAAACCCACCACATAATATGACCACATAAAGAAAAAAAACCACCCCCTACACGCACACACACACACACACACACACACACACACAGATCTTCGCTAGTTGAACTAAAATCACATTTATAAATACACACACACACACAATACAGTCAGAACATCACACACAGATTGCAAGCAGACATCTATTTTGACAGAAGCAGAACATCAACGCATCTCCACAATGCGAGCCAAAGAACTTATAAGCCAGTTAACACACATACAGACAATAAATACAAAGAAAACAAAAGACAAAAGCATCCCGCCATCCTACAGAAATGGCGATTTTTTGCAGATTTAGCAAATAAGTTCAATTGAAAATAAGAGTCACATCGTAAGTGGCAAGTGAGTGCTATAAAAAACATGTGAAGAAGGCAACATAAAAATGTAAATAATGTCAATAATTTTATTCAGAATAAAATAAACCCTAGCCTGAGAACTGTTCGTGTTCGAATTCAATAAAAAACGCACAAAAATGTAAAACAAAACTTTTTCCTGTACAGTTGACAACTGAAGATGCTTTGAAATAAAGCGAAACCCATCTTCTCTGAATTAGACTAATTTTTACAGTTGGAAAAGACGGTAATCTAACCTATACAAATTGTATAACTGCAACTGCGGAGAAGGAGGCCAAAAACAAAGTAGAACCATGAAAGCCGCGGTGAAATAGCCGTGCGCACTGAGACGCCCTGCTACGGTGTGCGCGGCTGTTCCACGTCGGAGGTTCGAGTCCTCCCTCGGGCATGGGTGTCTGTGTTGTTCTTAGCTTAAATTAGTTTTTAGTAGTTTGTAAGTTTGTGGGCCGATGACCACTGCTGTTAGGTCCAATAACTTTACAAACATTTGTACATTTGAACAATAAAAATTATTGGTCCCAAAACATCGTGAAAATGAAAGAAATTTTTTTTCATCAAAAAGCAGAACCCAATAAAATATGAATGAGAAGATTAGAAGTCATGTGTGTTATGACGTTCTGAGACAACAACATTATAGTTCTCCTGCAGCCAACATACTGGAAAAGTTCAAGACTGTAGGTTGCTTGATGAGGCACACGATTCTCATTTTGTTCCTAAATTTATGGGTGTTGACAGTAAGCAGCATGCTGAACTGTTTCATCAAGACATCACAGTGGTGGAAAGATTACATCAAAGGTCGATGGAATACCAGTATGATTGAGGACTAATACTGACCATTTTATTGAGGCTCACAACAGATAAATCATCGGCCACTTAGTATATATTGCATTAAGTGCGATCAAACTTACGTGCTTACTGAATCTGAAATCAAGCCTCATTGTAATTGACGAACTTTTGCGTCTTTATTTTGAAATATTCCAACGATACCACCTGATTAGTAATGGATCGTGTATATTGACCTTTTCCATGACTGTTTTCGACTTTGAAAACGTAAACCCTTCCACAGTAATTGCTTTCGAGTGGCCCTAGACTAGTGTACCGAATGTCGTCGACGTCGTTGGATCGCCCCATGTGACCTCTCTTTCTCAGTGATGACTGATATTTTGAACTAGCAGAACCCCCGACACATCGCCGAACGGGAGAGTCAAAAACGTGGAAGGGCATTAGACACTTTGGCAACCATATCAAGACACATGTAACGTTCGTCATAAGGCAGTTCAAGGTCCGCTAGATCTTTTGATTCTACAGCAGGTGCGATATCAGCTTTCAATGCCCTTTCTGTAGGACAAAACCTTATCGTACCTCAAGAGAACAGTCTGTAGCGTTTATAACTGCCTCACGAGTTGCAGATCCTGGCGAAATGTGTATCGGAGGCTCAGAACGGGTGGGCTCTAGAAAGTGTTACGGAGCTCCATCTCCTTCTATGAAAGGACGGAACTTTAAACTGAAACGCAGTTCCGGTTCTACTTGTGGTTCTGGTGGTTTCGGAACGCAGGTTTAACAGAAAGTGAAGACAGAAATTACAATTTCAAAAAATCAAAACTTCAACAACAATAACAGTCTTATAAGCACTCCGAAATAAGATTCGTCAATCCCAGATAACGTCACGCCACTATCGTGTAGCACAAGCAGAAGCCTTGAAGGGGGAGGAATGGAGTCCACCACTTTCCAATGGTATGGTTATCCAACTTGAAACGATGCATTATTTTATCCTCTAGTCAGCGATTTATTTTTGTACTTATTTTGTCATGACTGGAGGGGAAGGGAAGCTGTCTTTTTCTTTTGTCACTTCGTTCTCTGAGTCTCCATCTTGTCAGAAAGAAGATGTACCATTGCGGATTTCTTCGATCTTCGTCAATTTGTGTGAGGGAACATGACTGTCTTTTTTTAATTAAAAAATTACTCAGTTCTATCCTAAGATGTTTTTCACGATCCCCTTCAGTAAGCCTTTTTCAGCAGTATATACGACTTGAATCCCATGTCGCTGGTTTAGTTTAATGTCACCATTAAATACGAAATCTATTATTCTTTTTTACTCACATTATCTGTTGTTGGAGCCTGTAATCTAGTCATCATGTTACGTTGCCCAATTCCAGTGGGATACCGACAATCTTTCTTTCCGTGAACAATACGTGACTAAAATAGGAGGGAGAACCGATAGTGGTACTCAAGGGTTCCGCCACACACCATCGGGTGGCTTGCGGAGTATGGATATAGATGTAAATACTTGCAAAGAGCAGTAGCACTAATGCTGTTGTTAGTTGACAGCTTGTCTAGAGTCTAGACCCATGTTGACTGCAATTTACATTAGTGATGAGAAGCTCATGAACGAGAATTCAAAATGATCTCTTCACTCCTTTAAAATGTGAACTAACCACTCAGTTTCAATGAACTTGTACTTTCAAACTCTTCACAGTTCTCAAACTTCATATTATCCGCACAGATTAAGTTGGCACTCAATGTGGTAGCTGATGGAAACTACCCCGAAGACGTTTCCCATTTGCGGTTGCTTCCATTAACTGCCGCGTTAAGTGGCTAATTAGTCTGCATGCACAGCATCAATCACAAATCACTTGATTCGGCTGTGACTAGCTCTCTCTTTCCCTCTCCATCCACATCCGCTCTGCGTCACTCATTCCCACTTAACTTCACAGTTCCTCCCTATATTGTCGCTTCATCAGAAGTCCATTCATATCTGCTGTGTTCTTACACTATAAACATACTAAAGAAGACAGTGACAGTATGAGCACAGCCAGCGTGCAAGTAAAATGCGTCTGGAAGAATCCACGACCGAAATAGAATCTGTCTTGTAGAAATTTTTATCTTATACGCACTACTGAAGTAATTACACTAAATTTCAGTTTGAAGGTTGACCTAAATATACATTACTGGCCATTAAAATTGCTACACCAAGAAAAAAATGCAGATGATAAACGGGTATTCATTGAACAAATATATTATACTAGGACTGACATGTGACAGATATATACATAATTTAGTTCTATTGAAGAACTCGTCAGTGAAGGAGTTGGCCACTAGGAAGTATTTAGGCTCCTCTTAAACCGATCTTTCTTTGTAGCTGAATTTTTTATGGTTGCTGGTAAATTATTGAAAATGTGTGTTCCTGAGTAGTGGACCCCTTTTTGAACTACAGTAAGTGATTTTAAGTTCTTGTGTAGACCGTTTTTGTTCCTGAGCTGTTTGTTAGGACTGGGATTTTATGCAGTAGCAATGGATGAGCCCGTCACGTATTTATCGCAAAGCGTGATCATGCTTAATTTTGTTTTCTTACCAGTGTTTTTATCCAAAAATACCTGTAATTTGAAACTGGGATCCGATGAAGTTGCTTCTGCAAAAACTGAATTTTCCTTTATATTGCAAAATTGCCGGGTTACTTCGTCAACTAAGTTATCGACCATATTACAGTCCTGCATTCCATCACAAATTTCATTGTTATTAACAAAACTGTGGTACAATCTCTTTAACGAGCGGCTGAGGAGTGTAACCTTCGAGGTATTAACGACCTTTTCACTGCTAATTCCCTTATTAAAATCTTTGAAAACTTTTATCTCTTCATAGGCTTGTATAATATTTACGATGATGACTGTGGTCAAATCTGGAAGTTCCGGATAATTTATAGAAATTACGGTCATAAGGGAATTCTTGACATCAATGCTTCTGTGCAGTATACCAAAGGTTGAAGTCCGTCTTTGTGACGGTATTCTGTTTTGATGTCCGGTCCAGTTCTTTCAGTAGTTCCTGCATCTTTTTGAGTTTCAAGCTGGACTGCGAACTTTATAAAAAATCGGCTATTTCCCCTCTCTTAGGAATCAGATGAGTAGGCTGAAGGCCATTTTGAACAATTAAATACAGAATAAGGGACGTGTTAGGAGGACTGACGTCGCTAACAACTCATACGACTATTCTTCAAAGGCCCTTGATTCTTGATTGAGAGGAAGACCACTGTCTACGTAAGATTTCGTATGTTGCATGGCGAAGGGTGTCTTACATCGGATATCGACACCGTTCAACCTGTCACCATGAAAGTTGACATTTGCGTGTATGTTTTCATAGAGAAGGATTTCATACTGCGCCAGCCACCGTATGATGGACGGCGATGGTTACCTTAACATGAGAGGAGAGGAGGTGATTTACAAACAGCAGAAAGAGGACAGATAGGGGAATGGATAGCTGGAGGGAGGGAGGGAAGGAGGAAGGACGAGAAACAGAGATAGGTAGAGGGGGAGGAGGGGATAAAAAATGAGAGGGGCTAATGGAAGTGTGGAATAAGTAAATACGCAGGCAACGCCGGGTACTAAGATGACAGATTAGATTGATACTTGTTCCATATATCATGAACACGAGATTTCGTAACGATGTGGAACTTGTCAGTTAAATAAAGGGTATCTTTACATTATATTTGAAGATTTTTTAAACTTATCTCTATGTACAACGTCATCTACTGAGTTGGAGTTATCATTTAGAAATTCTTTAGATTAGATTAGATTAATACTTGTTCCATAGATCGTGAATACGACACTTCGTAATGATGTGGAACATGTCAGTTAAATGAAGTGTGTATGTACATAATATTACATGACACTCAATATTTGAATTTTTTTTTTTTTTTTTTTTTTTTTTTTTTTTTTTAAGTTTTCCTAAAGTACTAACTTTTATCTAGAAATTCATCTAATGTGTAGAAGGAATTGCCACTCAGAAATTCTCTTAATTTATTTTTAAATGCTAGTTGGCTATCTGTCAGAATTTTGATACTACTAGGTAAGTGACCAAAGACTTTTGTGGCAGAATAATTAATCCCTTTCTGTGACAGAGCTAAATTTAACCTTGAATAGTGTATGTCACCCTTTCTCCTAGTGTTATTGCTATGCACACTGCTGTTACATTTGAATTCAGTTGGATTGTTAATAACAAATTTCATAAGTGAATATATATATATTGTGAAGCTACTGTGAAGATTCCTAGATCCTTAAAAAAATGTCTGCAGGATGATCTTGGGTGGGCTCCAGCAATTATTCTGATGACCCGCTTTTGGGCATTGAATACTTTCTTACTAAATGATGAATTGCCCCAGAATATGATGCCATAAGAAAGCAGAGAATGAAAATAGGCATAGTATGCTAGTTTATTGAGTTGTACATCACCAAAGTTTGCAATCACCCTAATAGCATAAGTAGCTGAGCTCAAACGTTTCAGCAGATCTTCAATGTGTTTCTTCCAATTCAACCCCTCAACAATGCATAAACCTAAGAATTTTGAATATTCTACCTTAGCTATAGATTTTTGGTTGAAGTCAATATTAATTAATGGTGTGATGCCATTTATTGTGTGAAACTGAATATACTGTGTTTTTTCAAAATTTAAAGAGAGTCCATTTACAGAGAACCACCTAATAATTCTCTGAAATACTTCATTGACAATTTCATCAGTTAATTCCTGTGATTCGGGTGTGATAGCGATACTTGTATCATCTGCAAAGAGAACTAGCTTGGAATCTTGATGAATATAGAAAGGCAAATCATTAATATATATTAAGAACAGCAAAGGTCCCAGTACCGAACCCTGTGGCACCCCATGCTTGATAGTTCCCCAGTTTGAGGACTCGGCTGTTTTTTGTATATTATGTGAATTACTTATATCAACTTTCTGAACTCTTCCAGTTAGGTATGATTTAAACCATTTGTGCACTTTCCCACTCATACCACAGTAGTTAAGCTTATCTAGAAGAATTTCATGGTTAACACAATCAAAGGCCTTTGATAGATCACAAAAAATCCCAACGGGTGATTTACGGTTATCCAGAGCATTTAATATTTCATTAGTGAAAATGTGTATTGCATTTTCTGTTGAAAAGCCTTTCTGGAAACCAAACTGACATTTTGTTAGAACTTTATTTTTATTAATATATGAAGTTACTCTGGAATACATTACTTTTTTCAAGAATTTTTGATAGAGCAGTCAGAAGTGAGATTGGGCGGTAGTTGTTGACATCCAATGTATCACCTTTTTATGAAGTGGTTTGACAATAGCATAGTTCAGTCTATCAGGGAAAATACCCTGCTCCAGTGAGCTATTACAAATGTGGCTAAGAATCCTACATATTTCTTGGGAACAAGTTTTTAATACCCTGCTGGATATGCCATCAATGCCATGAGAGCTTTTACTCTTGAGAGAGTTTATTAATTTTCCTAATTTCAGATTGAGAGTTGGGTGGGATTTCCATTGTATCAAACTGTCTAGGTACACCCTGTTCCATTAACTGCCTAGCTTCTTCTAATGAACATTTGGATCCTATATTCTCCACAACATTTAAAAAATAATTATTAAAAGTGTTTTCAACTTCTGACATTTTGTTTGTAATTTTTTCATTCACTTTGATGGTAATGCTGTCTTCCTGTGTTCTTGGTTACCCTGTCTCCCTTGTTATAATATTCCAGATTGTTTTAATTTTATTATTTGATGTACTAATCTCAGACATGATGCACATGCTTTTGGATTTTTTAATAACTTTCCTTAATACAGAACAGTAGTTTTTATAATAGTTCAGTATTTCTGGGTCACTACTCTCTCTTGCTGTCAGATACAGTTCCCTTTTCCGGTTACAAGATATTTTTATACCTTTGGTGAGCCATGGTTTTTTGCTTGGTTCCTTACAATTAAATTTGACTAATTTCTTGGGGAAACATACCCTTACAAAAGTATCATGAAATAAATTGTATTTTAAATTGGCATCAGGTTCCTTGTAGACTTCATCCCAATCTAACTGCTGAAGACTTTCCGTGAAATTTCTAATTGTCGATTCATTAATTGTACGAACAACTTTGGAGGACTGATTCAAATGACAGAAAGGAGCTATATCATATAATGTAACTAGTTGTGCACCATGATCAGAAAGACCATTCTCAACAGGACATGCACTAATGTTGTTAAACCTATCTTGGTCTATAAAAAAATTGTCTATCAGTGTGCTGCTGTTCTTTACTACCCGAGTAGGAAAATCAATAACAGATGTCAAATTGAAAGAACCGAGTAAGACTTCCAGGTAATTCTTCTTATTACACTCTTTCAATTCGGTTTGAAATGTTGGTTGGTTGTCAGACATTTCATGTTATTTCGTATGTTATTAAATACTAATGTGGCAATTTAACCTTGAATAGTGTAGTTCAGTGTTTCTTCAATTACCAGGGTGGTTGCAAAGTCTTCTTCGGGTTTCGAGGTTAGAGAAGGCAGTACTTGCACAATAAAACCACCAGACCAGTGCACATCTCGGTACTTGGGTTTCCGCAATACCACAATTGCCTAAGAAAACTGAAATTTATTTTTTGCGAAAATTACGCAATAGCTTGTTACCATCAATTTTGATTTGAATAGATCAGGCTTTTTTTATTTTTTATTTTTTTTATTTTACAATAAATATTCCACGTTAACGATGAAGAAACGAAAAGCTTGAAAATTGTTTTCAGGAACTTATCGATAGCTAAATTAACGAGACGCAATAAGTAATTTTGAGAAATTCGAAAAAACCACAAGTTCTTTAGAAATTACCTATACAGTGGAAATTACCGAGCATAATTCGCTTCCGAATCAAGAAAAACGTATAAAATTCGCTGTCTTTGAATTCACACACACAGTTGTGATACAGTACGGTGTGGGCGGGGTAGGGAGAGGGGTTGCCAGAATATATTTACGTGCTCAAAAAGGTTGAAAACCACTTGTGTAGATCAGCATTTCTCCTAGTGTTGTAGCTGTGCATCCTGGTATTACTTTCGAAATGAGTTCGGATTTTAATAAGAAATTTCATAAATGAAGCTACTTAGAAGACCACTATACCCTTAAGTAAACGTCTGCAGGATAATCTCGGGAGAGCTTCGGAAATTGTTATAACTAAACGCATTTGTGCAATGAATACATTTTTACTCACTCCCATGAACCACAGACATTGCCGAGGTGGGGTGGCTTGCGTGCCTCAACGATACAGATAGCCGTACCGTAGGTGCAACCACAGCGGAGGGGTATCTGTGGAGAGGCCAGACAAAGGTGTGGTTCCTGAAGAGGGGCAGCAGCCTTTTCAGTAGTTACAGGGGCAACAGTCTGGATGATTGACTAGCTGGCCTTGTAACATCAGCTAATGTGGCTTTGCCACACAGCTACTGCGAACGGCTGAAAGCAAGGGGAAACTACAGCCGTTACTTTTACCGAGGACATGGAGCTCACCTGTATGAACATATGATGATGGCATCTTCTCGGGTAAAATATTCCGGAGGTAAAATAGTCCCCCATTCGGATCTCCGGGCGGGGACTACTCAGGAGGATGTGATCATCAGGAAAGACAATACTGGCATTCTACGGGTCGGAGCGTGGAATGTTAGATCCCTTAATTGAGTAGGAAAATTAGAAAATTTAAAAAGGGAAATGGATAGGTTGAAGTTAGATATAGTGGTGATTAGTGAAGTTCGGTGGCAGGATGAACAGGATTTCTGGTCAGGTGAGTACAGGATTATAAATACAAAATCAATTGGGGGTATCACAGGAGTAGGATTGATAATGAATAAGAAATTAGGAATGCGGGTAAACTACTATGACCAGCATAGTGATCGCATTATCATTGTCAAGATAGATACGAAGCCAAAACCGACAACAGTAGTACAGGTTTATATGCCAACTAGCTCTGCTGATGATGAGGAAATCGAAGAAATATATGAGGAGCTAAAGGAAATTATTCAGACAATTAAGGGAGAGGAAAACTTAATTGTTATGGGAGACTGGAAGGGGGGATAGTAGGAGAATATGGTCTGGGCAAAAGGAATGAAAGAGGAAGCCGCCTGGTAGAATTTTGCACAGAACATAATTTAGTTATAACAAACACCTGGTTCAACAATCACAAAAGAAGGTTGTATACGTGGAAGAGACCAGGAGACACCGGAAGATACCAGATAGATTTTATAATGGTAAGACATAGATTTCGGAACCAGGTTCTACAGTGTAAGACATACCCAGGGGCAGATATAGACTCTGACCGTAACTTGTTGGTTATGAACTGTAGGCTGAAACTAAAGAAACTACAAAAAGGTAGGAAAATAAGGAGATGGGACCTGAATAAATTGAAGGAACCTGAAGTTCTTAAGAATTTCAGAGGGAGCTTTAGACAACAATTGACAGAAACGGGGGAAAATAAAACAGTAGAGGAGGAATGGGTAAAATTGAGAGATGAAATAGTGAAGGTAGCAGAGGACAAAATAGGTAGGAAGGCAAGACCTACAAAAAATCCTTGGATATCACAGGAGATACTAAATTTAATCGATGAAAGGAGAAAATATAAAAATGCAGTAAATGAAACAGGCAAAATGGAGTACAGACGACTAAGAAATGAGATTGACAGGAAGTGCAAAATGGCTAAGCAGGAGTGGCTAGAAGGCAAATGCAAGGATGTAGAAGAATGTATAAATAGGGGAAAAATAGATACAGCCTACAGGAAAATAAAGGAAACATTTGGAGATAAGAAATACAATTATATGAATATCAAGGACACTGGTGGAAAACCAGTTCTCAGCAAAGGAGGGAAAGCTGAAAGGTGGAAAGAGTATATAGAGGGGCTCTACAAAGGAAATGAACTTCGAGACAATATTGTAGGAAGGGAAGAGGATGTAGATGAAGATGAAATAGGAGATACTGTACTGAGAGAAGAATTTGACAGAGCCCTGAAAGACCTAAGTCGAAACAAGGCCCCTGGAGTAGATGATATTCCCTCAGAGCTACTGAAGTCTCTGGGAGAACCAGCCATGACAAACCTGTTTCACCTGGTGTGTAAGATGTATGAGACAGGCGAAGTACCCTCAGACTTTAAGAAAAATGTTATAATCACCATTCCAAAGAAAGCAGGTGCAGACAGGTGTGAAAATTACAGAACCATCAGTCTAATAAGTCATGGTTGCAAAATATTAACACGAATTATATACAGAAGGATGGAAAAACTGGTAGAAGCCGACCTCGGGGAAGATCAGTTTGGGTTCAGGAGAAATGTAGGAACTCGGGAGGCAATACTCACTTTACGGCTTATCCTAGAAGATAGATTTAAGAAAAGGCAAACATACATTTCTAGCTTTTGTAGATTTGGAGAAGGCTTTCGACAATGTTGATTGGAATAAACTCCTTCAAGTGCTGAAGCAAGCAGGAGTAAAATATAGGGGTCGTAAGGTTATTTACAACTTGTACAAAAACCAGACAGCGGTGGTCAGAGTTGAAGGGCATGAAAGGGATGCAGTGGTTGGGAAGGGAGTAAGACAGGGTTGTAGCCTTTCTCCGACGTTATTCAATTTGTACATTGAGCAAGCTGTAAAGGAAAGCAAGGAGAAATTTGGAGAAGGAATTAAAGTTCAGGGTGAAGAATTAAAAACATTGCGTTTTGCCGACGACATAGTAATTATATCAGATACAGCAAAGGACCTGGAAGAGCAATTGAACGGAATGGACGGTGTGCTGAAAGGTGCATATAAGATGAACATTAACAAGAGAAAAACTAGGGTAATGGAGTGCAGTGTAAGAAAATCAGGTGATGCTGAAGGGATTAGATTGGGAAACGAAGCAATAAAGGAGGTAGATGAGTTTTGTTACTTGGGCAGTAAAATAACAAATGATGGTCGCAGTACAGAGGATATAAAATGCAGAATGGCAATGGGTAGAAAAGCGTTCTTGAAAAAGAGAAATTTGTTAGCATCGAATATTGATTTAAACCTAAGGAAGTCCTTTCTGAAGGCATTTGTATGGAGTGTTGCCTTGTATGGGAGTGAGACATGGACGATAAACAGTGCGGACAGGAAGAGGATTGAGGCTTTTGAAATATGGTGCTACAGAAGAATGCTGAAGATTAGGTGGGTGGATCGCGTAACTAATGAGGAGGTACTGAACAGAATTGGGGAGAAAAGAAATTTCTGGCATACCTTGACTAAAAGAAGGGATCGCTTGGTAGGACACATTCTTAGACATCAAGAATTGTGAATTTTGCGTTGGAGGGAAGTGTATGGGGAAAAAATCGCAGGGGAAGACCAAGAGATGGATACAGTAAGCAGATTCAGACAGATGTAGGTTGTCGCTCTTATGTGGAGATGAAGAGGCTTGCTCAGGATAGGGTATTGTGGAGAGCTGCATCAAACCAGTTTCCGGACTGAAGACAACAACAACAACGATAAATTACCCCAAAATTTGATGCCATATGAAAGCAGTGAATGAAATATGCATAGTAAGCTAATTCACTGACATTTTTGTCGCCAAAATTTGCAATAATTCTAATAAGCACAAGTTGCTGAACTCAAAAGATTCTCTGCGGTGAAGTGGTACAGTGTCCAAAGGCGTCTTGCTGCGGAGCGCGCGTTCACTCGCCGTCGGAGGTTCGGGTCCTCCCTCGGGCATGGGAGTTCGTGTTGTTCTTAGCATAAGTTATTTCAAGTTGGTTTAAGTAGTTTGTAAGACCAGGGACTGATGACAAACGTAGTTATGTGCCTTAGATTTACAAGCATTTGAACATTTTTTCAAACACTTGACTAGATCATCAATGTGTGATTTCCAATTCAATTTCTCATCAATACACACACATAAAAACTTTGAATAATCTGCGGTAGGTATAGACTTCTGTTCACAAACTGCAGTTTTAATGGTGTCAAGCCATTTACCGTATGGAACTGTATATACTGTGTTTTATCAACATGTAAGAACATAGGAAGTTGCTAACTCAATAACCAAGCCCCGCTCGGTGGAATACGGGCACGTTTAGGAACTTGTAACTATTTCATTGCGGAATGCTAGCAATTCAGTCGGCAAGCTCCGCTCTGCGCAGTGTATGCTTGGTATAGTAACTAAGAGTTACCGGGTACTGCAGGCTCGTTCGCGGCGTACAATCCCCTCACTCTGCATCCTGATGAACAGCAACCTCTTACAGAAAATTAATAAAGAGTGGGATAATTCCAGCCAACTCTCCAAGAGTCACGTGGATCCCGCTTTTATTTATGTCTTACCAATCTTAATATCACTTCATAAAACGAAATAAACTTTTCTTCTTCTCGTATCACACTGCACTTGCATTCGGAAGGACTGCGTTTCACCCTCCCTCTCCCATTCGGACATGCAGATTTGGGTTTTCAGTGATTTATCCAAATCGCTCCATGCAATGTTCTTCTCCATCTTTGACGAAAAATTTAAAAACTCCGAGCTTGCGCTCCGTCACTAACGCCCACGTTGTCGACGGGACTTTAAACTCTAATCTTCCTTGTTTTTTTCTAATTCGTATGAATAATTTCAGATGCACTGATCAATTACAATATGGCATTTTTATTCAACCACTTATAGAAAGATGCGGTGACGTTCATCGACAATACGACGCTTCTGACTTCATGCGGAAAGTACCTTCTTTCGTAGAAACAATATTCTAGAGAAATACTTGATAAATGCCACACGCATTTCATACCGCTTCAGATTAGTATGTAATCTCGAGCTTCGTTGCATTTGTCGTCGTAGTGAACTGTTTGTCTGGCCATCATGGAGTCATCTGTTGTTGATGAACACAGCCTCATGAACTTGTTATATTCGACGGAACGAAAATCTTTACTCATGCGTCTCTCTACTGGAATTCCGTCAACCACAGAAGCCGTTAGTCACGATATTTAATAATAGCAGGACAACCGTTACCTTCTTGGTGGCGCATACAAACACGCACTTGATACAGAAATACTTCAGAGTCATCCACTATCTAACGAAATCGACACGGCTATAAATGTTACTCTAGTGTAGACAGCGACACGATACGGATAAATAACATTCTTCATCTTGTGAAATTGTGCTGGTTTTAATGTTACTCAAAAGAAATGCTATTTTTTAAAAATTCCTATCTTCGTGGAGATGTTTATCCCGTGTAAACAAAGTAAAATAGAATCACTATTCAAGGTTTTCTGTACGTAGCAGTTGAATATTCTCAATTTCAAAACCGCATAAACTCTAAAAAAAAAAACTTACACACTTTAGTAACAGCTAATGTTCATTTCTATCTTTCTTGGAGTTTCACGTTTCTTTGTATTGAATTTTATCGTTTTATATCTCACTTATTTTTAGCAAAATTAATTGATTTTCGATTTGGCTACCTCTAAAATAACTAGCCCTACATACAAACTCACAAAAAATGAAACTCTCCTTCATACGCAGTTCAGCTTTGCGGAGATCTTTCACGACTCTCTAAACACGTGAGCGAAAGGCGGGCTTTTCTTTGTGTCGATAACTCCACAGGCTATAGATTTAAGCTAACGCTCCCTAATAAATCTAGATATTTAGTAGTACGAAACTGCATTGCACATAGAGGAGCCTCTGTAGACTTAGCAATCTCTTCATTACATCTAGCAGATATTTCATCAATTCTAGGAGCAATTAATTTTATTATAACAGCAATTAATACAAGATCAAACAATGCAACTTTCCATCCATGGAGACATGATTGAGTTTTGCTATACAAAGAATTTCCTAAGATTCTTTGTGGCAGAATTTTTATGCTTCGAGGCTTGATTTAATTCGTGAATTATAAATCACTCTGTGAAATAAAGATTAACTTCATAATCACTACCCGACCTGTTTCTTGGATTTTACGAACTAAAGAGCAGCTGAATCAACACACATATAGCCTTTGACGCCAGGTATTTGGGACTTTAACAGTCTGTAGGACAAACGTAATTACCATAAACACACACACGCCAAGTGTGCTGACAGAACAATAATTTTCCTGTCCCGCTTCTCAAACACGAGGACAGATAACGAAGCCTCACTAAGTCTTCAGGCCGAGCTGCGCCGACTGAAACCTCAGACAATGTACGCCAAGCAGAAGCATTGTGGACTCCACCCAACGAAGCCCGCCACCAAAGACTATTTTCCAACAACAAATAACAGTAGATATTTTCTGAATACTGTTCTCCTGGGGTTAGACTAACAAGATTTGTTAAAAGACAGTAATAAAACTCAATACCATACACAATAGTTTCTTTTTCCACTCAAACCAGATGGCATAATGAAAAGTGCCCGCTACGAAGAAAGAGAAATTTCGTTCGTCTTAGTAAAACTGTAGTCTTAGTTTCTAGAATATATTGTAACCCAGTGAAACTACATTTCCTGTATGTGTTTCGGTATCACTGTGTCATTTCGTGATTCGCGGTGCGTGCGTAATACCGTCTAGAGATATAGCACACACTGTAACGTAATAATTTTTAGCTAATTTATAAGGTATGACTTCACAAAATAACAGAGCGGAGACGAGACCAAGGTTCTTTTTACCTTCTTGAACCACGTCGTCATTCCCTATACTAAAATAAGACCGGCTATTTGACATCTTGACCCACAGTAGATTACGATTTTTGGCTCACTTTTGGTTATGGTAGTAATACAAAAAGTGGGCCTTTGCGACCGCCTTTTGACAGCTCGAAATTTAAATGAAAATAACGGCTTAACCGTTCATCTGACACTAAAACTGACTAAGAAAGTTTGTAGAGAAGAAAATTCTATAGAACTTTGTTCTCTTAGGTTTTTTTCATATCTCGCATAGGTTCAGAGATATTTGCAAAAATAACGGCGATTTGGCGATGTCTGTCCATCTGTAACGTGTTCCCACTTCTTAGATCGAACCGTACAACCGATCAGCACCAAATTTTACAGGCAAAATTGTTGTCCGCCAGCGATGAGAACCTCCCTTTTTCAAATATTTCGGACAAAAAATAGGTTAGTAACACTAAAAAAAAAGACCGTTTGTGATGGCCTTTTGACAGCAGGAAATTTAATTGCAAATAAACCATTAATCTGACACGAAAATTGAATAAACGAATTTGTAGAGGAGAAAATTATCTACAACTTTCGTCTCATGTTTTTTTCCATAACAGACACCGTTACAGAGATTTGTAAAAATAACGGCGATTTGACAGTGTCACTTGATTTCACGTAAACCCGACGTTCGGAAATGTCACGTGACATCTCTCTGGTAAACGCCATCTTGCTTTCTGTATTTTATGATTTTTTTTATTATTATAACTTACGCGTTGTCATATCAAAGCAATGGCAATTGAAGAATTAACAAAAACATGTCGTTCTTAGTTCGATAAATTATAATCTAATGTCTAAAAATGCCATATTAGCCGCTAACAACTGCCATCAATAGTATGAGAGTTAAGGAATAGTTCTGCAATTGTTCGGCATGGGGTAGTGGGCAGCACGGTAACGCTGTCATGCACATGCTCGGTAATTCGGAACCCGCCACTATCTTTTTTTTTCGGCTTGGCTCTTAAAGGGTTTCGGACACTCTTATTAATTAAATAGAACTATGTTCCACAATATTTAGAGTTGTGCATATGTAAGAGTACTCCTTTAAAATGTGCGTTTGTTCTGTTTCGTGGACATGCCGTTAAATACGTAACAACGAACTGAACAATGGTCTTCTGAAGCATATGCACATAAACTGGGAGGATAATCAATAATGAATATTCTAAACAACGTGCTAATATTGGTAGAGTCATATATAAATGAAGCCCTAGATTTTTGTGGCAACTGTCGTTCCTTAATGAAACGGAAGGTAAGTGTATGCATTGCAACAAATTACCTTGTTTCTTTTTTTCTAAGCAATTATTCACTATTTATGGAAAATGTTGAAAGTCATTAATTAGAATCAATGCGTCTACTAAAATGTTTGTCTTTGGCATGGTTGCTATGGACGCTTTTAACGTAGATTGTATTACTTTTTCTGTAGTTCAAATATGACTTAGTTCGTGTTACTTAGTTCTGTGTTAAAATAAAGAAGAAATAATGTTTCAAACCGTGACTACGTTTTCTTTTACAGCTAAAATAACAAACAGAATAAGTGTGGTAATACTGAATTCCACATAACTATAGTACTTAATATATATAAGAAGTTACTCCTATCATTACGACATTTACAACAGTCATTGTAATAGTATCTCCCCAATTTATGTACATGTGATAAAGAAGTCTATGTTTGCAATCCGTTGGTATGTAGTTCATGGCAAGTTCACAAAATAGAACTAATGCACTTTTCAGATAAAGCGCTGTTACCTTTGAACAATTCGCAATCTTGCAGCATACAGTTCTGTTCAATTAACAAGACCGTGCGAAAACCTTTTAGGAAGCAAGATAACAAAAAATTGCCAGTGATGGTATTTTTTATTTGTATTTATTTATATTTTTTGTTCTTCAGGTGTAACAATGTTTTGCGGTCGTTTGTTCATATTCATTGTGGTTTGTTCGTTGACAATGTGCTCGGTTTTTTATTACAAATGACGTTGAGCCCTCATTCTTTTTCTCTCTTTTCTTTGCTTCTTCGGTTTGCTCGGTCCTATGTAGACTTTGTTTTGTTTTATTTTGATCGTTTCGTCGTTCACTCAGTTTTTTCGTTACACAGGTTGTCGAGCCCTCTGACTGAGCACGCTGAGATATCACGCCGGCAACCCTCTGATCGAGCGCACTGAGCCACCACGCCTGGCAAGTTTCGAACCATCGTCTCACATGTTCGTACATCACGTACTAATTCGAACCGCATTACGCTATGGCGAACACCTGTGAGAGTAATGCGTAATTCTCGTACCATCGATGGCAGATGTTAACTGCTAACATGGCATTTTTAGACATTAGATTATAATTCATTATCCTAATAACGACGTGTTTTTGGTAATTTTCAGTGCGCCATTGCTTTGAAATGATAACGCTTGAGTTATAATGAGACATTTAGCAAATGCAGAAAGCAAGATGGCGTATAGAAAAGAGAGTTTCGAGCAATGTTCGGGCGAGAGGTGTCACTTGATTGATTTCCGAATGCCAAATGTACACTACGTTCCTTCCAGGCTGTAATCATTCGTAACCAGTACAGCAGAGAAAATAAACTTAGAACAAACTTCCAAAGCAAAACAGGTGATAATATTTTAACGGAAAAAGATAATGAAAGTGTGGGAGAGGTATTAAAATAATAGTTTAAAGAGATAAAAGTTCAAAATAGAGTATGTTTGTCAAAGCTAAACTCAAATATCAAATAATTTTTATAGTTTGTTAAAAAACGGTCTAATAGAATATTAAGTGTAGTGCGCATTGATATTATCACAATTGTTGAGTCGTAATCGTATCGCCCATTATTATTATTATTATTATTATTATTATTATTATTTTTTTTTTATTTTTTTTTTTTTTTATTTTTTTTTTTTTTTACTATTTCCAAGCGTTCGAGAACTAAGGCGTCCCTTGGGAGTGTTAGATGGATATCGAAGGCAATAATAGATGTTGCTGTCAGATGGCAGAACGTGGTTCCAATACTGGAAGCTGGGGGTGAATGATGGGGTGAATGTCAGGGAAGACGGAGTAGTCAAAATTTGAACTGTTAGGGATGGAAAGTGATTGGCCTTACCGGCATTGTCAGGGAAGGTGCAGTTATCAAGGGGGACGGGGTGGATAGGCCAGACACGACTACCAGTAAAACATTGGAAGAAATTCCAGTACTTGGAGGAATTGAATAGGAGCGTGTCGTTGAGGCGAGTACATGTCTGTGGTGAGGAAACTGTGGATATGTCGTTGGATTTGCCAGTAGCATTAGGGTCTGTTTCAGTCGCGAGTGCGGAAAAGAACAGTACTCACATAGGAGGAGGACGCCCGATGGAGGTAAGGTGAGCAGTGAGGCTGAAGGGCTTTAATGCGACAGTGTCAGTGAAGGAAAGAGGCGGCATGGTCTATGTGTTCAGGGATATGGTGAGATAGGGTCTGGCTGGCAAGCTGCGTATTGATGGTGGGCCAGTAGGCATCCCAGTCGGCAAGGGAATAACCATGGTGGAGTGTAAAGAGGACAGTCACATGGTCATTGCCTATGAGGTCAAGGATTTCCACCCTGATGGGTCGAAGGAGGTTGGGAGAAGGCAGAACAATGTCAGGTGTGGTGTTACTTTCAGGATGGGTGGATTGGAAGAGGGGGACGAGGTCCCCCTGAAGGGTGGTAAAGAAAGATGCCACCGCCAGATTCAGTGACGGACCGAGAGGAGAAGTTGAGGTCAGTGGTAACCACATACTGGTAGGTTGTGTAGGATCGATCAGTATGGAAGAGGAAATCATACGGGAATGTAGAATAGACATATAGTGCCACAAGTGATGGTGAAGGAGGGAAGTAAAGGGCTGAGGATAAAGTGCTCGATGGGGTCACTGAGGAGGGGCTGTAGCCAGACAGGGTAGTGGAGGAGGTGGCTGATTGCAACGCCAACTCACTTCAAGAAGAGAGGACCATTGGTTCACTGCAGGAGGTAGGGAGTGGCACTGGTGGCGTTGTAGGAAGGTTTTGTCGAGGAAGAAGTCATCCACGTGGTAGTGGGAGAGGGTATACATAAAAAAATCTTTGTTACCTAGAAGGGAGCGTGTGTTAAAGGCGCGTGTATGATATACGCTCCATGATTAAAATGGGGGAGGGAAGAAGGAAGGTGGCTAAAAGGGAAAAAGAGGGAGAGAGAAACTACTTAAACGAACGTCTCGAGGTGAGAAAAGATGAAGTGGTACTAATTGTGGGAGAAGGTGCCAAAGGCCTCGAGCTGAAAGATGGAGTAGGCGGCAAGGACAATCTGGAGCAGGGTATTGGGATGTTGGAAAGAAGGTATGTTGTGAAGGACAGTTGTTACAAAACAGATTATGTGCTCCACCGTGGGAGGGGGGCACAGGGAGTTGTATAGGATGAACGGGGATGGTGAGTTCAGGGTTAATGGGTGGGGGACAGGCTTTACATTTATAGGGGTATGTTAGGTGCTATTCACTGCTGGTAATACAGGTGGGGGGAGAGATAAGGTTGGGGCAATTTTTAAGAAAGTGAGGATTTTTTTGTAGAGAGGACAGGTGGGTGGGTTACGGCAATTTTCGATCAGTTGGTCACTGTATGTAACCTCGTGGGGGAGGGGCGGCGGCACCTGGAGGGCTGCTGCTCGCGTGGGGTGGCGACATCTGTCCTGGGTCGACGATAGCGGCTGCTCCGGTCGGCTGTGTCGGCAGCGGCGGGACCAGTACCAGGTACAGCAGCGATGACAAGCTGGAAAGTACCAAAGCGGATTAGCAGTCAGCCTGGTAGAACTGGATAGCCCAGTGAGGATGTGCTTAAGAATCATTCACAGGCACTGGAACGTTTCATGTCAGTGGGTGCCTAAGCAGTTGAACGGTAAGCGAGTGTTGTCTGCACTGAATCATCTGGAACGGTTCTCCATGTACGGTGAAGATTTACAAACAATATCGGTGCTTACGTTTTTACTAGTGTAATGAATGCAGCAAACGTAAAACAACACTCTCAGGTACAATAGAAAATAAAGAGGGAAAAATTCTGTTTGGTGAAGATATTATTAAGAGATGGAATAAATACATTGAGAAGCTGTATGCTGGAACACCTATTTCAGTGGAAGTAATAGGAAGAGAAGGGCAAGTAGATGAAGATGACAAGGGAGATGATATTCTGCAAGAAGAATTTGACGCAGCTCTAAAAGACCTACGAGACAACAAAATGACGAGCATTGGATACATCCCTGCAGAAGTAATAAAGAATGCTGGTGACAGCGTGAAAAAATGCTGCTTAAACTGAGTGAGAACCTCCAGTCTGTTCAAACTAACAATGTTAGGGTAGATCAGATGTGACGTACGATCAGAGAAATAATGTCGACAGCTATTGACAGATTTATATCAATTAACAAAAGAGGGGTCTGACGCGTCGTGATACACAAAACAGGCTAGATCACTCTTGCAAAAGCAAAGAAAAAAAGCATGCCAAATATAGACACAAAAACCTCAAGACTGGTAGGCTTTTACAGAAACACGAAATTTAACTCGAACTTCAATGCGAGAAACCTTGTCATGTAATTTGGTCATATATAAAGTATACTAGCGGTAAAACACAATCAATACCTTCACTACACAATAGTAACGGTGATGCTATTGATAGCTGTGCTGAAGCATGATTGCTAAACACATCCTTCCGGAATTCCTTCACGAAAGAAAACGAAGAAAATACTCTGGAATCCGTATCAAGAACAGCTGCCAGCATGCTTAATTTAGAAGTAGATACGCCTGGTGTATTAAAGCAACTTAAATCACTTAACAAAAGTAACTCTCCCGATACCGATTGTATACCAATTAGTTTCCTTTCAGAGTGTGCTGATGCAGTAGCCCCATACTTAGTTATACACAACCGCTCGCTCAACGAACTTTCCGTACCCAAAGACTGGAAAGTTGCACAGGTCACTCCAATATTCAAGAAAGTCAATAGTAGTGATCCGCAAAAGGCCTTTATCATTGACGTCGGTTTGCAGCAGGATTTTAGAACATATACTTTCCTGAAATATTATGAATTACCTCGAAGAGAAGAACCCATTGTCCCATAGTCAACACCGATTCAAAAAGTATAATTCTTGTGGAACACCGGAAGGCACTGTATCTCACAAGCTTCTTCTAATCAAACTGCATGCTTATGGAATATCGCGACAATTGTGCGATTACTTAGGCGATTTCCTGTCAGAAAGGACACCACAGTACGTTGTAATTGACGGCTCGATGACTACAGAGTAGAACTGAAATAATATCTGGCGTTCCCCAGGGAAGTGTTACAGGGCCGGTACTGTTCCTTATTTTTATAAACGATTTAAGACACAATCTGAGTAACTCTCTTCGGTTGTTTGCGGATGATGCTGTCACATTTTGGTTAGTAAAGTCACCAGAAGATCAAACGAAACTGCAAAATGATTTAGATAAGATATCTGCATGGTGCAATAAATGGCAATTGATCCTTAATAAAGAGAAGTGTGAGTCATCCATATGACCACTAAAAGAAGCTCGTTAAACTTCATTTACACAATTAATTAGTCAAAACTACAGGCCGTAAATTAGACTAAATACAATTACAAACACGGGTATGGTGCACGAGTTGGGTTGGAAATCAATAATACAAAGGCGTTACTCTTTGCGACGAGATCTATTTGTAAAATTTTTTTCAACAACGTTTTTTTCCGAAGGCGAACATATATTGTTCCCACCTACATAGGGAGACATGACCATAATAATAAAATAACAGAAATCAGGTCGAATACAGAAAGATTTATGTGTATCTTTTTCCCACGAGCTATTACAGAATGGAACTGTAGAAAAACATCATATGAGCGGTTTGATGAACCCTCTGCCATTCACTTCAATGTGACTTGCAGAGTATTTATGTAGATGTAGAGTACGCCAATCGCATCCCGAGATACAGGCCAGTCGTCGTAGACAGAAAAATGGCCTTAGGACCAAAAAAGTTGCAGGAAGCTAAATTTTTGGTATGTTGTTAAGACATATTAGACTAGTATTAAACCAAGTTTGCAGCTTCGAAATCTCCAAATATCTCTTTTATTTTCCTGTAAGCTGTATCTATTTTCCCCCTATTTATACATTATTCTACATCCTTGCATTCTAGCCACTCCTGCTTAGCAATTTTGCACTTCCTGTCAATCTCATTTCTTAGTCGTCTGTACTCCATTCTGCCCGTTTCATTTACTGCATTTTTATATTTTCTCCTTTCATCCATCAAATCCAGTATGTCCTGTGATATCCAAGGATTTTTTGTAAGTCTTGCCTTCCTACCTATTTTATCCTCTGCTGCCTTCACTATTTCATCTCTCAAAGCTAACCATTCCTCCTCTACTGTTTTATTTCCCCCCGTTTCTGTCAATTGTTGCCTACAGCACCCTCTGAAATTCTCAAGAACTTCAGGTTCCTTCAGTTTATCCAGGTCCCATCTTCTTATTTTCCTACCTTTCTGCAGTTTTTTCAGTTTCAGCCTACAATTCATGACCAATAAGTTATGGTCAGAGTTTATGTCTGCCCCTAGGTATGTCTTGCACTTTAAAACTTGGTTCCGAAATCTATGTCTCACCATTATAAAATCTATCTGGTATCTCCCAGTGTCTCCTGGCCTCTTCCACGTATACAACCTTCTTTCGTGATTCTTCAAAATGTTTAAATGTTTGTACAGCTTATGGGACTTAACTACGGGGTCATCAGTCCCTAAACTTACAAACTACTTAAGAACTACTTACGAACTAGGACGGCACAAATATCCATGCCCGAGGGGGGATTCGAACCCCCGACCGTAGTGGCCGTGCAGACCGTGACTGAAACGCCTCAGTCCCCTCGGCCATCGCGGCCGGCTTCGTGATTCTTAAACCAGGTGTTTGTTTATTCCTTTTGCCCAGACCATATTCACCTACTATCTTCCCTTCCCTTCCTTGTCCTACAACCGAATTCCAGTCTCCCATAACAATTAAAGTTTCCTCTCCCTTAATTGTCTGAATAATTTCCTTTAGCTCCTCATATATTTCTTCGATCTCCTCATCATCAGCAAAGCTAGTTGGCATATAAACCTGTACTACTATGGTCGGTGTTGCCTTCGATTCTATCTTGACTACGATAATGCGATCACTGCGTTGCTCATAGTAGTTTACCCGCATTCCTATCTTCTTATTCATTATCAGACCTACTCCTGTAACACCACCAACTGATTTTCTATTTATAATCCTGTACTCACCTGACCAGAAATCCTGTTCATCCTGCCACCGAACTTCACAAATCCCCACTATATCTAACTTCATCCTATCCATTTCCCTTTTTAAATTTTCTAATTTTCCTACTCGATTAAGGGATCTAACATTCCACGCTCCGACCCGTAGAATGCCAGTATTGTCTTTCCTGATGATCACATCCTCCTGAGTAGTCCCCGCCCGGAGATCCGAATGGGGGACTATTTTACCTCCGGAATATTTTACCCGAGAGGATGCCATCATCATATGTTCATACAGTAGAGCTGCATGTCCTCGGGAAAGGTAACGGCTGTAGTTTCCTCTTGCTTTCAGCTGTTCGCAGTAGCTGTGCGGCAAAGACACATTAGCTGATGTTACAAGGCCAGCTCAGTCAATCATCCAAACTGTTGCCCCTGTAATTACTGAAAAGGCTGCTGCCCTCTTCAGGAACAACATGTTTGTCTGGCCTCTCCACAGATACCCCTTTGCTGTGGTTGCACCTACGGTACGGCTATCTGTATCGTTGAGGCACGCAAACCAACCCACCTCGGCAATGTCTGTGTTTCATGGGAGTGATAATCTCTATATGTAAAAGGAAGTGTCCCGATTGACTGACTGACTCATCATCGCCCAGCCCAAACCACTGAAGATAGAAACTTGAAATTTGTGGAGGGTGTTGATCTTACTCTGTAGGCGTCATTTAAGAAGCGATTTTTCGATATTCCGTCCATAAGGGGGTGAAATAGGGGATGAAACGTTTTTTGAAAGTACGTAGCTATTTAGGCAATTTTGAAGCTAGAACTACAAAACTTCGGATTTTAATTCAGGGTTCGAATTTAAAAGACACGTGTTTCGGAATTTTTGAAATTGATTTTCAAAAATATGTTGCTTTTAACTCAAATTTTAAGCTATAACTACGAAACTTCAGTTATGGAATCTTGGTCAGGATTAAAAATCCATAATTTTTAGTATTTTTGGAAATTCAATAAGTAAGAGGGTTAAATAGAGGATCAAAAATTATTTTTGAAATCACGTTGCTATTGATACAATTTTGAAGCTAGAGCTGCAAAAATTGATATTTGTATAGTTGGTTAGACGTTAAAAAAATACGTGTTTTGGTATTTTTGGAAATTCAATCATGAAGGGGGTTAAATTGGAGAGGGGATGTTTTTCGAAAATATGTTGCTATTTAGTAAATTTTGAAGTTAGAACTACAAATTTTCGGATTTGGATTCGGGGTTCAAATTTAAAAGACAAGTATTTCGGTATTTTTGGAAATTCGACCAATAAGGGGGTGAAATGCAAGGTGCAAAAATTGATTTTCAAAAATATGATGCTGTTAACTCAAATTTCAAGCTATAACTACGAAACTTAAGATATGGATTCTTCATTAGGATTAAAAAGAGACAATTGGTACAGACCAACCAGCATACGCATGAGAAGCAGCGGGGGTTCAGCTAGTTAAATAAATAAAATTCTCCAGACTGGGGGCCTATGCGGGGCGCATAAGCAGTTGCCTACACTGCCTAATGGCTAGGGAGTAGTAGGAATTGTACACCGTACTTCCACGCCTCTCAGTAAAGTCCGCAGCGCCATAATATTAGGTGCCTATCCCGCGGCATTTGGCAAGCCGGTGTAGACGGCAGCTGCAGTGTCGGACTGTCGGTGGTGAGAACCAGTCGAGGGCAGCAGGATCGGAGGCAGGCTGGGCTTCCGGCAGCACGTGGTGCTGTCGCCGCCTCCGCCCCCGCCCCCGCGGCGACCGTTACGGCGGCAGTGCGCACTGCGCAGGCGCGGGGTTCAAGGACCGCGCCGTGCCGCACGCAGCCTAGCCGCGGCCGCCAGCTGATCGCAGGGCCAGGGCCGCCGCCACAGCCGCAGCTGTAGCCGCCGCCGCCGACCTGCCACACAACGCCAAACAGCGCCACACGCCCGCGCCTCCCACGCAGGCCGCCCACGGCGCCAGCGCCGCCGCTCGCGGAGTTCCAGGGCCTCTCTGAGGCGTCTGCTGGCACATCACCGCCCACTGATTAGGTTGACGAAGCGGGACGCAACGAAGGGCATTCCCGTTGATTGGAAACACTATAAATAATAATAATTTCGTGTGGCTCATTGGCCTGGTGCAAGTCTTTCAATTGGACGCCGCAACGGCGACTTGCGTGGCCCTAGCCTACCCCAGTTATCCAACCGGGGAAAGGGGACCTACAGCTTAACGTGGTATCCTAACCACGTGTCGTTTCTGGCGACTTCTCACATCGTTGAGAGGCGAAGGATGGGTTAAAGTGCAGAATGAAAAAAAAATCAGAGGTCTGACCGGGTTTTGAACCCGCGACCCTTCGGTTTCTAGTCGAGCACTTTACCCCTCCCCCCCTTTTTTTTTTGGTGCGCCGTTCCTGGCGGTACTGCAATGCCAGGCCAACCCGTGACAGAGGTAGTGCAAGCACTTAGCACTCCGTCATGATCCAAGAATGAGTTTAATATTCTGGTCCTGCGATGCAGGACGTATCAGATATTAAGCTGATAAGAACAGATTTTTTAAGCAAAGAGAGAATGTTTATGAGGCTACACGAATGAGCCTAGAGAATGTATAGTGAATGTTTCCAGCCGGTTATGGACGTAAGGGAGGTACGATGTTGTGGGAGCCGATATATATATATATATATCTTCTTAGTTATGGACGTACATCTACAAGGAGCTGAAGGAGTACTGTGCTCTCTCGACAGCGTACATTGCAATAATGACGTCTCCACAAGGGCCGGAGAAGTTGCTTCGGTGGTAAAGCCTGAGCAGAAAAAATCCTGGTTTGATCCCGAGTGCTAGCGCAGCCAGGCCACGATAAAAGGTAAAGAAATATGTTTTACTTTCAGACCCCGTTGTATCCCCGGAAACTGCCGGGTGGGGTGGAAAGTAAGGGCCACGCATGATGGGACGATCAGACTGACTTCAATGACAGCCGCCGACTCCCATGAGAGGCACACGCAAGCGTATGGAGACTGGTCCCACCACCAAAGAGCAGAATCGACGCCAGAAAAAAGGTCCAGGGGAGGAAAAAGCGGCGCAGCGGGCCCAGGCGGTTAAGCCAAGGCGCGCACCGTCCATCTCACCGAGGAAGGAAGGCCATAAAAACATACATCGCCATGTGCACCTGGATTCTCCAGCTATTAAGCTTATAAGAACAGATACTACACTTTGATCTTAGCCAAAAGGCCGAGAAGCGATAAGACCACCGGGCCCGACACAGTGACTCGTAGTGTCTGCATTAAGTCTTGAAATGTAACATCTAGCAGACAATACCTACACCACTCATTAAATACAGTTACCACCCCATTTTAGAGCTAAACATACTAAATTGAAACTATGATCAGGGCCGTCTTTTCCAGGGGGTGCAAGGGGTGCAGGACACCAAGGAAACGTCAGGGGGGCGCCGCACGGGATAGTCGCGTGATCTAAGGCACCATGTCGTCGTGGAGAATGTGGCCACTTCCGCCGGAGGTTCGAGTTCTCCCTCAAATGTTCAAATGTTTGTTAAGCTTAACTACGGGGTCATCAGTCCCTAAACTTACAAACTACCTACAACTAAGGACGGCACAAATATCCATGCCCAAGGGGGGATTCGAACCCCCGACCGTAGTGGCCGTACAGACCGTGACTGAAGCGCCTCAGTACCCTCGGCCACCGCCGCCGGCCGAGTCCTCCCTTACACATGGGTGTTTGTGTCGTCTTTACAATAAGTTAGTGTTAGCTAGTTTAAGTGGTGTGTAAGTGTAGGCACCTATGACCTTAGCAGTTTGATTCGATAAGTACCAACGAGCTTAAATTTCATAGAGTGGCTAACACACGAGTTACAGAGCTTTTTTCGGCAACTTCTGTAAACTCGGTCGCCATATTTTTGGTGGCCCGTACACTTGAGAAGAGTATGTCTATCGTATGTTGTTGTTCAGCTTGTTGTCTTGTATCTAGTTTATTTCGTATTTAGTGTGTATTGCCTATACAATTTTTGCTGATGAAATATGCCTAAAGTGTGTTCAAGATTGAACTGCACAAATCGGAGTGATAAAACGACAAATACTTCGACCAAGAACACCAGATGTTTTGCCTTGTTTGATCTCAGTTTGCGTATACTCAAATAAAGTTCCTGATGATGGCACTTAGCAGCCCCAAGAGTGATTTTCAGATGACCTATCCTTCAATTCCCTTGAAGTACACGCCATAAAAAATACTCAGTTTTCTACCTAGTGTGGTTTGAGATATTTCTTCTTCTTTCTCTCCTGTGGTTGATGAAACTACACTTTTGAGTGTCTACACCTTCTGTAAAAGTATTTTCATTTGTTGTTGACAATACTTGATCGAGAATGATTGACATGCAAGCAGTGCAAAGTGTGGAAGCAGTAGTCCTAGCCAGAATTTTTTCACTTGTATATGTCTGTTTTCTTTGCAACAAATATGTACTTATTTCAGCGTGGCAACAACGAAAGTTATTAATGATACGTTATTTCGGTGTGGAATGCTTTTACGGCAGCTGACCCAGGCATATTTTTATTCCAATATTCTATTGTCACTTTCTCCTTCGTACTCAAATTTCACGCTCCAAACGTTACTTGTTTCAGCATGACAACAAGGAAACTTATTAACGACATCGTATTTCGACGTGGAATACTTTCGTGGCAGGTTACCTACGCGCATTTTAACTGCAGTATTTTGTCGTCACTTTCGTCTTTGTACACAAATTTCGCCACCAAAATTCACAACTAAACTCTTTTACAGCAATTTTACTAGTTTGTAGACTTAATAGTTTTAGTAAACACAAGATAAATGTGTACTAGACTTTATGAAAGCAGTTGTTTCAAAACATTAACAACAGATGCAAATCCATGCTCATGATTGTTCGTCTTAACAAGTACTACTCACTGTCTGTTTCGCAGCTCGTTTAGACCATGTACTTGCATTAAAATCTACACAAATATATTCACAGCGGCACTTTCGTTGTTATTGCAAACCCTATCTAACTGTTATACTTCGAACTGCAACTGTAATACTGACAGGTTCGTGATATTTCATTACAGCATTTTATGAAATATACTACCAGGCTCGTCAATTCGCAGCTTCGAAAAAGTCTCACGGAACTTGATGCACATCCGTACTCAATAGTCAATCTTTATTTAAAACGTGGAACTGTTAATAGGTACAATTCTCGAGTGGGTGTGGCATACCAGTTGTCAGCCGATACCCCAACTAACATGGCGGACGCCAGTTGAATTTGCTTCAAACATGGCAGACCTATTGCCACTCTATGAAATTTAAGCTCGTTGATAAGTACTCATTCACATTTCTCCTGGCGAGCGGCTTAAACAATGTCCAGTCTGGGAGTTTTGAAAATTACTAAACAGACATTCATTCTTCTTCAGTGTTCAACCCTGAGGTTGGTTTTCAGCAGAGTGCCATTCTTCTCTTCTGTCTGCCTTCCCCTTCATTTCCACATACGTGTTTACATCCAACATCATACATGATCTGTTGCATGTATGACATTATTGCTCGCCCCCGTCGGTTTCTTCCTCAATAGCTTCTTCTGCTATTGTTCCAATGATGTTATTTTGTCTTAGGATGTGCTCTATAAGTTTGTCTCGGCTTGTTCGGATGGGCCTCCTCAGGGATCTGTTTTCCTGCACTCTTCTGAGTACCTCTTCATTTGTCACTCTGTCTTTCCAGCTGATCATCATCCTTCTATGACACCATATCTCCAGGGCCTCTAGCCGTCTTCTCTCCTCTCTTCCCATTGTCCAAGTTTCACAACTGTATAAAGCGACAATCCAAACAAAAGCTTTCATTAGACGTTTTCTTATCTCCATACTGATTTTCTTGCTCGTAAGTAAGTTCTTCCTCATATTGAATGCAATTTTGGCTGTTGTATTCTGCTCACAATTTCTTCAAAATCAAATGTTCAAATGTTTGTAGAGTCTATGGGACTTAACTACGGGGTCATCAGTCCCTAAACTTACAAACTACTTATGAACTACTTACAACTAAGGACGGCACAAATATCCATGCCCGAGGGGGGATTCGAACCCCCGACCGTAGTGGCCGTGCAGACCGTGACTGGAGCGCCTCAGTCTCTTCGGCCACCGCGGCCGGCCACAATTTCTTCCCGGCTTCTATCATCCCCCTGTGATCTTGCTTCCCAAGTAAGTAAATTCCTCTATCACTTCCAGCTCCTCTTTTCCAATTCTTATTCTTGGAGGTTCATATTCTGCTTCTGTACTACATACCATCACTTTAGTCTTTTTCTAGTTTATTCTCATACTATACTGATTGTAAAGAATCCTTTCCATTGTTCTCAGGACTTCTTCTAGGTCTTTTTTGTCTCAGTGACTATAGCAATATCGTCTGCATATTGTAGCATGTCTATCCTCAGCCCATTAATCTTGATGCCCACCGCTGTAGTTTCACGAACTTGGTCTACAGCTTCCTGGATGTAGGGGTTGAATATAAGAGGAGAGAGAGCATATTCTTGTCTTAACTCATTTCTGATATTTGCTTCTTGATCCTGGTGATAGTTCCTAATCACTGAAACCTCATCCTTATAGAGACTATCACACGGACGTCTTTGTATTTCATTCCACTTTTCCTCAGCACTCTGGACATCTCTTGCCAGATAACATTATCAAATGCCTTTTCCAGGTTCACAAAGGCAATATAAGTTGGTTTATTTTTCTGTACTTGCTTTTCGATAAGTCTCAGTGCCAGAATCGCTTCTGAATCCCTTCTGAATCCAAACTGATCTTCACTTAGCATGTCCTCCATCTTCTTTCCAATTCTTCTCAGAATAATTTTAATGAAAATTTTTGATGCATGTGATATTAGGCTTAAAGTTCGGTACTGTTCACATTTTGTAGCTGCTGCCTCCTTTGGTATAGGAACAAAGATGCATTTCTGGAAGTCTGTCGGTAATTCTCCTGTGTTTAAATCGTCCCATATTGGAGGTCGAGATGTTTAACGTATTTTAATCGTTTTTTAAGCATTGATAATGACCACTGACTCTTGAATGATGTCTTCCAGGATAACGATCATCTTACAGACCCGTTGGGCATTTTGATCCCAATAGCCATACATAAATACTATATCGACCTTTTCTGCAATTGGTAAACGGCCCATTTTAATACGGGTAATGTATCACGAAGCAAATACCGGCCGCACTGGTGAAATGTTACGCGATACCAAGTACTTATACGTTTGTGACTATTACGGCGCCATCTATCTCAAAACGAAAAAAGTGTTTCCATTAAAACTTACATTTTTTTTTTCGTACTAGACGAATGTTGCTGTTGTGGTCTTCAGTCCGCAGACTGGTTTCAAGCTGCCCTGTCCTGGGCAAGTCTCTTCATCTGAGAATACGTTCGGCAACCTACATCCTTTTGAATCTGCTTACTGTATTCGTCCCTCGGTCTCCCTCTACGATTTTTACCCCACAAACTTCCTTCTAATACTAAGTTAAGGATTCCTTGACGTCTCAGAATGTGTCCCACCACTCTATCCCTTCTCTTAGTCAGGATATGCCAGAAACGTCTTTTCTCCCCAAATCGGTTAAGCACTTCTTCATTTTTTACGTGCTCTACCCATCTAATTTTCATCATTTGTCTGTAACACCACATTTCGAAAAAATCTATCAGCTTTTTGTCTGAACTCCTTACCTTCCACGTTTCAGTCCCATGCTACACTCCAGAAAAATGTTTTCAGAAAGGACTTCCTAACATTTAAATTAATATTGGATGTTAACAAGTTTCACTTCTTTAAAAATGCTTTTCTTCCCATAGACATTCTGCATTTTACATCTCCTTTACTTCGGTCATCAGAAGTTATCTTGCTACCCAAATAACAAAACTCATCTACTACTTTTATTGTCCCATTACCTAATTAATTCCTTCAGCATCGCCTGATTTTCTGACATTCCATTCCATTACCCTCATTTTACACTTGTTAATGTTCATCTTATATCTTCCTTTCAAGACATTGTCCATTCCATTCAATTGCTCTTCCAGATCCTTTGCAGTCTCTGACAAAATTACTATGTCATCAGCAAACCGCAAACTTTTTATTTCTTTTCCCTGAACTTTATTTCCCTCTCCATATTTCTCCTTCCATTCCTTCACTAGACGAATATGTAATAAAAAATGGGGGTACCTATTTTAAAAAATGCAGTTGATATCCCATGGACCACCCGGTATACACTGTGCGTTACGGTGGCGACGGCGACGAAGGTCAGAGGTGGCGCGGAGGCGACCGCTGTGACGTCACGACCGGCTTGCTCCAGTGGTCGTGTCACGGTCTGCTGGACAGAGGTACGGTGCTAACGGGTCGCAGACAGCACGCCCCCGCTGATGAGCGGATAAGGCGCCGCGAACCACGTCTCGCGATAAACATCACATCGTCACCGTCCGAAACGTTAGTAACCTGGATTTCGCTACGAATGTTGCGGCGTTGCAGATGCAGTGAACGTCGACACTTCTGTTTTAAGAGTAGCTCCGCTCCCCTCTGTTGCCCAAATACCCATAAAAGAAAAGTTTGCGAGGCTATCAGTCCCTAGGCGTATAAACTACAGAAACTAACTTGTGCTAAAGAAAACACACTCACCCATGCCCGACGTAGGACTCGAACCTCCGACGGCGAGAAACCGCACGCTCCGCAGCAAGACGCCTTAGAGCGCTCGGCCACTCCACCGCGGCATTAGTACCTTGCCGCTGCCAGTTGAGAAGAGGCGACTGTGGAAGAAAGAACTGTTGTTTGCCCGTGTTTTTCTCACAATTGTTCACATCTTCAACGAAGATTTCTTTAATCTGTACTGAAGAGTTCATATATCAAGGTATGTGAATGAATCCATGTATTATCTTCACAAAGGAAGATTGCACTGTAGTTCCTTTTCTAGAATGCCGCACAGATTACAAAATGGAAGATATCGAAATAATTGACAGAGGGATAGAAAAACAATTAAAATCTCTCAAAAGAGGAAACGCCGCAGGACCAGATGGCGAAGGAACTTGCCCCCCCCCCCCCCTTCTTGCAGTGGTGCACCGTAGGTCTCTGGAAGAGCGTACCGTTCCGAAAGATTGGAAAATGGCGTAGATCATCCTCGTTTTTAAGAAGGGACTTCGAACAGATGTGCAAAACTATAGGCCTATATCTCTAACGTCGGTCAGGTGTAGAATTTTGGTACATGTATTATGTTCGAGTATAATGACATTTCTGGAGACTATAAGTCTGCTCTGTAGGAATCAGCATGGGTTTCGAAAAAGGCGATCTTGTGAAACCCAGCTCACGCTATTCGTCCACGAGACTCAGAGGGATTTCAGATAGATGCTATGTTTCTTTACTTCTGCAAGGCGTTTGATACAGACGTTTAATGAACAAAGTAAAAGCATATGGTCTATCAAACCAAATGTGTGATTGGATTGAGGAGTTCCTAGATAACAGAATGCAGCATGTCATTCTCAATGGAGAGAAGTCTTCCGAAGTACGAGTGATGTTAGGTGTGCCACAGGGGATTGTCGTGGGTCCGTTGCTGTTCATGATGAATATAAATGACCTTGCGGATAACATCGGAAGTTCACTGAGGCTTTTTGCGGATGATGCTGTAGTATATAGAGAGGTTGTAACAAAGGAAAATAGTATAGAAATGCAGGAGGATCTGCATCGAATTGACGCATGGTGCAGGAAAAGGCAATTAACTCTCAATGTAGACAAGTGTAATGTGTTGCGAATATATAGAAAGAAATATCCTGTACCATTTATCTACACTATAGCAGGTCAGCAAATGGAAGCAGTTAATTCGATGAATTATCTGGGAGTAGGGATTAGGAGTGATATAAAATGGAACGACCATATAAAATCAATCGTCGGTAAAGCAGATGCCAGACTTAGATTCATTGCAGAACAACATGTTGACCATAGCTGTTTATTATTTCTCAATGCTACCGGTTTCGGTTATTTACCATTGTCAAGCGTTAGCTTGAAGTAGACAAAAAGTTATCAAAGTTTTTGTCAACCATATAAAACGTTAACAAAAATTACAGTAAGATTCATGTGAAATACTTAGAGAGATTAGCTAATAGCTTAACATGTCGAAATACAAAAATACAAAATTATAACACAAGTATTCGTTGTCATTGCTCAAGTTATTGATATTATCACAGTGGCTGACTGCTACAGACTGAAGCATACATTGATTAGTGTGAAATAAAATTATTTTAAAAACCAAAGATAAGGAACATGTTTACGTTAAATTTCATTGTACAAAGATTATGGGGCATACAGTTATGCTATGTCTATAACTGTCTTTGGTCTTCATTAGCACATCTTTGTTTCGGTGTGCTATTAAGTTTTTCACTTCAAATTATTATGTTCAGATTAATAGAAATAACACTACCATGTTAGTTTTAGTGTCATAATCTGTTCTCCTTGAAAATTAACTCAAAAGGTTTTCGTAATTACGTTATTCTTGACTTTAGTATCCGAAATTACGTTTCTTGTCTCATAACCTAAATAGTCACTTGGTGTTTTATTGATGTAATGTATAGCTACAAATTGTAGACTCTATTAACATCACAACTTCATAGCAATGCATATGTACATATCATACTTCCACTTCATCATATTGTATAACACTTGTTTATAAACATAGCAGTCACACTGTTTACATCATAGATCCTAATGAAGACCAAAGACAGTTATAGACATAGCATAACTGTATGCTCTATAATCTATGTGCAGTAGTGCGGTAGTGGCCGTGCAGACCGTGACTGAAGCGCCTCAGTCCCCTGGGCCACCGCGGCCGGCCGAGTCCTCCTTCACACATGGGTGTTTGTGTCGTCTTTACAATAAGTTAGTGTAAGCTAGTTTAAGTGGTGTGTAAGTGTAGGCGCCTATGACCTTAGCAGTTTGATTCGATAAGTACCAACGAGCTTAAATATCATAGAGTGGCTAACACACGAGCTACAGCGCTCTTTGCGGCAACTTCTGTAAACTCGGTCGCCATATTTTTGGTGGTCAGTACACTTGAGAAGACTATGTCTATCGTATGTTGTTGTTCAGCTTGATGTCTTGTATCTAGTTTATTCCGTATTTAGTGTGTATTGCCTATACAATTTTTGCTGATGAAATATGCCTAAAGTGTGTTCAAGAGTCAACTGCACAAATCGAAGTGATAAAACGACAAGTACTTCGACCAAGAACACCAGATGTTTTGCCTTGTTTGATCTCAGTTTGCGTGATTTCCCTAAATCACTCCAGGCATATGCCGGGATGGTTCCTTTCAAAGGGCAAGGCCGATTTCCTTCCTCATCCTAACCCAAAAACTCCGAGCGTTAGCTCCGTCTCTAATGGCCAAGCTGTCGACGGGACGTTAAACCCTAAGCATCCATCCATCCATCTCAGTTTGCCTATACTCAAATAAAGTTCCTGACTGATGGCACTTAGCTACCCCAAGAGTGAAGTTCAGATGACCTATCCTTCAATTCCCTTGAAGTGCACGCCATAAAAAATGCTCAGTTTTCTACCTAGGGTGGTTTGAGATATTTCTTCTTCTTACGCTCCTGTGGTTGATGAAACTACACTTTTGAGTGTCTAAACCTTCTATTAAAGTATTTTCATTTGTTGTTGACAATACTTGATCGAGAATGATTGACATGCAAGCAGTGAAAAGTGTGAAAGCAGTAGTCCCAACCAGAATTTTTTCACTTGTATATGTCTCTTTTCTTTGCAACAAATATGAACTTATTTCAGCGTGGCAACAATGAAAGTTATTAATGATACGTTATTTCGGTGTGGAATGCTTTTACGGCAGCTGACCCAGTCATATTTTTATTCCAATATTCTATTGTCACTTTCCCCTTCGTACTCAAATTTCACGCTCCAAACGTTACTTGTTTCAGCATGACAACAAGGAAACTTATTAACGACATGGTATTTCGACGTGGAATACTTTCGTGGCAGGTTACCTAAGCGCATTTTAACTGCAGTATTTTGTTGTCACTTTCGTCTTTGTACGCAAATTCCGCCACCAAAATTCACAACTAAACTCTTTTACAGCAATTTTACTAGTTTGTAGACTTAATAGTTTTAGTAAACACAAGATAAATGTGTACTAGACTTTATGAAAGCAGTTGTTTCAAAACATTAACAACAGATGCAAATCCATGCTCACGATTGTTCGTCTTAACAAGTACTACTCACTGTCTGTTTCGCAGCTCGTTTAGACCATGTACTTGCATTAAAATCTACTCAAATATTTTCACAGCGGCACTTTCGTTGTTATTGCAAACCCTGTCTAACTGTTATACTTCGAACTGCAACCATAATACTGACAAGTTCGTGATATTTCATTACCGCATTTTATGAAATATACTGCCAGGCTCGTCAATTCGCAGCTTCGAAAAAGTCTCACGGAACTTGATGCACATCCGTACTCAATAGTCAATCTTTATTTAAAACGTGGAACTGTTAATAGGTACAATTCTCGAGTGGGTGTCGCATACCAGTTGTCAGCCGATACCCCAACTAACATGGCGGACGCCAGTTGAATTTGCTTCAAACATGGCAGACCTATTGCCACTCTATGAAATTTAAGCTCGTTGATAAGTACTCACTCACATTTCTCCTGGCGAGCGCCTTACACCATGTCCAATCTGGGAGTATTGAAAATTACTGAACAGACATTCATTCTTCTTCAGTGTTCTACCCTGAGGTTGGTTTTCAGCAGAGTGCCATTCCTCTCTTCTGTCTGCCTTCCTCTTCATTTCCACATACGTGTTTACATCCAACATCATACATGATCTGTTGCATGTATGATATTCTTGCTCGCCCCCTTCGGTTTCTTCCTCAATAGCTTTTTCTGCTATTGTTCCAATGATGTTATTTTGTATTAGGATGTGCCCTATAAGTTTGTCTCGGCTTGTTCGGATGGGCCTCCTCAGGGATCTGTTTTCCTGTACTCTTCTGAGTACCTCTTCATTTGTCACTCTGTCTTTCCAACTGATCATCATCCTTCTATGACACCATATCTCCAGGGCCTCTAGCCGTCTTCTCTCCTCTCTTCCCATTGTCCAAGTCTCGCAACCGTATAAAGCGACATTCCAAACAAAAGCTTTCATTAGACGTTTTCTTATCTCCATACTGATTTTCTTGCTCGTAAGTTCTTCCTCATATTGAATGCAATTTTGGCCTGTTGTATTCTTCTCAAAATTTCTTCCCGGCTTCTATCATCCCTCTGTGATCTTGCTTCCCAAATAAGAAATTCCTCTATCACTTCCAGCTCCTCTTTTCCAATTCTTATTCTTGGAGGTTCATATTCTGCTTCTGTACTGCATACCATCACTTTAGTCTTTTTCTAGTTTATTCTCATATTATAATGGTTGTAGAGAATCCTTACCATTGTTCTCAGGACTTCTAGGTCTTCTTTTGTCTCAGTGACTATAGCAATATCGTCTGCATAGTGTAGCATGGCTATCCTCTGCCCATTAATCTTGATGCCCACCTCTGTAGTTTCACGAACTTGGTCTACAGCTTCCTGGATGTAGGCGTTGAATATAAGAGGAGAGAGAGTACATTCTTTTCTTACCTCATTTCTGATATTTGCTTCTTGATCCTGGTGATAGTTCCTAATCACTGAAACCTCATCCTTATAGAGACTATCACACGGACGTCTTTGTATTTCATTCCACTTTTCCTCAGCACTCTGGACATCTCTTGCCAGATAACATTATCAAATGCCTTTTCCAGGTCCACAAAGGCAATATAAGTTGGTTCATTTTTCTGTACTTGCTTTTCGATAAGTCTCAGTGTCAGAATTGCTTCTCTTGTTCCCAATCCCCTTCTGAAACTAAACTGATCTTCACTTAGCATGTCCTCCATCTTCTTTCCAATTCTTCTCAGAATTATCTTTATGAAAATTTTTGATGCATGTGATATTAGGCTTAAAGTTTGGTACTATGCACATTTTGTAGCTGCTGCCTCCTTTGGTATAGGAACAAAGATGCATTTCTGGAAGTCTGTCGGTAATTCTCCTGTGTTTAGATTGTCTCATATTGGAGGTTGAGATGTTTATCGTATTTTAATCGTTTTTTAAGCATTGATAATGACCACTGACTCTTGAATGATGTCTTCCAGAATAACGATCATCTTACATAGCACAGACCCGTTGGGCATTTTGATCACAATAGCCATACATAAATACTATATCGACCTTTTCTGCAATTGGTAAACGGCCCATTTTAATACGAGTAATGTATCACGAAGCAAATACCGGCCGCACTGGTGAAATGTTACGCGATACCAAGTACTTATACGTTTGTGACTATTACGGCGCCATCTATCTCAAAACGAAAAAAGTGTTTCCATTAAAACTTACATTTTTTTTCGTACTAGACGAATGTTGTTGTTGTCTTCAGTCCGCACACTGGTTTCAAGCTGCCCTGTCCTGGGCAAGTCTCTTCATCTGAGAATACGTTCGGCAACCTACATCCTTTTGAATCTGCTTACTGTATTCGTCCCTCGGTCTCCCTCTACGATTTTTACCCCACAAACTTCCTTCTAATACTAAGTTAAGGATTCCTTGACGTCTCAGAATGTGTCCCACCACTCTATCCCTTCTCTTAGTCAGGATATGCCAGAAACGTCTTTTCTCCCCAAATCGGTTAAGCACCTCTTCAGTTTTTACGTGCTCTACCCATCTAATTTTCATCATTTGTCTGTAACACCACATTTCGAAAAAATCTATCAGCTTTTTGTCCGAACTCCTTACCTTCCACGTTTCAGTCCCATGCTACACTCCAGAAAAATGTTTTCAGAAAGGACTTCCTAACATTTAAACTAATATTGGATGTTAACAAGTTTCACGTCTTTAAAAACGCTTTTCTATGAATTGAGTTCAAGAAGCTTTGTACTTTATACTGCATGCTCAGTCTATTGGATTTGTTATAGTGGAATGGCGAGTTGTAGCAAAACAGATGGAAATTGGGTTCCTTAATTTTGTGAAGAAGGAAGTGGTTGTAAATAAATGGTGACATATATTTCAAAGCGCAAAGTTTATTCCATAGGTAGACGCCAGAGCAGTATTTATTTAGAAAATTGTCATTACTAGTGTAGATAGAATACAGGAACTCATCAGGCAAATTTCATCCCGTCCTTATCAAAACTGGCGGAGGAACAATATTCAGTTTCCTGTTACAAACAAGTGATTATTTGAGCCCCGGTAGCCTCACAACCTGGCTGAAAATGACTTACAAGTTCGTGGCGACCTCCATCGCTAATGCTAGAATTCAATATGGTATTGGCCCATTTATAATGACACGTTTTCCATTCCCCGATATTATCAGAGAAAGTTTTGTATTTTTATATTATTTCGGCATGTTAAAATAGTTATCTATGAAAGTCAGAGAAAGAAAATTTAGGAACAACACTTTCAATTTTTTGTAAGAAAGAAGACACTCTTGCTTTGTACTTCGTAGCGATAGCATCTTGCAGACTGGAGCTGTACTTTATTATTATTATTATTATTGTTATTATTATTTTTTGTGGCCGCTATTATGTACATTCAGGTAAATATATGTGATGTGCGCGTATCTTAAATTTATAAATAAACCCCCCACCTCTCACTTAAATTCCCATTTATGAATTTTTATTAATAATTTTGCTCTATCCTCCCTCCGCCCATAATGTCTTTTTCAGCCTTGTTGAATCACCGCAACAATGGATGGCATAATTTTTAATTAATATTGAGGTAGGTAGATCACTATCTGAGTGCACAGCTACAGTAGACGTACCTCCGTCTGCTACGGACGTGTCACTTACGTCCGTAGCAGGCGAAATATTTTCTATCCGCCTGTCTTCCATAACGTTTTCTAATTCCTGGTCAGATTGTCCTACAATAAAATGATATTTCGTGTAGCCTGCCAGCCTTGTTTCAAAATTTATTCCATAATATTATCACTTACTGGCAATAGAACCTGCAGTCGATTTTCTTGTAAATTTTTAGAAGTCCGATGTGTTTGACTTACGTGATATTCCTATCCGATTTATATCATGTCACTTATCTTACTTTACTGTTTGCTACACGAGTCGTAGTTTAATACTGACGAACTGCCATCCACTGTTCGGCGAGTGGTTATCATATTAAAATTTCATTTACAGCCAAATTTCAACCACCGATGGATCTATTGTTAACGGTAACTGCTCGTCGATTCTTTTGTAATGTTCTGCCTGCACAACACTCCACTGTTAACTAGCTTACCATTTCATTTAAATGCATGTAATAATTTTCCCCGTAATTTACCGATTGGGATCTTTCATAGCTTATAACTTCAAACCACTTTCTTCTGTAAATTTGTTAATCTCAAAAATTAATAGCCAGGCTGGAACATTATAAAAGATTTGGCGACCGTGACAGGACTTTCATTGTGTTACAAGTACCGTAAGATTGCTCTTAGTTTATTAAAAAAATATCTTAGTGCTATATCATTGTGTTACTCCATTGTCATCATATTAATAGTTGTCTTTCTGATTTCATGCATCTACATCCACGAAAGTGAGACTGATCATTTTGGAAATAATTGTTGGAGAAAAAGTGACTACTCATGTGGAGAGATATTTTAATGGAAATAATTGCGACGAAAAAAAAAATTAAAAGGACGGACGGACCACAGCATCCGGACGAAAGACAAGGTAAGACCAGGCCTGCACCCTTTCTGTAGACGCTTTTGACCTTCTTTTACTATTATTTGCTTGCAGAATATCAATTTCAGCTTTTCCGTATTTTGCAAATTTTCCTAAGTTTTTTCATTATTAGTTACCGCGTCAACAATAGAGCTTTCTAGAATTACACAAGATTGCTGCCGAACCCATCTTGTAGCCGCGATCCTCATCTTTTTCGCATTATCTGTGTTTTGCGAGCTGCAGTGCCGTGTTACTAGCATCTTTGGCTATAGGTAAACAAACAGTGTTAGCTCACGACATCCGTATTTACATTCACAGTACGTATGTTTTGACATGGTTAGAACGCGAAGACAAGCTACCGATATGGATAGTAAGCAACCGAGTAACATTGTAGGACAATCTGACCAGGAATTAGAAAACGTAATGGAAGACAGGCGGATAGAAAATATTTCGCCTGCTACGGACGTAAGTGACACGTCCGTAGCAGACGGAGGTACGTCTACTGTAGCTGTGCACTCAGATAGTGATCTACCTACCTCATGGTTTTCAAAATTCGAGTCAATATTTCAAAATTTAACGCAGCAAGTCTCTATGATTAGCCAACAAATGACGACAAAGCAGGAACTTAACGACAAGCTTGATAAACATTACCAATGCACAAAACAAGAGTTAGTAAATCTCCAATTGACTCAAAAGCAGGAATTTAACGACAAACTTGATGAACACTATCAATCCACAAAACAGGACTTACATAATAAATTCCAAGCTCAACAGAATGTCTTAACACGCCTAGAACAGCAACAAAAGGAAATCGCGGATCAAATAGTAACGAGGGAAGAAATCGAAAACAGATTTAAGCAACTCGAGGAAGCACAGAAAAACCTACCAGCTCTCATTTCTGACGAGGTGAGCAGACAATTAAATACACAGATAGGCAATCTTGAACAACAGGTAGCAGATGTAGAAGGCAAAGTTAACAGTAATATTTTGAACATAGTTGATGAAAAGGTCTCCAACATTGCTTCACAGCTTGATAACGTTTCGCAAGCAACCAAAGCCCTTCCGACAGCCATTGAAGATATTACACAGGACTTGTCAGCACTCAGAATTGAACATGTAAATTTAAAAACAATCGTAACGCACATAACCTCTCAGGCAGAAGCCATAGTCAGTGAGAATCAGGCAAGAGTTCAAACCTTTTTGGAGCAGACCGAGGTACAAATTAATGATAAACTAGTACGTGATTTAAACTCTGTCATTCAAAACGTTGCTGCAAAAGTATATGAGGAACACAGCACCGCTGTAAAGTCATTGCAGGAGGAATTGTCGAATGTAAAGGCTAGTGTACAAAGGGAATCCCGGACACAGACTGCAACTTCTGAAGCACGTACGAGACACGCATCACCGGTGACGTCATCTCCAGATAGGTACCATAACCGAGACCGTGACGCAAAACAGACTGACGTAGACGACGAGTGGTTTGACAGTGACAGACGCACAGTTATGCAACGCTCACAATCTCCCCGTCCTAGTGTTACCTCAATCCTGTTGGAAGAAAGTCTCCTCAAACACCACCAGTTTCCCACTTTTATACCCGAAAATAAATCCGTGCATCCTGTCATTTTTATACAATCCTTTCCAGAATTGCTTCCTGACACCTGGAGTGAGCGTAGGAAGATAAGGTTTGTAATGGGATATATTCAAGGTGAAGGGAATATCTGGGCTTCAGGCGTATACCGCTACTGTGCCACTCTCAAAGAGTTCGAAAATGCATTTCTTAGCAAGTACTGGTCGGTGGGAATTCAGGAGCGTGTGAAAAATGAAATATACAACCCTCCACCCTTTAATGAGCGGAATGGCAGTTTAAGAAAATACTTTGAAAAATATCTAAACAAAGCACGCTTCTTCGACGAACCAATGTCGCATCGAGAAGTACTTAGAGTACTGATAGGACGACTGCCGACATACCTCAGATTGCAACTGGTACATATTCCTATATATAATCTGGAAGACTTCTTGTCGACAGTCGATTCGATTGACTTAATTTACGAAGATGACCGAGCTAGGAACGGACGTGGTAACCACAACAATACTTATGGCAACGCCAGTCGGTACGCCAACAGTAATGGAATAAATCAGCTGATGCCGCCACCGCCGACGCAGGCCAGCCAACAGTCGCGTACAAATACTCTGGCACCACACGTTAACCGCTATAACACAAACTCACAGGCTCAAAGACAAACATACAACGGGGGCGGTAGAAATTCTAACAGACAAACATACAGTGGGGGCAATGTAACAAGGCAAAGAACAGACAATAGGTACTATCCAGGGTATAGTAATAGAGGAAACAACTGGAACAATAATCGAGACGGGGGCAGGAATTTTAAAATGGGGAATACACAACAAAACACGTACACAGGTAGACAATATCCGAATCATTTCCCACCCAGTGACAATCGACAGACAGACTACGTGCCGGACAACAAACGACTTGTGGACCACCACAATCTACCGTGACAATAACTGAAGTTACGGAACCTGCCCAAACCGCCTCAGGTACCCAAACAAACTGAAATCGCTCTTCTCACGCCCTCCGAGTTTGAGCGGTGAATCCAGTGGGGGCACACGATACTCGAGAGTTCAAATGCTGAGGTTTAATGATGGTGTAGACATTAAAGATGAATTGATGCAAGAACACACAACTTGTAGAAGGAATCTATTTGAAGTCTTACAAGCAAACGTTGTCATTGTTGTTGGTGGTATTTGTTTTAATTCGCGCACATCCTAAAGCATCAGTTATACATAAGCAGAATAAGAAGTGGCAGCATATGTATAGCGGACCGTACAGAATTGTACAGATTCCACACCGAGGCAATTATCTTTTAGCACACATAAACACTGGAAAGATTAAAGGTCTGTACCCACACAAAGATTTAAAAAGATTTCACGCTTAATATGAATGTCTGTGTGCATTAAGTGGCATTATTTATATTTATTTGTGTAAGCATCAAGTATGTCATGTGTCAGAACTTCTCCGAGCGACGAGCAAGATCGCAGGTAAGTGCCTAATATTTATTGTCAGCTGGCACAATCATTCAATGGATAATAAGTAAACAGATGTAAGTTACCACACTTACACAGTTATGGGCAGTTAAAGACTTAATAGCCATATATTTTGACGTGGGTAATATTTTGTGTAGGAGTAATATTCTATATTTGCGTGTATATTTAAATATGTGTTGCTTGGAAGAAGTAGGTGATTTATTCTGGTTTGTGATTGGGCATCTTTATTTATTCATTGGACGTGGAGTGTACAAGCACACGTACCACTTATATGCATTATTGCCCGACCAAAGTTTGGATAGTCACTTACGGGGACAAGTAATGTAGTTTGTTGTGATAGGAGAGAGGAGAATATGAAATCTCGTTTGCCCACTAAAAATAATTTTTGCTATAACTATTTATGCTACCAGGGAAGGATACACCAAGCTATAGAGATTTTGCTAACTTTTATGCGAATGATCAGCTGACAAATAAACAAAACACGTAGAATCATGTTGCATGACAATACAAGCTTGCACGCATACCATCTGCATAAGTAAGAACGAACTTAAATTTTCTCCGCTTAATCGATGTCGTAAGCAACAACTGCAGACTATGCAAAGAATTTAAGATGCAGGGTACACACTATTTAATTGCTATATAAAGCGCTGTTTGACACTTAACAGAGATAATTCTTTATCACATCACTTAAAGATATTTTCTTTCCTTTATCACATTTCATTGATGTAAAATTTTTAAGATTTACCTGAGTAATGCAGCTGGTAGAAAAACTTATCATTTGCTTAGGTTATGCAATTGTTTTGTTTAACTAACCACACATTGCAAGAAACACATGAAATTTCACAACATAGAATGGTATGGAATATTTACTACTCAAACACCGTAGACTTAAGCCTAGATATAAGAACTTTTATTTCAGCAAGAAGAAACGACGAGTATGTGTGGCACCACCGCTGGAATTATTTACTTTAACAACTAACTCAGAAGGTGCATTTTAAATGAAAGATTTACTAACTTTTGACATGAACGCAGAACGACGCAGGGACACACATACAAGAATACACACGCATATCTGAGTGCCATAATTTTATTTATAATTACCTATCTTTGCACAGATTTAAATTATGCATATAAGGGCAGGATTAGGCATGGTCGCGAATGTTCGAAGAATACGGATGGTGTGACAAGATGAGGACTTTACGATGCTAGGATCGATGATTTATGCTTTATGTTGTTTGCTCGCGAATTGACGTTAGGAGTGATCGTTGCTGTAACGATTGTAGACTGATAAAATTGATATTCTGCAAGTAGAATTAGCGAGATTCCTCTAACTACTCTGTCCTCAGTCTTCTTCTTTAACTGTACTTCTGCCGCACAAATGGTGCGAAATCTACCTTGTGTCAAACACGACGGCCGGGCCTGATCTTGTCTTGCCTTGACTTGTATATATTTTTTTGTGTGTATGAATGTTTATTGCCAATATTTTATGTGTGTCTGGATTGCTTATATTGATGAACACCAGGGTAACACAACACGGGTTACGGACTTTAAAACGTTACGATAAGTGACACTTAAAAAAAAAAAAAAAAAAAAAAGAAATCAAAACCAGTATTGCATAGCGACAATTAAGTCTGAAATGAATCACATTTAGACATGTAATACAGCATAGAAGCGACGTGCAGAGAGTATCGGATAAACAAGGCTGAAAACAGCATTATCACAAAACAAACTGACATGAGCATAGGCAAACCACATATGGTCAATGTTATGCTCAATATCAAAGCAAGCTTATGTATTTCGAAAATTGTAAAGATTTTTATATCTGTTAAATAGCTAATGAAATGAATTTTGTAAAAGAGATATGATTTTATGTGATTTGGATGTAATGAGAGACAGTCCTTAAGTCAATGTCTTATTAAATCGAAACTATTTGGGAAAGAACAGTGAAGCTAGTTATTTGAATAGGACATGTGGATTAGGAGACCGTGTGAAACAGCAATAAGCACAGATGTGTTAAGTGCAGTGAAAGACGCCAACAAGTGATTTTATTATTCTTAAGAGACGTTCAACGACCTTCGCGCTACGGAAAGTGAAAATTTCAAACGTTATCACCCCGCGAAAAGACGCTGTCCAGTGAATTAACAGTGTTTAGAACAATTAAAACAAACTAAAAGACAGGCCTACGAGGACCGTTAAATAAATTAAAGTGATAAATTAGTTTGAACAGTGCGTGATGGTGAATAAAGACGCATTCTAACGCCACCATAAACGCTCACGAGAATCAAACATAAAAATAAAAGATGACGTATAATGCGCACGCAGGACGTTTAATTGACGCACGTGCTTACATACTGTGAATCAATTAATAAACGTACGCAAATGAACAAGAGAACAGTGCCGTGTGATAATTCAGAGACACTGCTAGGTGATGTGAATTCCACGCCACGTACGAACCTCGCCTGCTGCAGACAAACAGACAAAAAAACGTAATGTGGTACTCACCCACCGATGTGAAGTGTGGACCCTCGACGAGTGCAAACTGGACACTCCTTCCTTAAAACACACCACACTGTAATCCCCAATGTTTTGCAGTTTGAAACAGTACGATTAAAATTACGGAAGTCATACCGCGCGATCCTGCCACGATGCAACGTAAGCACAGACTGAAGCTGAACCAGTGGCGCGACGTGACGTCATTACTGATTGTTGACAGCGCTATGCAAACAAAGCTCTTACAACACCGTCTAACGGACAATATTAATCAAATAAAAAATATGAAAAAAATGTATGGACTCGCAGCAAGCTGCGTTAGCAATTATAGAGACTGAATCTATTCAGCGCTAACAAAAATATTAACATAGAATCAAATCAGATACTTTAAAATGTTAGCATAAATTTAAATCAGATGCCATAGTATGTAAGATATTCCAGATAATTTCTCCATTTCTTGTGACTCCATGTATTTATATGTATGATAGATAGTAAATTATGAAACATCTACACTATTGCCTTGAAAGATCGCATGTACGATCAACATAAATAATCATTCTGACCAATGACTAGTATTCATGATAGGCATTCTGTAAATAGTCATGTACATAGCATCAAAATGTATATGTAGATAGGAAAGTAAGATAAATATTAGGCAAATAACCTGCTAGTATCAGAGTCATGGACATACGTCATTTGTATTGAATGCTAAAAACATTTTTTTTGTGTCATATCTGGCGTATGTTCATGTCAGTTTGTTCATTTTATCCTTTGCCCACAAGAGCGCACACACACATATATATACCTAGATATCTCCTTCAATAATCACAATTCAATCACGTAACAGCTTTTGCGAATGCAAAAAAAAAAAAAAAAAAAAAAAAAAAAAAAAAAAAAAAAGACAAAAAAAAAAAAAACCACTCATGCACCAAACGTGTGAATGAAGGAAACTAATCAAGTGTGCATTCTTTGCAGGAAAAAAATTAATATTTATCCTAGTGCAGTAGACATTGCTAACTCCAATCTTTTTGTTCTTTTCATGAAAAAAAAATTGCAATGAGACGGTGCGAGCGAGGGGCACTGAACTGACGATTCATCACGCACCGCTGTTGTCCACGCGCAAAATCCGTGCGCAATAATGGAAGCCGCTCGCTGCCGCTGCTCCCGCCTCCAGTACCAACGCAACAACCTCGAGCCGTCGCCGCCGTTACTGAAATTCAACCTACAGACAGTACTAAAAAATCAACTTCATAATCAATAAAATGAAATTTGATGAAATTTTCTGTACTATAGACATCCATCGATGTGAATAGACTGTAATACGACGAAACATGATCAGTTCTTGAGAAAACAATTCTGAAAAACGAATATTGCAAAAGACTGACCGATGTTGTACTTATGTGATGTGGATTATATGTAATTTACATTATTATCTTATGTAATATTCGATGTATTTGTGTTCTATGAAACTAGCCTTGACACAATGCTTGTTTGTCACGGCTATCGGATTCTGTATCAAACCTCAGCCGTGCCAAAGGGGGCCGTATAATGACACGTTTTCCATTCCCCGATATTATCAGAGAAAGTTTTGTATTTTTATATTATTTCGGCATGTTAAAATAGTTATCTATGAAAGTCAGAGAAAGAAAATTTAGGAACAACACTCAATTTTTTTGTAAGAAAGAAGACACTCTTGCTTTGTACTTCGTAGCGATAGCATCTTGCAGACTGGAGCTGTACTTTATTATTATTTTTTTTTTAATTTTTTTTTGTGGCCGCTATTATGTACATTCAGGTAAATATATGATGTGCGCGTATCTTAAATTTATAAATAAACCCCCCACCTCTCACTTAAATTCCCATTTATGAATTTTTTAAATAATTTTGCCCTATCCTCCCTCCGCCCATAATGTCTTTTTCAGCCTTGTTGAATCACCGCAACAATGGATGGCATAGTTTTTAGTTAATATTGAATGGTGATATTTCGTGTAGCCTGCCAGCCTTGTTTCAAAATTTATTCCATAATATTATCACTTACTGGCAATAGAACCTGCAGTCGATTTTCTTGTAAATTTTTAGAAGTCCGATGTGTTTGACTTACGTGATATTCCTATCCGATTTATATCATGTCACTTATCTTACTTTACTGTTTGCTACACGAGTCGTAGTTTAATACTGACGAACTGCCATCCACTGTTCGGCGAGTGGTTATCATATTAAAATTTCATTCAGCCAAATTTCAACCACCGATGGATCTATTGTTAAAGGTAACTTCTCGTCGATTCTTTTGTAATGTTCTGCCTGCACAACATTCCACTGTTAACTAGCTTACCATTTCATTTAAATGCATGTAATAATTTTCCCCGTAATTTACCGATTGGGATCTTTCATAGCTTATAACTTCAAATCACTTTCTTCTGTAAATTTGTTAATCTCAAAAATTAATAGCCAGGCTGGAACATTATACATCCTTGGCCTTGATGAAAACTTCGCCGCGGTGGAGTAGCTGAGCGGTCTAAAGCACCTCGCTGCGGAGCGCGCGGTTGCTCGCCGTCGGAGGTTCGAGTCCTCCCTGGGCATGGGTGAGTGTGTTGTCCTTTGGTTGGTTTACCTTAGTTTAGGTAGCCTGTAAGCTACGGACTGATGAGCACGCAGTTTGGTCCGATAGATTTACAAACATTTGAACATTTTGACAACATCCACTCTCGCAGGCATACGTTAAACGATGTGATGGAAGGTTTCTTGGAAAATGGTAGCCCATTCCTTACGGAATGCTGCACAGTCGATAGATATCGGTGTACGTCGTTGCGGTCTGGCACGAAGTATGCATTCCAAAACATCTCAGAGGTGTTCCATCATCTTTCGGGACTGTACCCGGGTCAGCGACAATTTTTTCATCCGATATTTCGGCTGAAAACCTCGCAGCCTTCTTCTAGGCGAGTCGATGGCTGATTTCTCAGTATCTGTGCCTGCCTATTTGTACGGCAAATCACACGATACAAAGTTACTGAGGATTAGAATGCGTGTGCGTCGAAGATATCACAGTCGTATCTGCTGCGCTAGTCATAGATGAAATATATACGTCAAACATAAACATATAAGCGCAGAGTGTAAACGCAACGGAGCTGCTACAAATCCACAGTGCTTATAATTTAAAAGTCGACCATTGTACGAAACAAGAGCTTTGTTTTATCACTAAAATTAGCAAGTAAGGTCCGTGTGAACTACCGGTTACTCCCTGCCTTGTTCCTTGGCCCAAACTGAGAACTGACTCGTTTCAAATTACTTCAATAACAGGACGTTAATACTACAGTGGTCAATATACATAGCAGCTCACACGTTATTACACACAGACATTAATAAGCAAGCCACCACAATTAAAGTTATCTTAGAAAGGTGTCTAAGAAAACATTTATTGCGCAACGGAATTTAGACATAAGACAAATTGCATCTGAGTTTGTTCTCAGCATTTGTGAAGAACAATATTAAATAAAAGAGGGAAGGCGCTCTAAAACTACAATTCATAGGCAACTTATGGATTATTCTGAACTTAAACTTGTTTATTCAGCAAAATGGCGAACCAATTTTGTTAATATAATAAAAATGCATCTCTTGCATGTATTAACGCGGACGGTGCCCAGCCTAAATTATACATGATTTAACGCTACTGGGGGGAAGGATTCACAAACAACACTCATTCGCTCATACGCACACAATGCCACAGCGAAACTCACCAAAATCAGCGTGCTGAGACGAGGCGGAAGCAGGCGCCGCTATCGTAGGCGAAATTCAGCAAGTCGGAGGTAGCACAAAACGCAATATACAAAAACACTTTGAAGCTGGCTCTGGTCTGTCGCGCCTGTTTTGAGATGGTGCGTGTGTATAGCCAAGTTAAATTACATCTGAATTGGGCCCCGAGCAAACACGCTAACGGCAACACACGGCTACGTTACATGAACGCATTCCACTGAAGGTGAAGTGGTTGAAAATCGGATTCATAATACAAAATCACGGTGGATTCTTAAGTTGCAGTCTGTTAGAAATCGATCTAGGTACTGGTTTTATGTGAGAAGTGGCGTGAATTTAGGCGACTAGCTGCAAACCCCGTAAGTCGGAACTCGGACCCACGTGGTTCCGAAAACCGATAAAATTGAATAAATTCAGTTTTCGAAAAACAGAAAGAAAATTAACTACAGCATGCAACCCATAGAAATGGTTAGAATTATATAAGGAAGCGAAAGAAATGCAGGTACTCGCGATAGGGAGCAATTACAGAGACGGGTGAAGTCCAGTCTCGAAAATTCGTAAAAGTGAAATAATTACAAAGTCGGAAAAATAAAATTAACAATTACAGCATGCAACCCATAGAAATGTTTAGAATTACTTAAGGAAGCTATTGAAGGAGGTTGTACAAGGGTCAGAGAGAATTGCTGACAAAGGCAGAGTGCGTACTACAAGTCGGAGAGCCGGCCGCAGTGGCCGAGGGGACTGCGGCGCGTCAGTCACGGTCTGGGGTTCGAATCCCCCCTCTGGCTTGGTCATTTATGCCGTCCTTAGTGTTAGCTAGTTCATAAATAGTTTGTAAGTTTAGGGACTGATGACCCCGTAGTTAAGTCTCATAAGCTCTACAAACATTTGAACAAGTCGGAGAAGAAACAGCAAAATTAAAATAGACGGGGAGAGAAGATCGCGACATATTAGTGGAAATCGGAAGGATACCCGCATAGTTACTTGCCTGATGGGCATAGAACAAACAGTGGAAGCTGAAGGCTTCGTTCTATGAACCAACCACGTGGAACACATATCACTCACGGAAGGAAGCGATGAGAAGATTTTTACATGCACTGTACAAAAATGAACATCCTATTAGAAATTGGGCCCCACAAAGCTAGAAAGTATTTACACAGAGTTCATACACCGCCACATGATCACGAAAGGTTTTAACATACCAGGCCGTTATCAAACTGCAACTAGAATCACACACACACACCGCGTTTATCTACTGGAAAATACTGACTTGAAAAACGAGAACACATGATCGGAGAAAATGTTCCAAAAAATTATCTACGTTCACGAGTCTAAGTCAAACGTGGTAGACAATGAAACGCTACCATCTCCAAACACAAGAGCTGATCCAACCTTACCTCACCAGAAGACCAGCACCGAAAGAACAGCCGAGCGGCCACGGGGGCGCGAAAAGTTATCGAAAGCAGGAAAGCCCAAGAAACAGCGGTGGTGGGGACGAAGAGCGAGGCTCGCGCTGGAGAGGGTTCGTCGATTAGCGCGTAACCGAAGGGTGTAGAAACCTCTATGGTAGTATCAGCAGCTATCGGCACTGAGCCTGAGAGAACGATGCAAAGCGAGCTATCACTCCCCACATTCAGACACGCATAGATTCTCGCACATCCACTTAAAGTAAAACAACTGCACAGGGACAGTGGTGTAGCAGAGAAGCCGTACTTATGCCACATTATTTAATATAATAATAAATTATTAACATATCAAAATAAGAAAAACCTAGCAATATTAACTAATATTTTAACACATGAAATAAAAATGCTATTCCTCAAGCTTTGAAAAGAGTGGAGTTCCTTTTAACAAAATAATAATCTAGCGAAATTAAATAAAGTATAACTTTACAGAAATATACAAAAAATATATGGAAGACGACAGACGGTCGTCTTTCAAAGAGAAGACCGAGAAATTCTTTCCGAACGAAGGCGTGAGATAAGCGGCTTCCAAGCATTGTCGAGATGAAGTCCTTCGGCACGGTTTAGCAGGTTGTCCGCCAGTTGTATTTTTACAGCTTCCTTTACAACTAAGTCCCAGTCCGAAACATCGGATGAAGAATTGTCGCTGACTTGGATACACTGCCGAAAAATGATGGAATATTATGTCCGCCAGGAAAACTTCAAGAATCATACCCCAAAGGTGTTCTATAGGATTCAAGTCAGGATTCTGTGCTGGCTAATCCATTACAAGGACGTTATTGTAGTGTAACAACTCCAGCACAGGCCGTGCATTATGAACAAGTGTTCGAGTTTGTTGAAAGATGCAATGTCCATCCCCGAATTGCTCTTCAACAGTGGGAAGTAAGAAGGTCTTTAAAACATTAATGTAAGCCTGTGCTGTGATAGTACCACGCAAAACAGCAAAGGGTGCAAGCCCGCATCATGAAAAACAGCCGCGGTGGAGTGGTCGAGCGTCTCAAGGCGCTTAGATGCGGAGTGCGCCGCTGCTCGCCGTCGAAGATTCGACTCCTCCCTCGAGCATAGGTGTATTTGTTGTCCTTAGCATAACTTAGTTTAAGTAGTTTGTACGCGGGCAACATAAAACCGTCGTCTCCGAATTTTACTGTTCAAAAATGTTAGTAAATCTAAGGGACCTAACTGTTGCAATTATCAGTTCCTAGGACCGCATGCGAGCAACCGCGCGCTCCGCAGCAAGTTCATTAATTCTATGAAGTGATGTAAACACAAAAATTTAAGTAGTTTGTACGCGACCAACATAACACCATCGTTTCCGAATTTTACTGTTCAAAAATGTTAGTAAATCTAAGGGACCTAACTGTTGCAGTTCCTAGGACCGAAGTGATGTAAACACAAGAATGACTTTATTCATTATTGGTCACTGTTCGGATACCTACGATAATGAACTGTGTTATTTTCTGGTGTTACCTACTGATGTCAAGTAATTTGTTACGTTTCGATCAACTTCACATTTTTTTTCGAATAGCTTGCACATTATAAACGTGATAACAAGTATCTCTATTCATTTATTCTTATGAATACTACAGTCTGCTTTAAATTAAAGGCCTCTACCGAGCGAGGTCTCGCAATGGTAACAAGCTGATTCGCATTCGGGCGTACAGTGGTTCAAACCCGACTCCGCCATCCAGATTTAGGTTTTCCTTGACGCTACAGGCAAATGTCGGGAAGGTTCCTTTCAAAGGACACGGCCGACTTCCTTCCGCAAAAACTATCCGAAAGTGTATTCCGTCTCTAGTGAGCATGATGTCGTCGGAACGTTAAACCCTAATCTTCCATCATTCCTTATACAGGACTTTTAGTTCTCCTCATGTCTTCAATTCTTAAAGATTAACACAGCTGCCGAAATTATTCCAGCTTGTAGATGTTGTAATGTCATTTCGATTCAAAAAATTGTAGTTATATGCACAAACTTCTTGACATCTGGTGAGGTCAGGCTTCAATAACAGATGTCTATTCACTATTCTAGTAATCAAAAAAATGTTCAAATGTTTGTTAAGCTTATGGGACTTAACTACGGGGTCATCAGTCCCTAAACTTACAAACTACTTATGAACTACCTTATACTAAAGACGGCACAAATATCCATGCCCGAGGGCGGATTCGAACCCCCGACCGTAGTGGCCGTGCAGTATTCTAGTAATGTATGCCTGTGAATTCATGATACAGAATGAGCGTTTATTAGGTTATTACACTGAATGAAGAGAAAGTGTTTGCCCTATTTTATCACAAGATACTACTACTCGACACCCCGCGGTTTGTAAAGCTCTGTTCTAAAGCTTTATTTGTTAGTTGCCATGCACCCATGAACTCATGTCTCTGGAGGGCAGTTAAATTCGCCGCCATGGAGTTCTGGCTGACATCTTCGCCTCTCCTAAATTCTACAAGTAGCCTCGAAATCCTGTAAAGATATACACTCCTCCCCGCCTTCCACGTTCCCCTACGTTCTCCACTTCACACCACGTACTTTTTTATCCACCCATCTTCTCCTCTTCCAGGAACAACTTACAATACGATACATCAGTCGCAAATTCCAGTTCCAGTACACAATTTCCCACTCGCTAATGAAAAATCCACGTACTCTGCTGCGCCACTACATCCATATTCCACCTTCCACACGTCATGCTTTATCTGTCTTCTCCCTCCGGCTTTTCAACCACATTCTAATCTTCAAAAATGAAGTAAGTCTGCCGCGCGGTCTGAGGCGCATGTCACGAATTGCGCGACCGCTCCCGAGGGTGGTTCGCGTCCTCACTCGTACATGGGTGTCTTGTCCTTAGTATAAGTTGGTTTCAGTAGTTTGTAAGCCTAGTGACCGACGACCTTTGGTCGCTTAGGTTTACATACATTCGAACATTTTTAAATAAGTCCTGAGATATACCCTTCTTTCCAACTGTAATTATAGCACTTCATCTTGAAACGCCATTCTTTATCGCCTTCTCGTCACCACATCCTTCAACTAGAGGACTTTTAATCGATACCTGCGTTTCGACAGGGCCCCCTTAGTTTTACTCGTAACTTCCACATTCATCATAACCATCTTCACACTATGTAACACCAGCATCACAATCGCATCATAAGTGACGCAATTATATCTGTCCAATATTTTTTCCAACATTGTTCGTAGTAATCGGCGATCTATTATAGTATAAAATACGAACTAATTACGAACAGAGGATCAGAATGAGTAACGTAGTAGTGGATATCATCAGAGTAGTGAAGCAACTGAAATCACTTAACAAAAACGAGTTTTCTGTATACCCACAAGATTTCTATGTGATTATGCTGATGCGGTAGCTCCTTACTTAACAGCCATATACAACCGCTTGCTCAACGAAGGAAAGACTGGAAAGTTGTACAGGTCACACCAATATTCAAGAAAGGCAGTAGGAGTAACCCACTAAACTACAGGTCTATTTCATTGACGTCAATTTGCAGAAAGGTTTTGTCCTGTATTCAAATATTTTGAATTATCTCGAACAGATTGATCTATTCAGCCAAGATCAACAGGGATTTAGAAAATATCGTTCACGTGAAACAGAAGTAGCTCGTTACTCACACGAAGTGATGATTGCTATCGACAAGGGATCTCACATTAATTCCGTATTTCTAGATTTTCAGAACGCTTATGACACCTTACCTCACAAACGGCTTTTAATCAAATTGTTTGTTTATGGAATATCGCCCCAGATTTGTGACTGGATAGGGGATTTCCTGTAAGAGATGACACAGTTTGTAGTAATCGATGGTAAGGCATTGACTAAAACAGAGGTGATATCCGGCGTTCCACAGGGTAGTGTTATTGGTCCTCTGCTGTTCCTTATCTGCATAAGCGATTTGGAAGAAAATCTGAGCAGTTTTCTTAGGTTGTTTGCAGAAGACGCAGTCATTTATCGTCTAGTAAAGTCATCTGAAGATCAAGACCAATTGCAGAACGATGTAAATATATCAGTATGTGTAAAAATTGGCAAATGACTCTAAATAATGAGAAGTGTGCAGTCGCTCACATGAGTACGAAAAGAAATCCGTTAAACTTTGTTTACAAGATAAATCAATGAAATGTGAAGGCCGTAAACTCCACTAAATACCTAGGAATTACTATTTCATCAGTCTTAAACTTGAAAGAACACGTAGATAATGTCATAGGAAAGGCGAACCAGAGACTGCGTTTTATTGGCAGAACGCTTAAAAGATGTAACAGAAGTACTAAAGAGACTGCATACACTACGCTTGTCCGTCCTCATTTGGAGTACTGCTGCCCAGTGTGGGATCCTTATCAGGTGGGTTTGGCGGAGGTCATCGGAAGAGTCCAAAGAAGAGCAGCTCGTTTTGTATTGTCACTATACAGGGGAGACAGCGTCACGGAAATGATACAGGATCTGAAATGGGAATCATTACAACAACGGCGCTTATCGCTGCGGCGTGGGCTCCTTACGAAACTCCAATCACCAACATTCTCCTCCCAATGCGAAAATATATTGTTGACTACCACGTACATAGGCAGAAATAATCATCAGAATAAAATACGAGAAATCAGAGCCCGAACGGAGGGAGTCAGATGTTCTTTCTTCCCGCGCGAAGTGGAATGGTAGATGAATAGTATAAAGGTGGTTCGATGAAGCCTCTCCCACGCACTTAAATGTGATTTGCAGATTATCCCATGTAGATGTAAGTAATTTCGATGAGTGATCGCCTAAGATTTCAGACAGATCATCTTCACATGTGTTCTTTGATGATAGTGAAACTGTTGTAGATTAGGCCCATTCGTAGAGCACGGAGAAACTGCAGTTCCACCATCATCAAGGAACAGATCTGAAGATGATCTCTCTGAGATCGAAACTGGAGATCTTATAGTCTTCTTGGTGAATCTGTAGGTCGTTTCGACCCCATGCTTGGCCAAAACGTTCCTGATGCGGTCTGCAATTTTACTAATGAACTGGAGGAACACTTCTCCAGACAATCCCCGATCTTGCTCAGTACCGCCGGATTCTTGTCTTCTTGGATGAAGTGCTTAATCAGTAGCAATGCTAGCATAAAAATTTTTCTTGAAGGCCGACCATTGTGATTCACCTTGCAGGTAAGATCGTTCGCAGATTTGGTTGGCTGTGTCCACCAAGATTTTGATAATACCTCTTTTTTTTTTTTTTCTTGGAGGGTGATTTGACTCTTTGTGGAGGTATCGACCGGTGTGTGTATCCTACCTGTATACCATATGGCCTATCGGCTCGGAACTTTTACATGAAGGCCGTTAAAGTTAATATTCTTCTTCTTCTTTCCTAGCATTTTCCCATTACTTGGGGTCTGCTCTTCTGCTAAGTCTCCCCCACAGAGCTCTGTTGTGGACGTCCACAGGGCTGACATCCGCAACGCATATGTCTTTCTTGATGTTGTCGATCCACTTCTTGAGCGGTCTACCAAGAGGTCGGCGTCGTCCTGGGTCGAATTGGAGTGCTGTTTTAGCCACATAATCGCTCTCTTTCCTCATGACGTGGCTGTACCACCGAAGACGAGCCTCTCTTGTCTTCTCTATGATTGAGACTACCCCAAGCCTTTGGCGGACATATTTATTTGTTGCATGGTCGTAGCGAGTCAATCCAATAGACCATCGCAGTATTTTCATCTCCATTGTGCGGAGAGCCCGAGCCTGTTTTCTCGTCAAACGTTGGCATTATCCCGTAGAGGGCTACTGGACGCACTACTGATTTATAAATTTTTGCCCTCAGATGTACAGGCGGAAATTTATAAATCAGTAGTGCGTCAGTGAAAGTTCGAGTTGTCTTTACCCCTCCCTGTGTGGGTAAGGCCGTAGCCAATGGGAGGTCAATGAGGGAGGTCAAGCCTCCATCCCCCCCCCCCCCCCTTGTGAAATTATGTTGTAATGCTTTACAATTTAGAATATATGTCATAATTCCCCCACCCAAAAAAATAAATAAATAAAAGAAAAAAAAAACAGCTGTTACGGCCCTACGTGTGAAAATTGAAATATAAAACTTGTGGCTGAACAACAACAATGACTAGGCAGCGCCGACTGAAGCAGCCCGCGGCGGCTGGCGTACTGCTGGCCGGCCGTGTTTACCGGCAGACGCACCTGAGGCGCGCATGCGCGGAGCGCGGTGCGCCCAGTGTGTCACGACACACATCTGGCGGGCTGCGCGTAACGGGATGGCGCCCCCCACCCCCTCGGGCCGCCGGCGCTGACCCACTTGCGGCGCGGCTTTTTTTCTGGCTTACGGTAACGCGGCTGGCGGCTGGCGGCGAGCGGCCGCAGTCAGCAGTGCCCCACGCGACGGCGGTCCGAGAGCATCGCAGCCACAGGGGGCGGCAGCAGCGACGGTAGCACAGCGCGCGGCCTAGCGGCGAGATGCGGAGCGGCCCGCGCGCCAGAAGCAGACCCAGGTAGCAGCGACCCACACACGCCGCGCGACAGGGATGGCCGCTCCAGGCTTGCTCCTGGTGAGTCGCCGTAGCCGTCGCCGCCCACCGCGCCGCATCGCCGCTCTCCGCAATCGCTCCTGTGTCGTGCTCGGCTGGTGTAATCGGTGGCTGTTTACCTCCGCTATGACGGAGGAAGAAAACCACTGGGATTCCGTCGACTCCATCAGTTGTTTAGTAGTTATTTGTGAACCTTTTTTTCATACATTTGCCATCGACGGGCAGTGTTTACATTCTTTGGTGACGCGTTGTTTTAGTAGGACTTACGAACTGTGACCGTCGGAAATTCATCTTTGGTATAATAATGCTTTTCAAAATTTCTTTGGCAGCTTATTCATAGGCCACAGTTAACTAAGTGACGCATTGTACCTGCCGTGGTATCACGTACTGGGGTTTCTTGCTTTTCCTTGTATGTTGTCGTAAATCCAAATCCTTAAAGATTACTGTGAAGCGGGTTCCACTGTTTCTACAAGTTTTCACTTAAAGTTTATAGGACATTTTATAGGTAGCTGTCGCAGGTTCTTTGAAAGTCTGTCAGCAAACGAGTGCCGCTGTTTCATAGGCTAAACAAATTTGTGACCATTTATGCTCACTTTATATACCTTAACTGTACCCTGTTAGTCGTATATGGTACGCTTCCCACGAACTTACGCAAATCTGTAGGATCGGTTTCATGGGATTTTGATCATTCTATCAGTGAACCGAAGCTTTACCCCTTACTACCGAGTCATCTTCCCTTGTTAATAAGTATATATCGCAAAAATTCTTTATAAATCCAGGTAGTTGCTCAATGTTTAAGTGCGAGATTTTTTCTGCATCGTGTTGCCATTGCCAAGCTTATTAGGCTGTGATCTAATGCACATATCTGGTGCGATCGTTGGCGTTAAAAGGCGTCGAAATAAGAGTTTTTCATCGTATCCACTGTGATATTATGAACGTTTGTATACATTTCCGTTAATTATTTTGTGGTCTGAGGTTTCGTAATTGTTTATATGCTATGTAACTTGACAGCTCACCTAAGATATGTTTACAGATGACTTATAAAATAATTATTGAACAACTACCTGGATTTATTTATAACATTTCTGTAAGAGACATAAAACGGGCTTGACGTCCTCAATACTTGAAAACTAAAATTTATAACGTTTCCGCAATAGCCAACAGATCTGAAAACCTCTGAACTTGCGAAGTTGTCAGTTGTAAAATCTGTACCTCGTCTGGGCGTCATCTATCCACTTCATATGCGTAAATACGTTACACCGATCAATTTGTACTAGTTCAAATTGAGAGTAGTTGAAACTATAGTCATATGATATTAATTTAAACAAAAATATTACGTTTGTTAAATACCAATTAATAATTCTGCCAACAGTAGGGACTAGTCTGATGCGATGTTTATATTGTAGTCACAATCGTAGCCTTCACCAACTCGCGGCTAAAGTTTTGGAAGGGGGTGAATAAAATCAGATAATCTGGAGACCTATCAGGATAGTCCTTCGCGGTGTCTTCCGGCAGCAGTTATCAAAATGATGGGCAGAAAATCATGGCTAGTATATTCCAGAAACCGTATTCAACAAAATGACTAGTACTGAATATATTTTGTTACGCGCAGATCAACGGAAGATGGCTAGTCATTGTCTTCCAGCCAATTGAAAAGTAATCTATATATAATGGGACAAATTTGTCTTACATAAGTGAGAGTAAGAAATTAAACGTATGTTTACTGCCAGAAAAATCGCCTATCTGGAAACTGAGGCAGAGACCGTCAGGTTTATAGTAAAAGCCACGCACATAAATCAAGCTTTACTGTCATTAATGGAGAAGTGTACATCGGGTCATTTATAGGACGCGATTACCTCCGTTGGCTTTGACCAGTGACTTCAGCGTGTTGTGTGACGTCACCGCTGCGCGATAGTTTTGTGCCTGCATGTTTGTATGTGGTGTAATTGTGTGGCAGAGTTAAAGACTATGATTTGTTTACAAGCAGAACATATTTTGTTTAAAACGTGATCTGTAGCTTCTCTGATAATGAAGTATAGGTTAACACTTTTTTTCGCTAGTGAGCGCCGAAGGCGCGAATTTTTGGCCAGCTACCTGTGATCGATGGTACATTCTATTGTTGTAATCTGTAATTTACGAGAATGGCCACAGGTTGTCATCTACAATACGTAAGTACTGAGATATCCCGTATACGAGTTTACCGACATGTTAGGTCGTGGGTAAAAGACGGGTGGAATCGCGTCGTACAACTTGTCGCGTTACCCGAAACTAGTTTAGTGAATTAAGACTAGTTCATAAACTTCTGTGAGGTGCCGATCTGTAACTAGTGCAGTCTATTTTTCTTTATTACATTGCGGAGTTTGTGCGACCCATTGTAGCGTTCTTTATTGTACTACCGCTACGAAGTTTGCACCAGTAATAGCCAATGCTCTGTAGACATTTTAGTCATTAAAGACGAATAACTAGAGAACTAGCTCGTTGGGGCAATGGTCGAGCAAACGTAAGCTTTAGTGCTAGGTAAGCAACGTCTGAGTACCGATTTAAAGAATACCGTTAACCCTTTAATGCAGTGTAGCTGATCAGTTACATACCTAATGTTTTCCATTCTCTCTAACTGATCTTTTGCCGTAAATTCATTTGGAGCTGCTTGTATAGAAGTGTTACATATGCTAGTAGCTCGTCCTAGAAGTAATAAATTGCAGAGTGCTACTGAATCAGTTAGCTGCATTGAGTTAATCGTAAGATGTGGGTTTGTTTACTTCAGGATACCTCCTTTACCATGTAAAAGTAATCAATGAATGAAAAGATCAGCGGCACAATAGTGATATTTACTGCATCGGGTACATCATGGAAGCACTATATAGCTGACCAGCTATGGGCAGTTTGTTGCTAGTAGTGCATAATAATCTTAAGGAAATTTTTAAAATATTTTTCTCAGTATATAACCACTATATATTAATCGTGATAGTTTTTATAGCTTAAAATAAGACGTCGTGCTTTAAAGGGTTAAATAAACGTGTGTGTGTGTGTGGGGGGGGGGGAGGGGTATATGAACTACTATTCCATTATTTCAATGCCTTTAAAGGTGAAATTTTACTTATGATGGTTATCGCCAACACACTATACCGTCGCTGCCGATGTTATATTTTACCCCTTAAAGTCCTGCGATCCCATAGTTAGGTAATCAAGCTTAATAGTTAGGTGTTTCACTTCCAGAATTAAGGGTCTTCTAATCATTTGTACAAATTTTACATTGTTGAATTATAAACTCATTCTGAAGTCGGAACTGAAGCTGTGGAGCTTCTTGTGTTGTTCAGTGCCGAACATCCTTGTTTTCGAATGCAGGGGTCAGAGTTAAAACTCCCGGCGTAGTAGGTGTTCTTGGAATCTAGGTGACTTCTTTCAACACAGCTATAAAAAAAATTTACAAATAGTGCTTTCCTTCTCCCCCCCCCCCCCACACCACCATTCCATGATGATAGTGAAACCTTCATTTGAAATCTTCTGCTTGAAACTGTTAGACTAATGGGCAACCGTGTAGCTGATACAATGGTTACGTAACACAGTTTTATTCCAATCACTAATAGTGTTTTGACTAACTGAACTGTCAGTGTAAAAAAATAAATAAATAAAAATCGGACTTTACCAACTCTGGTATTTGGCTGCTGACAGGCATTTTTCTTGTTCTTCGTCGGTTCCTTTATAATGTTTGTCAACATGCATCAGCTGATTAACGGAGCAGATGTAACATGTTAGGTATGAGTAAATTATGCTTTAACATATGACTCTTTTCGTTACAGTTACGTACTTAGTTACTGTCGTTGTAAAGATAAATGGATTTCTAACCTGATATTGAGAGAGAGAGAGAGAGAGAGAGAGAGAGAGAGAGAGAGAGAGAGAGAGAGAGAGAGAGAGAGAGAGGGGGGGGGGTTGGGTTATCTGATATTCAGATCAGCACAGCGTCCGGTAGAATGAGTATGTAAAACAGGCACCAAACAATCGTCGTTTTGCGCGGGCAGTCTCTGCTCAGACAAGTTGGATAGGTTGTTCCAGTCGAGTCATTCCGTATATTGTTACAAACAAGACATGTAGCAAAGCTAATCAACAGGTCTCTTTTTCTATCTCCCGCCATCATCAACGATCTCGTGTTATTTAACTCAGTACACAGCAATTTAGCAGCGACAGTGAGTCAGCTTATGCAACATCCGCAAAGATCGTTAGTAATAGTCTCCTATTTACATTTAAGTGGCAAAATCACACGAATCATTTTATTTTGTTGGGTCCTTTGCTATTTGTGAATGATAAAGTACATGGGTAACGGAAAACTGAAAACTTAATCCAGTACATGCAATTGACTTTTTTCGGTTGGAAAGTAAAGGTGTCGGTACGTAGTAAGGACATTTCATAAATAATGCACTGATTGGTGTTACTGTGGATTGATGTAGTTGTGATCTTCAGACACGTTTTTATATTTGTCGCCGACTTAAAAATGGCGAAAAGTATGAATTGACCCTGCAGTAGGGCTCGGGTACTGTGACTGTTGAACAGAGGTCGTACATATAGTAACTTTACGCGGCAAAAAGCAGACAAAAATTAACTGTGGTAAGTGAACTTTGTGATTTTAAAGTGGGCCTAGTACAGTTTGATGTTTGGTTAAGTTTTTGTAGAAATTTTGTGAGCACGGACTCGGTATGTCAGAAAGGTGAACAGATGAACAGTGTGAATCTTGTGGCAGATATTTGGCACAGATGTCTTGAATAAAATCGTAATGTGATCCGCAAGGAAGTCTCTAAAGCTAGTAGAATTATCCCAACATCAGTATTCCGTAGTATGACAAATGAGAAATTTCTTATAGAAAAGACCACCACACTATGCCAGAGAAAAGCAAAAATGCGTCGACATTGCAACCTTGCTCGACGACTTATCGACCGTGAAGGTAAAAGATTCTCATGTCATAGTCGCTGTTGACGAATCGAAGTTATGCTGTTAGGGTTATTAGAAATTCTGGTGATAGACTTCTCGGTAAATTAGCGTACTACGCCTACTTCTGTAAGATGGTACATTTTGGGACAATTAGTCACTAAATAATCAACGCACAAAAGCGTGTGATCAGAATAATTGCTGCTACCCACCAAAGATAACCCTGCAGGCATTTAAGGGACTGGGAATATTCACAGTATCCCAGTTCAAAAGTAATGGCAGCTTGCATAATTGAAACAGTAGGAGAAATGAAATATAACTTTGGCCCGGAAAGGGGTGAATTATGCTGCCACAAGTGTCTTTGGTCATTTTCCAAATAGCTTCAAAAGTCTGACAGATAGCAAACTACCATTTAAAAACAACTTAAGACTTTTTGAATGGCAACTCTTAATCAGTAGACGGTTTTTACATGTAAATTATTAAATTTACAAAAAGAAAAAAAAAAACGTAAAATAAAAATGCACGTGTTCAAATATCATGTAAAGATACATTTTATCAAACTGACACATTCCACATCATTACAAAATGTCGTATTCATGATCTATGGAACAAGCACCAATCTAATCATAGTTCTATCAGCTTCATAATACTCTCCATGTTTAGAAAACATTTCGACGCCCTCACCAAAACTCAAGCAAATTGACTTTTGCTTATGGCGACCAAGCGATGATTACGACTGTACCATGTGAACAAAGTCACATCATCGTGCTATCGTAACTTAATGTAAAACCTGAGCAGAAAAATGCTCTAAATCCGATCTTAGTTGCTAGAGGCTGATTCAACGTTCTCATCGACAAAGTAGTGGTCCTAGAACTGCCCGAATGCGGGCGGGGGAAGTATTGCCGCAGCCTCCCTACAGCCCGGAAATGATTCACCAGACGCTTCAACTGAAGGACGGGATACCGCCCGTTGGATTTGATAAATTTACGTTCTCATCCACCCACAGAGTACTTAATATGGAAACTGATCGTCCTTAATAACTATATGGCAGAGAACTGTGGCAAAAGTAAGTTTCGGGGTAGGTTTTTCCGGTTTGTATATTCCCGCAGATAGCAAAGTGTGGTACTGGATGTTACATATAAGCATTTCAGTCCTTAAAGCTGGAGAATTACAGAAAACAGCAATAAGGAAAGGAACATAAAACGCAATCTCAGAAGAACAGTAAAATATCTTACTGTGAAGCATGGACATCCATTGACTGTCCGTTCTCCTGGGGCAAAAGGTGAAATTTTCCTTCATTTAACTTTCTGCGACAGTTATAGGAGCTTTTTCTTCGTTCGATTACTAACGAGGTTGTATTATGCAACAACTGGAAGTTTCGGATTACCATGTTCTTTAACATAAATTTCTTCGTGAATAACCGGGGCTTGCACGTGCGACAGACAAATTTCCTTAAAAGCTGTTCCGATGCAACAGTAGTTCCCTAAGAGCAGCCAACAAAGCAAAGAGTACTTAATTACTTCCACGAAGTTTTTAAGAGCGACTGCACTATGGACAATCCAAGCATTTTTGTTTCGAAAAGTTTTCTGTTAAATTGGAAACTAGTTTACGGGGTTTAATGTCGTACGAGACGGTTCAATCATGTTTTCCCCAATCTGAACTAATCACGACGACCTTTGGCGAACAAAAAATTTCGTGTGTTGATCAGTGCTTACTGTTATTGTTAAATTATGAACTTGCAATCTTGCACTAAAATTGCGGAATACAGACCTCATCCGTTTCAAGAGCAGAAGGGTGCTGGTAACCCTGCTCCTGTGAAGAAGTGTTTTGATCTACGTGCTCTCCAGACACAAGTTGTTATATTGTGTGCGTGTGTGGCGTCTATTCCAAAAGAACAGACGTCACTTCTGATCATGCCGTTATTGTTGTCATATTCACAGAATGACTTCAACTGCGAATGGGCAAAGCTGAAAATGTGTACCCAGCCGGGATTCGAACCCGGGTCTTATGCTTTCTAGGCAGTTACGTTGACCCCTACACCACTGGGAACAGTGATTACCGCACTTGCAAGGACTACCTAAGCACGCCTCCCGTCAGACACAAATTTCCAGCTTTACCCTGTCCACAGTCTGACGGAAGGCTTGCTTAGGTAGTCCTTGAAGGTGCGATGATCACTGTGTCCCCAGTGGTGTAGGAGTCAGCGCAACTGCCTAGAAAGCATGAGACCCGGGTTCGAATCTCGGCTGGGTAAACATTTTCAACTTTGCCCATTCGCAGTTGGTCATATATTCTGGGAATATGAGAATAAGTTGTTATATAACACCATTAGCTTCCTTTTTTTCCGGCAACTGTGTGGTTATATTATTGCGCCCCACAAGCGAGGAATTTGTTCAGCCCCTGGCTTTGTCACAGTCTGATAAAATAGTGGCCTGACTTCCGATTATTCGTATCCGGAAGGACGGTAGTTCAGATACCAATATAAGCATCCAGCAATAGGTCCGTGATAATCCTAAATATTTTAAGTATATGCCAAGATATATATACTTTTCAGTAAAGGCGATCTTAGTATGAATACAGAAGTGTACTTTAAAAATGCAGGATCGCCATTTATTATTTATTGAACATTAGTTTCGGCAGTACTACGTTGCCATCATTTGGATTCATACCTACAGATTTCAATTAAAATCCATCCGTATAACATGTTAATCGCAATAAGTCTGTCCATCAACATTGTATGTGACATATCAGGTTGTTGTACATGTTGCATTGAGCTTAAGAGCTCATATTAAAAAAAAAGTCACCGATTTTACGTTCATGGATTTAATACTAAATTTTATACAAATGATAGACTATCAGTTGTATAGGCGTCAAAATGCAAAACCAGAGGATGGCAACGTAGTTCTGCCGAAACCGGTCATCAAAAATAATAAACGATCTTAGGTTTAGGAGGTTACTTATTCATTTGCGTGGATACTGCCTTCGAAATGCCTCTGCTGACTTCATCCATACATCCTTCCTCTCTAATTCGAATATGTCTTAAGTTTCCAATGATCTCATCGTCGACGGTAAGTTAGCTTCTAAGCTTTCTTCCTTGTGGAAAGAAGGAAGATAAGGGTTTAACGTTCCGTCGACATCGTGGTCATAATAAACGGTCTTCGTTATATATGGTAGCAATAACGATACGTATAACCTATGTTTTCTACATTTCCGTTAATAATCTTTGTATCACCGTTACCATTGGCTCAGCGGCAAGTAATATTCATTTGCTGTTTACATAGTAGCTCACTACGTACAATTCTGAGACGATAAATATTGGCGTGTCATTGTGGAATGTTCTTTTCGACGTCAGGTAGCTGGTAGTGGAATTGGAACTGTAAAACAGTGAAATCGAGAACCACTACTTTCCGCTCGTCAGCCCTAAAATTTCATAAATCACAACCCTAATATTCATAGTCACTACGTTTACATGCAACACATCTTCCGGATGACGTAAACCGTTTTTCGCTGTCGTGTTTACATACTATAGCCTGAAGCGGATTTCCTAGCCCACTCAATATGCCGGCTGAAAAAAAAAAAAAAAAAAACAGCTGATTCAGTTCTTAAGTCAGCTTAAGTCTTTGCTAAAATACACAGAATCCTTGCTCACTCTAAGTACTTATATTTCTTTCATTGCAAATGTCGCTGTCAATATGAGCCGAAAATTCTTAATAGAAAACAAAATCTGACAAGCCAAGAACGTTTCAGAAACGGTTGCGTTTACATGAGCACGAAAATCCATTGTGGAACTGGAAAACAGCTTTACAGAAGTGGATTTGCAGAATCGATTTTGCAGTGTTTACATGACCGACTAACCAAAAGCATTTGATAAATAGGTTTACGAAATCCGGCTTTGGGTTTCTTGTATACATGGTGTTATTTGCACAATCATGGAGGCCAGGCAACAATTAACTGGCCTTTCATTAGTTTTACTACAGATTCGAGAGAACCATAGACTGTTATTTTGATAGACTTTTCTGTTGTAGAGTATTTCACGCTTTAAACTGATCTATAATGAAAGTAAGAGATACATGAAGTTGACCAACACTACCCTAAATAAGGTAGTAGCAATCGATGGGAAGCAAGTTTTTCTACTGCTGCCTGCTCCGTTACCTTTCTCTGGGTGCCAAGCCATGTTGGTATTACAGGGAATGAAGTAGCTGACCAGTTGGCTAGATCGGCAATTACTCGCTGCCCGTCTCCCTTTCAAATTCCGGGTGCGGATCAGATCTTTGCTTCACTCCTCATGGGATAGCAGTTGGAAAGCTACTGCCCCTTCCAATAAACTCCGCACCATCAAAGATACGACTGCAGCTTGGAGTTCATCTTTACGCCCTTCCCGGAGAGAATCAATTGTCCTCTGTCGCCTCCGTCTTGGATACTGCAGGCTGACCCATGGATTTCTTTTACAAAATGACGATCCACCACATTGTGATTGTGGAGCCGTACAATCCGTGTCTCATATTCTGACTGAATGTCCTCTCCATTCGACACTTCGTGGCGACTATGGCCTACCGCCTGCATTGCCTTCAGTTTTGGCGGATGACCCACGGATGGTTGATCGCGTCCTTGCCTTCCTCCGTGAAAGTAGATTTTATTGTCAGCTCTAGGACTCGCTTGGTCGGGGTGAGTGGGTTTGTGATTCTTGGCTGATTGTGGGGTTTAGAGCCTTATCCCCATCAGCCCCCCCCCCCCCCCCCCACTCTTTTACATTTTAATGTAGTTTTATTTCTCCCTGCTCTGGAGCTATGATACGTTGACCACTGTGCCATTAGTATCTTGTGGTTTAGGCTAGAGGTCGCTTCCAGAGCTGTGGGATCGGACACTATAGCATTTGCTGCCCTGGGTTGGTCTTAGTCTTGTTGGCGAGTCGATTTTACTTCCTAGTGTAATGGTCTTTTGGCTTTCATCTATTTTTCGTTGGGTTCCGTGGCGTATAAAATTTGGGGTTGAAGGGACAGATGACCTCGTTGTTTGGTCCCTCGTGTCCACCACCACCAACACCACCACCACCACCACCACCACAAGTTTTTCTACAAAGATTATTACAGGCAGCTTCCGCCTACATGTATATCCAATTTTGACTGTTTCCGTGTCGTATTTTCCATAGCGGAGATTGGAGTCCAGCAGGGCATTTGCGTAAATGAACGTGGGGAACCACGTGAAAACGACACAAAAGCTGGTTATTGTACCTGTTAAAGGGTAGCTATTAATGACGGACAGAACAGTCGGATCTTATTCATGTTTTCGTAAGCTATCGTAAATACTCTCCACACGGTTACTACAGCTTTAACTTTATCAGTCTGACAGGAAATATAAACATATTCATCAAGCATTTTCATTGTATTTAGTCAATTCTTCAGCACTATTTATTTAAACAAATGGTTGTTTTTGCAGTAACGTCATTGTCAATGAAAATGATTATCGTGTTAAAATAGCTATGTTTGCACTCACTTCTAAACCATTAACATTCGGAGTGAGAGCAAATTATATTACTGCAGTTAATCATATACGTTCACTATAAACCGCTTTAACCAGTATCGAAGAGTCAAAACTAGCACCTCTAAAGAGATCAGCAGGGTTGCCAACAGGCATGAAAACATCCTCTAATTCACGATACAGAGGAAAGTGCGACTCCAACTTCTTCTAGCATTGTTAAAATACTCAAAGCGTTCGGTTGGTAATGGTGAAGTACGGATGCCTCAATATATTAAGATAATAAAGTAGAATACATTTGTTATCGAAACCCGATAAGTCATTTCTACAGTACTATTTTACCATGTGGTACTGTCTCCTCTTTATTAAAAATATGCCCCGTCTTTCTGCGCTTAAGTCCGTACCATATCAACTGCTGTCATCCTCTGCCTCTGGCCTCAATCTTTACGGTGTGGGTTCTGTGGCACAACGGTTTGCCGGTGCGTTCGAACAAAGGGTGGCCACCCTTGCAATAAAATATATATATATATATATATATATATATATATATATATATATATCCCCCTGATATATCGGTTCTTTGAGATGGTGGGATCGTATTTGTTCAGTTTTTTATTGCAAGGGTGGCCACCCTTTGTTCGAACGCACCGGCAAGCCGTTGTGCGGGCGCTTGCCCGCGAAAGGCAAAGATCCCAGGTTCAATCCCGATTGCGGCACACAATTTTGATCTGCCAAGAAGTTTCATATAAGCGCACACTCCACTGCAGAGTGAAAGTTTCAATGTGGGAAATGTTATTGTTAATTACATTTAAGATCGTTTATAACAGCAGGGGAGGAGATGTACAGAGAAAAAGGCCGGGAGAGAAAAGGGGGAGCGGAGAGAGCCGCGTTTCAGCTAGTTGTTTACTAGTTCACCATCTCACATTCTATAGAAAAATCAAATTTTTTAGTCTCTTATACACCAGGAAAAAATCTAAAAGTTGTGCCCTATATTAAAGAGAATGGCGACTTGATTCTAAAATGTTTAGTTATTAGGCAAACATCCAGTAACTGGACTGAGGGGTTCCTAGTTAACAGAAAGCCGCATGTCATTCTCTACGGAGATAAGTCGTCAGACGTTAGTGATGTCAGGCGTAGGTCAGGGGAGTGTTACCGGACTGTTGACGTGCTCATTTAGTAAGCGCGAAAACGTCACAGATGATTAGGAAACTCCAGTGGCAGACGCTGCAAGAGAGGCGTTCTATGTCGCGGAATGGGCTTCTATCAGTTCAGTGAACTTACGTTTCCTGCAGAGTAAACTACTATACGTGTTTTGCTACCTCCTACGTATGTTTCGTGAAGCGACCACAAGGATAAATTAGAGAATTAGGGTCCACACTGAGGCAGACAGGCAATCATTTTTCCCGCGAACCATTCGTGACTGGAATAGCAGGAAGTAACAATGGCACGCACAGCACCCTCCCTCAAACCACCGTGAGGTGGTTTGCGGAGTATGAATGTAGATAAAGGCACGATACATACTGATCTGACGCGCTTCACCCTGGTAAACTGACGAACCATTTGACTATCCTAAAAACTTGCACTAGATGAAATATTCAGACGGATTACGTGAGTGCCTGAACGCGATTTGTACTCGGGTGCTTGTCTCTAGCAACAATTCATCAACCGATTTATCTGCCAATATCCTTTCTTCTGTCCGCGTCAATCTGTTAGTATGTCCCCCCGAATTTCTAAGGTCTGGTGACACACAACTTCTGAGAGAACAGCGGTTTGAATCCCTTGCGGGTGAACCCAGTTTAGGTTCTTCTCCATTTTAAATCACTTAAGACAAATTGATGAATCCTACAAATAGAATAGTATTTGAGTCCTAATTGGGGCTTGTTCTCCAACTTGTATCAAGTAATCGTAGAGAGTAAGATTAATATTAATGTTCCTTTCTAATTTGAAGTAAGATAAGGGTTTAATATCTTGTCGACAGTGTGGTCATTACAGACGGAGTTCACGCTCGGATTTTTAGATTAGGGGAGAGAATCGGCGCTGCCCTTAAAAAAAAAAAAAAAAAAAAAAAAAAAAAAAAAAAGAAGAAAAAAAAACTATCCCGTCATTTGCCTGGAGTGATATTAGGAAATTACGGAAAACCTAAGTTTCCCGAATGCAAGTACAGTGTTACCACTGCGCCACCTCGTTCGGTTTCTAATCTGAGCCTGCCTCCTTATTTTACCTACGCTAGATCAATAATGGATTAAAGTGATCTTGCCGGCCGCGGTGGCCGAGGAGACTAAGGCGCTCCAGTCACGGTCTGCACGGCCACTACGGTCGGGCGTTCGAATCCCCCCTCGGGCATTGATATTTGTGCCGTCCTAGTTCGTAAGTAGTTCATAAGTAGTTCATAAGTAGTTCATAAGTAGTTCATAAGTAGTTCATAAGTAGTTCATAAGTAGTTCATAAGTAGTTCATAAGTAGTTCATAAGTAGTTCATAAGTAGTTCATAAGTAGTTCATAAGTAGTTCATAAGTAGTTCATAAGTAGTTCATAAGTAGTTCATAAGTAGTTCATAAGTAGTTCATAAGTAGTTCATAAGTAGTTCATAAGTAGTTCATAAGTAGTTCATAAGTAGTTCATAAGTAGTTCATAAGTAGTTCATAAGTAGTTCATAAGTAGTTCATAAGTAGTTCATAAGTTTAGGGAATGATGACCCCGTAGTTAAGTCCCATGACTATACAAACATTTGAACATTTGGATTAAAGTGATCTTCAATGGGGTGCACAAGAGAAGGAAGATTCCTAAGTTCACGTTGGAGTCGATAACCTCAGAAGACTAAACCCTCCCAATATCAACGAGCGGTCCAGGTTCTTGGTGCCCATCTTATGAGAATATTGTAAATTAGTCTGGTTTATGGATTAAGAAATTCTGGAAGAAAAATTTGTTTTTAAATTGTCTTGTACCAGTTTCAATAATTTTTTGCATTGTCAGTCAAACCAAAAATTTTAAGTGTTATTAGTAAATGTAACTCTGATACTTGAATGCTAAATATTGTATGCTTAGGACCGTATTTACACAACTACATAAAAAGCATACTGTCAGTAAAAGATATGAATCTGGTGGGGAAATTTGGAACTTCAATGCGATTCACTGCGCTAAGTTGTATATCTCGCAGAACGACTGCAAGACACCCTCTCCTCCCCAGAAGTTCCTAGTGCGTGTGTAGAGCTGTTCAGACACGTATTTTCTTGTCGCGTCATTCGCGAATAATAGCGGTACGTAGTGCCTCCGTTACGTACTGTGCTGTAAACAGGATGACGCAGAAACTGCCTCACACTGGGCTCTTCGCGCCGCTATTTCGAATCACATCGTCTATTGGTCGCTCTCGCATGCGGATAGTATATCGCGGCGGCTACAGAACTTGTCTATTTTATCTTTTTGCCGCGCACTGAGGCAGTGGTTAGGCTAGGGACCTTTTCCTCATCTCTGATAGTTGTCCTGTGCACAACGAAGTGGTTGTGACTAGTCTGAGAGGGTGGGTTATCGTCTACTCACGTCTCAGGAATAACGATTAGAATGTGATACCTAAGTAGTAAAGTATTATCAAAAGAGAGGAACTCCGCTACGCCTTTTTAGAGCAACGAAATACGGTATACATTGAGTGAAGCAGCTATTAAAGTGCGTCAGTAATTGTCGGAAAATTGCTGTAGGCTCTGCGCCTACACCAGCCAAAATTAGTAAAATTTAAAGGCTAGCCATTACTTCAAAGAAAGAGAAAAAGTGAAAAGCGAGAGTTTAAAATCTCATCAAAGTAATTAGAGTGGAGAATGTCTAATTTGGAAGAATCGACCGTGGCCATTCCACGGAACAGTCCGGGCATTCACTTTAAGCGATTTATGGAAACCATAGAAAACATTCTGATTGCGGGATGAGGATTTGAACTACTGCGATCCTGAATAACTCCCGTGCTTCTCCGCTGCACTAAATGCCCGTACGTCAACGAGGCCTGGAACATCTACAATATACGTAAATACTCTGCAATTGACGTTGAAGTGCATGGCAGAGAGTTCATCGAATCGCTTTTATATTTCTCTATCGTTCCGTTTTCTAATAGCGCGCGGGAAAAAGGAACACCTACATCTTTCCGTTTTCGATATTAGTTCTCTTATTTTATTACGATGACAGTGTCTCCATATGTAGGTGGGTGCTAACGAAATATGTTCGCATTGGAAAGAGAAAATTCGTGAAATTTTCAAACTTTTAGTGTTTTTCATTCCAAATCGTGCTTCATATCCGTGACTCGCTATTTCGTGATAATTCAAAACGAACTACCCTTCTCTGAACTTTATATATAATCCTCCGTCAGTCCCGCTTGGTGGTGGTGCCATAATGCACAGCAATGCAACAACATAGGACCCACTATTGTACGCAGCTTCTTTAGTGGAATTATTGCATCTTCGAAGTGTTCTGCGAATGGTTCGATTACTCTAAAATATTTTCTATTGGTGCTTTCTAATTTGTTGTTCATAATTAATCCCTAAGTATTTAGTTGAATTCAAAGCATGTAGAGTTGACTGCTTTCGTGTAAAAGTTTAACAGAATTTCTTTTAATGCTCAAATGGATGATTTAACAGTTATCATTACTTAGGGTAAATTGCCAGTTTTTGCTCCATGAAGATATTTAAATGATTTTGCAGTTGCTTATCTTCTGCTGAATTTACTAACCGATAGATGATAGAATCATCGGCGAACAGTCTATTAGAGTTGCTCAGATTCTCTCCTAAATCGTTTATAAAGATAAGACTTCTGTTTTATGCGAAGACTTTCCGTCACTTAGAACATACTTTCATTTCTGACAGGAAATAGCGAATCCAATCCTGTGGCGATATTCAATAACTAGGCAGTTTGATTAGAAGCTGCTTGTTAGGTACAGCGTCAAAAGGTTTCCGAAAGTTTGGAAATAGGGAATCGATATGAGATCCCTAGTCGATAGTGCTCATTAAATTTAGTAACGAGCTTGCTGTGTTTCACAATAACGATACTTTCTCAATTCGTGTTGACTATGGGTCAATAGGTCGTTCTCTTAGAGGCAATTAACAATATTTGAGGAAAGTATGTCACAAAATGCTACTGCATAACGACGTCATGATTATAGGCCTACAATTGTGTGGATCAACTAACTCTTGAAGTACTGAGAAAGGATACCTTTGACCTCCAACGCTTGGAACCGCATGGAACCATTCTTAGGATACACTCGATCATAAAAAATATTCAAATCTTGCTCTATGGAATATATTGCATTCCAGAGTCGTATCGAAGTGGCCCCGTGCCTTTGGCAGAAATCACAATTTGAGCCGCCATCCCCTGACTCCTGAACCGTGGGGCAAATTTGGCGGCAACACAATGTAGCCCTCTACTTTCTTCTGCAATCTCTGGGACAGTGTCTTAGATTGGCGCGCACAATTCCGATGACGTGACTCACAATGAGCGTCATCGGTAGACGTCGTAGGAAGTCCTGTATGGTCATCTTTGACTTCCATCCGGCCATTTTAAACCGCGTGAGGCATTCTTAACACTGACTATGCATTAAGGATTCACGCCGTAAGCTTCCTGCAACATTTGCTGCTCTATCTCTGCCATCTCAAAATTCGCAAACTGTGTGACGCAACGTTCTATTCAGTACAGCACTGAACAATAACAGCCGTACGGTAATGAAACTTTAGACACAGGCGTGTGCAGGAACGCCAACTCTCCATTGGCGCGACATTACTGATGTTCGGGAATTCATCCAACAGACGTCCCACTTCTTTGTGCGATGACGGTATGTGACGCTGTAGATTGTCAGGCCTAAAGTGGTGACGCTAGACCTAAGTTCCCTACTGTTCGTAGTATTTGTGTGAACTAAGAAAGACTTCAGTGAGATGCCTTAGCCTACCCGATGGAGCCCTAGCCAACAATGCTTCTTAAATTAGCGCATTTGTATAATTTGGAATTGTCATTCGCGATGTAGCAGCATCTTGCGCCTTACATATCTGGTCTTAGATATTGCTGCCATTTCGAGAACAACTATGTGACAATTGCACTGACTGTCCCTGTACATTCGGGTGAGGCGATGAAGAACCAAGACACACTCATTAACGGTACACCAGTGACATTCACTAATAGGTCACTGACAGGCGGTAAGCACGTAGTTAGCATTGGGTTCCGTCCATTTAACAATCTAAATCCTTACTTATACTAATATATATATATATATATATATATATATATATATATATATATATATATATATATATAGTATATCTATTTGCTTAAAAGTTTTCACAATAGTCTAATGAACATTCCATTAGAAATAGTCTATTTTTTTCGTTGAGTATAAGTACTAGTGTTAGTTCCCGGTGTTGCATTGTTTTTTCCTTTGTATAGTTCGGCTCGATAGCACAATGGTAGTGCCAGACTACAAATCCAAAGGTCCTGGGTTCGATCCCTGCCACGTCCTAAGATTTTGTTACTTTCCACTTTCACCTCTGACAGTGTTGCTGATGGGAAAAATATCAAGTAGCACCGTGTTTCGGAACCCACATTAAACTGTAGGTCCCCCTACAACTGAATGGGTAAGTCAGTTCGAAGGCCGGAGGAAGGCAACGGCATACGACCTCCAAACAGGACCATGCCTAGTAAAGCACTGTGGTGTTCAAACCAATCTTCGGATTGCTGTCTGCTTTACCTTTTTAGCATGGAATACAAAGAGACTGAGAAATTTTTTACAATGGAGTAAGTAGAAAAGACATAATAAATCGCAACCTCATGCCTGATGGGGCTCTTTTTCATTAACCCAATTTTTACCTCATTTCTCAAGAAATGTATGGTTCTATATTTTCGGAGATACATTCAATGTGTTCGTATCCTCTCTGTAAAAGTCTTGTGAATAATAGTAGTGTAGAAGTAATAAATTTAACGTCATGCCGAATACCGTAGTTTTGCTGCATGAACATAACATGGTTGGGGTTGTCAGTGGAAAAACTTTGTAAAGTTTAAAATTATGTGAAGTTTGTTGCAAGTCACTGTGCTCCAATTGTCAAATAGTGGATGAATAAAGTTACGTCCCAAAATGGGGTAGTTCTGACTCGTGGTATATGATATCTCCTGTACTACGTGTACCTAGTTGGATCCTAATAGCGATTGTCTGATAAGAAACATGTATACAAAGTGCCCCCGAGAGCACGCAGAAGTGCCGCCGCAATACGTGGCATGGACTCAGACTAATGTCTGAAGTAGTGCTGAAGGGAACTGACACCATGGCAACAGCAGAACTGTCCATAAATCCGTAAGAGTACGAGGCAATAGAGATCTCTTCTGAACACGTTTCAAGGCTTCCCAGATACGCTCAATAATGTTCATGGCTGGGGAGACTGGTGGCCAGCAGAGATGTTTAAATTCGTAAGTGTTAATGAAGCCGCTCTGTAGCAATTCTGGAGTATCGCATCGTTCTGCTACAATTGCCCAAGTCCGTCGGAATGCACAATGGACATGAATGGATGCGGGAGATCAGCTAGGTACGTACGTTTCACCTATCATTCTAAACGTATCACGGATCCCATATCACTCAAACTGCACACACCCCACATCATTAAAGAGCCTCCACCCGCTTGAACAGCACCCTCCTGACATGCGTGGTTCATGGATTCATGAGGTGTGTTGTCTCCATAGCCGTATGCGTCCATCCGCTCGATACAATAGGAACGAAACTCGTCAGACCATTCATAAACAGTTCAGTGTGGGTGTTGACGGGTTCAGGCGAGAAGTAAAGCTTTGTGTCGTCCAATCAGCAAGGGCACACTATTGGGCCTTCGGCTCCGAAAGCCCTAACCGATGTTTCGTTCAAAAGTTTGCACGATGAACTTGATGGCCCAGCATTAAAATCCGCATAAATTTGCGGAAGGATTGCACTTCAGTTGCGTTGAACGATTCTCTCTATTGTTGGTCCCGTTCTTGCATGATCTTTTTCCGGCCTCAACGATCTTGGGAGATTAGATGTTTTACCGGATTCCCGATATTCTCGGTGCTCTCGTGAAATAATCGTACGGGAAAAATTCCCAGCTCATCGCTCTCTCGTGCGCAGACTGTAATACCACGTTAACGCTCACTTAAATCGTGATAACCTGCCAGTGTAGCAGCAGTATCCGAACTAATATCTGCACTAGAAAATGGGTGTATTATATAGGCGTTGCCGACCGCAATGCCGTCCTCTTTACGTATCTCTGTTGTCAAACTGACATAATCGACAATGAACAAGTTTTTTTTGTTAAGACAGCGGGAAAGAAAATGTGACGTGAAACACGTATTTTTACTTGGACTCGCAGCGAGATTACACTAACACAGCAGGTCAATGCAAATCATTAGTGACGAGGTTTCTTCAAAGGAGACCACATGGGTAACGGATTTTATAATTTTTTGATATGTTACGTGAAGGTAAGAACTCAAATAAGATTTCATTTGCACTCTGTCATAAAATCCTGGCAGCTTCTTAGTACAAGGCTACATTCTGTTTGTCCCATGGTTCAGGAGTCAAGACCAGAAATGCCATCGCCTCTTGCTGCGGCAAGTTTTCTAAATTTTTTCTTTGTGTTCGAATACTTACACAATTTTAATATCTAACGGTAATTTTGACAAAAAATGCAAGTTTTTGTATATTCGTAATTTTTTTAATTTTATAAAAGGTTGTAAATTATGGTTTCAATACAAAAACGTAGTTACATTTTTTATAGCATTGGCTTAACTATTAGTTGATGACGGTAGTCTCTGATCAGTTTCTGAAGAGCTTCGACGCTGTTTCCAGAAAGTCATCTCCATAACTACTAATAGCTTTCCCCTCGGGCATGGGTGTTTGTGTTGCCCTTACGGCAGTTAAGTCAGATTTACAAACATTGGAACATTTTTTGAGTAATCAGCCAACAAATTGCACATAGTTGTATTGGAAAAGTTTACCTAGGTTGTGTGTTATTTTCTTCAGAAGGTGTAATGAACCTTGTTAATTCACATATTTAACCAATGTATATTCTGAAGAAGATAACTGAACGTAGGTAAAGGATTCCAATAAACATTTTTGTGAAAGACAATTAGTTGTTTTGTTTCCTTTATAGCCATCGATTTTACTGAAAACAGGAAAGTTGTATTTATGCATTATCAACTTAGAATATGGAATGTGAATTCTTATGGAACTTTATAATCACACATTCATTGATTAAAACTGTACGATATAATGTAATTGAAACGGTTTTCAAAAGAGCCAGCAGCTGTAGAAATCTTTCACATAACACATGCATCAGATCTTCCCAATGAACGTTTCGTTTGCAGTAGGCTACCAATTATCGATGTAGAGATAACAGGATGGAGAGTGGGGGAGAAAATGGAAAGGGAGAGATTCTCATACATATTCAGAAGTTCCGAAATATTGCCGAGTTCGCCAGTGCTATTCTGAAAGTTGTTGATCTACGGTTAAATGCCACTTGTCTCTTGTGTATGGGTATTTTCATGACATTTATAAAATAAAATAGTGTAATTGCAAGGAGGAAAGGGAGGGCAAGCCGACGGCTTAAAATGCTGAATGACATAAAGAAGGCACTAGCAGAATAAGGAAGAGCCATAGGAGAGGAAGTGGAAAGTGTTCAATCGAAATGTCGAAACGTACACACGAAAGTGGAAGAAAGAAATCTTGCATAAGTTGAACATCACTTTCTCACTGTGCCGCACAAACCTAGCGATCTAAATCTCTGCCGTTATCAGTTTGTCGATAAGAGGCAGAAATATTGGGTGTGGAATTTGATCTCTTCTCCTACGTCATTGCAGTTTCTTACCGTTTCACGTTATCTTTCCTCCCACTGCGTTTAATCTGGTTCTGTGCTTCAGATGATGCCGCAAAGATGACAGGCAGTCCGTCCTTCACCTGAAAACCCATAAGACCTAGATGATTAAAGGACTGACATCCATTTCCCGAAATGGCTTGAGGCAAATACCGTGCTGGGTCCTTTCAAGGGCACTTTGGATTTCCTTCCCCAAAAATCCGCGTGAGAACTCCATCTCTTATGACCATACTGTCGGACAGGACGTTAAACCATATCCTGCCTACCTACCTACCTTCCTTCCTTTGGAGGAATGGGAGGTCTCCGTCACAGGAGGCAGTTGTTCCACCAAGAAAGAACTAGCCCAGCGCATGTCTGAAAACTATGGATTACGAAGTAAGAAAAGTGATTTTTTTAAGAAATTAGTTAAAAAATTCTTTGTCTAACATTAATTATGAATTGAAGTTAGACTGTTTTATAATAAATTGCTAGCTAAATGAGCAAGATACAATAAGTAATTTTGATGAATTCATGAAACTATTTGCTTCTTTACAAATTAAATGCACAGTGGGACCTTGCTTGATGAGAGCGTAATTCAATTGAGTCTTACTTGAAATACGAAACTTTAATTATTCAAAATATATTTCTCCCGGAAATTATGTAAAATAGGTTAATATGTTCCAGTCTGAAAGTACGCTAAAATTTATCACGTAATGTAGAATACTGTAATATCTTTTTTACGAGAAAGCTATTTCAACATAAAGAAATTTAAATTCATTGTCTTTGAGAGCACACGTATAATTGTATTTCGGTTCGGGGCTCGCCAGGATATATTTACATTTTACTTTGAAGAGGGGTTGCTTATTCAGTAAGGATGAGAGACATTGCTGTACTAATAACAAAAATACGTAGGGACTCTAATCAGGTAACCAAAAATACGTAGGGAGTTGAAATTATACATTTCTTCCCACGTTAAGATCGCTGAGAAGAAGCTTGGTGGGCTGTCAGAAGGGAGTACTTGTACTAAGATTCCTGTGTACCCAGTGGTACGGATAACAGGTGCATCACAATGTGCGAACTATACGACGTGGCGAATAGGAACATTCTCCAAATTTGAAATACGCGCGACAGTGATATTTATAGACTAAACGTCTAAATTGCACACATACGCCGTGAAGTTCTTGTCATATGTGGACCCAATGTAATGTAATGTACTGTCCTGCTGGAGAGGAATGGTTTCAACAGTTTGACGAAGGTAGCACAGACATGGACTATGCTGTTTAGGAACGGAAGCCCTCGCTATGACAATCGTATAAGATCCCATAGGGGGTGGGGAGGAGATTTTCTAATGAAAACAAAGAGGAAGTTCACAAGACAACACCCCAATGCAAAAGTTTGGGAGGATGATATCCACAGCTAAAATAGTTAATATTAAGAAGAAAAAAAAAAGTCCGCTGCAACTGACTGGAGGCGATGCTCCTAAGCACACCTGGAGTAAAAAATAGCCTCACATGCGTTCAATTAAGAACCGAAGTCGCATTCAGGGAGTTTGACACAGTCGTCCGCTTGTACTGTTGGTAATAAGCCTTAATCATTTGCCCCACAGGACAATCGGAAGGTAAAAAGGCAGATGCATGTCTGTGCGAACGCCATGGGCATTGAATGATTGAAGCTATTATTGCTCTAATATTCCTACGTTATCTGGTGGCTGAGGGACTCTTCTTGCAATTGCTATTTGTCTGAACGTGGTGGTCCATGTTACCATTTTCGAAATGTTTGTAAAGGTTATGGGACTTAACTACGGGGTCATCAGTCCCTAAACATACAAACTACTTATGAACTAGGACGGCACAAATATCCATGTCCGAGGGGGGATTCGAACCCCCGACCGTAGTGGCCGCGCAGACCGTGACTGAAGCGCCTCAGTCCCCTCGGCCGGCTACAATTTTCGGTGCGGAACACGGCCCCACGATGAAACAATGAATATATTTCGGAAGGCGCACTGGGTTGCGATCAATGAGCATCGGATCAAAAAGTAGGCATCGACGGCAAACGCACGTTTGTGTTGCAGCGCATGATGGTGACCGACCATGAAGAGAACAACCCTTGTTTGTAACTACGCCTATCGAATAGGACAACTATCACCACGTTGCAATTGGCGCGCATTTGAAGGACATTATGTTGTCGCCCGTGGGCAACGGAGAGCGCCAGCTATCTGATATGAATTTCAAAACTGTATAAAAGAAAACTTTAGACGTGAACCTACAGTATTTAAAATTCTGATTCATAACTGGGGTTTTCCTTTTGAAATCACCGCACCTTGTATTTACAGGCACAAAATAATATTCCCAGCGATAGTATGTATGCAGGTCAACAATAGACGGATGATCTAGCACGTATCCTACCATACCCTTTCCTGGACGGCTGGTAACATTTAATGAGCGCAGTGTGTGGCAGGCAATCAGGTGTTCACGGCGGTAACATTAGAGGCGCACTCGACTGCCTTTCTACCGGCCTCTAATGAAGCCGCCCGTCGAGACTGCCATCCGCGCGAGCTCTTCGGCGAACACAAACCTACTTTCCACACTACTAACCGCGTTTCTCCCTTCACTCTTGCGTCAAAATTTCTCCCAGATGTCAGTGTCGTATTTCGAAGCGAAATGACAGTATATTGGTGCCGATCAATTGAAAATGTCATGCCCCTAGACGAAATTTTCTTACCCTCTTAAAAATTTAGCAAATAGCTATGTGCATTGTATTCTAAATACATTCTTAGTAAAAAAAAAAGTCAGTATGACCCATAGCTAGATTTAACATATTTAATGAAATTCTCGCCATTGGAGGACACAAGGGGGAGGGCGATAATGGAGATACACCACACCCAAAATTCGAAAAATTTACGATAACGAAAACTTTTCTGGTTTAACAGAAGCATAGTTCAGTAAAAAATGAAAACCTTTTTCATACACTGTAGAACTTTGCCAATTCTCCTCCCTCCTTAACGTGTGACGCAATTAATGGATGGACCCCTAAGTTTTTATTGACAAAATTCCTCAAATGGTATTAAAAAATCTCGCGTCTGTCCCTGACTCTCCATTACCGCAATTTAGAAAACATTGCACAAAAGGCGAAATTTCTGTAGCAATAGTGTTACTGTATTGATACAGAGTACAGTGTTTCAAATGTTCTTAATGTGTTTGGGTCGATAGCACAGTAATAGTGACAGACAACAAATCCAAATTTTTGTGAGTTCAATCTCTGCCAGGTCCTAGGATTTTTGTCACTTCTCAGTTCTTTCTCCTCTGGCTACATTGCTGAAGTGAAAAATGGTCACTAGCACTGTGGTTTAAAATCCACATTAAACTATAGATATCCCTGTAACTTGCAGCGTAAATCAGTTCGAAGGTTGGAGGAAGGCAACAGCATACGACCTCCAAACAGGACCATGCCTAGTAAAGCACTGTGATGTTAAGAACAATCTTTGGATTGTTGACCTTCAGTCAGCAGTCTTCAGCTAGGAGCAATGCTTTCACCCCCTCAATTGTTTGCTCAATTTATTCACATCTGGCCGCCTCTACAGTTTTTCCTATACAGCTGCTTTTTCTTCCCATCTCGTCTTGTTGCAAATGTATTCCAATGTTACTATTTTCACCAATTATATGGAAAAACTCTTTATTCTTAAGCAATTCACCTAATTTTAAACAGCCTCTAAGGCATCATGCCTCAGATGCTTCCTCTTCTCTTCTTTCCAATTTTCCTAGAGTCTGAGTCACTACCATACAATATGTTCGAAACAAAATATACCAATTATATTACAAACATTTTATGTTAAATCAAACAGTGGAAATTCCAGGAAGGATTCAATAATATTTTTGAGAAAGATAGGTTGCTTACTCACCATTGAGAAGTCCAATGAGCCTCAGAAAGGCACATATAATAGACATCATTAAGGCTTTTGGCCTACTAGACCTTCAAAAATCACACACACACACACACACACACACACACACACACACACACACACACACACACAATTGTGGCCTATGCCTACATGCAAAAACAGAATAGAGCTGCTGCTTTTTTGGTTTAGTTATTTAAAGTTTATTTGCAGACATTACTCAGTTCCCATATGCAGTGCTGTAATCAAACCTTGATTACAGTTGTCAACTTATGTATCAGCACACTAATACTTAGTTCTGTCCTAACCCTACAACAAAAAATGGCAAATTTACTTGCTTTTATGAATAAGTGTGTATATTTTACCATTATGTATAAGAATATACAGTGTGTTGAGAAATAAAACCATCACAGGCATTAGGAATCTTTTAGTCCTAGTTTTCCACTTAAGCTGCTTTAGTCTCCAAATGTCTTATTTTGCAGTAAGTAGTATCCATCTTTCCCCTAGTTGTATAAAGTTTTAATTTGTCATCTAGGCATCATAGGTTAGCTAACTTGTATTTCCTATTAACCTCATTTTTAGCTGTCTGTGCTTCATTTTTATACTATCACTTATCAATTACAGGACCTCATTTCAGATTCTAGGATTTCTCCTAGACCTTGTCTTCTCTACCTTTTTGGTCCTCTTGTCTGTATCTTTCAAGCACTCATTTTTGTAACTGCTTGAAAAATGTCTTTACTGTGTTTTTCAAACTATCCTCATATTGTTAATGCTTCCTCTAAAGCTTTCAGCCACATCAGGTGCCACATTTTCATTTTTTTTACTGTTTTGCAGTTCAAATCTGTAGTTGGTCAGAATGCAGTACCATTAACAATTTCCTTTCTGTAGAATGACTGATAGCTTCCCTCCTGATGTCTACTTTTCCTTAGATCTGGTCACAACACAATTTATCACAATGAGCCTGTCAACAAATGTCTTAATTCTGAGGTAAGTAGGGACCCTTACTTGACAAGACAGGTTCTGATTCATACCCAACTGTATCACTTCAGGCGAAGGGTTGAATAGTTCCTTCAAGGATATAAGTTCCTGCCCATCCTTGTCAAATCCAAGCTTATATTATTACTTCAGATCTAAATTTCATTACTCTTTTATTCGGAAGTTTTTAATGGTGAAGTGTAAAGAGCTTTTAAGTTACTCACCTCTTATTATTTCTTAATATGCTATCAATTCATTTTTTAATGAACCCCACTTTATCCCAAAAGAATTTACATACACTAGGGAAAACACTCTAAACACTAGAAAATCTTGTTTGTGATACACTATTTCTCATCTTTATATAGGAAGTATGAAGAAAGGAGGAAAGTTAGTGTTCTATATTCAAAGAATATAGAGAGATGTATACAATTCTAAATCAGTCTGATTATTCAGAATTTCTCTAGAAGGAAAAATTTGATTTATTACAACCAGAATAGACATTAGTTCTTTGATCTATTTGAAACTTTACAATTTTATAAATTAGTGTTAATTATAACTTATTTAGAGCAAATCATTGAACATCTTGAAGACTGGTCACTAATAATGATTGAATCATTTCTTAGTAATGCCAATATTCTTATCTATGATTTTTCTAAGAAATTAATTTTTTTTCCAGGTTATTCTAAGTTGCATTCGCTTTTTGCATGCATATGATGGTTATTCGTCATGTGCAAAACCATACAGGACATCTAAATCTTATGATCCACCATGTGACTTTCAGAAGCAATCATGGTGCACAGTCCCTGGAAGTGCCTACCCCTGGTGAGTGCACTTGTAAGTAGACAAGCCAAAGAGATGCTAAATCATGGTACATAACAAAAACTATTTTTAAAATGTTAAGTATGCCTATGATCTCTCAGGGCTATGGTATTTTATTTCATGAGAAATTCATTACATAACATTAATTAATACATCTCATAGTCAATTTGTATGACAACAGCTTTGGCCCTACACAAAGTAAGACCTAGGGATACAAGTTAGTTTTCAACATCTTAAGATATAGCACACATTCTTGGTGAGTGATACAGGCTTCCAATATGTACTTTCACCTCTCACCATACTAAATGAGCTCAATAGAAATGAGGCAATGTACTTATGCTTATGGTGTTGTTAATTTAACCACCCTGAAACAATTCGGGAATAGTTTGATAGCATATTGTTATTCACAGGACAAGAAAAAAAAACAATCCCTATGCTTTCAACACTTTTCTGTATCAATGTGTCTAAGGTACCAAAGCAAGTGTCAGGCATAAATTCTCATCCATCTGTCCAGATTCTAGACTCCAATCAAATCTGCATGGATATCATCATTATTATATTTGCATTTGTTACATATGTGACCACTAAAACATCTGTCAGTGATGTGAAAAACAATTACATTTTCCAAACCTACAGGAATTCTGTCAGCTTAAACTGTTAAACTGGTCATAGGGGTACAATGACTAAAGTTGTTTTGCTCGTATTTGAACAACTTAAAATGCAAATAACAATATAGTAATAGGACAGTTACAATTTACTGCAGAGACATGACAAGGAGCACAAGACACACACATACCACACATTCAGCTATCGGCCACGGCCGTCTTTAGAAATACGAACATTCACGCAATCACACAGGCACACAAGACAGTCACATAACTGTCATCTCCGGCTGTCACACTTAGTCACACTCTGTGGTGCGGAAAGGAGGGGGGGAGGGGAGATAGGAAGGTGGGGATGGATACAGCACAGCCTTCAATAGTATGTTTATATTAGATGGGAGGAATGAGATGCAGCTTAGGGATGGAGTGGGGAGGTGGGTGAGTGGAGGAAAATAAAGCAAATGCATGTGCGCATAGCACTCAAAATAGGAGTGGTTCAGGATAGAGGGGTGGGAACTGTAGGGTATGGAAAAAATGACAACTTCCTAAGTTAAGGCCTGGATAATTTCCAGATTGGAGAATGTACTGTAGGGATAAATCCCATCTGTGCAGTTCACAAAAGCTGGTAGTGGGTGGGAGGATCCAGATGGTCTGGGTCGTGAAGCAGTCATCGAAATAAAGCATATGCTCTGCTGCATGTTGTGCCACAGGGTGGTCCACCTTGTTTTTCGCCACAGTTTAGCAGTGGCCATTCATTCTAATGGATAGCTGGTTTGTCGTCATGCCAATATAGAAATCTGCGCAGTGACTGCAGTGCAGCTGGTAAATTATTTGGCTGCTCTCAAAGGTGGCCTGACCTCAGTAGGGTAGGTTAGTCCTGTGACAGGACTGGAATAAGAAGTGCTGGGTGGGTGGACTGGGATCTTCAACAGTGATAAGATTGTTGTGGTAGTGGGCTGGATTTTGGGGTGGCATAAGGATGGACTAGGATGTTATGGAGGTTGGGAGGGTGACAGAACACCACTTTAGGAGGGGAGGGAAGAATCTTGGCAGGATGTCTCATTTCTGGCCTTGAGGACAGAAAATCAAAACCTTGGTGAAGGATGCAATTTAGTTGTTAGTCCATGGTAGTGCTGGGTGACAAGGGGAGTGCTCTTTTGTAGATGGTTACTGGCGGTAGAGGGAGGATTTGGGATGTGTGGACTCGGAACAACTAATTCCATCCTTTGCCAGGGTTTTGATTTTCTGTCCTCATGCCCAGAGATGAGCCATCCTGCCCAAGATCCTTCCTACCCCTCCTAAAGTGGTGTCTCGTTACCCTCCCAATCTCCATAAGATTCTAGTCCATCCCTAACCACACCAAACCCCGCCCACTGCCACAGGTGTCATATCCCAGTAGAAGATCCCTTTGCAAGACCTGTCCAATCCACCCACACATGACTTCTTGTTCCAGTCCTGTCACAGGCCTATCCTAACCTATCAGAGGCCAAGCCACCTGTGAGAACAGCCATGTAGATTCCCAGACATGCTGCAATCACTGCACAGCTTTCCATATTGGCATGACTAACCAACTATCCATTAGGATGAATGGCCACTGTGGACCATACTGTGCCACAACATGCAATTCAGCATATGCTTGATTTTAAATGGCTGCTTCACAACACATGCCATGTGGATCCACCCACCACAAACTTTTCTGAACTGCACAGATGGGAGTTATCCCTATAGTAAATTCTCCAATCCTGAAATTATCCAGGCCTAAACCTGCGATAACTTCCCTTTTTTCTCCGCACCCTACTGTTTGTGTGTGCACTCATTCCTTTAGTTTAGTTTTATTTTTATATTCCTACCATCTCTAAGCTGCATCTCATTCCTCCCTTATATAAGTACATGTTCTACAAGGCTGTGCTGTATCCATCCCCAATAACTTGACAAAACATTCCTATCCCCCCCCCCCCAGGGGGCCCACAGCTCTTTTGTGGGTACATGTGTGGCGCGCACAGGTTCCTGAGTCATTGCAGCCTTTCTTCTTACATTCCTGTGCTGCACTACCTCCCCAGTTCCTCTCTTCTCCATCCTAATTCCTCCCCGTCCCTCTCATCTCCCCCTCTCTAGGTGGTTTCCTTCAAAATGGCTTGGCTATTCCTATGGCTCCGATGACAGTTGTAGGAATTTTGATCTTAGTCATTTTCCTCCAGTTTAGTCCCCCTCGGGGTTTGACCTCCACAAAAATTCAGCTATCAGTGTGAGCCATTCGGGGAAGAACTCCCAACCTAGCCCCCCGTGGTGTGTATCCCAATCCTTTCCTTTCCCATTTCCTCGCCACAACCCCCTCCACCGCTAGGTCTGCAGCACATGTAGCTAGTCCGTGTTGGAGGGGGGGGGGCTGTTATGTACCCTTATGGCTGAGCTCCCTGACAACGCAGGGATCACAATGCTAGTAGCAGAGGTGCAACCTCCCCATGCAGGACAAGTAGATGATATCTGTCCTCGTGGGGTATCTGGGCTCCTGGCAATGTCAATCGTGCCAGGTGGCCTTTGCTCTGGCTAGGTGGTGCCCATGGGGAGAGCCCCCGATCGGAGTGGGTGGTACCAGGGCGGAAGTTTCGCACAATGAAATGTGTCAAATTAGATAATGGTCATGATAGAGCCATCTCGGAAGGCAGGAAGAATACGTATAATGCTACTAGCTATGATAAAAGGACCTTCCCCTCTCTGTCTACCCCCTGGGAGGAGGACCAGGCATGTTTGACTTGGTGTGAAACCCTTTCCACGTTACCTGGTCTGCACCAGGACAGATGGAGGGATGTTCACTGCTACCAAACCATTGTTCTTAGTTGAACATATATAGGATAAGTTAGGGAAAGTTGAAACAATGAGCAAGATGCTTACTGGCAGCTCTGTGTGCCTGCGACAATCTTGGCGACATTACAGTGTTGGTAACTCCCATCAGCCATTGAACATGGCGCAGGGAGTTATCTTCCACCGTAACCTCCTCCTCCAAACTGATGAGGAACTCTGGGGCCAACGTCGAATGGCGAGGTGTTCATTTTGTTCGCCATGTGCCGTGAGGCCCTAAGGATCATCGCGTGGATACCAGTGCATTTATCTTGGCCTTCAAGGGGGCTACTCTCCCAGAGAAGGTTAAGGTAATATATCGTTGTGATGTAAAGCCGTATGTTCCACTTCCCATGCGATGATTCCGATGTATGCGGTTTGAGCATATGTCTTCTCGATGCACAGTGGTCCCTGTATGTGGTGAATGTGGATGTCCACTCCATGAGAGGAACTTGTGTGTTCCACCTCCTGTATATGTTAACTGTCAAGAGCACCACTTTCCTCGCTCTCCAGATTGCCCTGTATATAAAAAGGAGATTTAATTATATCCATTATTGATTTGAGGTCGTGGTTGTATGCTTAATTATTTTGTCAAGTAGGCTCAACCACATAGATCATGTATAAAACACTATAATATGACGCATTTCAAGGGTCAAGCCCTCATCATCAGATAAAATATACAAGAATCTTTAAAACCAGAGACACATAAAATCTAAAACGTAATAAAAGAAAACGTGGTTACTTCCCTTGTAACCGTGTCTCCATAGAAAGCTCAGCATACTGTGCTTCGTCAATATTAAAAACAGTCCCCAATACTGGCGGCGCATAGCACTAGTGAAGCGCAAGGAGTCAACGCAAGTGGGGCGCACGTATGAACATGAAAACAAAGACCTCTAAATGCCAAAGATCATCCACAAGGCAGTGGGTACATTCGGGTGTACAGTAAGACAGAGGTTGAAATTTAAAATAAATGACTTTTGTTATAATAGGTCCACAAAGTTTTTAAAAAAGCTGTATGCATTACCTTGAACTTGTTCATTTAATGAAATGTCGCTTTTTGCGTTTTGTATTGTAATCTCTAGCTGTTCTTGCAGATCTAACTTTCTTCCCTTATCCTGTTTATGTAAAATCTTCAGTTCATCTTCAATATGCTTTAATGGGTGGCCAGTTTTGCGGATATGTGTAGCTACAGCGGACTTGTCAAAATTGTTAAGTCGGAAGGCGTCCACGTGTTCCTTGTACCTAACTTTAAATGATCTACCGGTCTGACCAATATAGCTGGCATTGCAACTACTACACTGTATCTTATAAACCCCTGCTTTGTCATATTTATCAGTCTTTTGGTTTAAGTTATTTCGTAATTTATGATGTAACATATTATAAGTTTTAAAAGCAGCTTCTACTTTAAAAGGTTTTAGTATGTTGGCCACTTTCTGAGACAGATTACCAAAATATGGAACCATTACCCTCTTGATATTTTCTGTGCCATTTGTATATGATTTCGCACGTTGTTTCTTTCGTATTAGGTTATTAACTATGTTTTCTTGGTAACCATTCGCCTTAGCAAGCTGTCTTATAATGTTATAATGCAGGGGGCGCCCCACTAGTGTTGTTGACTCCGTGCGCTTCACTAGTGCTATGCGCCGCCAGTATTGGGGACTGTTTTTAATATTGATGAAACACAGTATGCTGAGCTTTCTATGGAGACACGGTTACGAGGGAAGTAACCACGTTTTCTTTTATTACGTTTTAGATTTTATTTGTCTCAAGTTTTAAAGATTCTTGTATATTTTATCTGATGATGAGGGCTTGACCCTTGAAACGCGTAATATTATAGTGTTTTATACACGATCTATGTGGTTGAGCCTACTTGACAAAATAATTAAAAAGGAGATGTTTATTCAAGAGTAAAAGTCCCTTGACCGCCTTATGTACCAGGAGGCCTGCTGAAAATGAGCGTCTGCACCCTGTGCAACTATTTACTAGTTATGCCTTGGTTACATCCTTTACTCCTCATCCCATTCCTACCCTATTATCCCCCTCCCCCTCCTGCACCTACCTTGCCCCCTCTCTGTGTCCCTCTTCTCCCTCCTGGCTAGAGAAGTTCTCCCCTTCTCTGGCACTTGCCGGTGAAGGTGCCCCCTCCCAGGGTTCCTCTTCTTGGCACCCACCAGATAGGTCTTCTGCCTCAAGCTGGCAGCCAGACATCCAGTTAGATAATACCACAGTCGCCTGATCATCGTCGGTGCCAGACCTTTCTGACACCAGTTCTCTCTAGGACCTGTCCTTCCCGTCCTGCAAGAGAGAGAGAGAGAGAGAGAGAGAGAGAGAGAGAGAGAGAGAGAGAGAGAGAGAGAGAGAGAGAGAGAGAGAGATGATGATGAGGAAAGAAGCAAGTCACAGGACAAGGCCCCTCCTATTGTACTGGAGGCACCACCTTTGTCCTCACACCAAATAATCCCACTCAACTTGTCTGATCCGCTGTTCATGGATGTCGTTTGTCCCTCGTCGGTGACAGGCGTTGACCCAGCTTTGTGACATGCATCAGTCCATTCGCCTTCCATATGGATCCTCAGTCTGTTCTCATCCAATGGAACTGTAACTGCTACTACCATTGCCTCCTGGAGTTGAAACATCTTACTGCCTCTTACTCAGCAACTTGTTGTTTTGCAGGAATCGCATTTCACTGATGGCCATTCACCAACACACTGTGGGTACCGTGCTTTGCTGGAACCATGTTTGGTCCCTACAAGCATTTAGTGGAGTCTTCACCCTAGTTTGTATGGACATTGTTAGTTCATGGATCCCTCTCCATACCACACTGGAAGTGGTTGGTGTTAGGGTCCATTTTCATACTCCATTAACAGTTGGTAATCTGTATCTGCCTCCTGACAGGCCACCTACATCTGCTGCCCTCACAGAACTCTCAGCGATTCCCTCCTCCCTTCCTCATTCTTGGGACTTCAATGCCCATCATCTTTCAAGGTGGCAGTGCTTATACCAAGAGTCGGGGCCTCCTCATCGATAAATTCATTGCTGATCATGACCTGTGCCTCAATGATGGCTACCCAACCCATTTTAGTGCCGCTCACGGCACCTTTTCTTCCATAGACCTTTCACTCACTTCTCCTCCCCCCAGGGGGCCCACAGTTCTTTTGTGGGTACGTGTGTGGTGCGCACGGGGCCCCGAGCCGGAGCAGCCTTTCTCTGTTCTTCTGCCCCAGGCTGCTTCACTGTCCCTCCCGGTTTATGTCTTCGCCCGGAGACGGGCATATTTCGTGAGCTACGGTGGTTCTTGTTGTCGTTTCTCTTATTCCTTCGTTCCTTCCTTTCTTACTCTTTGTTTTCTGTCTTTCTCTCCTTGTACTCTCCTAGCCTTCTTCTCCTCATTAGTCTCCGCTTCGGCGTTTGAGACACTTCTTCCTTCTTTCTCTTCATTTCCTATCCTCTTCTTCTTTCCTCCCTGTGCATGTCTGAAGGCCGACCCACGCATTATCGTGCGTAGCAGGTGACGGGGTAACGCGTAATTCCCCGCCCCGGGTAGACAAGTAGGGCACGTACGTACCCCCTGGTAAAGGCCAGGCCCAGGGAGGGGTGATTACCCGAGCTGGTACCTTCCGAACGTGCCGATTGGTCCCCCTCCGTCAGTTCTCGGGAGGTGTGACCTGAGGTGTGAACAATCACCTAAGGCGGGTAAGCCCTCGGAGAAGGCCCCCACTAGGAAGGAGCGCGCCATCGGAGACGCCGGTAATCACGGGGGACACTTCCGCGATGACTTCCTTATCTTCTTTCGTGACGTTGACCCACAAACGTAAGTTAGACTCGCCTCAGCCTAAAAAGACTCTGCCTAATGTACCTAAATTTCTGGTTGTCTCTCGCACCGACGGAAAGGATTTCAATTCTGTCAATCCTTTCGTTATACAGAAAGGTGTAGATGCAATTGCTGGCCCTGTTAAAACCTGTTCACGTCAGCGCAATGGCACATTGCTGCTGGAAGTGGAAAGTGCCTTCCAAGCCCAAAAACTGATACGTACTATGTTGTTGCACACGTTTCCAGTTAAGGTAGAAGCGCACCGCACACTCAACTCGTCACGGGGGAGTAGTTTTTACGAGATCCCTTGACGGGTTGTCTGATGAAGACGTCCAATCGTATATGTCCGATCAGGGTGTGACAGCCGTCCACAGGGTGATGAAAAAGGTCGATAACCAGTTGACACCGACTCGTACTGTGTTTTTGACGTTCGACAGAGTTGACCTCCCGTCGAGGGTCAAAGCAGGGTATGAAGTCATCTCCGTCCGACCTTATGTACCTAACCCAACGCGCTGTTTTCAGTGCCACAGGTACAACCATACCCGTGAACATTGCCCAAATGCAGCAAAGTGTGTCACTTGTGGTAGGGACGCCCATGAGGGGTATTGCCCACCTCCGTCCCCTCACTGCCTAAACTGCAACGGTGACCATGCGGCATCCTCTCGCGACTGCCCTGTATACAAGGATGAGATGGTAATACAGCAAATTCGGGTTACGGAGAAGGTATCGACATCTGCCACTCGTAAGTTGTTGGCGAGTCGAAAGCCCACTGTCCTCCCAGCGGGTACATACAGTAAGGTACTCACCTCAACTCGACCTACCAAGGATTCCAGTACCCAGACATGTGACTTGACTTTCGCTGACACCTTTGTGCGATCCGCCAGCCCGAAGATTGCCCGTTCCACGTCCCCGCTTCCTCCTGCTGCTTCTAGGGTACAGTCTTCGTCAAACTCTAGTAAACCGCGAGCACCTAAACAAGATGCCCGGACCTTGAAAAAGGAACCCGTCCGTGAGGATTTTCTGCGTTCTCAGGCTTCCCAACAGTCAACTGCCTCTTCCCGTCGTCACTCTTCCAGAAGACCTGACAAGAAAAAGAGTTCCTCTCCTTCCCCGCCGAGGCGTGACCCATCTGTCGCGCCGTCCAACAGTTGCCGGCCTCGGCCGTCTTCTGTTTCACCGGGACGCTCCGTTTGCCGGCCGCCCGGCCCTTTACCGGCGGTGGAAACTGCCCCTCCTGATCAACTCAGGGAGGTGGCAGGCGCGTCGGTCGAACAAATGGAACAAGACCCTTTACCCCCAGACAGCAATAGCAGTGCTCCCTCGAAATCCGGTCCTCAGCGGCCGTCGAGGTGACCCCGCTCGCTACTTGGTTTTTATCCTTATTTCTTCTCTCATTTTTATCATGGCGCTCCTTCAATGGAACATTCGCGGTATTCGTTCTAATCGGGAGGAGTTAAAACTACTCCTTCGATTGCACTGCCCGCTTCTAGTCTGCCTCCAGGAAACTAAGTTGCGTCCACGTGATCGTGCAGACTTTCCACACTACACCTCTGTGCGGTTCGACCTGCCACCCGTGGAAGGTGTCCCAGCCCATGGTGGGGTTCTGATGCTCCTTCGAGACGACGTCTATTTCCATCCCATTTCCTTGCACACTCACCTACAGGCAGTTGCCGTCCGTATCACCTTATCCACATTTACCTTCTCCCTCTGTAATATATATTCGCCATCGTCATCTGCCCTTACTAGGGCAGATGTGCTAAACCTTGTTGACCAGCTCCCTTCACCTTTCATGTTGGTAGGCGATTTAAATGCCCACCACCCCCTATGGGGCTCTCCGGCACCTTGTCCGAGAGGCTCCCTTTTGGTGGACATTCTCCACCACCTCGATCTTGTCTGCCTCAACACCGGTGCACCGACCTTCCTTTCTGACACAACACACACTTATTCCCATATAGACATCGCAATATGCACTCCTCAGCTTGCCGGTCGGTTTGAGTGGTATGCACTTTCTGACACGTACTCGAGTGACCATTTCCCTTGGATCATCCACTTCCTACATCATTCCCCATCTCCACGTCCCACCAGTTGGAACATTTCTAAAGCCGACTGGGGGCTTTATTCTTCCATGGCTGTTTTTCACAATCAGAATTTTCCCAACTCTGACAGTCAGGTCGAATACCTCACAGAGGTTATTCTCACTGCTGCTGAACATTTCATACCTCGTACATCCTCTTCTCCACGTCGTGTCCAGGTCCCTTGGTGGACTGCAGCCTGCCGCGACGCGCTTAGAGCCCGGCGCCGTGCTTTACGCACCTTCCGCCGCCACCCAACTTTGGAGAATTGCATCAATTACAAACGTATGAGAGCGCAGTGCCGTCGTATCATAAACGACAGCAAGAAAGCTTGCTGGACTGCTTTTACTAGTTCTTTTAACCGTTTTACTCCCTCCACGGTTGTCTGGGGTGGCCTACGCCGTTTGTCCGGCATCAAGGTCCGCTCCCCGATTCCTGGCCTGACCGTGGAGAACGCAGTCCTCGTGGACCCAGCTGATGTTTCAAATGCATTGGGTCATTTCTTTGCGGAGGTTTCGAGCTCTGCCCATTACCACCCTGCCTTTCTCCCTCGCAAACAGGTAGAGGCGGCACGGCCGCCTTCTTTCCGCTCTTTCAATCGTGAAAATTATAACGTCGCCTTCACCATGCAGGAGCTAGATCGTGCTCTCGCCCTGTCCCGGTCTTCTGCTCCCGGGCCCGATTCCATTCATATTGAGATGCCGAAGAACCTCTCTCCTGCGGGCAAGTGCTTTCTTCTTAGTACCTACAATCGCATATGGACTGAATGTCATGTTCCCACAAGTTGGCGTGAAGCCATTGTTGTCCCCATCCCCAAACCAGGGAAGGACAAACACCTTCCTTCCAGTTATCGCCCCATTTCTCTGACGAGCTGCATCTGTAAGGTGATGGAACGCATGGTTAACGCTCGGTTGGTCTGGCTCCTCGAATCTCGCCGCCTCCTGACTAATATCCAATGCGGTTTTCGTCGACACCGCTCTGCTGTTGACCACCTCGTTACGTTGTCGACCTTCATTATGAAAAACTTTCTAAAGAAGCGTCAAACAGTAGCAGTGTTCTTCGACTTGGAGAAGGCATACGATACCTGTTGGAGAGCGGGCATTCTCCGCACATTGCACACATGGGGCCTTCGGGGCCGCCTTCCTCTTTTCATTCAAGCGTTTTTGGCGGATCGCAAGTTCCGGGTACGGGTGGGCTCTGTTTTGTCAGATACCTTTTGCCAGGAGAATGGGGTACCACAGGGCTCCGTCTTGAGTGTGGCGCTCTTTGCCATTGCAATCAATCCGATCGTAGATTGCCTTTCAGCCGACGTCTCTGGATCTCTTTTTGTTGACGATTTCGCAATTTATTGTAGCGCCCAGCGGACGTGTCTCTTGGAGCGTTCTCTCCAACGCTGTCTTGACCGTCTATATTCCTGGAGCATCGCAAACGGCTTCCGATTCTCCACTGAGAAAACTGTGTGTATCAATTTCTGGAGATACAAGGAATTTCTTCCACCTTCTCTACGTCTCGGCCCTGTTGCTCTCCCTTTCGTGGAGACTACAAAATTCTTAGGACTCATGTTGAATCGGAAACTTTGCTGGTCCACACATGTGTCCTACCTGGCTGCCCATTGTGCCCGAACCCTTAACGTTCTTCGTGTCCTCAGTGGCACGTCATGGGGAGCGGATCGTACCGTCCTGCTTCACCTTTACCAGGCCATTGTTCAGTCGAAGCTCGACTATGGAAGCCTTGTATACTCTTCAGCACGGCCGTCGATTCTCCGCCGTCTCAACTCTATCCACCATCGTGGATTACGTCTGGCGACCGGTGCATTTTATACCAGCCCTGTTGAAAGTCTGTATGCCGAGGCTGCTGTGTTACCCTTGACCAATTGACGTGACATACTCTTGTGTCGGTACGCATGCCGCCTACGGTCGATGCCCAACCATCCATCTTACAGATTATTTTTTGACGACTCACTCGATCGCCAATATCAGTTGTCTGCGATTGCCTTGCTTCCACCGGGAGTTCGGTTTCGCCGCCTGCTACAGCGGCTCGATTTTACCCTTCCTTCCACCCTTCGGTTGAGCGAAAGCCCATTGCCACCGTGGCATCAGGCCCAGGTTCACACATACCTCGAACTTAGTTCGCTCCCCAAGGAGAGCACTCCGGATTTGGTATTCCGCTCGAGGCTTGTCGAACTCCGTTCGCGGTTCTATAATGCCGTATTTATTTACACTGATGGTTCCAAGAGCACTGCCGGTGTCGGATCTGCCTTCGTCGTCGGGGACAACCGTTTCCAATACAAGCTCCCTGACCGGTGCTCGAACTTCACGGCTGAGCTTTTCGCCCTCCACCAGGCCGTTTTGTATACCTGCCACCACCGCCACCCTTTCTATGCCATATGTTCTGACTCCCTTAGTGCCCTGCAGAGTCTTAAGGACCCTTTCTCGAGCCATCCTCTCGTGTATCGGATCCAACGCTCCCTCCAGTTGCTGGCGGATGACAGCTGTCACGTTTCTTTCCTGTGGGTCCCTGGCCATGTGGGTGTGCCCGGGAATGAGGCCGCTGACAACACAGCAGCCAAGGCAGCAGCTCTTTTGCCTCGCATGGCTACCTTTTGCGTCCCATCGGACGATGTTCAACGGGCTCTTCGCCGGAGTATCGTGTCGCAATGGCACAGTGTGTGGCTTTCACTGTACAACAATAAATTGCGAACTGTCAAACCGATCCCGACCGCTTGGAGGACATCCTCACGCCCCTCTCGGCGGGAGGAGGTCATCCTGGCTCGGTTGCGGATTGGTCATTGCCGTTTCAGCCACCGTCACTTGCTATCCGCCGAACCTGCACCGCTATGCTCCTGCGGTGAACTGCTGACAGTGCGACATGTTTTACTGACTTGTGTTAATTTTAATCATCTCCGTGTAGCCCTTCACTTTCCGTCTACTCTGGAGGAAATTTTAGCTGATGACACACGAGCAGCTGCTAGAGTTTTGCGTTTTATCAACTTGGCCAACTTATCCAAGGATATTTAACCCTTTTAATTGTCTTTTATCTTTCGTTTTTAGCTTCTTGTTGATGTTCTGACAGTCTCCATTTTTTTGAGATCATAGCGAATCTATGTTCTTGGCTGGGCGCTAATGACCATAGAAGTTGTGCGCCCTAAACCACAAAAAAAAAAAAAAAAAAAAAAACCCCTCAATCCTCCTCCCCCCTTTCCCTTTTATTTGTGACAGTGACCACTTTCCATTGATTCTTTCACTCCCCTCACACTGGATGAGGGACAGGATACCTTGTTTGGTTTTCCGCCATGCTGATTGGCCTTTGTATACATCACAGGTGCTTTTCAGATCACCCCGTCTGACTGTATAGATGATGTCATCAGTGCTATGTCTAATGCGATTACTCGAGCTGCTAGCATTGCTGTTCCCCGGTTGACAGACCCTCCTCGCCGCCACACAGTTTCGTGGTGGAAAGGAACCATTGCTTCGGCAATTTGTAAGTGCCGTCAAGCCTTGAAACATCTTAACCGCCACCTGACCCATGCTGTCCTTGTCAACTGTAAACGCCTTCATGCCAAGGCTAATTATATAATCAAACAGAGCAAGTGTGTGTGCTGGGAACGTCTTCTCTCCTCCTTGGGATCTTTCTGTACCCTCATCATGGGTGTGGGCTATGCTGTGCTCCGCTCTGCTCTGCTCCATCCAAGGTAGCCAGCGGCTGTCTTCAATCCCTGGCCTTGTCTTACCAGATGGGGTCTGTACTGATCCATCAGTTCTTGCAGATGACCTTGCGGCTCACTTTGCAAAGGCATCGGTGACAGCTTCCTACCCAGTGGCTTTTCTTCCCAAGAAACAGGCTGAAGCCTCAAATTTGTTTCACCACTCACCAGGAGGAACCTTATAACAAACCCTTCACGGAATGATTCTGCACCTGGGCCTGATCCTATCCATGATAAACTTCTGCAACATCTCAGCCCCCCACAATGGCAATATCTTCTCCAGGTATGTAACCGCATTTGGCTCAAAGGTGTTTTCCCCTCACAATGGAGAGACAGTATAGTGGTTCTTGTTATTAAGCCTGGTAAGGATCCGTCATCCCTGGATAGTTACTGGCTGATTAGCCTGACAAATGTGCCATGTAAACTGCTTGAATGGATGGTTGCCTGCAGACTATGCTGGGTACTCGAGTCACGTGGACTTCTGTCTCATCAGTGTGGGTTCCGGGAGGGCAGGTCTACTATCGACCATCTACTTAGACTGGAAAAAACAATCAGAGGCTTTCTCAAAACATGAACATCTTCTTGCTGTTTTGTATGATTTACAAAAGGCATACGACACCCCTTGGCGTTGTCATATTTTATGTATCGTCCATGTCTGGGGCCTACGAGGCTCCCTACAGAATTTTATCAGTGAGTTTTTATCCTGCTGCCTGTTCTGTGTGAGGGTTGGCTCTTCCTTCAGCTCCCCACAGATCCAGGAGAACAGCATTCTACAGGGTTCTGTGTTAAGTGTTACTCTTCTTAATCACCAATAATGGGTTAGTGAGCTCTGTTGAGTCACTTGTCACCCATTCATTGTATGTGGATGACTTTTGCATATGGTACAACTCCGACTCAGTAGAATCGGTTGAATACCAGCTCCAGCTTGGTGGTCTTCCACAGGGGCTCTTGCATGGTTTTCAATTTTCCCCTTCTAAAATGTGAGTAATGCATTTCTGCCATCATACTACAGTCCACCCTGACCCAGAACTCTTCTTGGGTACTCAACACCTAGAAATTGTGGCATGGCACCATTTTCTGTGCCTCCTTTTTGATAAAAAAAAAAACTGGCTTGGCTTTCACATATTCGGCAGCTGAAGATGAGCTGCATGTGGAAACTGTATGCACTCCGTTTCCTAGCTCACTCATTACGGGGTGCAGATCATACAATACTAATTCATATCTACCAGTCTCTGATTCAGTCCTGGTTGATTATAGGTGCCAGGTTTATGGCTCGGCAGCTTCTCCTGCCCTGAAATTATTGGACCCGGTTCACCATTGTAGCATCCTCTTGGCTACGGATGCCTTCTGGACCAGCCCTGTTGAGTGTCCTTGCTGAAGTGGGAATCTCCCCTCTTAAGACTAGGCGCCATCAGCTCTTTGACGGTGATGGTTTAGAACTCCTTATACTCACCCTCAGGTGGGTTTACCTGTTGGATTGTGGCTCGCTTCCATTTGTTGGGATTTCAACCTCCCTTCCCTTGACTGTGTGCACTGTGTTATACTGTGCACCCCGCCCCCCCCGCCCCCCATCCTTTGCTTGGTGCTGTGTCTGCAAATCCAACTGGATCTCTACCAATCCTCGAAAGCTTAAGTCTCCCCCATAATCTTCTCTGGTGTTTGTTGCACACAGTACGTATAGAATTTCAGAGTGCCAAGATTTTCTACACTGATGGATCTAAATTTGCTGGTCATACGGGATATGCATTTACGTCTCCCATTGGGGTGGAATGCCATTCTCTGTCAGAATTGTGCAGTGTTTTTACAGCAGAACTAACAGCTATTAGGACACTTCATTTTATCTAACAGGTAGCCCTGGACTGTTTTTTAATCTGTTCTGACTCAATGAGCAGCCTGCAGGCCATAGATTGATGCTATTCCTCACATCCTTTGGTCATTGGTATCCATGATGTCCTTGCTGATCTTTGTCACACCACTTGCTCCATTGTTTTTCTCTGGCCCCCAGTCATGTGGGTATCCTAGGAAATGAACAGGCTGTCCAGTTGGCTAGAGTAGCCGTAACTCCCTGCCCCCCTTCCCCTGGGTTATCCCAGGTGCAGATTTGAGTGTGCAGAGGAGATTGCTATTCATACAGGATTGGAACACCGACTGGCAGGCTACTGCTGTAGTGGTAGAGTCGACCACTGAAGCTAAGAGTTCTTCTTTATGCCCTTCTCCTTTTCTGTCTCCGCATCGGACACTCCAGGCTGACCCATGGTTTTCTTTTGCGTAATGAACCTTCTCCACTTTGTGGTTGTGGGGCTCTACAATCTGTGGCTCATATCTTAGTGGAATGTCCACGCCTCTTGGCGCATCGTGCCAAATACAGAATTCCGCAGTCATTCAGTGAATGACTCACTGTCCTTGGATTTATCTGTGAAAGCAGTTTTTCCTTTTGGCTGTAAGCTTTGACACTTGGACAGGATGGGTGGGTTTGTGACCCTCCCTGTGAGCAGCAAGGTTGGGAGCCCTCCCCTCCCTTCCATTTCTCCTTTTAACTTGGTTATAATTCACATTGTTTCCATTTTTAAATTTTTGGGCTTCTAATCTAGGAACACACACTTTTCTTCTGTATCTGTTTGTCATCAATAAACAGGGATTCTAGATCTGTTGCAACATTCCTTGCAGAGTCCTGCTTTTTTTATTGGTTTTAATCCTGTTCTACTTGACTTTAAACCCCCTTTTAGTTTCTCTTTTCTATCAGTAAGGTCTTAGCTGACCACACCCTTGCTTGCATTTCATACAGAGGTCATGGGACTGATGACCTAGATGTTTGGTCCCAACCAACCAACCAACCAACCGTTCCTATCCCTCCTCCCCTCTTTCCATTCTGCAGAGTGTCATTTGAAGTGCGGCAGCCGGAGATGGTGGTTATGTGCCTGTATGACTGCACGAATGTTCGTATTTCTGGAAGGTGGCCAAGGCTGATAGCTGAAAGTGTTGTGTGTGTCTTTTAGTGGCTGTTGTGGCTCTTAATCATGTCTTTGCAGTGAGTTGTAAACTGTCCTATTACTACACTGTTAATTCCAACCTTGACTTTCCATTATTAAAATGCATATAAACATTTTAATGCTATATTTATCATACTTGCATTACCAAACAGTTAAACATGGAATAAGTAATCTACATGTTATAATGCTGTAGAGTTAATGTTCTTCACTGGAGATAATTCAAATATTTGTTTTAAGGTGGTTACTGTATAGTACAATAACTGTTTGAAATCTTCTAGGCATGCAGTTCGCCGATTTGTCCAGGAGAACCATGGACTGATGAGAAGGATGTATGGTGAAGAAAGACATATTTCAGTTCTCAGAGCTGAAATAGTATCCAATGATGTGAATGACATGCATGACAATGAATGGAAACTTGGAGAATCACGAAGAACGTCATTCAGAAATAAGACTCCTGTGACAAGTGCTACTACAAAGGAACAGAAGCAAGAAACTCCCACTTCATCTACCTCTACTGAATCTCCTCAAGGAACAACTACAGGCACTAAGAGCACTACACAGAACTCGACACAGAATCTTAAGCCATCTCCTCTAACAACAACAAATTTTTCCTTGAAGTATAATACTACCTTGCACACAACTTTAACACCTGCCAGTACATTGCTGACAACTACTTCTTTGGATAACAGTACAAGTTTCATTGAGGACTCTACAGAAGAAAGCTTAACAGGGTCAAGCCTTGTGCCAGATCTGGTTACTGATCAGATTGAAATTACAACTGACACAGTTATTGTAACAAATACTCACATAACAACTACTGAAGGGACAACCAGTACAACAGCACAACTACTGAAGGAGGAAGCTACAGAAACCATGCTTTTCCAAGACGTACAACCAAAGCATAAGGAACAGCCATTACAAACACACAAATTTCGAGGAGTGTAAGTTATTTTTATCTGAAAACCAGAATAATAGTCTATTTTATAATTGTTTCAATTTTATTATTGTAATAAAATTATAAATTTTACTTTGCAGTATTTAAAATAGGGAATACTTCATTCAATTTAATTCTGAATTTATTTTAGGAAAGAAAACTTCTAGTGTTGGTAATACCGACTTTGAGTTTTCATTGCAAACTTTATTAATTTAAAACAGAAAAAAGTGCTTAACTCCTTAGTTAGAATTTCCATACACTTCTTTTTATAAATGATACAGGCCTCATATACTTCATGTTCCTTTACTCCACATATCCAACACAGAATCTGTATGTTAGTTTTTTGTGAGTCCCCCTTACAATCTTTTCATCCTTATTGGCATTAAGTATTTTCATATTTAATCACTATCTCCAATGTTACCCAAGTGTAACATTTTTTTTTACACTTCACTTTCTTCCTACTGTGATGTTAGGCCCTATATTGTCTTCCTGTACCTCCAGGTGGACAAGGGGTCTGATATTTTTATTTGTTCATTTTTAATGAAACTAGACAGTCCCATTCAGTAAATCAAGTGTATTACCATAACTTTTCTAATGTACTTTCACAGAAATGTTTACGTGAAGTCAGCAGGGGTTAACCATCTTTGAGGTTTTTGCCTGGCTATTGTATGTGGAATGAGAGTTTAATTTAAAAATTCAATGTTACAAAAACTGTCTTGCATATAATGAAATGCACTGTAGTTAAATAACCAACAGAGCTGCTTTTATAATATTTTTAGTAATGGTGCTACCAGTTTAAAGCATCTCATTTTCAAGTAGTACACAATGTGATGGTAAATATTATTTGCTGTTATACACATTTTGTGTACAAAATCCTTGTCCATACTGGTAGGAGTCCTTTGTAAGGACAGCTGATTTCTTCAAATTACAGCCTGTGCTCTTTATCTCAAGATATCATATTTGGAATGTTTACATCCTAAAATTCCTTCCTTCCTTCACAGAATACCAATAGAGTATTTTAAAGCAATGAAACAAAGATGTACTGTTAAATTTTTGCAACCGCCTTTAGATCTCAAACATATATGGAAAACCCACATGCCATAATTAATGAAGTACCTTACACCCAGTCTTCCAGATGTCAGTAATTCAGGTCAGTACCAAAATGTTGTATATCAATAAAGCACACATCAATCAAAACTCCCATATAATTCATGCTACGTGCTGTCCTCCACCAGGAGAGTGTCGATAAAAGATAACACCTAACCTATGGAGCAGAGTAAAAACATAACTGAGAGCAAATCATGTCTAGCTCTTGTGGATGAGAGAGAGAGAGAGAGAGAGAGAGAGAGAGAGAGAGAGAGAGAAGAAAAGTGGGCAAGTTGGTAGTGTTAGGCATACTGAGGGTGCTGGGTTCAAGCTCTGCCAATAGCAATTTTTTAATGTAGTACATGCACAACTATTATATAGGGCAACTTGTTCCCATAGAAGCCCAGTGTCATTCATTTAAGAGCGAAGGTTTCACAATTGTAGTTGTGTACAAAGCAGTATGTGAAGTAAATTACTTCTGTGTACCAAGAACATTTGATAATACCCCTTATTTGAGCATCCAACCTGTAGGTTGTAGAATATAAATAGAACTGTCCATGTTTCAAAGATTCTGGATTCAGCCAGTGTCCAGCCATGGCGATGAGAATTAGAGAAACATGGAGAGAACAGTTGTGTGTGAGCAACAGTAGCTTAAGAAGATTATTCCATTGTTAAAAACTAATTTCTTTGTAAGAATTGCAAGCATCATAAGAGATTTTGTGAACCATATACTTGTACATTCGGAAGGGGAAAAAATGAAGATCAAGCAATTGACATAGTTGTGTTTGGTAGAATTTTGTGTATTGTAATTGTTTTCTGGTAGGTTACTTTGTACGTGCAGGCCATGTATCTACATCTACATACATACTCCGCAATTCACCGTAAGGTGCGTGGCGGAGGGTACACTGTACCACTACTAGGCATTTCCTTTCCTATTCCACTCCCAAATTGAACGAGGAAAAAAAAGAATGCCTATATGCCTCCGTACGAGCCCTAATTTCTCTTATCTTGTCTTTGTGATCTTTACGCGAAATGTAAGTAGGCGGCAACAAGATCGTACTACACTCAGCTTCAAATTCCAGCCCTCTAAATTTACTTAACAGAAATTCACGAAAAGAACGTCGTCTTTCTTCCAGTGATCCCCAATTGAGTTGCCGGAGCATTTCCGTGACACTCGCACATTGGTCGAACCTACCGGTAACAAATCTAGCTGCTCGCCTCTGAACCGCCTCTATGTCTTCCTTTAAACTTATCTGCTGCGGGTCCCAAACACTTGAGCAATACTCAAGACGTGGTCGTACAAGCGTTTTATACGCGGTCTCCTTTACAGGTGAAGTACATCTTCCCAAAATTCTCCCAATAAACCGAAGTCGGCTGTCTGCCTTACAACTGTCCTTACATGCTCGTTCCATCTCATATTGCTCTGCAATGTTACGCCTAGATATTTAAACGACGCGACAGCATCAAGAAGCTCACTACTAATGCTGTATTCGAACATTATAGGATTGTTTTTTCTACTCGTGCGCATCACCTTACATTTTTCTACATTGAGAGCTAGCTGCCATTCTTCGCACCAACTAGAAATTTTGTCTAAGTCAACCTGTATGCTATTACAGTCAGTTATAGACGACACCCTCCCATACACCACAGCATCATCAGCAAACAGCCGCAAATTACAACTTACTCTGTCCATCAGGTCATTTATATAGATAGAAAATAATAGCGGTCCTATCACACTCCCCTGGGGCACGCCTGACGATACACTCGTCTCTGATGAACACTCGCCGTCGAGAACAACATACTGTGTTCTATTACTTAGGAAGTCTTCCAGCCAGTCACAAATCTGTGAACCTATTCCATAAGCTCGTAACTTCGTTAGCAGTCTGCAGTGTGGCACCGCGTTGAACGCCTTTTTGAAGTCGAGAAAAACACAATCCGCCTGTTGCCCTTTGTCCATGGCTCGCAAGATGTCATGTGAGAAAAGGGCAAGCTGAGTTTCACATGAACGATGTTTCCTAAACCCGTGCTGATTCATGGAAAGAATCTTTTCCGTTTCAAGGAAATTTACTATATTCGAACTGAGAATATGCTCCAAAATTCAATATGAAACTGATGTCAACGATATCGCCTGTAATTGTATGGGTCAGTTCTTTCCTTTCTTATACACGGGAGTCACCTGCGCTTTTTTCCAAACACTAGGAACTTTGCTCTGAATTAAAGATTCGCTATAAATGCAAGCTAAGTAGGGGGCCAACACACTGGCGTCTTTATTGGGATCCGTAAAAGTTCAGTATCGGCCCAGCATCTTGTAGGAATGTCCTGAACAGTTCTTTGGCCACTTTGCCAGATGAGTGAGAGGGACAATAAAATTAGTTGTTGTGAGCATGGACAGAGGTATATGAGCACTCAAAGAATGAGGCTCTTGAAGGATGGCAAACAGCTCTGGAGAAAGTTTGCCTGTCAGTGAAAGCAATGGAATAATTGTGCACATATGGTTGATGCATGAATGGCCGTACAAACTCTACAATATATACTGTATACCTTTAGTTGCAAGAGTGCACAGTCATGTCCTTGATGAATCCACTTTAGTCAGAGTTGTAAATATTTGGATCTACATAGGCTGTTGAAAGTCCTCTACAGTTTTTGGATATTGTTTCTGTTCTGGTAAGTTTTCACTGTAATGTCGTTTGACTATATGACTTAAAATATTGCTTTTACACTTAGTGCAAGATCCAACTCTCACTTGCATGATAGCTTGGAAAATTTTGTCCAAAATTTAATTTCTATATTGTGAACATATCTGCACTCCTGGTGATCCTGTTTGAAGGGCCCCGTCAATTGCATTGTAATACATTTGTACTTCTTTCATAGACATTAATTCTCCACATTCCCACTGCTATTTCTATTCATAATACACACACCGTACAGGACATCTAGTGTGGATTGTTTTTCATTGAATTCATTGTGCGATGTGCATTTCTTCTCCTTCTTCTTCTTATTTTTTTTTAATATAAAACTCTGCTGCTTTTTGAGTTTCTCATTTCTCGTGTAAAACAAAATGCTTTTTTCCTTTCATGGTATTTCTGAATTTCCGTCACTGTAGCATACTTAAGATACTGACTGGTCCATGCACTTGGTTGCAAATGAACAATTCTACTCAACTAATGTGTGCTCATCATAATGTTTCCTGTGGTACCGAGCGAGATGGCGCAGTGGTAATCCACTGGACTCGCATTCGGGAGGAATCCACCTCTGGCCATGCACATTTAGGTTTTCTGTGATTTCCGTAAATCACTCCAGGGAAATGCTGGGATGGTTCCTTTAAAAGGGCAGGGCCGATTTCCTTCCTCATCCTTACCCAAAACTCCAAAACGTTAGCTCCATCTCTAATGACAAAGCTGTTGATGGGACATTATACCCTAAGCATCCTTCCTTTGTGTTTCCTATGGTGATGTTAGTCTTCCATGGATCAGTTACCTCCAGTAGCAATGCTGCACAGTTTCTTTCACCTTCAATTATTTGTTTCTGTAGACACACAACCATCACTACACAATTAGATAAGCATATCAGTAAAGTTCCACAAGATTAAAATCAGAATTTTGAGTATGTTTCAGGAGTTCAATTTGCGAACCAGTTTTCAGCTTGTAAGGCCCCTCTTCAGACTTCACTGTTTACCTCAAATAAGTTACAATGTTTTGATACAGACTTGAAAGATATTCTACTTGTTACACTTGTATTCAAACACATAACATTATCATCATTGACTCTACTGTGGTAGTACATTAATTTGTTCCAATAAAACAAACATTAATAAAAAAAAGACTATTTTAAGCATTCTCTTTAATTGTTCTGGTACATCTTCTACATATCTTTGGTTCGCCTTCCCCACAGTACTGAATTAATGGTATTTAGATTTGATTAATCTTGAAAATTAAGATTAATGGATTCTATTTAGTACTCACATGCATGGCCTCAGTTTTCATTATTTATGGTCAATTACCAATTTTATCCCATTATACAGAAGAGGAACCAAGAATAAACTTAATTTTAATCTCAAAAATCTATGTATAAAACAGTAAAGTCTGAATAAGGTCTTATAAGCCAAAAACTGGTTCATGAATTAAAATAAACTTGTGTAACATACTCAAAATTGTGCAAGCTACCAATAACACAGCACTACAAAATTCGCACTGCCCTTTCAATTTTAAATGTCAGGAACATACTGTCTCGTAAACATTTGGTGTATGTAAATGTAGATAAATATTTATTAAGAAAAAAAACCACCTTCTAATCGCCAGAGCTTGAACCCATGAACCTCGAAACCACAAACCTACACTCTTATCAACTTCCCCATGGGAACTCGGATATGCTTTTCCTATACTCCTTATTACAGGTTATTTATCTCTTCCTGTTTATACATGTTCTCCTGGATGGCAGCACATAGCATGAATTGCATCAAAGTTATGGTTGATACTCTGTCGATACACAGCATTTGGTACCGATCTGACTGTATGACATTCTAAGGTTTGTATGTTAATAATACCAAATTTAGTGTACATAGAAATACTTCTGCAGGTGATTTGAAAGTAAAGAAAGCAAACATTTTACAATCATTGTATCACATTTCTCTTCTAGAAAATCATCAAGAACCAAAACTGATTTCATGTTAATCAGTTGTGGATCATAAATCATAAGAAAGACTTCCATAAAATATTCGGGTTTTATCTGAGATGATGTAGCTGGTAAACAGAGAATATTTTATGGAAGACTGCCATCATGAAACACTTGGAGGACATACACAAAATACTTCTCACTTTAAAAAAACATCATTAGTGAAAGGAGTTTGTCACATGAATACCCATGAACTCAACTTAACTGAGCATATGATATGTGTACATATATGTGCATCAGAATCACAATATATTGCACATAAATTGCACCAATGTCCTAAATAATGTTTTTTTACTACCCCCTTGTATAATTACATTGGATTTAAATAATCAGTAATATAGTATCATGTCTCTTTCACTGACTTGCCAGCCAGTCATACTTATATCTTCTATTTCTCAGATTGGAAGGCATGCTGTCCTCTATTCAAAATTGCCTATGTGGCAGGTAGGTAGGTAGGCAGTCTGTCAGGATGTAGGTTTTAGACTTCCCACAATCTACTTTAAGTAAACACTACACAAACATTAAAAACTCTCACTTAGTCTTAATACAAGCACACATGTGCTCACACAGAGTACACTTATTCTGTTTTGGGAAGGGTGAATAGGAGACTGATGATCTTACAACTTTAGTCTCTTTACATAAAAAACTATTATCAAACTCCCTCATGTGGATCATGCAATGCCTTAAAATAATCTGTTTTGCATTACAGGAATGCCTGTCCTGTGAAAGAAGAAGTTGTAGCACCTTTTTGGGCTAACAACACACGGGGGGAAGTTCTTGCTTTATTAAATTTGTATCCATTTGAGCAATACGTTCACTGGGAAAAATGCACGTGAGTATCTTTGAGAAAATAAATGGATTCATAGTTACTACTCTTCCATTTTTGTGAAACTTTAGTTTTAATTTCCTTCCTGTATGATTACTTATTCCCCCCCCCCCCCCCCCCATAAGAACTTAATTATGGTTACCACTTCCAGCCACAATAAACTGCATAAAGTAAACATTATGAGGGGAAATACCATAGAGACACTGAATAGAAGTGAAACAGTTTAGAAGTAATTTTATGTCTTTGACTGTCAGCATAATTGGCACAAGCAGAGAATAAAAAAAGGTTAATAACTATGACACTACATTTAATAAGTCTTGTATGCTTAAGGTATATACATCATTTGAACAATGTTCACTGATCTGTTTAAAATAGTCTTTCTGAGAGTGAAAGAAGCACTTGAATATATATAGCAAAATTAGCTGCAGTGTCAGTGCAATTTGTAATGTTAGCAGTAACAAGCTCATCTGTAGGGGGGGGGGGGAGTTAAAGGAGAGACCTTGAAAGTGTTAGCACAATCTCACCAGGAAACAGTTCATTGTGTATAGAATGAAGAGCATTATGAAAAGGAAATCTTATTTGCATCATGTTACAAAAATATTAGTTAAATGCCGGAAGAATACTGGTTAGATTTGCAAAGTAGTAGTTCAATTTTCTAAATACGCACAATTTAATCTGTACTTATTTACCTTTAAAAGGTCCTAAATATCATGTACAGCAATTGATATGTCAATAGAGAATTTAAAGTTCCATGTTTAATCTAGAATTTTAGAGAGTATTGAAGGATAATTTTTGATTTGGAGCTTAATTCCTAGGTGTCATATTTCTCTAATACATTTGAGGAGCATTGTTTCAAATAGTATTAAGTCCATCTCTGGACCTAATTGAGTTTGATACATTTTTGTATAGTTTACATAGTGATCTTTCATGCTGTCAAGTCAGAATGTAACAAATTGTATTCACTAATAGTGTAAATTGTCTGTAAAGTAGCTGTTGTTTCAAATCATATTAAGTCCACTGTATCGTGTGTTTCAAATAATATTGTGTCCAGCGTGAAGCAGTATTGTCACTTTGCTCTGTTGGATATGCCGACAGCTGGCGCACTATTTTCAACAATGCTGTGTGTTCAATAAGAAGTTATATTGTGAACTTTGTGCAAGAAAGTAGTTTTTGATTATGGAGGAAGAAACTGCTGTTGTTGATAATCCAACGGAAAGCTGAAATTGGAAAGAAAACCAAACATGCCTATCAACTTTAATCTGAGGCAAGCTACGTAAAAAGTTTAAAAGAGAGTACTTATAAATCTCACTTCAGCCATCAATTTGACCCTGCTCATATTTCAATGAATGTTGACTTACCACTGTAAAGATCCATCCAAAATGTTCAGCCCTATTCTAAAAAAGGGAAAAACAATGTGGTGTATTGCTGAACCATCAATTTCACCGTACAGTAGAGTGAGTGAAGCAAAGAAGACTAATGTCAATAATTCCTACACAAACATTTTGGGGATGACTGGAGGAGCATAGGAGATTGATTTCTATGCTAACTTAATTGATCCAGTTCCTACTGGAACTGGAGTTGAGGTAGAAGTTTGTACATCAGCTGGCAGTTCCTTGGATGAAGGAAGAAGATTGGAACAAATCTGAAGGAAAACCAGCAGGATGGGCATTCTGAAGATTTTTACGAGAAGATTGGTCTAATAACACAACGAAACATTTTAAAAATGATCTATATCCTTAAAGAATTATAGAAGACAGACATTGTGAAATTGATATAAAATCACCAATGTGAATTTTTTTAATTGTGAAATACCTTTTTCTGGAGTCAATTGGCAACAAAAGGGAAGTTATAAACTTTACAAATTACTGGATCAAAGCATATTTAGTCCAACATATTTTATTTAAATTTGAAGATAACAGGAAATCTTACTTTTTCATGTATCTAGAAGTAAACATCAAATAAGACAACTGCAAAATGGTAAAATTTCATAAATGTTCCTCAGGTTAAGAGTGACAAGTTATTTGCTTCTCCTGTAAAATTTAGTTTTTTGGACATAAATAGATTTGAAATGATGATCCTCATTTCTAGCTTTGACAGATCATCTCACAAAATATTTTACAATTTTGTTTCCAAAATATTCCATTGTGGTGGTACATTGTTGCACCCCACAGGAAAATTAGGTATAACAATAACATTAGTTTACATTTATTAGCCAAAATATTATGCTCACTGTTCACAATGAACTTGAATGCTGCCTGTTTACATTGTGGGCAGGTGACACGGTACAGCAAATATTAAGTGGAATATTGATTAATGGTAAATATGAATGACAATACAGCCTGCAAATTAAGAAATCTAGTGACACAAGCAACCTGTACAAAGGGCAGTTCATGGCATGGCACCTAGGAATGAGAAAATTTGAAACTAGTTTGACGTTCATTGTTAGTTCTGAGCTCTGTTGACAATGGGTGATTTTGGAAAACCCAAACAGGAGAAAAGGTATTACATGTCCATGCTATGTCAGTCTTCAGAGAATGGAGATACACAGGTTTGGTAAACCAGTACAGGGAATGATCTATTGACAAAGCACAATGATGGACACACAAATGTTTGACTACACTGTTCAGTATACATTGTTCAATACCAGCCTCTGCTGCAGATGATTCCTACATTCCCCATTTACCCAACTGTTTTGTGAATTAATATTGTAATAAGTGTGGGATTACAGACACTAGATTGTGAATCAATGGAAACGTGTAACACAGCTATATGAATAAAGTTAATGTTAGTCTAATTTGTGGTAGTGTTCAGATTCACCATCATTCAGAAGTATCACTGTTTGCAATCCAGTGCAAACTGTACTATGCTGTGTAGCTTCTTTGAGAGATGGGACACTTATTGAGGTTACCATTGAAACTGGACTGGCCTAAATAATTGAAAGTCCAAGAATGGAGCATTACGTATGCCCTAGTTTTAAAGTGCGAGTGTTACCAACTTGAGCAGTCTTCGGATCTTCAGCTTGGTGTTTAAATCAAATATAAGCAATATTGTAGTTAGAATACAAAATATATTGAGATTCATAGCAGCTTAACTCAGTGAATCATTTTTTGGAAAACATTATTTGAGCACATAAGTGGTGGAGGTATACGATTTGATTTCTCCAGGGAAACTAAAACAGTCTTGGACCAACCCGCCACTGCCCGCACCGAAACTAAGTTTATTGTGCGGTATCGCTCCCTGTATATCTAGTAAAGCCAACCAATGCCCTTGAACAGTGCAAGGAGTCCCTTTACCAGTTCTTTATTAGACACAATTTCTTCGGGTCTGGTTGTCCCAAATATTCTGTGCCTTTTATTCTCCAATGCTATGCATTCGAAGATTAGATGTGATGCAGTTTCATCACCGTCATCACAGATCCTACATTTAGGGTCCTCTTCTGTTGTTCCCATTGTACGTGTTTTTTGAAATTCCCATGGCCTGTCAGCAATCCAACCATGAGTCTAATCTCTCTCCTGTTCAGACCCAGGATTGCAGAGCTTCTTTTGAAACATGGCTTTGGAATCATTACCTTGCCATGTTTTTGTTGATGGACTTTGGTCCAATATTCTACGTGCTGTCTTCTGAGCCAGTTACGTAGCTCCAATTTGATCATTGCCTTAGTGATTGTCAGGACAGGTTCTGGTCCAATAAATTTTTGTCTATGCCCCCCCCCCCCCCCATGCTGGCTAATCTGTCAGCATGTTCTTTGCCGCTGATCCCCGAGTAGCCAGGGACCCACAATAGGTTTATTCTATTGCTTTCCCTAGCTCCACCAGAACCCTGTGACATTCTGCAACAATTTTAGACCTTGTTGCAGGAGCTGCCAGTGACTCAGGGCTGCCTCACTGTCTGAATAGATATAGATGCTACAATCTTTGTAGCACCTACGCAAATTCTCCTCCACACACGCCCTGATCGCAGTGATTTCGGTCTGGAATACTGAGGCCAGTTTTCCTAGATAGATGACGCCCTCAAGTCTTGGCTGCACCCCATATATCCCGGCCCCAACACCTTGGTCAGATTTTGAACCATCAGTGAACCAGACAATATCCCTCGTACAATGTCAAACTATTTTCTCCCACTGCTCCCTACTTCCAATTGTTATATTGAAAGGCTTGTTGAAGCAGTATGGGGTTATAATATAGTCGGCTGGCATTTCCCCAACCTTTCCTATATTTACCTCACTCACTATTTTAGTGTGTGATTCTGGATATCCCAAAGAGTTCCAGTTGTTGCCAGATTTGAGTCTGTATGCACCAGCCGCTGCCTCCATCTTGACCCAAAGGTGTAATGGGGGCATATCAAGCATGGTTTCCATCCCAGCAGTTGGTGTGCTGCTAATTGCGCCTGTTATGGCTAAGCAGGCTAATCTCTGCACCTTACCAAGCTCCTTAGCAGCAACCTGCTGTTCTACCTTCTTCCACCACATGACCACCCCATAGGTGATCATGGGTCTAATCACTGTGGTATATATCCAGTGCATACCCTTGGGGCTCAGGCCCCAATTTTTGCCACAAGCTCTCCTGGTACTCACAAGAGTACGTTTTGCCTTGGAGCAAATATTCCTGATGTGAGGGGTCCATGTCAGTTTCTCATCTAGGGTAACCCCTAGATATTTCACTGCCCCCTTTCACAGGTAGCGCTTCATTGAAAAGCTTTAGATTTCAACTTGAATGTGGGACATGCTTCTTTGTGAATGGTACAACAACAGTCTTCTTAGGACTAACCCCCAGATCCTGTTTTCTGCACCAGTCTTGCACAATGTCCAAAGCACCTTGTGCCATATTCTTCACTGTCAGCAAATTTGCCAAGTATTACTATGACAAGATCATCTGCGTATCCTTGGCAAAAATACTGCCTAGAGTTTAATTCTCCAATGAGATCATTCACCACTAGATTCCACAATAAAGGAGAAAGAACTCCTTGCGGGCAACCCCTAGTGGTGTTGATTACCATTTCTTCATTCATCATGGTAGCTTCTACCTTCCTTCCACTGAGCATGGCCCTAGTCCACCTACATATAGTGGTCCCTAGGTCATGCACCTCTGCTGCCCTAACCATGGAATCGAAGGTCGTGTTGCTAAAAGCCCCCTCGATGTCCAGGAAGATACAGAGGGCTATTTCCTGAAAGTGTAGTGCTTTCTCCACCTTCCCAATGAGTTGGTGGAGAGCTGTCTCACATGATTTTCCTGGCTGATATGCATGTTGGTTTGAATGTAGAGGAGCCCTACTTAACCTCCTTTCTCCAACATGCACATAAACCAGCTTTTCCAATGTCTTAAGAATGGAGGAGGACAGGCTGATGGGTCTCATATCCTTGGCCTTGGTATGATCAATTCTCCCTGGTTTAGGAATGAAGACAACCCTCATTGCCCTCCAGGCATTGGGAATGATTCCTGCTACTAGGCTAACCCTGAATAACCTGCATAGGAATCTAATAAGATTTTCTCCCACTTGTTGCAGGAGAGCTGGAAAGATTCCATCGGGGCCAGGTGATTTGAACGGTTGAAATGTTCCCACCGCCCATTGGACCTTACTGAAATACACACTCCTTGGCCAAATCCCAGTCCTCTTTGCGAATACCTGAAAACCGTTGTCTCTCAGGAATCACATTCTGGTCGGAGTTATCCCCCAGAGTATATTGAGGAAAGTGAGTCTTGAGGAGCAGTTCCAGCGTTTCATGTGCTGTCTTTGTATACTCCCCATCCTCCTTCCTCAATGTTCCTCCTGGATTAGTTGGTACCCTAGTGAGTATTTTATGAAGTCTCGCTTGAGCAGCCGTGCCCTCCACTGCCTCACAGAATACCTTCCAGGATGCCTCCTTTGCCTTTCTGATGGCAAGGTTGTAATTGACAAGGGCCTCAAGATACTTTGCCCATTGTCCTTTGCGCCTCACAAAGTTAAACAGTCTTTGTAACTGTTTCCTTTGCATTTCCAGGTTATTATTCCACCAAGGCACACTCCTATTTGTGCACTTCTTGGTGATTGAGCAGTTGTCCTGGTATGAGGTTACAGCCTCTGCTAGTTCCTCAAACTCTGCTGGGTTCCTTATCAAAGTTTTAATTTCCGATAGGCTGAAGTCAAGGTCTCTCCTGTGTGTCTCCCAGACCGTTTTCCTGGGATTCCTATAGGCCATGGTCTGTCTGATTCCCATTACAACCTTGAATTTAATATACATGTGATCTGAGGATCGCTTCAGGACCACATGCCACTGTTTGACGTAACTTCCCATCATCGTGGAACTAAAAGTTATGTCAATTACTTCTTCCCTTCTACTATTCTTGAATGTAGGTTCATCACCCCTATTCAGGATATCAAGTTGTTAGATAGGAGAAATTCAAGAAGGTACTCACCTCTACTGTTGGTGTCCTTGCTGCCCCACGATAGATTGTGGGCATTGGCATCACATCCCACCACCAGTTGTCACCTTGCCGATGGAAGGCTTCCGTCAGTCTCCTTACTTCCAAACGAGGAGGAGAGCTGTCCTCGTAAGGAAGGTATGCTGAGGCCAAAACAATTTACCTCGTGATACCTTCCTCACGTTGCTGCATCCTGATGGTCACCAGGTCCCTGGAACAAAAATCCATCATGGGTATGAAAGGTATTCCATTTCTAACATAAATGCATGTTCTAGAGTTTTTTAGATTTCTAGCATAAATCAGTTTACCTACAGTACCACGGAGGCCCAAAACACCCCCATTGTATAAACAGGGTTCTTGTATCAGGGCCACCTCCTGTCTCCCCAGGTGACGGCTCAGGGCAGCAGTGGCCCCCTTTACTGTGCTGCAGGTTTATCTGCAGTACTTCCAGTCCACATCTTGCTGCCATTATTGCCTTTAAGGTCTTTGGTTACCCTGACGGCGATCTGCGAGAATCCTAAAAAGTTTCAGGCCTTGGTCTCGCAATGCCTTCAGGGACTTCTCTCCAACCTCCACCACCAGGGTTCGTCCTTCCGGAACGACCTTTTGGTTAATTACCCTCCAATCCTCTGTCGAGACTTTTAGGTTCTGTACCCTTATTTTCTCGAACAGTCTTTGGAGGGACATCATTAAGGATCTTTGGTACCCATATTGATACCTTTGCGGTCTTCAGGAGTTCGGTTGCTGTCTTGACCAGCAGCTTCGCATCCTCCCACGGGGATATCATGGGCACCTTGTCCTTAAGCCATACTGCTGAGTGCTCCCCCTCTAGATAGACCCTCCTGAATTTGGGTCCTGGACCAGCATCCCCCCCAATCTCTTCAAAGAGGGCCATCTGCACGGGCTCCTCCTGCTGAGAGGTGATGCTCACCAGTGGATATCCTTCTTGGACAACCGCCATTCTAAAGACTGAGACTGCAGTACTATAGGTCTGTTTCCCTATTTCCTGCCTCAGCCCTTTAGGATCACGCTTGCCCAGAGAGGAGGGAGTCTCAGATTCCTCCCTAACCCTCTTGCCACCTGTCTTTGACGTCGAGGGGTCTGTGTATCCCCTTTGACCTGAGGCAGTTTCTTTTTGGGGGTCTTGGGCTCAAGCCCTTTTGATTCCCTCCACTTATGCTTAGGAAGCCATTCTTTTCCTTCCTTTTGCTTCTGTTCCTTGAGAAGTTTCCTCCTCTGAGCCCCAGACAAGGCCTTAATCCTAATCTGGTCCAACTTCTCTGTTACAGTTCCCACTTCTTGCTCAGATCTAGACCCTGATTCGTAAGTAGGAGTGCACTCCATCAGTCCTGATCCTGATGTCTGAGTATCTGAGGTCTCAGATTGCCCCTCAGATTCTTTTAAAATACTTTTTCTCTGTGTTCATCTTAGTCCCGCGAGATTTGGGGATTTATATGGTCCACACCACGATAACCCCGCATGGTGCAAGGCTACTTACTCAGGGAGGCTCCGTTCGAGACACATCTACCTATGTGCCATGCACCCCTCGGCATGGATCGCATCACACCTTGGGTTGGGAAAGGACTGGGAGAGGATAAGGAAGACGGGATGTTGTGGGACACTCTCAGATCCATCAGCTGAGGCCTTTCCGGCAGTAGGTTCTCTACCTTCGGTATAGCCCTCTGCTTCACGCGGATGCGCAAGCCTCTTGCTTCGTCAAGGTGGTGTCCCCCGGAGAGGGAGGTATACGAACTCCACGTGGGTAGATTTACTACAGTGAACTGCTTTTTTCCACATGTTTCGTTGGGTGGGTGGATAGGCTGTTGGTTTACAAATACAAGGGGTGAGAGAGTACCATTGGATTCAACCTTTTTTTTTTAGACCACTGCAGGTAGACTTTAACAGTAATTCACTATTAACAGTGCAATTATAGGCTTTCCTAGATTTCACATTTTTAAACACATTCCAGTTTAGGTTATTACAATCTTTAAACAAAACAAATGATAGCTACAGAAAAATGTTAAAAATTGATCATGTTTTTGTAATTACTTACTGCCACGTGGTGATTATATAGTTATAAGCTAAATGTATCAGCAGATAGCCATAATTTTCTAAGTCCTTAGGTGCAGTTTACACGAGTGGCTGTGCCTTCCATTATTTGTTCTTCAATAGAACTATTTGACCATTACCTAGGACAACAGATAGCTCATTGAGTGTTGACCTTCCTGGTTAAATGATGTGCATCAGATCATATGTCACCAAAGCCTTTATTTTTATTATATATATATCATTTTTTATTGCAGTGCAAATGTTTGTTTACTTACTATTGGTTATTAAATTATATTGGTGTTACTTTTTCCAGTATTCTCTTTAGTAAATATAGTTGACATCTCAAAATAATCTTGCTCGGAAGGTAATATTTGACCACCCATAACAATAAACAGCCTTGGAGGATATTTTTCATCTGACTTCCCAAAATACATTCATTTTCAACATTATTACTATGAACACGTGTCTGATTAAAGATTGGTTTCTTATAAAATAGAATCCTTAAAATAAATAAATGAAATAAAAAAAACCTCTAAAAGCCTACAACTGCACAATTTGTATTGAATTAATATTTAAAATATTACTTGCAAGAGGTCTAAATATAATAAATTTACTCCAGTGAGATTCGAATGTGTGTCCGTTGTTAATAAACAGTCAGCCTATCAACTCGCCCAATGAAACATAGGTATGTGAGAATGGTTTGTTGTAGTAAATGTACCCATGTGGAATTGTTACACCTCAACTGTTCCTCTGTGCTCACATAATGTTTTTCAAAATAAACGATACTAGAGTTAAAATGCAATGAATCTTGACATATACTGCATCTTAACTGTTGTATTGCTTCTATTTGATGATGTAAACAGAAAGCTGAAACTGTAGACTGCTGAAGTTGGCAATACTTGCACTTAGGAGCGTGGGCACGTGCAATGCTCTGTTCTTAGACTTTAAATTATTCGGGCCAGGTAATCTTTTTGTCCTCCATTGTACAGTATAGTTTCAAATTTATTTAAGAACTTCAAACTTTAGTGTGCTCACGTGTTTATTTATTAAGAATCACGTTTAGTTGTCAGTGCAGTTATTTTGATTTATTAGCTCTCGTATATATTTTTCAGATTCGCCGTTAATAAACAGCTTAGTGCTAGGTACATATTTTTCGAAGCTCACTATTTATCAAACTTCTATGTCCTCAGTTGTACTTACTTGGAACATACATAGGTTCTTAAAATGGCTAGGAACTGTGACTGCTGCGAACGGATGTAGGCAGAGTTGGCGACTCTTCGTTCACAGCTTCAGGCGGCGTTAGCTTTGCTGGCAACGCTTGAGACTGCAGTGGGTGGGTGCCGCTCTTGTGGGTTGCTTGCAGGGGTGCAGCAGATGTTCTGTGTGTCTGTTGTGCCCTCCGATCGGTGTGTGCCTGTGGCCAGCCCACTCTCTGCCTGCGAGAGGGTCGCCCCCCATCTGTGGTGGATTGGGAGGTCTCCTAAGTGCATGTCAGGTGGCGTAAGAGTTCCCGGGGGACCGAAGTGTAGGCCTCCCCGGTTAGTCTTACGAACAGATTCGAAGTGCTGTCTGTAGCAGAGGATGTTCCTGATGCAGATAGTGTTGCTTGTCCTCTACTCGCCCCTCTGCCTACAGGATTTAGGCACTCAGAGGGCAGGTTTGTTAGTAGTTGGGAGATCTAACATTAGGCGGATGACGGAGCCCCTTAGTGATATGGGTGCTATGGAGGGGAAGTAGTCCAATGTGCACTCCATGTGCATAATGAGGGGGAGTCATTCCAGATGTGGAACAGGTCCTTCCGGATGCCATGAAGAGCACTGGGTGCAGCCAGCTGCAGGTGGTGGCTAATGTTGGGGCCAACTATGTGTGTCGCTTTGGATTGGAAGAGATTCTCTCTGGTTTTGAGCGGCTATCAGAAGTGGTAAAGACTGACAGTCTTGCTTGCAAGATGAAAGCAGAGCTCAACATCTGCAGCATTGTTGACAGGCCTGACTGCCGACCTCTGGTTCGAGCCGAGTGGAGGGTCTGAATCAGAGGCTCAGACGGTTCTGCGACCGTGGGCGCTGGAAGAGTTCTCGACTTGCATGAGAGGGTGGTGGTTTTCGGGTTCCGCTAAATAGGTGAGGAGTCCACTATACTCAGGAAGCGGCTACACGGGTAGCGGGGGCTGTGTGGCTTGGACTGGGCAGTTTTTTTTAGGTTAGAGGGCCTTGGGAATACACGTCTCAAAGGGGCAGATCAGACACAGGAAGAAAGCAGATCTAGGAAGCATTGGTGTAACAGTTGTTAACTATCGTAGTCATATTGGGAAAGTTCCAGGGTTCCAAGCGCTGATAGAAAGTACTGAGGCACAATCGTTATAGGTTCTGAAAGCTGGCTGACGCCAGAGGTAAGTTCGGCCAAAATTTTTACAAAGGGCCAAATGGTCTTCAGAAAGGATAGAATAAATAAGAGGGGGGGTGGCGTGTTTATTGCTGTTACAAAAGGTTTATCCTGCAGTGAAATTGAGGCAGATACTTCCTGAGAGTTGGTATGAGTAGAGGTTATACCTGACAACCAGAATAAATTAATAATTGGGTCTTTTTATCGGCCCCCTGACTCAGACGATGGATGCAATTGCCGAAATGTTCAAAGAAAACTTGAATCACATTTCAAACATGTACCCGAAGCATACTGTTCTAATCGGTGGCAACTTTAATTTACCATCTATATGTTGGCATATTCAAAACCGGCGGCAAATAAAAAAACTATGTCTGAACTAGTTCTGAATGCTTTTTTGAAAACTACTACAAACAGTTAGTTCATGAACCCACTAGAATAGTAAATGGTTCCCTTGATCTCCTAGCAACAAATAATCCTAAGCTAGTAAAGAGCATCAAAACAGATACAGGGATTACCAAACATAGTTATAGTAGCAAGACTGAATGTTGAAATTCCCAAATGCACCAAAAATAAAAGAAAAATATATCTATTCAATAAAGCAGATAAAAATTCGCTTCACGCTTTCCTGAGTCTCTAGTCTTTCAAAACTAAAAATGCGAGTGTAGATCAGTTGTGGCATACTTTCAAAGACATAATATCCATTGCAATCAAGAGATTTATACACAAAACAGGTATATCACTGTTGCAGAAGCAAAGAAAAATGCACGTGAAATTTAAAAACACAGAATCCACAAGACTGGCAATCTTTTACTGAAACTTGCAACCTAGCACGGACTTCAATGCGAGAAGCCTATAGTAATTACCACAACGAAATCATGTCTTGTAATCTTGCAAAAAATACAAGGAAATTCTGGTCATGTGTGAAGTACACTAACGGCAAAACACAAACAATACCTTCACTACCTGATAGCAATGGTAATACTACCAATGACAGTACTGCTAAGGCAGAATTACTACACACAGCTTTCCGAAATTTGTTCACCAAAGAAGAAGTGAACACTCCAGAATTCAATCCAAGAACAGCTGCCAACATGCAAAACTTAGAAGTTGATGTTCCTGGAGTAGTAAAATAACTTAGTCACTAAACAAAAACAAATCTTCCGGGCCAGATTGTATACCAACTAGATTCCTCTGAGTATGCTGATGCAATAGCTCCATACTTAGCTATAATTTACAACCAATCACTCAGCGAAAGATCCGTACCCGAAGACTGGAAATTTGCCCAAGTTACTCCAATATTCAAGAAAGGCAATAGGAGTGATCCTCATAATTACAGGCCTGTCTCATTGACGTCGATTTGTGGGGTGGGGTGTGTGCAAAAGGCAGGAAATGGACAGTTTCTTACAATGCAAAATATAATTGAATAATTTGATGAAGGTCACTGTACGGTTGGCCGAAACATTGGTTATTTAAGTAATAGCCTTACATCATGACGCGGTACAACACCTAGAAAACTTTTGTCATAACTGTACATATTACCCATTTGTCAAAATTGAAGGCATGATGCTACCTGTTGCATACAACTTAACTGTAATAAAGTTTCTAAAAATAAAGAAATGTAAATACTTATTTCCTTTGAAAATGTCTAAGGCTGTGTATTGTTAAAAGCCTGTTACAGAAGTAAATGGTTTTTCTCCCAAAGAAAAAAAGGGAGCAAGTCGTAGATCTGTTACTTTTAACAACTTTTCTGCTAATATGCTATCTTAAATTTAGGCAGCTTAAACACAATGTTATTAATCAGTTACAGATAGTTTACTGTTAATACAGAGTATATAAGTTTCTAAGAATAACTTTTCTTCTGGTAAAGTTAGCAAGTTTCCCCCACTGTGCTAATTACACAAGTAACTTTGTTGTGCAATAGGTAATGGAGTTACTGTTCAATTGACAAATAATATTGATGTGCTAGAAAAATATTTAAATCCTATTTTCAGTACACAGTTAATATCGATATTATTGCTAATAATTTTGGTGCTATGTCACAAAAATCACAATCGGGTACACTATCTATATAGTGAATAAAGTTCCAGTAAACAAAAAGAAGTAATAAGAATATTGCATTGTATAATAATACCATCATAATTTGTTTTTTGTATCACTGTGTTTATGTATTTCTGCAATCAGGGTAGTTCACTAAGGGCTTAGATTATTTTGTGGATGAGATCATTTAGGACATTGAGGAGGATACTTGAATTTAATGCGTATTTTAAACCCTCAGTGTCATGTAACAATGCACTCTAAATTTATGTAAATAATTACCTTTTTTAATTTTGCTTTCAGATTTGAGCTGAAACAAATGTACTGCCGTGAAGGATGTCGCTGTGAACAACAGTATCGTTTGCACAGACTGTTGGCATATGATCCCAACAATGAATGCCGTGGAATATTCTCAGACTGGTTCAAATTTCCGTCATGTTGTGTTTGTCGCTGCTATGACCTGCCACCAGAATTCCAAATGACATCTCGAAGCCCAAGAACACAGCCATCAATACCGAACAGCTTAGGACATCCACCAGCTCACTGGTATAAGAATGATTAATTTCATGTGCATAACATATGGACACTTTTAACGGGAACAATGAATATTGAATTGTATCAAAGTGAAACAGTTAATTTTCACAGTTTTATCCAGTTGCACTTGTCATGCCTTATGCCAAAAGACATGACATGACCCAGCTACACAATAATACTGAAAACACTTTGGTACAATGTGTTTGATGGAACAAAGACATTCCACTGACATTTCAACACATGAAAACCTATTTTTATTTTGATATTACATAATAATAATAATTCTGAACTATATTAACATGCACATGTATGAATTTCTCACCACCATAATCCATTTTTGTTAGGGCAGAAACCTGTTTCATATAAACTCCCTTTTATAGACACAAATCAATAAGGAATAATTTCTTGGTGTTACTTCTGCATTTGTACTGTTAATAACTACAAAGTAACTGTTTTGTCTTCTGCATTTGCCCCATAAACTCAGACATAAAGAGGAAAAACACTTGTTCCCAGTTTCAATATAATGAAATTGAAACAATGCCAGTTCCCTTTCAGATGTTAACTGGAAAGTTTGTTAAACAAATTGCATGTTTTCTGTTGTATTATTAGTAAAAATAGTTTCACATGTGACAATCAACGGGTCAGTGGCTTTTACAATGTTTTGTATGTAATTGTGGATGTAAATATCTGGCTAAGTACCTAACATATGTGTTAATACATTAAAAGACTGATACACTTGTGCAATTTCAGTATCCTATAAGCAGTGTGTGTTAACTTTGAAATTAACACAAAAATAGTTATCAAATCAAAATTATTTTGATTTATAAATCTGATGACGATTTTGTATATATGAGTCTTGCAGAATTTGCATGTGAATCCTTGAACTGAATTTATTTTTGTTTTGAGATTGAAAATGATTGTAAACATGTATATTTACAATGTATTCATAAGTTTTTAATGTTTTTATTGTACATAAAATGTATTTATTTGTACACTTGACATAAAATGTTTACATACAAGTGTTCTTCTTTTTTGTTCTCTTTCTATCCCTCCTCTCTGGTAAGCCTTCAAGCTTTGCATACAGTGTTTTGTCCACACAACCTGAGTATTTAACATGTTGGCTGATGCAAGGCTGCTGATGGCAAGTAGTAGAATGCCGTGGCTACTGGTGGCAACATTCATTCAGTGTTAATGCCTAAGTTCATAACTGTTGGGTATTAAAATGATGTAAAATTTTCCCCATTACCTTGTCATAAATGGAAACTTTATTTGATCTTGATGTCTGTGGTAATGTCAGCTAGTACTAGCTCAAGTACAGCAAACACCTCTTGCTGAAAATATTTATTAGTTACATGTGTGTTAAGAAGCAAATTACCAGAGCCACCTCCTCATCCCCCCCCCCCCCCCCCCAATCCAGAACCATCCACCGAAGAACCCCAGAAGTTCCCCTTTTGTCACCGGATACTTTCCGGGACTGGAGTGGACTCTGAATGTGGCTCTCCAGCAGGGATACGACTACCTTAAATCCTGTCCCGAAATGAGATCCATCGTTAATGACATCCTTCCCACTCCACCAAGAGTGTCTTTCCGCCGCCCACCTAACCTTCGTAACCTAGTCCATCCCTATGAAACCCCCAAACCACCTTCCCTACCCTCTGGCTCCTAACCATGCAACTGCCCCCGTTGTAAAACCTGCCCTATACACCCTTCCACCACCAGTTACTCCAGTCCAGTAACCCGGAAGGTGTACACGATAAAGGGCAGAGCCACTTGTGATAGCACCCACGTGATTTACCAACTGACATGCCTGCACTGTGAAGCGTTATATGTGGGAATGACCAGCAACAAACTTTTCATTCACATGAAAGGTCACAGGCGGACAGTGTTTGTTGGTAATGAGGATACCCTGTGGCTAAACATTCCTTTGTGCATGGCCAGCACATCTTGGCACAGTGTTACACTGTCCGGGTTATATGGATACTTCCCACCAACACAAACCTTTCAGAACTCCAGAGATGGGAACTTTCCCTTCTGCTTATTCTCTCCTCCTGTTGCCCACCTGGTCTCAACCTCCACTAAATTCAAATTCAATTCTTTAGCATCTTTGGCCTCGGTTCTGTGGACAGAGCCTCTGCCTCAAGTGGTATCTCTATCCAACTTCTATGCTTTTAATAAATGTCTGTCTGTGTTTGAGTTTGGATAGATAGATATATATATAATGTGTGTGTGTGTGTGTGTGTGTGTGTGTGTGTGTGTGTGTGTGTGTGAGAGAGAGAGAGAGAGAGAGAGAGAGAGAGAGAGAGAGATATTTTATTTGTCTATTGACGAGCTGGTCCTTTGGGTAAGTCACCCGTTTTCTATTTGTTTAACATTAATATATCACATACAAAAATTTTTTCTCATGAAAGTATCACCTTATAACAATGACCTTTTACACAGTTGGTTGGAGGAATTCAAACTACTATGGCGGGTAAAGCTCCTCAAAGTCGACTGATCAGTAACTACCAGAGAAATGAAAAGAAACTAACCTCATTTACCTAAACCCTGGGTGGGCAACTGGGGTCCAGAGTCAGATTTGGCTCACCATTGGATTCTATCTAGTGAGTTATGGGTTCTCACTTGTTCAATAATATTGCCAAGAAATAAGTATAATGACCACCTGAGGACAAATGTCACGTTGTCAATATTATAGACACTGACTGTTGCAGCAGAAGGATGAGGAAATATACACAATATTTACATACATAATGTGTGGATTGAAACTTTCTGAAATTGTTTTTGACACACAGTTTATAGCATTTTTGTTCTTTGTACATTGGAAGAGGAATGGACAAGGTACAAGGGCACACTATTGGAGGGTACTAGAGAATGTGTTGGAAAAGTGTGTAAAGGCATTTAGAAGCAGACAGCTTGGAATGACAGTCAATGCAACCTATAAAAGAAAACAGGTTATTTCAAATAAAGGCTCCAATGGCTCAGGTAGACGGAAAAAGTTATGTTGAAGAAAGAAACATGGCCAAACAGGTAATTTAAGAATCAAAGCAAAAAATCATGGTAAGACTCAGGAAATAAGTTAGAAACTTTGGGTCAAGCTGTGGAAAAACTGAAAGGGAAAGGAAAAGGGAGGGGGAACTATTTTGAAGAGTTGCTCAGTGTTGGTGAAAAGTTCAGTGATAGATTTAAGGTACAGTGGGATAGCAATTACAATGAAAACAAGATCACATTTAGAGAGAATGATCAATAGATTTCACTGCTATAGAACGGCTGGGGTATATGAAATTAAGTTGGAACTTGACAATTACAGTTCAATGTCAGGTCTTGAATGGTAACAGGATAACTGAATATGTGATAGATGGAAAAGATTCTGTCTGTTTCATTACTGCTTTCATCCAATTTTCAAATATGCAAACAGTAAAGATTGTAACTACAGAGGTATATCTTCAATTAGTGTTGTGAGCAATATATTCTCAGGTATTGTCGATAGTATTAGACTAGTTGGATGAAATCAGTGTGGGCCTAGGACTCTGAGGGGAAAGCCAGGATTGGGAAATAAAGTTTGTGGTGGGATAGTTCCCATTTGAAGCCCCCCCCCTCCCCCCGTAATAATAAAATGACCCAGCCATTCACAAGGAAAACATTCTGAAACTTTGTCCTATGTTATATACCTGAACATCTGCTCTGTGAACCAAACGGTGCGGTGGCAGGTTGTACCTAGAAAGTGTAGCAAGCAAAAGTTTGTGTTTGAATCCTTGGCTCATTCTTGTTCATTTAACTGATCAGTATGTTAACTGACTAAAAGTATGTAAGCAATATTGCTAATGATTAGTACTTTGTATTTTCAAAGTATCTATTTGCTTTTCTTGTCAATAATGGAGGGTAGATAAAGCGCTGTAAAGGGACTCACTGAGATGCTGACAGGCCCAAAAAATAGATAACACTCCCCCCCCACTACACACACACACACACACACACACACACACACACACACACACACACACACACGCATAATGTATGGCTGCTCCAGCAACAAAAGCATTTGGCAGAGGTGGGGACAATGCTGGGTACGTGTGGAGATAGAAAGGTCTCCATTGCATGACAGTTTGTAAAAGCTCTGACAGGTGGGAATATGAGATGCAACACTGAATACAATGAAAGGAAGGGACAGGAGAGGATAAAAGGGAGCTGTAGGAGTGTGGGAAAATGAAACAATAAAAATGAGAAATATAAATAAAAAAAAATTAAGGGGATATTGTTATGGGCAACAAGAAAGAGTGAATTCTATGCTGCATCTCACATTTCCGCCAATCAGAGCTTTCACAATCCATCAAGCAAAACAGAACTTCCTATCCTCATTCTTACCCAGCATCCTTCCCCCTTCACTCTCCACCTCACTCAGTCAAGATGCTTATGGCCCTTGAGTGGCCATACATGAAGCTTGTCTAATTATACCTGTCTCAGATTGTTTGTGTGTGTGTGTGTGTGTGTGTGTGTGTGTGTGTGTGTGTTCTGATGGCCATGGCTGAAAATTTAAGTAGTGCGAATGTGGTTGTCTATTTTTCCATGCCTTTCAGTAACTCTGTGAACTCCTTTGTGGTGAGTTATCTATCCTCCATTACTGACATTCCAATTGGATTTTCTTCCCATTGTCAAAATATTTGCTTTTCTTCATTGAAAAATATACAACCTTGTTCCAATTAAAAGATTGTACTATATGTACATTTGAACTTTTCTGTCCAAATTATTTTCTTTGAATATTAGTTCATATTGTATACTGAATATTCTGTGCATGGGAGAATGACAGATTGTGAAGGCTATGAATAATATCTTTATATGCTAGGTTCCAATATTGCACAAGAGCCAGAATGATCTGTCATAAAAGAATTGAAACAAAATATCAACAAGTAGTTTTAAAAGGGGGGGGGGGGGAGAGTGAGGGAGAACTGTGCTCTGAGGATTTGAACACAGTCATCATGCCCTTCAGTTCACGTAGCAGTGGTACTGGTATGTAACTTAGGACTAAAAGTTTAGGAGCGTTTTTTCTCTTGAATGGCTTGTCATCTGGCCATATGGCTGGGACATTGTGATACTATGGGGTAGTGCTCAAACATGTGCCATCCCACCCCGAACGAAATTTCCCAACCCTGGTACTACCCTTGTTGGAGGCTGTCAGGACCATATCTGTAGTGTACAGCAGACAATGAAGTGCTAAGAGCGGAACAGGGAACTGCAACTGTTTTATAGATATATGCAAGACTTATGACCATGTTCTTAGGATGAAGCTATTGTTAGTTCTACAAATTTATGGAGTAGAAGCTGCTCCTACAAGTTTTTAGAAAGTAATCCTAAACAGAATCAGTCCAAAAATCCGTGCAGTTATTGCCATCACACAAGCAGGATTCAGAACTAACAGAAGCTGCACAGACAAAGTACTCAGCTTAACCCCCCCCCCCCCCCGACACACACAAGCTGGATTCCAATAATACTAGAAAACATCAGTGGCTTTTGTTGATCTCGCAGCTGCCTACAATGCAGTCTGGAAAGGAAGACTCCTGTACAAACTCTCATGTGTTATGGTAGTATATAATTAGGCTCATAAACAATTGTATTTGACAAATACTTCCAAGTGGTCATCAGCAATCAACTAAGCAGACAGAAGAAACTTAACATGTTGGCTGCGGTGTGGCTGGCGGCAGCCACAGCATGTGGCTCTGGTGCGCCTCCTGACATCATTGCAGCAGTCAACGTGTTAATAATGGTCTCCCCCGGGGTTCAGTTTCGGCACAAATACTGTTCAACTTGTACACATCAGACTTCCCTGAAACTGAGTCAAGGATGCAGATAATCTGGGTTTGATCACACAACAAAGAACTATTGAAGCTGGTGAGGAGATCCTTTCTGCAGACCCAAGTACAATGTATGAATACTTCAAAAATTGGAGACTAACACCAAACCAACAAAGACTGAAGTCAGCTGTGTTCACCTTAACAATAGAATGACCAATGCAAAGTTAAACATCTTAAACAGCCAGATACCTCACAACTAGCACTATTCAAAATATTTAAGAGTAACAATTGATAGAGCCCTCTACTACAAGAAATGGACACAACGCAGCATAGCAAAACAAGTAATTTACAAAAGCTGAGTGGTACCTCATGGTGTGGAAGAGCTACAATGCTGTAATGTTCTTACTTAGATCTAGTCTATTCTGCTGCTGAGTGCTGTGGCTTAATAGGTCACATTTAACATAGATGCAGAGCTAAAAGCAACAATGAGAAAAATAACAGGTTGCCTCAAATCTACTCCTGTTCAGTAATTATCACCTCAAAGTCACATTATGCCACCAGATCTTCGAAGTCAAAATGCCCTTTTCAATGAACACACTCTGATATGCCCGCTCTCCAAATGAGCCACTTAAAATCTAGCCAGCCATGTATCCTATTGGAAGAATCACTACAGGCAGTTAGATTCAACATTAACAGAAAGTGGACAGAAATGTGGAATAATACTGCCTGCAAGGCATATCAGACCTGACATAAGACCAGTTGGAATGGAATTAACATACCTAGAAAACACTTAACAACATCTGCAAACGTCATAGTGTTTGTGCTGAAAACCTCCACTGTTGGAGAAAGGCTTCATCCTCTCATCGGAAATGAACACCAGACCATCAAACACATTGTAACAAGCTGTAGCAGAAGAGCTTATTGTGTAAATCTAAAGGATTTCTTCGAAGTGATGGAGGCAGTCCTTGAATAGATCAGGAACTTTGATATTAACTTGCAGAGTTAGTTGTTTACATCTTTTAGTTTGTAAAATTATGCAATTAATGCATTTTTGTTCGTTTTGTAAAATCATATAACTCTTGATTTTTAATTGCAAATCATTGGTATTGCCATACTTTAAATAAATAAATGGTGTAGGAGGCAAACTTCTGCATGCAATTAAAGGTAGATTGTCAGGTAAATTAATTTCATGACTGTTTCAGGGGAAAGACAAGGCTGTAACCTGTTACAACTGTTATTCAATTATATTTATAGATCATATGTTGAAAAACAATAGACTGGCTGGATGAGTTTAAAACAATTGAAAACAAAATAAGCAATCTCACATAATTATTCAGATGACTTAGTTGTGCTAGCGGATTTAATTGAAAGGTTGCAATCTAATACATCCCTTTCAGACCTATTATTTTTCTGAAAGAAGGAAATTATTTTGTATGCTCTAATCCTCTTAAATTATACTTTAATAATTTTAGAAGCAAGATTTATACAGTTGTAATACACCCATTTTCGTACTACAAAATTTTGTATACTGAATAACAAGGCTTCTTTTTTATGGACTAAAATAGTTAATTTTGTAGGACTAACTGTCATACTAAAGAAACTGATCATTCAATAAATACCACACAAAGTAACAACTACTACTTTCAGTTATAGAATGGAAAACTAGTACTTTGAAGTTGACAAACTAATGCACCGTGCAACAGTAACTTGTAAGTATTTTTATAGTGTCCCACCAAAGGCAGCAATACTTGTACATGACGAGAATATTGAACAGTCACAGTCATATACATAATGTTTCAAATGAGAAAAAATGTTTCTCTTGCAGCTGAAACTTATGTACACAGTTGTAGCTAGTGGGTCTGAAAGGGATACCAGAGCTAGATAAGAGATTCAAGGATTATGGTATGAAGATCAACATTCCCAAAATGAAAGTAGTGTCTGTGGGAAAGAGATTTAAACAGTTCAAGGACCAAATAGGAGGGACTAAGAACAGGTGGACAGTTACAAGTATTTAGGATATATTATCACACAGGATGATATGATAGTGAAAGAAATGGAATCAAGGTGTAGCAAAGCTAATGCAGTGAGTGCTCAGCTACAACTATGACTACTCTCTTCTGAAAGAAGGAAGTCAGTACCAAATGTACATTAACAGTGCAACGATCTATCTATCAACATACTTTGTTGTATGGGGTGAAAGGTGAGTGGATACAGGTACCTTGAGGTTGATGTTACAGATATGCAGGAACAAGGATGATTGCAGATACTAATGGATGGTAACAATGGCAGGGGGTGTTCATAACGAGAAAATCAAGAAAAAACTGGGAATGAACACCACAGATGAAGCAGTTAGAATGAACAGGGTGAGATGGTGGGGGTCATGTTACACACATGGAAGAACCAAGGTTACCTAAGAGACTCGTGGTTTGGCAGTAGAGGGTAAGAGAAGCTGAGCTAGATGAATGAGAAAGTACTTGTATTCTAATGACTGAATTCAAAACAATGTTCAACTATAAGAAAACTTTATTTCCAAAATAAAATATTTGTGTGTCATATGCTACAATTTGAAAATTACAAAATTTATTCAGTGATACCGTTTCTCCGGAAACAAATTTCATTTAAAGAAGCTGCAGCTGGAAGAATACACTCTTTACATCCATAAGAGCAGTCTATAATCTAAACAGATTGAAATACTTCCTGTAAGCAATATGTCAATATTTTTGCTTTTACTAGTGTAACTGACTGAATATAAGCAAATAACAACAAAGGAATTCAGTAACTGATGTATACAAAATATTGAAGATAAGACATGGAAACAATCAAATAGTTCTGTTCCCAACACTTGAAAATGTGAACATTTCTATAAATTGTAAAAAATGTAGGCAGACATGGCACTAAAGGTGGAAAATGCAGACATGTAGACATAAATTTGGATGTTTCACAACCCTAGGTAGATGCTGTGTAAAGCGTCTAAATTGTGCATGACAAGTCCATATAATGGATGCCAGATTTCCAGTAGCAGAATTCTATCAAGTCCAGTCTTTGTATAACAGAGGTTGTGTTAGTCATCTGTGGTGATGACATCCTGGTAGTGATGAGATGTAGACCAGTACAAGACTAAAGAGTGTGGGGATATATGTGTGCCCAGTGATATGCCCATCATAACACAGATCACTCGGGTGTGCACTGTCACTATTGGAGAGGTCCCTGTGGGGAGTTATGTTGCGAGGTGATGCTGACGAAGGTTGCCAAGCCATTGTGGAAGCATATTATTTGTACTGGCCATGCCGGTGCTGTCTGCCAGTGGTGAACTGTGCATAAGCTGGGAAGTGCTGGCTGTGCATGAAGCCTGTGACTGTTTAGTGGTAGGCACTTGGTGCAGACATTGAAAATATTACCCTTGACCCCTACCCCCCTCCTTGAATATGTAACTATGTTGGTGTACTGCCACATCCCGTGATGGCAGGAGAGAGATTGAGGCTGAAGCAACACCACAAAAAGATAAAGCTGCAGTGCATTGGATGAGGGCACCATGGTTTTCTCTTTCAGTGGTGGTGAGCAAGAAGACATCTGCTTGACTCCATACCAGAACAGAAGTCTGTGGCAGGTTCAAGAACTGTTCAAGAATGCAGCCAATTCTGGTGTCTCTGGTGAGAGCTTCCCATTCTGTCCTGAATAACGTAAGAGGGGTGTTAGAGAAGTAATGAAACTGAGTTTGTACTTTCCAAAGTTTTTAGTTTTTCCAAACAACAAAGTTATCCCCTTCAAAGTAGAACCCTGGGGCAGCTTATACACTGTTGAAGTCATAGTTTCCACTTTTGGTAGCAGCACTGGAAGTCTTCAACTGGTATGGGTTTTAATTGCTCAGTCACATTCTTTTGAATGTTCTCCAGAGTTCCAAAATGACATCCTTTTAGGACTTGTTTCAATTTCAGGAAATGGACAAAGACTCAAGTCAGATGAATAGGGGGATTGAGGAACAACAGTGTTTTGAGGCCAAAAATTCACTGATGGAAAGGGCAGTGTGACATGGAGCACTGTCAAGATGTAACATCCACTTGTATAGAAAGTCTAGTCTCTCATGAATCACTCTTTTCCTGAGCCTTAAAATAATAATAATAATAATCAGCATTACAGTCATTATCTTTGATTTGCTTTCGACATTTCTTCAGCTGAGGAGATGATGGTGTGTGCACTCAAATATCCAGGATTCATTACTTGTTATCACACAATTGAGGAAGTCTTAGTTTTTCAGGAACCACTTTGACAGAAATATTTCGCATGCTCAAATCGTCTTTGAAAATGTGGTATATGGTGAAACTGTTTAAATTTAACTCTTCAGGCATCATCCTTGTTAAACAAGTCAGATTTTACAAGAGCCCTCACACATTCAACATTTTCATTAGATTTTGAAGATGCAGGTCTTCCTGAGTGAGGTTCATCTTCAACATTTTCTCGGCCTTACAAAAATGATTTCTGTCAGCAGAAAACTTGTGCATTCGATAAACAATGTTCGCCATATGCTTGTTTCAAACTTTCAAAAATTACACTCATGGATTCACCAAGTTTCACACAAAACGTTATTTTACAAATTCCAATGCTCCTCCATTTCTGTAACACATAAAAAAAAACACAACTTCACTTATGGTGCTGTCAAAAAGTACTGTGTCAGCTGTACGGAGTTCTAACTTAAAATGAGGAAATAGAAGGGAAGAACAAACTGGTCTAGCACAATCCATTAGACACAAAGTTGCCAGGTTGTCTGCAATGTTGCCAATCTCATTACTTTTCTAACAAAACTCGTAGTTTCTCTTGGCCAAAAGTCTTATGATAATCCCAGATTGATACAATTTACTTCTGTTAAAGAACCTGAAATACTCTTTGGCACTGACCTGTAATTTTGTAGGAGAAGTCATATATCGAAGGATGGTTGAGCTGGTGACTTATCTACTAGCTAGTCATGGGGTATATTGATAAAAACAGAAGCAGAGCATTTTTGAAGTGAGACTGCTTTAGTTTCATAAACTGTGCTTTGAAGGCATGCACAAAACTTTCCGCTTCACCTTAAGATTGTGGTGAAAAAGGTGCTGAACTGATGTGGTTCATGCCATTGGCTTTACAAAAAGGATCAATTTCTGAAGAAGTCAATTGTGAGCCATTATGTGACCCAGTGATGGTTGGTAGACCTTCTTAAACCTTTCCCTACAAATGTTGCCTTGTGGCATTGTCATCTGTAGCTGTTCCTTTAGCACAACAACTTGTCCGAAGATTGTAAACAACACTGCAGGAATATCCAAAATTCATTGTGACTAGGTCGTCTGCTATTACTTTGAGGAAACAGAGAGCATTTGGCTAGAATGCATTACCAAAATATGTATTGTGGCTTCACGTCTAAGTTGGAGTACATGCAACAAGACTCAAATTATTACATCAAGGTAAAAAAACAAAATAATTTGAAAATTTCATTAATAAATTATTGTAAAATGCCTACATTAGCAGAAACCAGTTGGAAAATGGTGTTAGTTATGAGAAGGAAAACATATCCTACCCAATGATGCCATGTGAGTCATCACAAATTTCCCTAATAATGTCGTGTTGAAATGGAAGCAGGCTTGACTTCGAAGGCAGGTTGTCAACTGAACACAACACTTACACTGAAAGAAGGTTTACTGTGAACTGAAAGTACATGCACCACTGACTGCCTCTCGAGCAGAGAGCTCTGCTTTTTATACACAGACAGAATGCACCAGAAATTAGAAGAATAGTTAACATAAGAAACAAGTAGAAATTACAAGTGAACATAAGAAACATGTATAACATTCTGGAAATAATAATGACAAAGAATTAAATTTTTGCCGGTGGATGAGATTGAACCGGTGACCTTCAGCACTTCAATCGACGACGCTATCCCCTGTGCCACGCCGGCAGTCGGTTAACGTGGGGTCTAGCGGCATTGCTCCCTCTCGTCAAAAAACAGCAACCTGCTGTTAGTTTCCCTTTGGAGTCAGCTGCAAGGTCGTGGATCTTGATCTTGTCGTGTGTCCTCTGTATGGCAGTTTTAGAGAATCCTTCATTTCTGAACGATTATCGACGAAAGACGTTCCTGTCGTGGCTTCATCAGTATCTTTACCGTCCTTAGAGTCCTTGAACAAGAAGCCATTTTTGCCTATCTGCTCTTCAGTATCGTAGTAAGGCTTCTTGCGGAGGTCGTGAACAATGCCTCTCCTTTTTTGTCGTTTCGAGACGGCTCATAATCGTGACTTCGTATGTGATGTCTGACACGATACGGACCAAAGTATCACTTCAATAACTTTTCCGATAGCCCAACTTTCCGTACAAGGGTATAAATCCATACCAGATCTCCTGGGTGTACACAAAACGTCGGTGCTTGTCGTTATACCACTGACGGTCTTTCTCCTGGGCGGCCAGTGTCTGTATGCGAACCAGCTGTCTTGCTTCTTCGACCCTGGTGATGAGCTGTTTCACATACTCATCCTGAGTGTCGTCTGGTCGGAACAGGAACAGCATATCCATTGTCGTCTCAGCTTCATGGCCATAGAGCAGGAAAACAGCATAAAGCCTGCGGGGTCTTCTTTTGCGGTATTAAAAGCAAATGTCACGACTGGCAGTATTGTATCCCAATCCTTCTGCTCAACATCGACAGCATATCTGATAACGTCTTATTAAAACGTTCTGTAAGACCATGTGTCTGAGGATGGTATGCAGTTGTCATTCTGTGGACAGTGTCACAATGTTACATTACCTCTGATACTAGTTTTGACTGAATACTTTGCCACGATCAGATATCAGCACACGTGGTGCTCCATGCTTCAAAATAATGTCTTCTACCAGAAATTTTGCGATCTCTGGAGCTTCTGCAGTCGGCACAGGTTTGGTGACAGCATAGCGTGTGAGGTAGTCAGTGCAGACTATTATCCATCGGTTACGGGTCATCGACTTCGGAAACCTCCCTAAAAGATCGATCCCAACTTGGTGGAATGGAGCTGCTGTAGGTGGAATCGGTACGAATTGCCCTGGAGATAATTGCAGCACATGCTTCTGTCACTGGCACTCGTTACAGTGACTCAAATAGGGCTTGACAGATCGGTAGACTCCTTTCCAGTAATACCTGCGTCTGATTCTGTCTAGGGTATTCACGAATCCCAGATGACAAGATATTGGAGCACCGTGGAAATACTTGAGAATAGCTGGCGGGAGATGAGCTGGAATGACCAGTAGCCATTTGGGGCCCAGTGGATTGTAGTTGCTTTTATACAATGTCCCATTTATAAGTTGGAACTCTCCAATGGTTGGTTCTCCTTTCTCCAAGGCCTCTATGGTTTTTAATAGTGCTGGATCATTCCTCTATTCAGTTGTAACGTTACCTAATTCAGTGAGGGATGAAATTTCATTCATGCTGTCGTGTGCCACTAATGGATTCCTCAAAAGGCAGTCGACATCTTTGTGTTTGCACCTGTTCTTGAATACCACTGTGACATTGTACTCTTGGAGTCTTAGTGCCCATCTTGCTAGCCGACCTGATGGGTCCTTCAAGCTAGTCAGCCAACACAAAGAATGGTCTGTCACGACGGTGAATGGTTTGCTGAATAAATACAGCCGGAACTTGTTGATAGCCTAGATAAGTGTGAGACATTCGTTCTCAGTTGTAGAGTAATTTATCTTGGACTTTGAGAGTACTCTTAATGCATAGGCTATTACCTTTTCAGCACCTTCCTGAACTTTTACAAGCACTGCACCAATCCCATAACCACTGACTGGTGTCTGGTGTTTAGTTTCTGCATTCTCGTCGTACAATGCTAGAACTGGTGTGGAAGTTAGAGCCTCCTTAAGTGCCCAGAAAGCTCTTTCTTTGTCTCATCCCAGTAAAACTTGGCACCTCTCTGCAGAAGTTCTTGCAATGGACGTGCCTTGTTAGAAAATCCTTTTATGAAACATCAGTATTATGAGCACAGCCTGAGAAAACGTCTCACATCATGAATGAGCTGAGGAGTTGGAAATTCTGTGACTGCCCGTACTATATCTGGATCAGGATGGACACCATCTCCATTGACTACATGCCCCAGGATTTTTATCTCTTTGGCGACGAAGTGAGGCGGAGTCCTTCCTGCAGCCTGAACACACTTCAACACAGTTGACAGATGACTCACATGTTCTTCAAATGTTTTCGAGAAAACGACAATGTCATCTAAATAGCAAAGACACGTCATCCACTTAAGGTGTCGAAGCAAGTTGTCTATCATGCGTTCATATGTGGCTGGAGCATTACATAATCCAAATGGCATCACTTTGAATTCATAGAGGCCGTCAGGTGTAATAAAAGCCGTCTTCTCCCTGTCAGCTTTGTAAACCTCGATTTGCCAGTAACCTGCCTACATTCCATAGTTGAGAAGTAAGTAGCTCCTTTCAAGCAGGTGGCAATGGGTAGACATCTTCCTTTGTGATTTTGTTCAGTCGCCAATAGTCAACACTGAATCGCCACCTGCCACCTTTCTTTACGTGGACCACCGGAGACAACCGAGGACTCCCGAAGGTTGAATAATGTCATCGTGCAAAATCTTTTCCACTTCCTGCTGAATTATTCATCTTTCAGCTGGCAATACTCTATACGAACGCTGGCTAATTGGTGGATGATCCATTGATATGGTGCTTTATCGTGGGCCATTTCGTATGAATTTTTCCCTGCTGACTTGTGAATGCACCCGAAAATTGGTGTGGTATAGCTAACACCCACTGGCATTGTTCCTTGGTCAGTCCAGGCCCTATTGGCAGTTCCACGGTTGTTTCCTCCAACATGTTGTCTGTACTGACAGCAGGGCATGGGTCTTCGTTGATGACGTTTAGCTCACCATCCTGGATTGGTTAAGCTGTCCCGATACACATTCTATTGGGTATAAGTTGTGACTGCTGGTGACAATTAGTGATCCAAATTTCTCCTTGAGCACTGGTAATGATTATGATAGCTGCTGGTATGTAAATTTCTTTGTTGAGCCTGATAAACTTTTTACTATCAACAAGTACTTCACAGTTTATCCGGTAATCTGTGGTTATGACTGCAACTCTTCTCATTGTCAACGGCGGGATCCTCACATTGTCAATGGCAAATAACTTCCCCAAAAATTCTGTATTACATGTACCCGTCTGAACGACTTCCTCAATTTGCAGCTCAGATCTTCCACATTCAATAATAGCTTGAGATGCCTGAAGGAAGTTCCATCCGAGGATGACATTATGACTACATTCTGTTAAAACAACAAATTCAAACGGTTGGGTCCTGTTGGAGGATTTTCATCTCTGGCGGCCTCACCTCTGTAGATGTTCGCCTCGCTTAGTTTTCCTGGGTGTGGCGGCTAGGGGAGGGGCTAGTACCTCTGTACTGTGATGGTGAATGGCAGCGGCGCATCAGGGAGTGACCTCGTCCAGGGTACAGTGACAGGCTTCTTCCCATAGGTCAACTGAACTCATCAGCAGGTGACTGCCTGGGATAGAACTGCTCTGATGGCTGACATCTTGCGGCAAAATAATTGTCGAATACTCACCTTCTCTCTCTGCAGTAGCGTATGGCATGTCTAGGGCGCCCACAGTGTAAACACAGTGGTGTGTTGTCTTCTGTCCTTCAGACGTCTCTTCTCCTGCAGGGCGTCATAGTTGCCGGGGGAATTGGTTGTCGTCATGGTCGGTTCATCATAGACTGCCATTTGGCGGCTGTAGCGTAAGGCACAGTAGGGTGACGCCATTCTTCACATCGGGTGCGACTGGCGGGGCAGACAGGAGCTAATTTCTGAAATACTTCTTCCTCAGCGGTGTCTGCTCCCTCGTGACTTACAGGGCTTACATCCACATGGAGATAATCCTTTGCTCGCTTGGTCTAACAGTCCCGGCTGCCATAAATTGTTGCAATTCTTCCCTCAAAATTTGTCGTATGAGAGAAGCGAAGTCATGCTGATCTTCCACAATGGCCATAGGGACTACATTCAGGAGGCTGTCATACTTCTTTCGTCCAACACTCCTTTGTTGCATCTCTTCAATATACTGGCACCACTTGTTGAACTCTACTGTAGTAGCAACGTCTTTGATCAGAAGAACTTGGTACATGTTGAAATGTTTATTTGATTTTTAAGTAATTACATTTCATTCATTCTACCACTTCCAACCAATACTCATCTTTTCAACATTACGATGTATGGGGGTTCTGCTTGCTGCAAAATTATTCTCCTGGGGCGTCTTCTTCTTTAATTTCCAATCAAACTGCTTTTCCACGAAAACATTACAAATTTATAACGTAAACAATGCAACAGAACGCAGACTGACATAGCTTCCAGAGCACTTGACAAACGCAAAAACTCCCTCTCCCACGCAAGGCGGTGAGGCAAATATATAACATCGACAATAATGACATTGCATTTTGCATTGTTCATAACAATTGAATATACTAATTTACAATTAACAAACACACAAATAAAACATTTCATGTACACAAAAATAATCACAATATAAAATGAAAACTATACATACAATAATTTTACATGGCACATATCTTTTTAAGTCTTAATTTCGTTTGTTTTTGTTTCATAACAAAGAGTAATGTTAAATGTCAATTAATTTGTTAATGAGTACATCATACATGTTCCTAACATATATTGAACTATTGATTGAACTTGCCAGTTCTCAAAATAAGTTCAAAATCTCACGTCAGTCAATATATACAAAGAATTACAATATTCTAAATCTCGACTATTACATTAATTACACAATTAGCTGGTCTACACAACTTGTTTATGAGCCTAACATATATACAATGCTCTTTATTTGCATATTTTTATGTTTTACAAAAGTTTTTACAATTTGTCTGTTTAAGTCTTTAAATAACATACAATGACGAAACTATTGTTTATAGAACTGTCTGGAAAGCAAATATATGAATCTCTTAATTAATGAAATCTATCACTTGTTTTAATCACAGTATTACCAAGACTCTGTCCTACACTGATTCCTAGTCTGGCTATTTCGTTTGTAACTAACTTCACACGCAACATATATCACTATTAAACCACACGATTCCGGCTCTGACATAGGCGGTATCGTATGATAACATTGAGATGAGAGGGCCAGCAGTATCATTACAATACCCCCCCCCCCCCCCCAATCAGCTCGACAATGTCCTCATAAGTCGAGGTGATGTAAGAAAAAGGCACCTACTTTGGATGGCTTGGACCCACTGGCTGGGTTGGCTGCATCAGTATGTCACTTAGTCGTGTCTGGGGTTGACACAGTACAGTCCACACATGCAGCATCACCAGATCCTGAAAGTTCCAAGTGCAGTAAGTAGGTGACAAGAGTATGGACTCCCAAGAGCAGAGGACAGTATTGGGAACAGCTGACACTCAAGAATCTGCCACTATGAACTTGTCTGACCTTTTTAAGCATCAAAGCAAAATACACAAGAAAACATATGACAAAATATCCACACAACTATACTGTAAAATTTACTGATTTCACATTCTGAACTGAATTTTTTAAAACTTTGAGGATATGAAACTTGGTATCTTACTAAATCATTAGACACTAACATTAATTAACTGATTCTATCAAGACTTCTATCAATAACTCAAATACTTTAGCTCTTTAATACTCAGGCAACAATTTGAGTTCAAATTTTGACTGTGACAAAAATTAATACATTGAAAAGTCTAACTGAAAATACTGTATTGAAGTCAATATTCTTATTAACATAAAAATTACATACACACATTTCATACCTTAACACTAAAGAAGAAAGATAGAATGATAGATATGAGATAATTTGTATAGGTTACAGAATGAGTAGGAGATGTGGCACCAGAAACTGAAATCAGAAGTATGCTACCACATAGCTAGAAACCCAGTTCTTGCCAATGCACTTAGTACACACAGAATGTGTACTTTCCTGAGGTTTACAAAAGTTAATGTCCAACATAATGTATTAATACAAGTTTCAAGGTGTATCATCAAAGAATACATATATACAAAACTCTTATAGCTGCAATAAATTTTATAAAAATAGCACCTGTACAAAGTCTTATTATTACCCACTACTGTCTGTATGGCTTGAGTTCTGTTATCTTCAAATTCACCCCCCACTGCCAAACGAGAGAGTGAATCAGCAACAAGATTGTCCTTGCCCTTAACGTATTCCACAGCAAATTTACATTTTTCTAGCTTAAGAGACATCCCCCCTGCTCTTAATCTACTGCACACTTCTTCCAGTAAGCTTATGTGTTCTTCCCAGGTTTGACCAGTGACAAGGATATCATCCAATACACAGTTAACTTTTCAACAAGATCTTTGCCTAATACAAAATCCAAAGCTCTGATAAATTCAGCTACAGAAACATTTAATCCGAATGGGACCACACAGTACTGATAGCTTCTTCTGTTATACAAGAAAGCAGTGTACTTCCTTGAGTCTCTGGCAAGTGACACCTGATGAAAACCAAAAGTCAAGTCCAGGCTAGTCATATATTTTATATGTTCACATTTATACAATAGTTCATCGATGCTCTCTGGATGTTCAGTTTCCCTTTCTAAAAACTTGTTCAGATGTCTGGAGTCAAGTACAATCCTCACATCTCCATTCTTCTTGGATATCACGATAATCGGGTTGTTGTATTCACTAGTACTCCTCTCAATTATGTTCCAGTTTTCCATCTTTTCAAGTTCTTTCTCTACAGCTTTTCTTTTTGCAATAGTGACACTGTATGGCTTGAAGTAAAATGGTTCGTGTGATTTGACCCGTAAAGTACACTGGTAGTTTTTCACTCTCTCCGATCTGACATCGAACACATCATGATAGTTCCACAAGACTCTTCTCAGCTCTTCTTTTTGCTCTTCATCTAATTTGTTGGCTTCCTCCACTTTGGTATTTACGAGTTCATGATAATTAATATCCTCCATGGCTTCTTCAGGCTCTTCATGCATGTCTTCTACATCTCTATTATAATCTAATAAATCTAATTCTAGACTTTGCTTACTCAGACTATTTCCATTTTTCAATACCATAGCAGTACAATATAAAACACCAGTCTTCGGGTCCACAAACATAACTTTTCTTCCTCCCCAGTCAAATATAGCATTCACTTTCATGATCCAGTCAGTTCCTAGCAAGATATCCTCAGACAGATTAGGTGTTACTAGACATCCTTGACATAGATTGACATCATTCACACTAAAGTTCAACAAGGCTTGCCGGTTAACTACCTTGCTGTGTCTGCCGGTAGCACCCTTGATCTTGATTCCTACTACAGGCATCTCCATGTAGTCTGGTACATGTTTCACACAATCTCTAAATTGTTCAGAAATTCCACTGATTGGACTATCTGTATCAACTAACGCTTCTTGCCTTTTCCATCAATAAACACAGTAATATATGGGCATCCAGTGGCATCATATTGTATATCTTCCTCTTCTTCATGAGTATAATAATGGAAAATCCAGGTTGGAATTAATAATATAGTGAGGACAGTTTACAACTCACCGCAAAGACGTGGCGACGAGCTGCGACAGGCACATACAAAAGACACACACATACAACACATTCAGCTATCGGCCATGGCCTTCTTCAGAAAATAGAACACTCACGCAATCACACAGGCACACAACACAGTCATACAACCATCACCTCCGACTGCCGCACTTCGAATTGATTCGGAGGTGATGGTTGTATGACTGTGTTGTGTGCCTGTGTGATTGCGTGAGTGTTCTATTTTCTGAAGAAGGCCATGGCCGATAGCTGAATGTGTTGTATGTGTGTGTCTTTTGTATGTGCCTGTCGCAGCTCGTCGCCACGTCTTTGCGGTGAGTTGTAAACTGTCCTCACTATCTTCTTCATGAGTAATATCTTCAATAATATCTCCATGTTTCATATTACAGGAATCGTCATTAGCTTGTACATAATTCAGGGACACATTACTTTCAACAGGTTGACGAGCCATACATCCATTAGCAACACACTGCTCTATCCTAGGCACATTATCTTCTAGCTCATGATATTTGCACAGTAACTTATCTAGAACATTGGATTTCTCTTCCTTATCAATGTAGCTCTGTCTGACACAATGCAAGATGTCTTTCCCTACCTCTTCTTGTCTATTTCTGCTTGGACAACTTTCAGTACTGCTCAGTTTCACTGGTACAACTTGATTCTCACAAGACTTGATATCACCTACAACACACTCTGACTCACACTGGCCATCAGACATGATGCAACCTTCCTTGACTTTCGCTTGCAAAGTTGGATGACCGGGAGGACACCCTGATGGCTACTTCCCCAAACTGCTTCCTTCTCCAAGTCTTCAAACTCCATGACCTCCAAATCTTCTTCACTATCGTCAACACTGTTATCCTCTAACTTCTCTGAACTCACATTAGACAAAACATCAAAATCTTCATGATTCTCAGTCTTTACAGTTTCATGAGCAGTAACATTTGGTCTGTCTTCAGCATCTTCAACCTTATCACTTAGCAATTTACACAGTCCAAACACATCATGTTCTTCACTTATTTTGGGATCTTCTACAGCCATATCATCACTTGCATTATACATATTGGCTACCGTATCATCATCTAGTACAACCTCTTCTGGTTCTATACACTTGTCCTCTTCTTTCCAAGCCTGGTTCTTAATGACTTTCCACATTTCTTTGTGAAACTTGAGCCGATTTAATCTGTGTGTTACCTTCTGTCCCTGTCTATATTGCTCATTTTCCCATTTGTGTCCAAATCTGATCCTATTTGTGGTAGCCTGATTTCTTGTCCTGTTTCTCACCCCAACCTGACAGGCTTCCATAGGGGCGACATTTAGTTTCCCTGCCCGTTTCCATTAGACTTGTAATAACCTTGGTTCCTATCATTTCTTCCTTGTCTGTTCCTATAATCCGTAGTCCCACCTTGCTGTCTACCTCGGTTCTCACGACTATCTTCTTGGTGATTATCTCTTCTGTCTCTTCCATGATGGTCTTCTTGGTACCGGTTTCTCTCCCTTTCTTTCTCATAACTTCTGTCTAATTTTCCAACAAATCTTAAGCAGTCCTCAATTGAATTGTCAGGTACGCAATCTAACGCTTGCTGTATTTTACCTGGTAATCTTCTACGTAGCGTAATGTGGTTTCATCTAAAGGTGAGTCAAGATGCACTAATTTTCTGATTTCATCCTCACCAAAGTCCCTCATATTGCCATAACTTTTCCTGTACTTCCCCCATGCAAGAAATCACTTCTTACTCTAGCCTGCTTGATTTTGGACCAGAATTTATTAAAAAAAAAAAAAAACCTCACTATATGACTTGTCCTTTGTATTTAACTGCTTGACCCAAGTATAAGCTTCATTGTCCAAAAATCTCTTTAAAAAAATTAATTTTCATTGCATCAGTCAGTTCTACAGTGAAGTTGTCAGAGCAATGATGTAAAAAGTCTTTAGGATGGATTTTCCCTTCCCCAGTGTATTTCTTAATTACTACATTTGCCCAATTAAGGCCACCATAGATCGACATTTTGCTATTTACTACACTTTCTTGCAATGAATTGACCCTTTGACTGAGGTTATACACATCCTTCTTAATAACACCTTCAGAATTTGTCACACTTTCACTAATTTTATTTTCTAATGACTCTTTAAGTTCCTGAATTTCAGTTTTTCTAATTTCATTTTCCTGATCGAAATACTTTTCTACAGTACTAATTTTGTTTTCAAGGTGAGACTAAACATTACTGATTTTACTCTCTACTACAGTCACACGAGCGTCCAGCTGTTCATGTCCTAACTTCATTGCCCTTTCAAGATCATATGTTTGTTTCCTGACTTCGTCAACTGCCCTGTTACTTTCGCTCAACTGAGACTTTAAATCTGCTAAACCATCATCTAACTTTTTGATAACAGATTCTACTTGTTTACTCACTTCATGATTTCCATTGTCAATACGTTTAGTTAATTGTTCTGTAAATCGATTTAACAACTCTATAAGACCTGGTGATGCAAGAATTATTTCTTCACTATTTGATACATTGGTACGAGGAGTACTGGCTGTCACATCCTGATCTGACATGTCTACAGTAGATTTCCTATTCTCAGTTAACATCGTCTTTTACAGTGCCAAACAGCCCAGACCACAAATACAATTGTATAAGTGCTGCTGTACTTATCTTGTTATTCCGTGTCCAGCGATGCGATGATCCGGGCCCAAGCATCCAACTTCCAAGTTTAGTGCTCCATTTTTCTTTGCTGTATAATTCCAGATTCAAGTCCTCCTCGTTTTTTCAAACATGGATTATATACATCCAAACATACTCCTCCTGCAACACAAACACTCTGTAGACACTGTATATGACGCAATCCCAGCTCTGCTCCACCAATTATAATGTTTATTAGATTGTTAAGTAATTATATTTCATTCATTCCAACCGATACTCATCTTTTCAACATTACAATGTATGGGGGTTCTGCTCGCTGCAAAATTATTCTCCTGTTTTGATAACAGAAATTTTTGCATCCGAGCCCTGCATCAGTGACAGTCTTTAAGAGGCATTTCAGGTTCTGAAAGTGTTCGTCATCCCGATGGTTGGTACAGGAGGGGACCTATGAAGTCAGTTGCTCTAAGAACCTCTGGAAGATGGCCAGTGCAGAGGTGCTGCTGAATGGCTATCACTGATATTGGAACAGCCCAATGTGAATGTTGATAAAAATCCAACTAATGAGAGTTGCAGATTTGCCTCTGTGATGTCAGTTTGTAAAGGGGTGGGGGTGAAAAGAAAATAATAATAATAATAATAAATAAATAAAAATATAATAAAATGGTGAGTAAGTGGATATGAGTCTATGGGTGTATGTGCATTGACTGTGGATTTAGTCTACACAGAGGCGCAGTTTACACTGAGTTTTCTGATCATCAGCAGACATGCCCAGCAGCTGGCAGAGTTGGGTACAATGACCTCAGTTCCTGCTTTTACTTCAACTCCACCATAACCTATTCCCAAATTGTGAGGGGAATGTCACATGCTTTGATGAATCTCAGCTGTGCGTTTTCTTTCAAGGTAATATGAATGACAAGAAATAATTTGCCTTGCTCAATTTGTCATGTAACTTCATGACAATTACGTGGGGAATGTGGGAACTGAGAGTGACTATGTTACATGAGACCTGGAGGCCGTAGATATCACAGGTGTTGATGCCAAAGATATTATGGCTGTCATGAGACTGAAATTTCCTTAGTTGTAACTCCGTAATGCATCTGTAGAACATAGCTTCGTTCGAGTGGCGCTGCTGACGGTCAGGAACAGTTTGAGGCGTACGAGTGGCACTTCTGACTCTTGCTGACGAAATCTGACTAGCCAATCTGGTGTTCGAGTGGCGGAGCTGATAGTTGGCGACCGAAAGTTTTAGTCAGCGGATTTTCGTCAAACTGTTTTCTGACTAACTCCAAAGCGTTTAACAAGCCTCGGCCAAAAGACAAGCCTGCACAGTGCACATTTACGAAGAGGTTTGTGTTCCAAGTCTTCCATTTTCTCTTGATTGAGGCTGAGTTTGTATATTAGACAGGCATTCTTTCAACTTATGTGGCCTTCTAATACAGTACGTCCCCTTTTTATTACACCCATACATACTATAAATGAAAGGTGTGGAAATTTTCATAGCACGAATTTAAAGATGAATGCGTATGTTTTTACAGTTTGGATTGTGATATATTCGCCTGAAAATGAAGTAAAAATAGTCCTACTGAGATTTTCTGTGCCATCTGTAAATGAAGTGATTGACACATAAGAATAATATAGTTCACAACAGGCATTAGCAGTGATAGATTTTTATAACCGACATATGTGCCACTATAGCGTCTCACAATTACTGTTCCGTGTTTCTCCTTGTGGTTATATATTATAGAAATATATTAGTGCCGATGTGGGCGTTTCTACACGAAATGTGTAACTTCTGGGAAAATCATGTACGATGATAATTCTTGCACAACACCTGCAAATTTTTGTATGTTTCATTTTTTAAATTTTATTGTCACTCATAATAATGGGACAAAATGCATATGAAGTTGTATGTTACCAAATATTCCTTTCACACACAACTACCCTAATTTACCTCATTTTTGTATGAGGTTTTGTCAGGTTAAATTGGCTACATTATTTATAAATGGAGAGACATGTTTACGTATATTTTGCGTTTTGTCGAAGTTTATGATCAGAATTTAATCCACAATGTATTTCTAATGACGGAATGCACACGGTTCGTCGCCGGTCCGCCACCTCACGTCAACGTGAGCTGTCTCAAGAAGAATAGCTTCGTTCGAGTGGCGCTGCTGACGGTCAGGAACAGTTTGAGGCGTACGAGTGGCACTTCTGACTCTTGCTGACGAAATCTGACTAGCCAATCTGGTGTTCGAGTGGCGGAGCTGATAGTTGGCGACCGAAAGTTTTAGTCAGCGGATTTTCGTCAAACTGTTTTCTGACTAACTCCAAAGCGTTTAACAAGCCTCGGCCAAAAGACAAGCCTGCACAGTGCACATTTACGAAGAGGTTTGTGTTCCAAGTCTTCCATTTTCTCTTGATTGAGGCTGAGTTTGTATATTAGACAGGCATTCTTTCAACTTATGTGGCCTTCTAATACAGTACGTCCCCTTTTTATTACACCCATACATACTATAAATGAAAGGTGTGGAAATTTTCATAGCACGAATTTAAAGATGAATGCGTATGTTTTTACAGTTTGGATTGTGATATATTCGCCTGAAAATGAAGTAAAAATAGTCCTACTGAGATTTTCTGTGCCATCTGTAAATGAAGTGATTGACACATAAGAATAATATAGTTCACAACAGGCATTAGCAGTGATAGATTTTTATAACCGACATATGTGCCACTATAGCGTCTCACAATTACTGTTCCGTGTTTCTCCTTGTGGTTATATATTATAGAAATATATTAGTGCCGATGTGGGCGTTTCTACACGAAATGTGTAACTTCTGGGAAAATCATGTACGATGATAATTCTTGCACAACACCTGCAAATTTTTGTATGTTTCATTTTTTAAATTTTATTGTCACTCATAATAATGGGACAAAATGCATATGAAGTTGTATGTTACCAAATATTCCTTTCACACACAACTACCCTAATTTACCTCATTTTTGTATGAGGTTTTGTCAGGTTAAATTGGCTACATTATTTATAAATGGAGAGACATGTTTACGTATATTTTGCGTTTTGTCGAAGTTTATGATCAGAATTTAATCCACAATGTATTTCTAATGACGGAATGCACACGGTTCGTCGCCGGTCCGCCACCTCACGTCAACGTGAGCTGTCTCAAGAAGAATGTTTTGATGGAATGGTCGTCTGGTAACATCGCGACTCGCAAGTTAACCTAGTTTCGTCACATGAATTTTATATTCGACAGATACACGGTTTGCAGGCAAATGTGTCTTGTTAATCTTTATTATTATACTTTGGTTTAACGGTAAATTGCAAATGTTTCATGACGACTTAAATAGTTTTCTCAATTGAGAAATGCATAACATATCGCCAGTCATAACCTCACTTTCAACATTGGTAGAGACTAGAGGGAAAAGATGCCAACTAGCGCTATGGGTGGCCAATATGCGAAACAGGTGAAATAAGCGTTCGAGTTGGCAACTGTCAAAAAGCGCGCATGCGCAGTAGAGGCCTTCCAAATCGTCAGCAACTGTCAGGAACTATCAGCTTTTGGGCCACTCGAACGAACCTCATGTGTGCCTTGTAGAGCCGGTCAAAATGGCTGCCACTTCATGCTGCTCTCGACAGCTGACGGCGGGTACAGAGATGGTAGAGGGGGAGCGATGACGTCACACTCGCGAGAGCGAGACGTTTCGGGCAGGACGAATCACGATACTCCCGGGTTCACGTCGCGCCCGCCGGGACGAGCTGAGCTTGGCTGAGCCGCCTCAGCCTAGTCGGCGCACGCCGCCGGCTGCGTGTTCACACAACGCGCCGGACGTACCCGAGACGAAAAAAGAGGGAAAATACGCTTTTTTGATTTTCACGTTGTGAAAATTGTTGATGGTATACACGACCACGCTACATCGTTTTATGAAATTAGTTTTTCCTTACTAGCTTAGCCTTGCCTGTAAAAAACAAAGTCTAATTATCATTCCGCACGAGTTTTTAGTTTCGTAACGCTCCTCACTCGATTTTGATGAAAGTATGCGTTTAAAAAATCTGATTTTTGGTCACATTATAGTATAACATCTTAGCTTTCGTACAAGACATCCACCTTTTCGTAATTCCTAACAGTCGTTTTCAAATGACGCTTTTTCTCAAGTATATGCACTTGATTTACAAATCGTGTATTGAAAAAGTTATATAGCGGGCAGGTTACTATTCTGTGATTTTTAGACCATATATTACAGCGAGTGAAATGGAGCTAAAAGAACAAAAAAGTTTTTGAAATGGTAATCACACTGATATCTACCTCCTTTCACAAGTAATTGCAAGTTATCTGAGCGCCCTCGGGCCGCGATCACAAGTCTACGAACTCAGCCTGTGTCGAGCGTAGCGCGAAGCACTGCAGTGCCCAAAACTGAATTGCTGACTACGTTTGTCGGTCCCTCGTGATGTGTTAATGATCCGTAACCAGAAAACAATTATGAACTAATTTTTTCTTTGGTGGCAACCGATTACAATGGACAACTATCTGCTACGGTTTTACAGCAGATCATACTTGACTTTGAGAGGCATACATCTGGTTTTTTCCACATAATACAATTCATGGAATTTATATTTCGTGTTTGGAACTAGAAGAGAAGAACAAAGTAATGTAAACTGCGACTTTGCTCTTAATGGACTGAAAGAAAATTTTGTGACATTACAGTTAACGGCTTTCTAGTTGCGGATGAACGAGAAAGTCAAATGATATTTATATTTATTGATGCATCTACTCCTAAGACACAATATATACCTTTTCGCTTTTGTAGCTTTCGGAAAATGTGTTCCCACAGAATGAAAATAATTTTATACAGTGTCTCCGACATAAATGCGGTACTTTCACATCTGAGATGAAAGTAAGAATGAACTGAGTTGCTTTTAGTAACCTGTCTGAGATGAAAAACTTTTCTACGAACATTTTGCTGTTTCATTTGAAGACAATTTTCTTTGTTTGCAAGATGGTACTTTCGAATTTTCAACATACGCTGGTTTACTTTAGCCTCAGATACTGCAGGACTAGTCAGTAAAGGATGAGAAACGTCTGTCACTTTTTTCTAATTATTATTATTTTTTTTTTTCGATTGAAGGGGAGAGCTTGTCCCCAGCTATAAGGAAACCCAACCCACTGTCAGCAGAAGATCGATTGCTGGCCACTTCAAGAATCCAGCTAACAGTTCATTGATTTTATTATATTATATCTGGACGCCAGAGGTAACCTATCGTAAGTAACATTTCACTGACTTTACAGGAGAGCAAAAAGAAGCTGCTGCAACTCGGATTTTGCTACCTCTGGAATAAGTTAAGTACCCAATCATGAAGAGCCCTAATTTTTATATCTTTTCTAATTAGTCTCTACATGTACTTCGTTTTTAGAAATATTTTATGGAATGTTACGGGAGAAACAGCACTTACGATATTTCACCTCACATAAATATATTTGTGAAGCCGTCTCTATTTACACTTACGATATTGTCAAGGTGTTTATTACATTAGGTTTGCTGTTCATTTGCATGCCTTTTTATGTTTATAAACGTTCCTTTTTATGTTTATAAATGTTTGTCTTTATTATACAGGATTATTCTACGAAATACGAATAGGAATTTGAGAATTATTGGTACTGAAATTAAGAAATAAAGGCATTCATACTTATTGAATACCAGTAGATTTATTAAGAGTTACAATTTTATCCTTTAACAAAGCCAGTCACAAATACTACTCACTCAGCAAAGTTTAAGTAAATTGAACAAAATAAATTTCAACCATAGTAGCTTACTCTAGAAAGTAACAAAGGTTAAACCATTTTAAAAACTGAGACAATGACAAACATTTCTGTCCAAATTAAGCATATATTCATTATGAAATTGAAGACAAAATTCGAAATGTAGTAAAAGAATTCACTTGTACAATTAATTGATAACAACTTCAACATCTTCATATCCTTCTGAGTTCTTTTCAGTTTGTGTTGACATAATCTGTGATATATTTTGGTAGAAATAGTAAAAAGATTCAGGCACCCACCTAAGCAGCTTTTGTAAATCTTTATACTTCTCTGTAGCAATAGGTCTGAGAGTATTTCGTATAGCAGAAAGCTCTTCCGGCCATACTGCCCCTCTTGTTCGCCGTTGCACATCAATCTATTGAAATTCACCATCAAATGCTGTTTTATAGAACAAAGAACCTGAATTCTCTGCTCGTACTTGTAGATGCACAACTTGGCTAACCAAAAATTTTCCAAACAATAAACTTTTGGTTGTCCGTTTAACTAAAGGTGATGATGATCCTTTGAAAAGACTTTCAAAGTCTTTGAAATATGCCATTTGCATGTCACACACTTCAATGAGTTCTTTGAATCTGCACTGGCGAACAAACTGTTGCCAATCCCAAGGAGTTGCAATTATGTTATTTAGGCTGTTTGCTTTTGGCACGTTCAATAACAGCATGTACACCATCTACCTCCATATGAGCGTGTCCCTTCAATAAGAATTTATGATTTATCACTTTAAGATTAGGAAGACACCTAAGAATCCAAAAATACAATCATGGGGAAGTTATGATTCTGGCCTCCACATTTGTATCGTAAGTTCCTCAGTTTGGGTTTTTCGCAGCTTAGCTAGGGCCCACTTTAGCAAACAAGATGACACTTCTTTAGGTCAACAACCTGCTACTGTTTCATATCACATGGAACAATACGATTTCTGCTCTGAAGCATCAAGGATTGTTAGATTATACGTCCAGAGCTTTCTTAGATTAAGCGCACTGGAATTAGTAAGGTGAGGTATCGGCGAACATTTCTGAAGATCGAACATGACAACCTTTGCTTTTGATCCAGGTTGTTTAGACCGATTTTTGTCGAAGGTCTTGTTTTTATATCTGCTTCTGACTAGTGGGAATCATAATCTGATTTAATTTGGACTGTTCAGCTGTTATATCATTTTTGAGTTTCACCTGAAACTCGTCACAGTCATCACACGTATCAGTCGCAGGTTCCTTGAATCCTAAATTAAACTCAATGTTAAATAAGACGTGGTAAAGCCACTGTTTTGCAATTAACTCTTGCTTCATTTCGTTTTCCTTGCAGTGCTCTATATACAAAGAATGCAGTTTTGATATATTGAGATGGCTGCCAAGATACAATCTACCTGTTTTCTCTCTGCTGTAGTGACTGTCGATTGTGGGGAACATCCTGAGATGGTTTCTGATACCGTCCCTTATTTCTTCATCCAACTTGTTTGGTGGAACTTTCGTTCCTCTTTAGTAAGTCCACCAATAATTTTTTTGGACTAACCTGTCTTGACATACATTTCGGAAATACTCAAAGTGTTTAAAAAATGTTTTTCAAACTTGTAGTCTCTGGACACGGACTTCAAAGAAGTAATGAAGTGTCACATTACGTCTAAATTCCCTCTCTTGAACTACTCTTCTACTAACATTTTTTTGCAATTACGAGTGAGGCAACATATAATCTCTTAAAATCATTATTATTCCCTTCTCTCCAATAACTGTTGAAAATATGCTGCCTATCTTCAGAAGTAATGTTTTCTGAACATTTTCTTTTCCATGAAGATTTGAAGGCAGGCTTAATAAATTTTGCCAGAACTACGGTTCCGGTTTTAAATGTATACTGCGCACCACAGCCTCTCTACATCTTTTCCTTATATTGCACTTTCACTTATTTTCTTGCCGCACTCGCTTCCGACCTCTTGTAAATTCTGATTCTAGTGTAGTAAATGTATGAATGTCATCCAAGGCATTAGATGCAACATTTGATGAAGCAATCACGCATCCATTATCAGAATTTTCAGTCCCCGCATGTGATTGATGTCTCTTAATGTTAAAGGGTACGCCACCACCAGATTCGTCTGTCTCACTGCGACTGCAGTTTATCTCATAACCGCCTACTTCACTGTCGCATTCATAGCCGATGTCGTTATGATCACAACAGCTGTTTACATGGCCGGACGTTATATATTTATCCTCAGCTGCCACCTACGAACAAGACGGAGAGTCAAAGCATAACGAGGCAACGAAATTAATACAACACCATTAGTTCGATTTAACCATCTGGAACGCACAATCTGAAAAGTACATACGAACTCGCAGTGTCATGACAAGTCTTTGTGGTAATAATGAGAAAACACGTGATGATTAAACGCTGAATTTGGAAAGGAAAATCATTGCACAAGATACACAAGGCTTCGGCAATGGGGCAACAGTCCGTCATAAAATGCTCCTTCAAACATCACAAACTAAGGCACACTGCTATTCGCACGTGATTAACAATGTGTATAACAGTACGGAAGTAACGTAACACTTAGAGATAAACCATCGTAACAGCCAATACGATAAAGAGCGTGGCGGTCTATATACAGGTCAATTGTCGTATGGTCATTTACCATTGTTTACCACTGGTTTCAGATTGCAAATACGATAGTATCACATTGCTGAATTTCTTTTATGTAAAATATATGCATACAGTATTCTACCCCTAAGAAGGTATGACTTAAACTAGCCACATACGATAAAAATCTCAAAATCGTCATTTTTGCACTTACGATAGGTTACCTCTGACGTCCAGATATATGAATCTATGAAAACTAAAGTCAGTCGGATAGACTAAACTAACCAGCTGATTTCCTTCATTTTTGTGTAAAACTAAAGGTATTCATCCACACTCAAACGGGATTTCCTTCTGTATGTTTCTTATGGGGATGTCCTGGCTGTAAACTGAAGTCATTCTGTCAGGCCGTTCTATCCGACCCACTTCCTTCATTTTCGCTTTAAACGAAAGGTATTTATTCACAGATTTGTCATCAAGTATCATAATTAACTTAAGTCTCTCCCTCCTTTACTTTCATTCAAACGCGGGATCCTTCTGTCGGTTTGTTTTAGGATATCTTCGGTTCTAAATAAAGTACTCAGTTCTCTTTGACCTAACAACGCTCAACGGATCAAGATCTTTCATCTGTGCTTTTAAACACTTGCACGGATTGATCCTGAAGAAAGCTATGCGTGAACATTCAACTTTACTTCCATGTCTTCCCAACGTTTTAGTCATTCCACTATCGGTGCGAAGTATTTGCACGGGTCTTATGCGCACGAGTCCTTTATCTTTCTTATATATTAAAAGAACCTACTTTATAATTATAATTGATTTTAAATAAGTGTTTTGATATGAATTTAAGGAAACACAAGCTTATATAATATTCTGTAAACTGTTACTATCTATAATAAATATTTTTAAATAATAAATATTTAATTTTACTTATTTCCATTTCACATGACTGGCCACTAATGCTGCAAAATATTTGCACAGGTCGCCTAGTTTTATTACTATTGTTCTCACACCGTAGTGAACCGTCGAATTTTATGAACATAAGAAATAGGTGGTAATGCACTCGTTCCATCCATATAGACTAACATTTAGGAGAGTATTTCCTTCCTTTAACATTCGATATCTTTAATATTCCCGACGCGAGTCAGCGCCGGCACGAACCGATTGGGGTATGGTGTTGCTTCTGCAGCACAAGTATCACAAGTCTCCAGCCTGCTTTCAGCAGAAGCTCCTCTGCACGATTACTTTTTAAATTATGCTTATGATAATATGTTTATTTTTCTTCTGTTAATATTAATTCTATTATATGAATTTAAAAAATTAAGAAATGTTAGGTCTTCACATAAGGAAAAACTCTCCTAAATGTTAGTCGAAATTAATACGATGGGTCCATACGACATATTTCTAATGTGTTTATAATTCTATGAGTCACTACTGTGTGCAAACAACAGTAATAAAATTACAAGATCAATTAACAGTTAGCTGCCTCAAAGTAGATGGCCGTGAACAAGTACTGGTCACACCTGTGTTTCCTTCGATCTTCCACTGATAGTGGGTGACGATCCCTTTTTGCTGGCCACAAGCCCACTAAGAACGAAAAAACAAATCAGAACATGAAACAAATGACACCTGCTTCTCATCATTTACTGATCTGCAGAGTCTGAGGCTAAACTAAATCTGCACGTTTTCCTTTCATTTGAAGTATAAAAATCGATATGAAAGTACCATGGCGACAAGGAAAATTGTGGGATTCAGGAAATGTTCATAGAAAAGCAGTTCCCATCAGACAGCTTCCTAACAAAATAACTGAGAACCGTGTAGAGTTCTTTGAAAGTGGAGATGAGATGAAACATAGTACAGCGTGTACCACATAAATCTGGCACACCTGACGTACCCCCATGGCCATAAGCTGCAGCATCCCTTATCAGGGGGTAACTAAATGTCTTTAATTTTACTGTTATGTACTCCTACTTTAGTCTCGGTCTGAGGGATAGCGCTTTTATGTGAGACACTGTATATAAATTGTTTCACCTTGTGGTAGAACATTTTCTAGGAGTTACAAAAGCGAAAATTAAGTGAAGGTTCAAATGTTTGTTAAGCTTAAGGGACTTAACAGCGGGGTCATCAGTCCATAAACTTGCGAACTACTTATGGACTACCTTATACTAAAGACGACACAAATATCCATGCTGAGGGGGGGATTCGAACTCCCGACCGTAGCGGCCGTGCAGACTGTGACTGGCGCGCCGCAGTCCTCTCGGCCACCGCGGCCGGCTTAAGAGAAGGCTAAATAGTGTAATCTTAGGTGTAGATGCATCAATAAATGTAAGTATATTTTTGGGTTTCTTCCGTTTATTATCCTCAACTAGAAAGTCATTGAGTAGAATTTTAGAAATTTTATTTCAGTCCATCAACAGCAAATTCGAAGTTCACATTGTTTCTTCTCTTGTAGTTTGAAACTCGAAATATGTATTCCATGAATTGTACAATGTGGACAACAAACTACTTGTATACTTCTTAAGTGAAGTATTACCTTACATAAAACCATAGCAGATCATTGTCAGTTGTAATCGGTTGCCACTCAAGAACAATTAGGGTATAGCTATGTTCTGGTTATGAATTATTAACACATCACGAGGGACCAACATACGTGGCCAGCAAATCATTTTTCCGGCACTGCAGTGCTTTACGCCACGCTCAACACAAGCCAAGTTCGTAGGCTTGCGGACGCGGCATGATGCCGCTCAGATAACTCTCAATTACTTGTGAAAGGAGGTAGATATCAGTGCGACTAACATTTCAAAAACTTTTCTGTTCTTTTAGCTCAATTTCACTCGCTGTAATGTATGGCCTAAAATGCATAAACTGCCCGCTATCGAACTTTTTCAATACACGATTTGTAAATCAAGTGCGCATACCTGACAAGAAGCATCATTTGAAAACGATTGTTACGAATTTCGAAAAGGTGAATGTTTTATTGGAAAACTAAGATGTTGTACTACCCGGTGTCCAAAAATCAGATTTTTTTACCAAATACTTTCATGAAAATGGAGTGAGGAGCTTCACGAAACTTTTTATTTTTTTTCACAGGCTAGGCAAAGCCTGTAAGGAAAAAATAAGTTGATAAAACTTGAAAATCGAAAAAGTTGTTTTTCCCCCTCTTTTTCGTCTTGGCACGTCCCTGCTCGGCTCGGCCCGAACGCACCTTCGTAGACGTGTGCCGGATGGGCGCAATAATTAACGGCGTCGTGAAGGGGGCTGGCCGTGCGCATGCGCACTGCTGTCGGCTGTTCCACATGCCAGCCGGGAGTACCGAGTCGTCTCGCTCCCGAGACTGCATTATCGGCACGGCCGGTTCCCGGGTACGGCGGTCTCGCTAGCCGCTCCCTCTGGCGGGAACGAGCGGGAGCCAGGCCGCGTTTGACGGCCTCTAGTGCCTAGGACAGCAATGCAGTCTCCATTGTGATAAGGGCCTGTGTAGAAGTTTCAAGCTGTGGGGAGCCGAGTCTTTTGAAAGTACACCTGTTTAACAAGGTAATGGAAGCACTGGAATACAGCTGAAATTTACCAACTTAGTTCTGAATTCTCAACCGAATAAAAAGCTTCTTTGTTTCATGTAATAGTAGAAGGATGTTGTGGGTGACTGACTGCCCTTGATGTCTTGTATACAGTGGAAAAGCTATAACAGATCTAAAATGGTTCCTGCTCGCCAGAAACCTAACTGTTCAGAAGTGCAGCATTGTTGAATTCGACATCTTTTGTATCCATTGTCTCAGATCAGTGGGTGGCAATATTACTATCCTTCTCTTGCAATAGCTTGTAGAACACATTCTGAATCTGTTAACTTTTTTCACAAAGCAGGCACCCTGCTCTATGAAAATAACAAGTGTTTCTGCTGAGCATGTAGCATTTATGTACTAGTCTGCCATCATTATGCTTTTGCTATTAACAGATCACAGGTTGTTTATGGTGCCAGGTAGATACAGTGCCATGTTCGGAGCAGGGTACCAAAGATGGTGACATTTTCAGCTCTGCAGTATGAAACTATTACTGAGCTCTGATAATTGAATGACATACTCAAGTGTGGGTTCTGACAATTTGAAACTTCTGCCTTAAGTCTGGAGTCAGTGAGATCTGGATTATGGCATCCCACAACATGGTGTCCACTTGTGATTGACCACAAGTACATTCAAATCTGGTACTGTGGAGCATGCCTCTTAATTCCATGAGCCATTGCCTATATGGCAGGGCGGGCTGGCATTTCATTCAAAGAAACCAATACTGCACTCTGGTGATCAAAACCTGGGAGTGAAAGTATTTGTCTGGAACATATTCAAGCTGAGAGAATGGGGAAAAATTGATGCAGGTGTGCAAGATATCTACTCCTACCCAAAACAAAAAAATGAGTTTTAAACATCACCCAAGATGATGCAGGCTGAACATTGCTTTAAACAGCTACAGCTTGTATTCAAATCACTTCTTGGTGGCAGTGTTTTACTTGCAGAATGTGTGGCTTCCTTGTGATGTGTTGAACCAAGGCCTACATCAGTAGCCGCTGGTCTTCCAAGAGCTGCTTTACTGTTTCCAAGAATGGTGTGAACTACATTGTCTGAAACTTAGAAAGTTCATGTAACAATATTCATCCCTCTGGCTATGTAGTAAACACAGTAAATTAGAAATAAGCACAAAGTTATGTGAAGCAAATTACACAAAAATTGTGCCTGCAGTTAAGTATAAGTGCCGTCCAGTGCTGAAATCCAAGAAGCTACAAAGATACCTTGTAGGAGGTCATTACATACAGAAATGAAAATTGGAACATAATACTATTGTCCTACTATTACAGCTGTGGGGAAGACATTGCATAGTGAAAGGTGCCAAAAGCAATCTCAGAACCAGCTCTATTGCCACTAAATTGTTGTAACTGAAGTATAAGAAACCAAAATTTATATTAAAAGAGTTGTAATAATAGCTTATTTCCTGACAGAGACAAGTGTTTCGCATAAAACTGTAGATGCTGAGCAGCATCAGGATTGTGAATACCAAGGCTGTAGTGGATCTCTTGTATCCAGTGACAGGGTAACGGAATCCTATTAAGTCCAGCTGAAATCATATAAGTGATCTTTGGAGATGATATCCTAGTAGTGATGAGTCATAGACCAGTGTGACACCTGAGTGTGATGATGTGTGCATTCATATGGTGCCCAGTGGCATAGTATATGCCCATCATAACGGACATTGTTTGGGCATGTCCAAGCAGCCCCAGCAACGAGTTATATAGCGAGGTGATGCCAGCCGAGATTCCCATGCCATCACAGAAGCATTCTATGTACACAAGGTGCACTAGTGCTATCCAGTTGTGAATGAGTGGGGAACTGTCAACCCTGATTTAAGACCTGGGGCCACTTAGCAGAAGGCACCATGGAGTGAGCACTGATAATATCATACTGATGAAAAGCACTAATGATGACAAAATATTCTCGGTACAATCAACATTCATTTACAACTTTAGGTTCAGGATTATATGTCTATCAGTTTGTCATCTGATGGAACAAATTACTCCAGTTTGCCTTGTGTGTAATGCAGCAGATATACCAATGGTAGGTAATGAAAACCTCTAAACTCCATTTTACACAAGGGCAAAAACAGTGTCTTAAAAAATATATTAAATAACATACAGTGATACAGATAAAATTTCAGCATGTGTAACTAACATAGTAGGTACTCCGAGAGCCCAAACATTTCATTAGAAACAAACATACATTCCTCCTCATGAACCCAAGACCCTGCCTTGCTGACCTTTTAAAATTGCTGTATTCCCCAAAAATTCCCAGCAATAGTTCACAATATCCAAAGTAAAAATAAAAATAAGAAAAAAAAATCAAAGCATTGTTTTTAAAATTTCCACCAAAACCATCAACCACACAGAATCTTTCATTGCAATCTAAAGGTCTTGCCTTTAACCCCACACTTAAATTTAACCATGTTGGATTTGTCAAGGACCTTCTCTCCCTCTGCCAATCCCTAGAGTGGAAACACTACTTTGCCACCAATCCCTCCAGCCAAAGTCAACTTAATCCCAACTTTGAATCCTGCCTTTCCCACTTCACACCATGATCCAACCGTGATTCTTCTTCACTCCAACTTAACCATTCCCTGGCCACCTTGCATAAATTCCTCATGTGAAATTTAGCATTTCATCTTTCCTCAAGAACACCAACCTTTCAGCAGAAGCAACTGATAGCTTTACAAAACCTCAAACAGAATCCAAATTAATCATCCTTCCTGCAAAAGTTTCACCACTTTTGTAATGATTTGCAGTGACTTGTGATAGAAGGCCTCTGCCAATTTTCTGATTCCTCCACCCACACGCCAAGTTAACCCCATCCCAGAAGTCCAACATGACCCTCCCAGGCCCTCTTTCCTAAATCCGTCTCCTTCCTTGCCTCAAAAACACCCCAATGCTCCCAAAAATCATATAATTCTGCCTGACCAACTGTGGCTGGTTGCTGTGCTCCCACTGAAAGAATTTCAGTCCTCACTGACCAACACCTCTAACCAACTGTCTGAAATCTCTTCTCCCACATCAAAGCACAATCTCTTCCTCCAATGACTCTCCAGCATTCCCACCTCTTTACCTTCACAATTCTTTCTTGTCATGTTTGATGCAATATTCCACATGCTCATGGTCTTGTCACACTTGAACTCAACCTCTCCCAATATCCTTCAGACTCCATGTTCATGTTCCTGTCACTCTTGAATTCTACCTCTCCTAATATCCTTCAGATTCCCAAGTCCAACACCTCATTTTTCATAACACTTACCAACTACAGCCTAACAAAAAGAAAAAGTATACAATCAAATTTATCATATAGTCATGGGCACTTGTATGAAACCCTCCTATGCCAGACTACTTTTGGGCTGTCTAGAGGAAACCTCCCTAGCCTTCCAAAACTCAAACCCCTGGTCTGCTCGAGGTTCTTGACAATATTCTCACGATTTGCACTTGGGGCTAGAACACCCTATCCTTGTCTCTTCGCAACTCCTTCTCACCCACGTGCTTCACTTGGTTCTCCTAAACCTTGCATGCCACTTTCCTCGATGTTAAATCCACAATCACTGATGGCTCCATATACATTAAACCACCAACAATACCTGCACTCTGACAGCTGCCATACATGCTGAAGGCTTCAAAACAATCTTTTTGCAGTCTTAGTCCGCAAACACATTTTCTGTGTCCAGTATACTACAAATCCCCCATGCTCAATAAACAGCTACAAAAGAGTACCCCCTTGTCACCCAATACCACCCCAGACTAGAAAAACTGAACTGTATCCTTCAGCATGCCTCCTTCTGCTTTTTAATCCCACCACTATGATTTTATGTCATAAGGAGCTTGTGTACAGAAACACAAAGCACTTCAGCATGGCCTAGGAAGAATAAAAATTGTTTTTACCTCATCTATTACTGATTTTATAATCCATGTAGCAATCTTCTTCTCCTGCAGGCTGGTTGACACTGAAATAAAGTAACTGGTACTACGCCATCTGATTTAAATGAAAGCTCCTGCATGTCGTCTCCTTGATTTCATGTTATATCTTCCCAATGAGAATACGACTCTTTAGCACAATACTCTGGCTATATTAATTTAATTTATCCTGACTTTTTTACTACATAAAATCAACAACATTCAACTGTTTCTCTGAAAATACATGATTGTCATCAACCAGTCTCTGGTGACGTATGCTTCCTTTAGAGTGTTGCATGAAGTGAGTCTCCCTCCAGCAAGTAGATACTCCACTCTTATGTGCCACACTTACTCAGTGCATACACATACAGAGACGAGTGCACACAGACTTTGTATGATACTTAAAAACTAATCCCAAAATTTTCTGATCATAGAAACATCATTCAGTGAGAAGTACTCAGGAAATGTAATGAGGTTTACTATAGCAGATCTGGTCACATCACGAGTCCGAGGCTGTCACACCTATAATCCCATTCAAGTGGGTCTAGCTTCTTTTCCATCCACCACTGAACTTGTATGAATGGTCTGTAAGTGTGCAGGTCTGCAGCATCCAGTCCTGGAGAAAGTCAAGACAAGTTGAACTGCACTTTTGTTGACATCTTCACAAAAAGATTATACCTCAGCTCGTAGATGCTCCAGGTTGTTGTTCTTCTGGTGCCATACATTGCCATCAGGATCTTCTTCCCAGCTATGGGAATGTCTGCTGGAGTTGCCAGGAGGCAGATATTGCCGCGAGAGTCCACAAATACCGACTGGCGGCGTGGCGCAGGGGTAGTGTCACAGACTGCGGTGCAGAAGGTCGCCAGTTCAATCCCGCCCACCGTCCAAAATTTATGTCTTTGTAATTAACAATTCCAGAAGGTTCTACATCTTTCTTATGTTCACTTGTAAATTCTACTTGTTTCTTATGTTAAATGTTCTTCTAATTTCTGGTAAATTCTGTCTTTGTATAAATAGCAGAGCACTCTGCCTGAGAGGCAGTCAGTGCTGCGTGTATGTTGAGTTCATAATAAACGTGCTTTCAGTATAAGTGCTGTGTTTAGTTGCCTTCGAAGTCACGCCTGTTTCCATTTCAACGCGACATTGTTTGGTGGAGGTGCCGGGTACATACTGTGCAACAGCTGCATCACCGTGACTCCGATTAGGCAACGTAAAAGCCGTCGCTTACACGGACTGGAACCGGAATACAAGGGATACACCGAGTACGTCCTTCCAAGAGTCCGAATCATCAGACGATCTATGGAAACGAAACCAGCAGTAAGCCAGCTACACATCAGGCACCCATTGGTGTTCTCTGGAGATGCTGGACAGGACCCAAACAAATGGCTAAAAGGGTTCGACCGAGTCACCAAATACAACAGGTGGGATCATACGATGTGCTTGGCCAATGTTTACTTCTATCTGGAAGGAACGGCCCAGCAATGGTTCGAGAACAACGAAGATAAGTTGAATGACTGGGAGACGTTCCAGGAGGTACTGAAGAAGACGTTTGGAGACCGTCAGCGACAAATCCGCTCGGCGGAAGAACAACTGAAGAACAGGGCAGAACGACATGGTGAGACGACACAGTCTTACATACAGAACGTTTTGGCTCTGTGTAACATAGTCAACCCAAACATGACAAAATCACGCACCTGATGAAGGGAATTGCAGAAGATATGTACCAAGCTCTTCTGATAAAAGACGTCGGTACAACAGAAGAGTTCATCAAGTGGTGCCAGCGTATTGAAGAGATGCAACAAAGGAGGGTTGTACGCAAGAAGTATGACAGACTCCCTAATGTAGTCCCTATGGCCGTTGTGGAAGACCAGCATGACTTCGCTTCTCTCATATGACAAATTGTGAGAGAAGAATTACAACAGTACATGGCAGCCGGGACTATTAGACCGAGCAAGCATCAGATATGGCCATGGATGCGAGCCCTGTAAGTCACGAGGGAGCAGACGCTGCTGAGGACGAGGTACTTCAAACATTAGCTCCTGTCTGCCCCGTCAATCGCACCCAAAGTGAAGAATGGCGTCGGCCTGCTATGACTTATGCTGCAGCCGCCAAACGGCGGCGCCGTGAACCGGCCGACGCGACCACAGCCAACTCCCCTGGTAACTATAACGGCCCACAGAAGAATGGACATCTGGAGGACAGAGACAACACACCACAGTGTATTCCACTGTGGACGCCCTGGACATGTCAAACGCTACTGCAGAGAGAGGAGGCGAGTATTCGATGATTATTTTGCCGCAAGACGTCAGCCGTCGGAGCAGTTTTATCCCAGGCAGTCACCTGCTGATGAATTCAGTCGACCTATGGGAAGAAGCCCATCGCCGTACCCTAGATGAGGTCGCTCCCCGACGCGCCGCAGCTGTTCGCCGTCGCCGTACAGAGGCACCAGCCGCTCCCCTAGCCGCCTTGCCCAGGAAAACTAAGCGAGGCGACCATCTACGGAGGTGAGGCCGCTGCAGATGAAAATCCTCCATGGACGACAGTCGCCAAGATGTCGGGAAATCTCATCGACGGCCAACCTGTGCGGGCACTTTTTGATTCAGGGGCCTCTTTTTCTGTATTATCAGATAATTACCGCCGCACACTAAAGAAGACAATGTTCTGTGATATGGGAGCAACCTTGCTGAAGGTCGCAAATGGAAAGTACATCCATCCAGCAGGAACTTGTGTCGCAAGAATAACCATCAACAACAGGACGCAGCCGTTTGAATTTGTCGTGTTAACAGAATGTAGTCACAATGTCATCCTCGGATGGGACTTCCTTCAGGCATCCCACACTATCATTCACTGTGGAAGATCTGAACTGCAAATTGAAGAAATTGTTGCGCCAGATACACGTAATACAGAATTTTCTGGGAAGTTATTCGTTGTTGACAATGTGACGATACCGCCGTCGACAATTAGAAGAGTTGCAGTCACAAACACAGATGACTGCTTAAACTGTGAAGTTCTTGTTGATCGTAAAAAGTTTATCAGGCTCAGAAAAGAAATTTACATACCAGCGGCTATCATAAGTATTACCGGTGGTCAAGGAGAGATTTGGATCACAAATTGTCACGAGCAGTCACAACTTATCCCCAAGGGAATGTGTATCGGGACAGCTGAACCAATCCAGGACGGTGAGCTCAACGTCATCAATGAAGACCCATGCCCTGCTATTAGTACAGACAACACGCTGGAGGAAACAAACGTCGAACTGCCAATAGGGCCTGGACTGACCAAGGATCAACGTCAGCGGGTGTTAGGTATACTACGCCAATTTTCGGGTGCATTCGCACCTCAGCGAGGGAAAAGTCAGACGAAACGGCTCACGATAAAGCACCAGATCACTACGGGGGATCATCCGCCAATTAGCCAGCGTTCGTATAGAGTGTCGCCAGCTGAAAGATGGATAATTCGAGAGGAAGTGGAAAAGATGTTGCGAGATGACATTATTCAACCTTCGGAGAGTCCTTGGTCATCTCCGGTAGTCCTCGCAAAGAAGAAGGATGGCATGTGGCGATTCTGTGTTGACTATCGGCGGCTGAACAGAATCACAAAGAAGGATGTCTACCCATTGCCGTGGATTGATGACACCTTAGACTGCTTGAAAGGAGCTACATACTTCTCAACTATGGACATGCAGACAGGTTACTGGCAAATCGAGGTTGACGAAGCTGACTGGGAGAAGACGGCTTTTATTACTCCTGACGCTCTCTATGAATTTAAAGTAATGCCTTTTGGATTATATAATGCTCCGGCCACATTCGAACGCATGATGGACAACTTGCTACGACACCTTAAGTGGACGACGCGCCTTTGCTATTTAGATGATATTGTCGTTTTCTCGAAAACATTTGAAGAACATCTGAGTCGCCTGTCAACTGTGTTGAAGTGTGTTCAGGCTGCAGGTCTCCGCCTCAATCCAAAGAAGTGCCTCTTCGTCGCCAAAGAGATAAAAATCCTGGGCACCTAGTCAATGGAGATGGTGTCCGTCCTGATCCAGATAAAGTAAGGGCAGTCACAGAATTTCCAACTCCTCAGCACATTCGTGATGTGAGAAGTTTTCTCGGGCTGAGCTCATACTACCGACGTTTCATAAAAGGTTTTTGTAACAAGGCACGTCCATTACAAGAACTTCTGCAGGGAGACACCAAATTTTACTGGGATGAGACAAAAGAAAGAGCTTTCCAGGCACTTAAGGAGGCTCTTTAACTTCCGCACCAGTGCTAGCCTTGTACGACGAGAATGCAGAAACGGAACTTCACACAGATGCCAGTGGTTATGGGATTGGTGCAGTGCTTGTACAAGTTCAGGAAGGTGCTGAAAAAATGATAGCCTATGCGTCAAGAGTACTCTCAAAGTCCGAGATAAACTACTCTACAACTGAAAAAGAATGTCTCACACTTATCTAGGCTATCAACAAGTTCCGGCTGTATTTATTCAGCAAACCATTCACCGTCGTGACAGACCATTCTTTGTGTTGGCTGACTAGCTTGAAGGATCCATCAGGCCGCTAGCAAGATGTGCACTAAGACTCCAAGAGTACAATGTCACAATGGTATTCAAGAACGGGCGCAAACACAAGGATGCCGACTGCCTTTCGAGGAATCCAGTAGTGTAACACAACAGCATTAATGAAATTTCTGCCTCACAGAATTAGATGTCGTTACAGCTGAACAGAGGAAAGATCCAGCACTATTAAAAACGATAGAGGCCTTGGAGAAAGGAGAACCGACCAATGAAGAGTTCCAACTTATAAACGGAACATTGTATAAGAGCAAGTACGATCCACTGGGCCGCAAATGGCTACTTGTTGTTCCAGCTCATCTACAGCCAGCTATTCTCAAATATTTCCACGATGCTCCAATATCCGGTCATCTGGGATTCGTGAAGACCCTAGACAGAATCAGACGCAGGTATTACTGGAAAGGTCTCTACAGATCTGTCAAGCACTATGTGAGTCAGTGTAAAGAGTGCCAGCGATGGAAGCATGTGCCACAATTACCTTCAGGACATCTCGTACCGATTCCGCCGGCAGGAGCTCCATTCCACCGAGTTGGGATCGATCTTTTAGGGAGGTCTGCACTGACTACCTCACACGCTACGCTGTCACCAAACCTGTGCCGACTGCAGAAGCTCCAGAGATCACAAAATTCCTTGTGGAAGACATTATTTTGAAGCATGGAGCACCATGTGTCATGATATCTGATCGTGGAAAAGTATTCCAGTTAAAACTAGTATCAGAGCTAATGTTACGGTGCAACATTGTCCACAGGATGACAACTGCATACCATCCTCAGACAAATGGTCTTACGGAATGTTTTAACAAGACGTTAGCCGACATGCTGTCGATGTTGAGAGAAGGATTGGGATACAATTCTGCCAGTTGTGACATTTGCTTACAATACTGCAAGACAAGACACCACAGGCTTCACTCCGTTTTTCCTACTCCATAGCCGTGAAGCTGAGACGACACTGGATACGCTGTTCCCGTTCCAACCGGACGACACTCAGGACGACTATGTTAAACAGCTCATCACCAGGGTCGAAGAAGCAAGACAGCTGGCACGGATACGGACACTAGACGCCCAGGAGAAGGATTGTCAGCGGTATAACGACAAGCACCGACCTGTTGTGTACAGTCCAGGAGATCTTGTATGGATTTTTACCACTCTACGGAAGGTTGGACTGTCAGAAAAGTTATTGAAGCGATACTTTGGTCCGTATCGTGTCATACGCCGCCTGTCAGACGTCACATACGAAGTTGAGGATTATGAGCCGTCATCGAAACGTCAAAAACGAAGAGACATTGTTCACGTCCTGCGGATGAAGCCTTACTACGATCCTGAAGAGCAGGTAGACGGCAATAGCTTCTTGTTCAAGGACTTTAAGGACGGTAATGTTCCTGATGAAGCCACGTCAGGAACGTCTGTCGTCGATAATCGCGGAGAAGGGAGGGATTCTCTTGAACTGTCATACAGAGGGCCCATGACACGCTCAAGATCCAGGACATTGCAGCAGGCTCCATAGGGATCATAACAGCGGGTCGCTGTTTCTCCAAGAGAGGGAGCAATGCCGCGAGAGTCCACGAACATCGACTGGTGGCGTGGTGCAGGGGTAGCGTCACGGACTGCGGTGCAGAAGGTCGCCGGTTCAATCCCGCCCACCGACAAAAATTTATGTCTTTGTAATTAACAATTCCAGAAGGTTCTACATCTTTCTTATGTTCACTTGTATATTCTACTTGTTTCTTATGTTAACTGTTCTTCTAATTTCTGGTAAATTCTGTCTGTGTATAAATAGCAGAGCACTCTGCCTGAGAGGCAGTCAGTGCTGCGTGTATGTTGAGTTCGTAATAAACGTGCTTTCAGTATAAGTGCTGTGTTTAGTTGCCTTCGAAGTCACGCCTGTTTCCATTTCAATGTGACAATATTGCTCTCTGTCACATGCAACAGCAGATCAATTTCTGCTGCTATTTTCACAATTCCATTTTATTCTTTTTCAATGTTTTGGTTTTTGTATTCACACAAGGCATCAGTGGGGATTTTACGCTCAACATCTCAGAAACAAATCACTGATGACTTTGGTGCTCATTCAAAATACAGAAATTTATCACCAAATAGTTTGACACGATTATCTTTTCCTTTGCCCAATCAATTTTGACCTAAGGTGTATGTCGTTTCCCGCCAACCATCTGATTCATGCTTCCAGGAAAGTTTATCCTTAAGTACTATTTTTCAGCTGAAACAAACTATCTACCATGTCTCAGTCCCTCAAGAACAGTAGCTGAATTCATCGTGATCTGTCTAACTTAAAATTTAATGATCTTCTGAATTTTGTATTTCTTGTCATTTGGTCTCTGTTTCTGATGAACTTTGAATTCGTCTGTGTGTCCTTACCACATAAATACCCTTGTTCTCAAAAACTGAAATTAGGACTTTTACCACTAACTTGTCCTACTACAGTTGATTGTTCAGATTCTTTATACCCATGGTGAACATGAGAGTCAGTCAACTTTAGTGTTATTGTATTGTTTTTTGACATGTAATGTGAACATTTACCTCTTGAGCTCTCTCTCCAACAATCTTCTCACTTTTTTTTTCTCTGTAAATTATCAATTCACTTTCATCAACATAGATTTGACGTAGGAAATCAACATTTCAACAAAACACTGAAACAAAAACACAAACGGCTCACAACGTGTTAGTATCCATAGGTTTGAACTGAAGAGCTCGAGGGGCTAATGAAGGTGGGGGAGCAGGCCCTCTCCCTTACCCTTCAGACCTGTTAAGGCATAACACACAACGGGAACCAGCTACCTACTCTGAATAAGAAACCAAGGGCACTAGGTGACAATTATGGAAAAAAACAGGTTTTTAAATTTCAACAAAATTCCTTTAAATCATTCAGGTGTGATAAAATAGCTTCAGAATGAAAATTGTGAAAACCAAATAGTGTGAGTTTAAGGTTTACCTCAATTTTGCCTTAAAAACAAAAACCTATACATTACAACTTGGGGGTGTTGATGAAATTTGCTACACATTTTAAATGAAACAGAACAGTTATTTCCAAAACAAAGACTGTTTTCGAGTTATAAGCTAAGAAATGGAAAAAGTTTGAAGTTTTTTGTCCACTTGCTTCATTTAATTTAAGCTGAAGCACTTTTTGGACCCTCTTTATGCTAGGCTATCAGTAAAGATTAATCTGATCACCACTATCTGTTGTTTTTTGAAAGCATTTCACACTGATAACAAGCAGTTTTATGTCCACCATTAAAAAGCACATCTTGCTTCATAAATTGCTTTTTTCTTATTGTATTTTTGTTTTTATCTTTGAATTTAATCAAATATATAAAACACAATAACTCACTGCATACTCTTCTTCTGCCTCCATCATTTAGCAGTCAATTGATCTTTGGGTGACTTGCAATAGTTTTAAGTCTTGAGAGTTGCAGAGATAAATCTGCAAGTTATGTGGATAAAGTTTGAACTAAGGCTGCTTAATACTTAACCTCGTTTATATGCTTTCAAGGGACGTCAGTAAAATGGTGTAAAATGCAGTAAAACGTAAAATGCAGGAAATAATGTTTTAAATGGTAAAATATGCTTACTGGATCAGCCTTGCATTTTGATAGTTTATTATGTACATAACAGGCATCTAAATACTCATCAGGAAGTTTTTGTACAATAAACGTTTTCCAAATTTTTACTATTTTATGCGCCAGACAGAACTGGTAATTTCATGGGAAGTAAAAATTATTGACGTAATTTCATTCATTATAATCGAGGATGACACTGCTGGGCTATGTAACACATCTTCAAAATTACCTGAACCGCTTCGGTAGATATCGTTTGGACGCCGCTGCCAGGCTATGTAACGCATCTTCAAAATTACTGCCTTTTACCGGTATTAATTATTTACATAATAAAACTCCTGAAGTTCCGTTCTTTTTGTATTTTTCGATGTTTCAAACAACAATATTAGAGAATTTATTCGCGTTCTTGACTGCAAACATATACATAAGTATTTTTGTGACATTTGCATGGAATCGGCATCTCACACTATCATCGCTTTTTTGACGTTGTGGGTATTATGATACCCAACTTTAACAGATAACGTTCTTTATTAATCAAAAATATGTATAACAAAAACAATGCAACTCTTTATTCACACATCAACAAAGCAACTGCTTCTATTGTGTGAGTACACGCCAGACGCTCTGGCAAAGAAGCTGGTGGAAAGAGGAACTACATTGCCACAAATCAGTGCGTCATAAGTCAAATAGCCGCATATTGCCAACAACGAAATGCGAAATACACATTTGAATAAATGCAAAGTGTCAAGAAACATGACTGCGAATAATTTTTAAGCACTATACTTGAAGGGAAAGCCATGCTAGCGTCAATTTATGTAGATTACGTAATTTTTTCTTCACAAACATGCTTTCGAAAAGCGTAAAATGCAGGAAAAGTGTAAATATGTTAACGCAAAATCAAGGGCAAATTAACATTGTGGACATAGAAAATTTGACGGGACCGACAAAAATGGTGTAAATGGCGAGAAAACGTAAAAACCGGGAACATAAAAACGAGGTTTTACTGTAATTATGTACTAAATAGTTTGGTGTACATTTCAAACCCATAATAAAGAACCATGTAATAAATCTTTGTTGCATATGGTAATAAGAGAACACCACGAGAGAGCTGGGGCTACCAGTAATCAGTGGATGGCATGGAAGAAGTTGGAATAAGGGAGTCCAGTAATACATGAATACTACAGTTACAACAATAAATTCTTAAATTCATGTAAATGTATTTCCTTTAGCTGTGTATGATGTTAAGTAAAGTATGCATATTGAACACAGAACTGATAAGGACTGGATTGTGTTAGAAATGGAAAATGACAACTCAGGTTTTGTGTAAAAATAAAATACTTTGTGAAGTACAGTAATCTGCTTTGATCTAGTTACTGTGCAGTAGATAAGATGTTTGGACAGAATACTAGTAAAGCTGCACTATAGTGTTAAAAATAGAAATAAAGTAGGGACTATAAATGTATTATGTAAGATAAAGCTTCAGCAAGAGGACAAATACTTGCTGTTACATCAGTCTGATTGTAAAATGACGTGAAAAAAATTACATGTCTAATGTTTACAATTAAATAATGAACCTTTTGTTGATAACTTGATTCAACCATGATAACTGTGGTAACGCATGGCACGTGTGTTTAAACGGCGAACCGCCCATTACCAGAACTGGCCGCTGTGCGGTGCTGGCGGCACTACTGCGCTGCACCCTGCCGGCCGCGCGGCATCTGAGAGAGGCATGGCGACAGCCGAGAACCTCGCTTCAGTTTTACATACTGAGTGTGCTGACGAACGTATCTCCGGACATTGCTATATTGACCAGAATAAGAGTGGGTGCTCACGGACATATCTATTGTGACTTTGATGGGACGGCTTAAGGTCCTAGCAACAGTGCAGCCGGTATATTGTGTATACTTGTGTTAGTAGTCATAACACAATTGGCGACGAGTGTGGTGTTTGAATTGCCGTGTGTTCCGTCGTGGAAGATGGTAGACAACGAAGGGCTGATTCCAGCAAACTTTAAGCTGCCCCTGTGGGGACAAATCTTGCAGCAATCGTTACAGACTGTAGTTGAGTCCGTTCAGCGGTTAACGACGATTGTGTCGGGTCAGGCGGACCGTTTTGACTCCCTGGTGTCGCGGTTGCCGTCGGCTCCTCGGCCGGTGTTTGATTCCGGTTCTGTGTCTTCCACTACTGTGTTTCCGCTCCGTTCTCGGGCTTTGACGATTCTTTAGAAGATTGGGACTCTTATGAAAACCGACTGCGTCAACATTTCCTTGCGTTCGGGGTGTCCGACCCGGCGTTGTGTAAGGCTTCATTTCTTTCGTGGATCTCCCCCCACATCTATCAACTTTTGCGTCAATTAGCCCCCCTGCAGGAACCGGCTGCTTTGTCTTTTGATGAGATGTGTCGTTTGTTGTCGGCCCATTACCGCCCGCGCACGCATGTTATTGCGGCGCGGGTTGAATTTTACCGGTCACATAAGAAACCCAATCAGTCCTACCGGGCGTGGGCCACAGAGCTGCACGGTCTTAGCCGCTGGTGTATGTTCATTACTCCGACCCACAAAGAGTCATATGCCGACGATATGGTTCGGGATGCAATTCTCCGGCTCGCTCGTGATAGGGATATGCACGAACGCGCCTTACAGCTGGAGAATCCCACCTTGACGGATGTTTTAAACACTGCGCAGTCTTTTGAAGTTTCACGGGCTGCAGGGGACCAAATTGAGACTTGGGGTGATGTCGCTGCAGTTTCGCAGTCGGGCTCGGCACCTTTGTATTGCGCGGACGTCGCCTTCGTACGCGCACACGGTCGTAAACAGGCCGCTGCTGCGTGGCAGGCGCGGGCCGCGCCGCACACTCCCGCTCGTGCGCATCGGCCTTTTCCATCCTGTCCTCTTTGTTTTGTACAACATGACAGGGCTGATTGCCCCAAGCGATGGGTTACATGTCACTCGTGCAAGAAAAAAGGCCACATGGCTTCTGTCTGCCGTTCTCGGCCAATTGAGCAAGATGACGAGATGGATGTTAATCTTGTCCAGACTGTTCACTCTTCGTCTCCCAATCTTTTTGTTGACGTTCAGATTTTTGACAGGGCAGTTACCTTACTTGTTGATACGGGAGCTTCCGTTTCTCTTCTCAATTATATTACATATGTATGACTTGGCTTGCCCCCTCTGGCGGCTGTCAACCATTCTTTGCGTGGCTACAGCCGCCAGCGCATTCCTCTCTTGGGTCAATTCACGGCTCCCACGGCTTATAAATCTGTCGTCAGGCCGGTCACTTTTCTTGTTGTTAATGACACTGCGGCTGCTAACATTTTCAGCCTGGATGCTTTTAATGTTTTTGGTTTTTCTATCGCTGATTCTGTCAACCTCCTGTCGGATTCGGTTCCTTTCTCAGAGTTAAGATGCTCTTTGTCGGGAATTTTCTTCCTTGTTTTCGGGCGGCCTGGGTTGTGCCGCGGGCTTTACCACCCACATTACTATGAAACCGACAGCGTGACCCAAGTTTTTTCGCTAGTGCCAGGTGCCGGTGGCCCTGCGCGATCAGCTTAAGGCGGAATTAGATCGCCTACAGGACTTGCAGGTTTTAACTCCCATTTCTTCCAGTGAATGGGCTACACCACTGGTTATTGTAAAGAATCCTGGGGGTCTTTACATATATGTGGGGATTTTAAAGTCACCATCAATGCACAGTCTGTGGTTGATTCATACCCCATGCCACGGACAGATGAACTCCTTGCTTTACTTTCTGGTTCCCACTCTTTTTCTCACATTGATTTAGCAGAAGCCTATCTTCAGCTCCCTTTGGACGACGACACTAAACGTCTGTTGGTTGTCAACACTCCCTTTGGGTTATACCAATATCAGTGACTCCCTTTCGGGGTCGCTAGTGCCCCGGCTATTTTTCAGCGCTACTTAGAGCAGTTTCTCCGTCCGGTTCCGAGCTATGTTAACTACTTAGACGATATTGTTGTCACTGGGGCCTCCCCACACGGGTATTTACAAAACCTGCGGGCACTTTTCTCTGTCCTACAAGCAGCTGGTCTCCGCTGGAACCTGGCAAAGTCCTGTTTTTTCCAACCTTCTATTCCTTATTTGGGGTTTGAGGTGTCTTCAGCGGGTGTCCGTCCGTTGCCAGATTGCGTGGCCGCGGTACAGTCCCCGCCGCGTCCCACATCTGTTACGGATGTACAGGTCTTCTTGGGCAAAATTGCCTATTACCACTGTTTTTTACCGGGGGCTGCCTCGGTAGCGCATCCTTTACATAGTCTGCTTCACAAGGGTGTTCCATTTGCCTGGTCGTCTGAATGTGAACGGGTGTTTTGCATGTTAAAGCGCTTACTGGTTTCTGCACCTTGTTTGACGGCGTATGTTCCCGGGCAACATTTGGTTCTGGCCACTGATGCGTCCCAACATGGCATTGGAGCGGTTTTGGCCCATAAGTATCCCGATGGGTTGGAACACCCCATTGCGTACGCCTCTAAGACGTTGACGGCAACTCAGCAACGGTACTCGGAAATGTAAAAGGAGCCATTAGCTATTGTGTATGCTTTGAAAAAAATTCATGTTTACTTGTATGGGGTTAAATTTCATCTTATTACTGACCATAAGCCCTTGGTGTCTCTATTTCACCCTACAACAGCACTTCCCGACAAGGCAGCTCATAGGTTGCAACATTGGGCCCTCTTTCTTTCCCGTTATAATTATGAAATCCATTTCCGTCCCACGGCACAGCATGCTAATGCGGACACGTTATCGCGCCTTCCGGCAGGGCCTGATCCTGACTTTGACCTAGAAGAACTTTTATGCTTTTATTGGGATGAGGAAGCTCAGACTACTGTTATGGTTTTCCTATTACGGCGCCAGTGTTGGCCAAGGCGGTGTCGTCAGATCCCGTGCTGCGGCGCGTCCTTCACTACATTAGAGTGGGCTGGCCTGATGTCCCTCCACGTCGGGCTTCAGATCCCCTCCGTAACTATTATTCCTTCCGTTTTCGCCTGTCTGAATGGGACGTGATTCTCCTTTTGGCTACAGACGGACAGGCTCCGCGGGTGCTAATTCCGGCGGATCTCCGTTCCCACATGCTTCAGATGCTTCATGAAGGACACTGGGGAGTATCCCGCACGAAAACATTGGCTCGCCGGCATGTGTTTTGACCCGGCATCGATGGTGACATTACGAGGCTGGTGGCTAAGTGCTCGTTGTGTGCTTTGCAGCAGGCGGCGCCTCGGGCGTCTCTCTCTTCTTGGCCGCAGCCACGACAGCCGTGGGAGCGGGTGCATATAGATTACGCGGGCCCCTTCCTGAACTCTTATTGGTTTTTTCTTGTAGATGCCTACTCAAACTTTCCATACATTTTTCGTTGCCATACCATGTCCACTGCAGTAACTATTCAGTCACTGTCTAAGGTTTTTGCATAGGAGGGGTTTCCACACACGCTCGTTTCAGATCATGGCACACCTTTCACTTCTTCTGTTTTTCGAGATTTTTGTGCACGTCTGGGTATTCGCCATATTATGGCCCCTCCGTTTCATCCCCAGTCTAATGGTGAAGTGGAATGGTTTGTGCGTACGTTTAAAGCTCAAATGCACAAATATGTGACATCTTGCTCTGTGGACGATGCCATTCTCCATTTCTTGATGTCGTATCGGTTCACTCCGGCGTGGGAACGCAGCCTGGCGGAACTGCTTCATGGCCGGCAACCTCACACACTCTTTCATTTGTTGTTGCCTCAGCAACTGAGTGTGCCCTCACGTCCATCAGGCCGGTATATTCCGGGGTCGCTAGTGTGGGCGCGTGGGTTTGGCCGGCATCCTCGTTGGCTGCCGGATAAGGAGAAGTAGTGTCTCAGCCGTCGCCTTTGCCCTGTGGACACTGCGGTGGGCACTCTTCGTCGACACTGGGATCAGTTGCGCCCACGACTCGCAGCAGATGTACAGGCGCCTCCTCCGGGGCCTGTTTCGCCGGCATGCTCCGTGCCAACATCTTCGGGGGGACTGACTTCTGCACTGCATGTTGGGTCCGCCCGAGCCCCGTTGGCGGTAAGGGCGCCTTTCCCGGCACTGGCACCAGTCCCAGCAGCAACATTCCTAAGCGACGGCCCCCCTCACTGAGCATCTGGCGCTGGACAGGGGGGAGGGAGCCACCGCTTCTGAGGCTATGGACATCCAGATACCAGAAAGGACCATGACTCAACCTGTGAGTAATGAAACTGCTCCTTTTTTATCTCCAATTCTCGGAGCAGACGGTGCGCCGTCATCTCCGGTCATTGCGAGCAACATACACAGAGGTACCAAACACTCCGGGCACAGACGAACAGGACATTATCAGCCCTATGGGGTAGTACCAGCCCGACAGTGGCAGCCGGAGGTGGACGAGGCCTCACCCATGGACGTAGCCTGGGTGCGGTTGGCATCCCTGGACATTATACCGTAAAGGGGGAGGAATGTGGTAATGCGCGGCGCGTGTGTTTAGACGGCGCGCCGCCCATTACCAGAACTGGACGCTGTGCGGCGCTGGCGGTACTACTGCGCTGCACCCTGCCGGCCGCGGGGCGTTTGAGAGGGGCACGGGGACAGCCGAGAACCTCGCTTCAGTTTTACGTACTGCGTGTGCTGACGAACGTATCTCCGGACATTGCTATATTGACCAGAATAAGAGTGGGTGCCCATGGACATAGCTATTGTGACTTTGATGGGACAGCTTAAGGTCCCAGCAACAGTGTAGCCAGTATATTGTGTATATTTTTGTTAGTAATCATAACAATAACTAAACCAAAATCATTATATGCGAGAAAAAAGATATTTTTTTCAGAAATGACTTTTTTTTATTATTTAGAAAACACTGTTACATAACTGGCATAAAAAGATGTAGTTAATTTATATCATATTTAAAAAAAATACTTGTATTTTCACACTGATTTAACAGGAAATTATGTTAAGACATTGTTGTACACCTTCTTCCACATCATCACATATTTAATAAAATCTTATACTGAAGTTGTGATAAGAAATTCATTAATATTTCACAATAAAAACTTTTCATAAGATGTCTGTTATTCCCTACATTTTAGGAAATTCTGTATTATAAAATTGTGCTCTATAAAAATGAAGTCTAATAGTACAACCTCATTTAAACAAATGAAACTTCTTAAAATATTACCAGAGGAGTTCATCAGAATTATTACTTTACAAAAGCATTAATGACTTTCATTTTTCTGATTATTGAGATAATTCATCACTTTTTCTACTAGATCCCCTTTCTTGTCTTTTACTTTACAGGGTACATTTTTCTGTCGAAGCCAGCTGACTAATGTCACAGTGTTGACTTTCACTAAGTCATTGTTGCGTGCTAATATCTCAACATCCACATCATTCTGCACTTGTGGACGTGGGCGAGGCTTCTTGTTTGTCGGAACCTGTTCAAGCATAGGATGATTCAGATGTTAGAAAATAGCCAATGAAAAGTAAAAAGGTTAAAATCAAACATTCAAACAGTAGAAGAGAAACCAGAAGGAGCATTTTACAATGTACAGTAATAAACTTTTTGTATGTGGTCTAGAGATTTTCTGGGAATCTGAAAATTTTTCAGTAGACAATACCAAATGAAACTGTAGAATCATTCACTATTTGAGTAAATACTATGCTGCAATTATTAAATGACCTGTTGTAATGGGTACAACTTGTATGCAAGGATATCTTTGCATATTCCTATCACTAATTCACACCAAAGACATGAAAATAAAGTTATTGGTACTATCTCTTCACAATAGTTGACACTGCCTTGTGCTTTGTGAATATGCAGATATCCGTGCATTGTTCAAATGGAATCTGCCATCTTCATTTATTAAAGTATCTGTACTGTTACAACACGAACATGATAACCATATTATTGGTAGTATATCTTCACAACAATACGTAGTTCTCCGCACTTTGTGCCTTGAGTAGACCTAATTCAGATATCATTGCACTGCTCAACAGGAATATGCCACTTTCACCTATTAAACTATTTGTAAAGTTTCAGACTCTGCTGAGTATTGGTATGCTTTTGCATGCATAAGCACATTTTTGTCACCATGAATCTTTTAGTGTTCCTCAAGTGACTTATTAAATTATGATTTATCGGTACAATACATATGTTTCTTGTACTACTCTTTGATTATGAAAGTAGCCTGGTTGATGTATAAAAGGAAAGCAGTCAACAATCTGAAGATTGATTTGAACATCGCAGTGCTTAGTAAGCATGGTCCTGTTACGAGGTGGTATGTGGTTGCCTTCCTCTAAACTTCCATCTGACTTACCCTGCCAGTCACAGGGGGACCTAGACCTGCAGTTTCATATGGATTTTGGACCGTGGTGCAACTCAGTATTTTTCACATCAACTATGTTGCCAGAGGTGGAAGAAGTCTAACACACAGAAATCTTAGGCCTGAGAGGGATCAAATCCACAACTTTTGGATTCATAGTCTGACACCATCAACAATTTGGCAAATGACCGATTATAAAAAGGAAAAATGAGACATAGGCCTGGGTACGAAATTGTAAGTCACACTGGTCTTTTATGCTACAATAGTGTAAGCACAGTAGAAATTACCATTTTAATTTTGGCCTCACCCTTCAATTTCAGTTTATCCTATGAAAAGAAATTTTACATGATAATCTACCAAAACTATCTTAATGTGGCAAAACTTGTTACTTATGATTTCACAGTAGGGACATTGGGCCACATGAACAAATATGTTCAGTAAGACACTCTATCATGATATCACACAAGATATCAATTGAATAATGCAAACTAAGATAACTACATGTGACTTTATGGTATTGTGAGTGAGATACCTATTGGCTTTTATCAAGGGCATTCATAAATTGCAATCTTGTGCATGATTGTATTAAAACAATTTCATTGGGCAGGATACTCAAGTACCTCTCAAGTGGTTACAGCATTGTTTTCACAATAAAATAAAATCTCTGACGTGTATACTTATTTAGGGTTAACATGATCATCTGTTACTTGAATGCAACATTAGTAACAACATGCAATACAAATACTGCTTGATTCAGTCAAAACTTTTACATAGTGCCTTTACTGAAAATCAATCCTGAAGTCATTGCTAGTTGGTTTTTGGGAGCAGTCCATGCCATTGTTGTAAGGACAGATATTAGATATTTAGTTACCACTGACAGAAACATTAGTCTGTATTATGAGGATTGTACCAAAAGGTTCCCATATTTTTACAAATAGAAAAAATGTTTATTGTTATTAATTTATACATAGTTAAAAAGCTCACATGATTGTCTATTTTTCAACATAGTCTCCATTTTTTTCAACACACTTTTGAAGACAATGCTCCAACTTTGCTATTCTTAAGACGAAGAAGTCTGCATGAAATTGATGAGGAGTAACCTCTTACAATTGCAAAACACAGAAGCCATAACCTTTCCTGCCGACTGTTTTTATTTGAATTTCTTTGTTGGCAGTGAGCCAGAGTGACGCCACTGGTGAGACTGTTGCTTTCTTTTGGGGGTGTTATGAAACACCCACGTTCATCACCCATGAAAATAGAGTCCAACAACCTCTTCTTGTTGCCTCCCCTGTCACATTGTTGAAGAAACTTGGGAGCACAGTCAAGGCGTTGCTCCTTGTGTCTATCAGTCAGCCCTAGCGAGCACACACCTTGCGATAGCCCAACGTTTCTGTTAAAGTTCTTTCAATTGTGCTGTGGGAAGCTTCAGGAATGTGTTCAACAAGTTCATGGACAGTGATCCTCCGATCTTTGAGCAGCTCACTGTTGATCTTCTGGACAATCACATTAGAAACTGGTGGTCTTCCACTCCATTCTTCATAATGAACTTCCGTGCGACCCTCAGAAAAAGACCTGCACCATTTGCGGATGTGCTGAACAGACATGCACTCTTCACCATAAACCTGTCAGTTGCCATGGGTGGTAACTTCCTTGCATGGAAAAACTGGATTACTGCTGGAACCTCACACTTGTCGGGAGCGGCGATCAACACTTCCATCTCTGACGAGTGCTAAGTCAACACTGAGCAATGTAGCGAATCACAGATGGGTGGGCTCAGGAGTAGGGGAACCACTGTGCACGGCACTGTCATCAGATGTAGCCTAGCATCTTCCCTTGAGGCTGTAGCTCATTGGGAAATTTACTTTTGGTACAACCCTTGTAAAATACAAAAGAGCAGTCACCTTATTAATAATTTTAATATGCTCCCAACAGGCAATTGATTATTTCTGTACATATGCACACATATTCTTGATTCCTAGTGGGAATAGAGTTAGGCTGCGAACATTATCATTGTAATCAAAATATCTACGGGTGTACTGCCAGTCTATAGTGTCCAATGGGCACAATATTTTGGTGATCATACATGTTGCCATCATCAGGTGAACTGATGGACTGAGCTCCTGGAAACGTGCTGGCACGGAGATCCGCACGCTACGACGGCTTGAAGGGAACTGGATTCTAGCCCGGTAGCAGGTGATTTAGATACCCTCGGCCCGCGGAGTGTCCCTTCCGTGGTCCGCACTGCACTGGAACTGACTGCGACGACGTTTGAGATGACGCCGATGCCAGGGCTCTGTCTGCCATGGTCATCACTCGCTACGTTTGCTAGATTTACTCTTAATTAACACAATCACTGGTTCCCAAGCTTTGATAAGATTATAGCCACAGTCTTGGTTTATAAGGATGACACTAGTCCGAATTTTCAATGGCCTCTTTGACGACACAGTCCCGGTATCTCAACCTCTGTAGCAGAATCCTAGTGTGTTCATACTCCATCGCATGATTCTCCGACAAACAATGTTCAGCGAACACCGACTTGCTCGGATACATTAATCGTGTGTGCCTCTGGTGTTCAAGGCATTGATCCTTGATGGTACACATCGTCTGTCCAATATATGACTTGTCAAACTGACATGGAATCTGGAAGTGCCATGCAGCTCAGCGTGCTCTCTCTGAAGGTGGCCAGTGTGATATGACAGGTGAGGAGAGTTAAGAGATCCATGGTGCAGTCCTCTCGAGGGTGTAGATTCAAGCAGAAAGGGAATGGGAGGAGGAGGCGGCAGTGGTGGCGGAGCAGATGTGCCTGCCACTGGTCAAGGTGTTGGTGTCATGGTCCACAGCTCACTGGTTGCCATGGGGGATTGGCCTGGATGAACCTAAGCTCATCAGCCATTCTCTGACATTGATGGAAGCCCTAAGGGGGCTGCTGCACGTCCTCCCACTCTCAGATTGCCATGCACGGTCACAGCTGATGCACATGTCGAGATATGAGACCATCCTCTGTGCGGACATTGCAGAGATGGCGGCCGGAACAGCGGGTGACAACTGGGGGAATCCATCTATTGTGACAGCTAAACCCATGTGTCTACATAGCTGCCCCCAGAGGAAATGGGCTGATGGCAACTTGCGGAAGTGGCCCAGTAGGGGCTGCAGAAGGAGAAGCAGCGTTTGTGGCTGGTGGCCATGTACAAGCTCAGTCGGAATCTTGTCACTGATCAGTGTAAATCAGTAGGACACCAGGAATTTCTATAAGGCAGCATCGGGGGATGTCTAAAGCACATATTTCTTCCTTTGGGTCTTGAACGTTCTGACCAGCTGCTTCGCCTCCCCATTCGATTAGAGGTCGAATAGAGGAGTCAAAACATGACTGATATCCCAGCAGGTAAGAGACTGAGGCCGATGTATGAGAACGTGTGGGGTGCGGGGGCCCGGCCATAACCGAAGCTAAAGACTGCAATACCTGAGTTTGAGTCCCCAACGCCATGGCAAGAAAGGTGATTTTGGTTTTGCAACACTGCGTAGAGTGTCTCCTGACATTCAACAAGCCAGCGGAGCACTTCTGCGAGTGCCATTTCTGACAAATTCGAGAAAAACACCTAATGGAAAACCGGCAGAAAAAACCAAATTCATGGAATCGAGATACACACTCTTTGCCAATATGTTGTATTCTCAAACACATAAAATACCACTGAAAACATCATCATTGGCTGTTGACTTGTCTCTAGCAGATACCCCACAGAACTGACAATCCCTGCTTTTTCCACTTGACGTTAGTCCATGGCGTGCTGCCTGCACTTTCCTTGCCCGTGCCTCTGGTGGCGGGTATCGCCAAGTACGCAAATGGCATTCACTATATGAGCACTTGCTACCTGGCAGCAGATACCAACACAGATCCCTGCAGAACTCCTACCTTAGCCTATTTCCCAGTAGACTTTTATGTACCAATCAATACAAACTGACTATAGTCTTAGAGAGAAGACGTTAATAGTTTCAGGCTGTTCCTCGTGATCCTATAAAAGTGGAGATTCTGTAGAGGTGTGTCATGTCCTACACAGTCAAATGTTTTAAACAGGTCTCAGAAAGTGGCTTGAGGAAAACCTTTCTCATTACTATCTGTGTTGCATCAACTGTTGATTTTTTTTTTCTAAATCCCAATTGTGCTACATTAAATATTCCAGGCAACTGATGATAAATGATGTATTCTATCATTCTGGCCAGGGCTGGAAACTTTGATACTGGTGTGAAATTTTCAAGATTGTCTTTATGATAATTTTTATATTTAAGGACCACCCTAGATAATTTCAACTCTTCTGGAAAGTAATCCATCTGATATATATTTATGTAGTGATTCAATGTATAAACAATATAATCAGCAAGTTGCAGGAGATGTTGTAAATATCAACACTGTCAGATGACTTGAAGTTCCTTACTGTCTGTTGTAACCTCCAAACTTTATCCTATGGAGTTTAACATAAATGGACTGTCGGCCGTTAAGTATAAAACTGAAAAGAACAACATAACCGTTCGGCATTCACTATCCAACTGCCTTCGTTCATAGAGGGCGCACTGCTTGTCTCTAGTCTCACGGGCCTCTGGTGGTGGACACTGCAAGTACATAGTCGGCACACGCAATTAGAATTACGCACGCACTACACTACAGCACATCTTATGAGGAGAAAAACTAAACTCTTAGGCATGACACATCCATTTCGTCCTTCTAGCCAAAGTGCCTAGCCAGCACCAACGAGTATGGGTGTGCAGACTAAGACCACTGTGCAACACAGCGAGCCCTGCCTGTTGAAGGCCAGTGACATACAACCGGAGAAGGTGGGTTGCAGTCCATGATGCTGTCATCACTCTCACCCTGTGCCATACGTGGCGTAACTGCGAGCAGCAATGGCAGCAGAGGCAGAGGTGGAAGAGGCAGTGACGGCGGCAATGTATGCAGAGCTGGTACTACAGGAGGGGCTGATGCTGGCCACATTGTAGGTGTTGCTGGATCCTGCTCCCCGGATGCTGTGGAGTGTCAGCCGGGAAGATGCTGGGTTTGGTGCTTGGCCTCGTCACGTGACGGGCAAACCCTCGGGTCTGTCGGTTGGGACGTCATCCCACTCCCGATCTGCCACCCTAGGATGCAGTTAATCCACATATCGAAATGTGAGGCTGTCCTCCATGTGGACCTCACAGAGATGGTGGCCAGAACAGCACATGACAACCACCGGGATCCATTTGGGGTGGCGGCTGAACCTGCAGGCCCACTCTGCAGTGCTCAGACGGAAACAGGCCAGTGGCGCCGGGCTGAGGTTGCCCAGCATGGGCCGCAGCAGGTGAAGCAGCATCCGAGTCTGTCGGTCGTGTAAGAGTTCTGCAGGGCTCTTATCACCAATCGACGTAAAGTGGTAGGAAGCCAGGAATCTCTCTAATGCCATGTCAGACGAAGAATGAACTACATACTTCTTCCTTTGGATCTTAAACCTTCTGACAAGACATTCGACCTCCTCATTAGAGGGGGCACCAACATGTGATGGATACCTTGCTGGGCACAGAATTTGGCATATTCCTGAGCAGAAAACTGTGGGCCGTTATCAGTAACTAAAATAATAGGCAGGACTTTGAGAGCAAATATATCAGATAATGCTCAAACCGTTATTGCTGTTGACATGGAAGTGCAACGTATGGGAACTTTGAAAATGCTTCGACCACCAAGAGCCAGAAGGAATTCAAGAAGGGATTCGCAAAGTCTACATGAAATCGTTCCCAAGCCTGTTCTGGGTCTGACCACGGTGAAAGGGACGTGCTTGGAGCAGCCTGGTGAGTCATACATTTCAAGCAGGCAGAAACAAATCTCACAATATCCCCGTCCAGGCCTGGCCAGAACACGTGGCGGTGGGCTAATGCTTTTGTACGGAACATACCCCAGTGGTCCGCATGCAGAAGACAGAAGACCTCATGATGGAGAGACGAGGGAATGACCATCCAAGCTGGTGTGCCTGCTACGGACAGTAAGAGGACTCCACCCCTGTTCGAAATCTGATACCGGAAGGAAAAGTAATTGCGAAGTGGGTCCGAAACATGACCTGGAGGCCTCTCCGGCAAGCCATGTTGCACAGAAGAGACCACCTGTTGTAATACGGAATTGGCTGTGACCGCTGCTGCAATACGTGATGCTGTAGGGGGAAAACCATCCACTACATGTTGTTCCACCATGTCCAGATGAAAACAAAGCAATTCGTCATTGTCAAAACAGGGTCGGGACCCACTGGAAGACAAGACAGCACTTCAGCATTAGAATGTTGGGCAAAAATGGATTTCATAGTCGAACCTCGACAAAAACAGGGGCCATCACTGAAGGAGGTGTGCTGCTTTATTCCGGCAGGGAGAGGAAAGACTTACCTTCGGGGAAAAGGATAGGTAAACAAACATAACATATACATGCACACACACCAAGGCAGACATATACAAAATGTAAAGAAGTTGGACAGAGATGCCAGTCGAGACAGAGGCTCTGCCCAGAGATTGGAGGCAAAGATGTTGTAGAATGGTGGGCAGGAAATTAAAACTAACAAAGGTTGAGACCTGGTGGGCAATGGAAAGAGAGAATATGTTGTAGGGCAAGTTCCCATCTCCAGAGTTCTGCGAGGTTGGTGTCAGTGGGAAGTATCCACATAACCCAGACGGTGTAATACTGTGCAAAGACGTGCTGGCCGTGGACCAAGACATGCTTAGCCACTGGGTGATCCTCATTACCAACAAACACTGTCTGCCTGCGTCCATTCATTTGAGTGGACAGTTTGTTGGTAGTCATTCCCACATAGAATGCTTCATAGTGCAGGCACATCAGTTGGTAAATCACATGGATGCTGTGTCTCTGCCCTTAATTGTGCACAACTTCCTGTGTCCGTTTCTTGTGAATGAACAGTTTGTTGCTGCTAATTCCCACATAGAAGGCTTCACACTACAGACATGTCAGCTGGTAAATTACACACACCCACACATATACATATGGTGTGTATGTGTGGGTGTGTGTGTATTTGTTTACCCTCCCCCCCCTCCCCCCAAGGTAAGTCTTTCCTGTCCCGGGATTGGAATGACTCCTTACCCACTCCCTTAAAACCCTCATCATTTCCTTTTCCCTCTCCTTCCCTTTTGCCTGAAGAAGCAGCTAGGCTGCATAAGCTAGCGTTTGTGTGTGTGTGTGAATTTATTAATTTATTTCTGCTACTATCACTTCCTGTGCTCCTTCACCTGGTAAGTAATCTTCATCTATTTTTTTTATATTTATTTAATATATATTTTTCCTGCTATTTCTTTCTCCTCTATAAATTCACACACACCCACACACACACATATATATATATAGAGGGAAACTTTCCCGGTGGGATAAACAAAAATAAAAATAGAAAAGAGATGACTTACCAACAGCACCGGCTCGTCGAGAGAAACAAATAAAATCACACACAAACACACATACAAGCTTTCGCCACCACTGGCAGCTTCTTCAGGAAAAAGAGGAAAAAAGGGGAGGAAAAGGGAAGGATATGGGTTTTAAGGAAGTGGAAAAGGAGTCATTCCAATCCCAGGAGTGGAAGGACTTACCTTAGGGAAAAAAAGGAAGGTAAACAAATACACACACAATCAGACATATCGAAACGCAAACACACCTAGACAGACAATTGTGTAAAGCTTTACACAAATGTATGCTTTACACAAATGTCTGTCTAGGTGTGTTTGCGTTTCGATATGTCAGAGTGTGTGTGTATTTGTTTACCTTACTTTTTTCCCCATAAGGTAAGTCCTTCCACTCCTGGGGTTAGAATGACTCCTTTTCCACTTCCTTAAAACCCATATCCTTCCCTTTTCCTCCCCTTTTTTCCTCTTTTTCCTGAAGAAGCTGCCAGTGGTGGCGAAAACTTGTATGTGTGTTTGTGTGTGATTTTATTTGTTTCTCTCGACGAGCCGGTGCTTTTGGTAAGTCATCTCTTTTCTATATATATATAGTATAAAATAAAGATTTTTGACTTACCTAAAGTACAGGATCGTCGATAGAAACACGAAACACACACAAAAACACACAACCATCCGAGCTTTCGCCACCAGTGGTGGCTTCTTCGGGAAAAGAGGGAGGAAGGAGAGGAGAAAGGGAAGGATACGGGTTTTAAGGAAGTGGAAAAGGAGCCATTCCAATCCCAGGAGTGGAAGGACTTACCTTAGGGGACAAAAAGGAAGGTAAACAAATACACATACACACACATATCCACATCCAAACACACCTAGGCAGACATTTGCAGAAACCAAAGAAGTTGAACAGAGATGCCACTTCAGGCAGAGGCTCTGTCCACAGAACCGAGGCAAAGATGTTAAAGTTGGCGGGCGGGAATTAGAATTTAGCGGAGGTTGAGACCAGGTGGGCAATGGGAAGAGAGAATGTGTTGAAGGGCAAGTTCCCATCTCCGGCGTTCTGAAAGATTGGTGTTGGTGGGAAGTATCCAGATAACCCGGACGGTGTAACACTGTGCCAAGATGTGCTGGCTGTGCACCAAGGCATGTTTAGCCATAGGGTGATCCTCATTACCAACAAACACTGTCTGCCTGTGACCGTTCATGCGAATGGACAGTTTGTTGCTGGTCATTCCCACATAGAACGCTTCACAGTGCAGGCATGTCAGTTGGTAAATCACGTGGGTGCTATCGCAAGTGGCTCTGCCCTTGATCTTGTACACCTTCCGGGTTACGGGACTGGAGTAAGTGGTGGTGGAAGGGTGCATAGGGCAGGTTTTACAACTGGGGCGGTTACAAGGGTAGGAGCCAGAGGGTAGGGAAGGTGGTTTGGGGATTTCATATGGATGGACTAGGAGGTTACGGAGGTTAGGTGGGCGGCGGAAAGACACTCTCGGTTGAGTGGGAAGGATGTCATGAAGGATGGATCTCATTTTGGGGCAGGATTTAAGGAAGTTGTATCCTTGCTGGAGAGCCACATTCAGAGTCCGCTCCAGTCCCGGAAAGTATCCGGTGACAAGAGGGGCACTTCTGGGGTTCTTCTGTGGAAGGTTCTGAATTTGGGGGGATGAGGAAGTGGCTCTGGAAATTTGTTTCTGTACCAGATCAGGAGGATAGTCGCGGGATGTGAAAACTGATATTACATCTACATCTACATGGGATACTCTGCAAATCACATTTGAGTGCCTGGCAGAGGGTTCATCGAACCACAATTTGATGATCATTTCTACCTATGTAAGTGGGAGTCAATATGTTTTCGCATTCGGAGGAGAATGTTGGCGATTGGAGTTTCGCAAGTAGCCCACGGCGCAGCGATAAGCGCCGTTATGATTCCCATCCCAGATCCTGTATGATTTCCGTAACGCTGTCTCCCCTGTATCGTGACAATACGAAACGAGCTGCCCTTCTTTGGACTCTTTCGATGTCCTCCGTCAAACCCACCTGATAAGGATCCCACACTGGGCTGCAATACTCCAAAAATGGACGGACAAGCGCAGTGTATGCAGTTTCTTTAGTAGTTCTGTTGCATCTTTTAAGGCTTCTGCCAATAAAACGCAGTCTCTGGTTCGCCTTTCCCACGATATCTACGTGTTCTTTCCAATGTGAGTCTGAAGTAATAGTAATTTCTAGGTATATTGTGGAGTTTACGGCCTTCACATTTGATTGATTTATGTTGTAAACAAAGTTTAACGGATTTCTTTTCGTGCTCATGTGGACGACTTCACACTTCTCATTATTTAGAGTCAATTGCCAATTTTTTACACCATACTGATATCTTATTCAGATCGTTCTGCAGTTGGTTTTGATCTTCAGATGATTTTACTAGACGGTAAATGACGGCGTCATCTGCAAACAACGTCAGAGAGCTACTTAGATTTTCCCCTAAATCGTTTATGTAAATAAGGAATAGCAGAGGACCAATAACACTACCCTGTGGAACGCCCGATATCACCTGTTTTAGTCGATGCCTTACCATCGATTACTACGAACTGTGTCCTCTCTGACAAGAAATCCCCTATCCAATCGCAAATTTGGGGCGATATACCATAACCACGCAATTTGATTAAAAGCCGTTTGTGAGGTACGGTGTCAAAAGCTTTCTGGAAATCAAGAAATACGGAATCGATTTGCGAACCTTTGTCGATAGCACCCATCACTTCGTGTGAATAAAGAGCTAGTTGTGTTTCGCATGAACGATACTTTCTAAATCCGTGTTGACCTTGGGTCAATAGATCGTTCTGTTCGAGATAATTCATAATATTTGAATACAGGATATGTTCCAAAACCCTGCTGCAAATTTACGTCAATGAAATAGGCCTGTAGTTTAGTTGGTTACTCCTACTGCCTTTCTTGAATATAGGTGTGACCTGTGCAACTTTCCAATCTTTTGGTACAGATCCTTCTATGGGAGAGCGGTTGTATATGACTTAAGTAAGGAGCTATCGCTTCAGCATAATCAGAAATCTAATGGGTATACAATCCGGACCAGAAGACTTGTTCTTGTTAAGTGATTTTAGTTGCTGCACTACTCCGATGATATCTACTTCTACGTTACTCATTACAGCATCTGTTCGTAATTCGAAATCTGGAATATTGGTTTCGTCTTCTTTGGTGAATGAGTTTCTAAAAGCTAAGTTTAGTAACTCTGCTCTAGTAGCGCTGTCATCGGCAGGATCGCCATTACTATCACGTAGTGAAGGTATTGTTTGTGATTTGGCCCGAGTATATTTAACATATGACCAAAATCTCTTTTCAGTCAAATTACGAGAAAGAGTTTCGTTGTGATAAATATTGTAGGCATCTCGCATTGAAATCCTCGCTAAATTTCGAGCTTCTGAGTACGATCGCAAATCCTGGGGATTTCGTGTTCGTTTAAATTTAGTATGCCTTTTCCTTTGCTTTTGCAACAGTGTCCTGACCTGTTGTGTGTACCAAGGGGGATCGCCTCCTTTTATTAATTTATTAGGTATAAAACTTTCAATTGCTGTCGATACCACTTCTTTGAATTTGAGCCACATCTGGTCTACACCTACGTTTAGTGTTAGAAACGAGTGGAAGGTGTCTTTCAAGAAGCAATGTATTTTGTTTCTATCTGCTTTCCTGAACAAATATACTTTGCGTTTATTTTTGGTAACTTTGCGACTTTCGATATTCAATTTCGCTACTACAGCTCTGTGTTCACTAATACCTGTATCCGTTTTGATGCTCGTTATGAGCTCAGGATTATTTGTTGCTAAGAGATCAAGTGTGTTTTCACATCCATTTACAATTCTAGTTGGCTCATGAACAAATTGTTCGAAGTAATTCTCAGAGAATGCGTTGAGTACAATTTCGGACGATGTTTTATGCCTACCTCCTGATTTGAAAATATAATTTCGCCAACAGATCGAGGGTAAATTAAAATCACCACCTACTATTATCGTGTGAGTCGGGCACGTTTTTGTAATTAGACTCAGGTTTTCTTTGAACCTTTCTGCTATTGTATCGTCAGAGTCGGGAGGCCGGTAAAAGGAACCGATTATTAACTTCTTACGATTTTCGGGTACAACCTCTACCCATAATATCTCGCACGAACTATCAACTTTAACTTCGCTACATGAAATACTACTTTTGACGGCGACAAACACGCCCCCACCTATTTTGTTTGATCTATCCTTTCTGAACACCGATAGATCTTTTGAAAATACTACTTCTGAACTTATTTCCGGGTTTAGCCAACTTTCGCTGCCTATAATGTGTGTTTCGGTGCTTTCTATTAACGCTTGCAGTTCTGGAACTTTCCCGACACAGCTACAATTTACAACTGTTATACCGATAGTTTCCGGATCTGCATTTCTCCTGTGATCCACCTGAACCCTTTGAGATTGCCCATTTTCTATTTCCCCGAAGCTCCTTATCCTAAAAAACCGCCCAGTCCACGCCACACAGCCCCCGCTACCCGTGTAGCCGCTTCCTGCGTATAGTGGACTCACTATAGGTTATTGGTGTACTGGTTCAGAGATTCGGGACTGGAGCAGACTCGTTTGCCACGAAGACCTAAGCTGTAGGGAAGGGAACGTTTGATGTGGAATGGATGGCAGCTGTCATAGTGTAGGTACTGTTGTTTGTTGGTTGGTTTGATGTGGACGGATGTGTGAAGTTGGCCGTTGGACAGATGGAGGTCGACATCAAGGAAAGTGGCATGGGATTTGGAATAGGACCAGGTGAATTTGATGGGACCAAAGGAGTTGAGGTTGGAGAGGAAATTCTGGAGTTCTTCTTCACTGTTGGTCCAGATCATGAAGATGTCATCAATGAATCTATACCAAACTTTGGGTTGACAGGCTTGGGTATCCAGGAAGACTTCCTCTAAGCGTCCCATAAATAAGTTTGCGTACGAGGGGGCCATCCTGGTTCCCATGGCTGTTCCCTTTAGTTGTTGGTATGTTTGGCCCTCAAAAGTGAAGACGTTGTGGGTTAGGATGAAGCTGGCTAGGGTATTAAGGAAAGAGGTTTTAGGTAGGGAATTGGGTGGTCGGCGTGAAAGGAAATACTCCATCGCAGCAAGGCCCTGGGCATGTGGGATGTTTGTGTACAAGGAAGTGGCATCAATATATAGAGGGAAACATTCCTGTTTGGAAAAGTATTTATAAAAAGTAAAGAATGTTTGACTTACCAGGCAAAAGGGCACTGGTTCATTGACATACACATACACACACACACACATAAAACACAGCATCTATCTTGGAAGCCAGTATGTACTGCTTTCTGAGTCTAATAGACAATAAATAAGCTGGGTTTCACCAAATCATTTCCTTTGGAACCCAAGTTCATTCCTACAGAGGAGATTTTTGGTCTTGAGAAATGTTACGGTACACAATCATGAAATATGTTACAAAATTCTACCATGCGCTGAAGCCAGAGATATAGACCAATAGTTTTGTGTATCTGTTCAAAAACATTTCTTTAAAAATGGAATCGTCTGCACTTTTTCCAATAATTAGTTCTCTAATTGTCATAAATGATGTAAAGTCAGGCCCAAACACACAGAATAAATGTCTCCTTCTTGGTGTTGCAATTTTCACAAACAGAAGTATATAATTATTTGCATCTGTTCAACATTTGTCTCTAAAATTGGAAATGTCATCCACCATTTTCAATACATTGTAACTCTTAGTCGATTTAGTAGTATATGATAACTGCTCCCAGAAGGGGCATGTTTCCTGATGCACTTACTAAGCAAAATAATTTTTATTACTTTCAATTAAAAGGTTCAGTGCACCAATGTTGTTTACTTCACCCAAATTGTTTTTATATGGAATCTGTAATAAGTACAAAAATATTAATCCAATAAATGTCAGGCATGATGCTGTGCAAATTTTAATTTTGTTGACTATTATTATGACCATGTATCATCTGACGAATTTCAGCATGAGTCCAAGGCCACTAACAAGGTGCCCACTGTGGCGGCACTGTACATGTGGGCCACAGATGCTGACCGATGGTAAAGAGGTATGCTTTGCATGTGTACCCCCCTCCCTTTCGCGGTGAGAGAAATAATTAGGTATTTGTTTCGTTTGTTGATATATGTTGTGTGATGGCAACACTTCAATGTCTACTCTGCAGTTTTATTACACCAAGTGCAGTATTACACAACTTGTCTGAATTAAAGCCATTATTGTCATATCCATGCCAAAAGCCAAGTCTTAATTGATTAATTAATTAATTAATAAAAGATGGGAAAACGAAGTATTGAGAAGCAGAAAGTTCTGTAGCGTGGCAGGAGACGCCACGAGGCAGCTCGCAGGCCAGGCGGATGCCAGACAGGAGGCACAAAGGCGACTCTGTGTGTGCTGGAGAAGAGGGTCAGCAAAGTCAGCAATTACGATAGTAAGCATTTCTGGTCAGACAGAGAGTGTGGGATGAGAAGAAAGGACTTCTGCCAGGGGTAGCACGCCGTCCTAAGGAGCCAATGAGAGGCTCAGGACGCAGTGTGTGACCATATTAGGAGAGGCGCCTCTGCCCTTCCACCAAGCCTCTGAAGAACGACTGAATGTTAGTGCACTATTACAACCAATGAGAAGTAGTCTTCAACTACGCTCCCGCAAGGCGCGTGAGGGGTCGAAGGGGAAAACGTGTACAAAACTTAGGAGCAGGCCACTCCTCGGTCAGTTGTTGGGCATAGTCACTTGGAAGTAGAAGGTAGGAGCTGCAGGCAGGCAGCCGGGAGAGATAGGCAGCGGTAGCTGCAGGACCTGATGGACTTCGAGAAGTAGTCAGGGGACTCTGTTCTTTAGTTGTATGGGTAATACTGACGAGTTCTTGTTAAGGCAGATGGAACGGTGTTAGACAGACATCGTCTCTGTATAAGACTTGGCCACTTAGTGGAAGATACCTCATCCAGACAGTTTGCTTGTTAACTTATCTGAATAAACTAGAAATTGTTAAACTTAAAAACGAGGTTTATTTCAGTAGTAAAACCCCTTATAGCCAATCCCAGGGATAATAACATCTTAGCAAGACAAAGTCTCCTTCTCAATTCGGTCAACAGCTAAAATCCCTTGTAATGAACAATGTCGCTCAATCCCTTGCAATAACCAAGTTTGGGACGAGACATAAAATAAAAGTGGTGTCAGGTGTGGGGTTGATTAGAAGGTTAATTATATATGTTAATAGAAGGTTGAGAAGAAAGTCCTTAGCCAACTGGGAGGTGAGAGTCACTGAAGGAAGTCAGTAAGTTTCCTACAGCGACTGTGGCACTTAGCAGGCAGTTGTGGCGACTCGAAACTTTCAAAGTTTAGACCCCATGACAGCAGAGTCCCGAGAGAGGTCCTAGGCAACGGTAGAATGACGCAGAGTGATGGCAGAATAACGCAGGTCCACGAGGCACAGGGGTGCCTAAGAAACCAGCAGCCAGAGAGTTTGAGACCGAGGATCCGAGGGTTAAGTAATGATAGGATCCAAACGATAGTGAGAAGCCGCAGAGATGAAATTGAATTATCCTCAGCAGTGGAGTTAGCACTGCAGGAAGAGAGTGTGATATTATCAATGAAAGAAAGGGGAATGAACTCCAGGGTAAAGTTTAATACAGTGACAGAGCCGGTAAAACGAACAAGGGACTTTAAAGATTTAAAGTGTTTCACTTGTGGCTTGCAAGGGCACATTGCAAGCAATTGTAGGAGACGTAAGCCAGAAGGCAAGGTTAGAACGGTAACAGCAAAAGAGTTCACAAAATTCTGTTACCATTGTGACAAGCCGGGTCACACAGATCGGGAATGCTGGAGACAAACGACTGCTATTGATACAAAAGAGTTTAAGGGAAATTGCAGGGACCCAGGCCAGTTGTAATTGGCATCCCACGAGTGGAGATGTCTTCAATGCAATCTGCCGGGTAATTGTGGCGTTCCGTGTAGAAGAGTTAAGTACGTGCATTGCTTTAAGTGCAAAAGACATGGGCATTACTCCGCAGACTGTCACGAAGGACCATGGCATGCGTGGAGAAAATGTAGAGTACCGGTGGATAGCAAGACTGGAAAGGTTCTGAAGAGAAACTAAAGGGCGACAAAGCCGTACAGTCGGGCATTGTCGCATTAAACAAACCAAATGTGAGGGTTATAGACTGTGCCACCGAAAATGAAGTTTTAATAGTGTATTGTACAGTATTAAGAAAGAAACTGAAATTGTTAATAGACACAGGGGCTCAGCTGTCTGTTAAAGAGAGCAAGTATCCCAGATAAGTGTCCCCTTAGTATTAATGAAGGTGAAAGGCTTTGGTTGAAAGGTGTAACAAGCGAAGCAGTGAGCATAATAGGTACAGTGCAGATACAGTTAAGTGTGGAAGGTGTTGGAAAAGTCGGACACAAATTCCACATGTATGGAACAGGTTTGGATATTCCATACGATGGGTTAATCGGTAGAGATTTCCTAACAGAGCATAAGGTACAGTTGGATTACGCGGGAAAAGTTTTAAGACTCCATGGGCAAGATATACCTTTGACAGTAGAAGAGGAGCCAAAAGGATATGAGTTCCAAGTAGATCAAGAATCTGGAAACGAGATAGGACCTAGAGAGGAAAAGATATTGTTGTTACGAGTGAACGGTAAGGTACCACGGAAAGGAGACAAGGAAATGGTTATCCCGAAACAGGAGATTGCACAGGGAGTGCATGTACCTGAATCGTTAGTGAAAGTGCATAACGGAAGATGCATAGTAAGTGCATTAAACGTGTCGGAAGACAACGTGAATTTGACAAACGTTAAGTTGAAGACGGAGGATGTAAGGCGACTAGTTAAAGTATGCGAAATTAAAGGCAGCAATGCAGCCAAAAAAGAAGCAGAAAATTGGGATAGTTCGTTAAGGAAACAATTAAGAGTCGATCATTTAAATGTGGAAGAAAAGAGTGCATTAGTGGAGGTCTGTACTGAGTATAGAGATGTGTTCCATTTACCAGGTGACAAATTGTCATACGCATCTGCAGTACAGCACAGAATACCGATAGCACCGGAACATGCAGGGAAGGTGGTGAGTGCCAGACCATACCAGATCCCTGAAGCCCAGAAAGAAGTTCTTAAGGAGCAGATAGAGAAAATGCAGAAAGATGACATAATTGTCGAAAGCAAGAGTGCTTGGAATGCGCCATTATTATTAATACCAAAGAAAATGGATGCTAGTGGAAAACAGAATGGTAGATATTACGGTAGGTGATGCATTTCCACTACTGAATATCTCCGATATCTTAAACCAATTAGGGCAAGCAAAATAATTCTCGACGCTTGATCTGGCGAGAGGATACCATCAAATATTGACGGACGAGAAGGACAGAGAGAAAACTGCATTCAGTTCCAATTTTCAGCATTACGAATACAAGAGAATGCCAATGGGATTGAAAGGAGCCCCAGGATGTTTCCAACGGCTCATGAATACAGTCTTGGCAGGTCTGCAAGGGATAAAATGTTTTGTCTATTTAGACGACATTGTATGTTACAGACAAAATTTGAACGAGCACACTGAAAAGCTACGTGAAGTATTCGATAGGTTGCGAGAATATAACTTAAAGCTGCAACCAGACAAATGTGAGTTCTTGAGGAAAGAAGTAATTTTCCTAGATCATTGCATAACGGACCAAGGAATTTCACCACATATGGCAAAGGTGGAAAAAGTGAAGTTTTCCCTCAGCCACAAACAACCAAGGAACTAAAAGGCTTCCTCGGACATATCGGATATTATCGACGTTTCATAGAAAATTTTAGTAAAATAGCGAAGCCACTGCACGAGTTATTAAAGAAAAGGGTAGAGTACAGTTGGGGTGAACGATAAAACAATGCGTTCGAAGAATTAAAAGAAAAACTGATAAACCCTCCACTACTTCAGTACCCATACTTCACCAAACCGTTTATTGTAACAACGGATGCGAGCAATGCAGCATTGGGAGCCGTGTTGTCGCAAGGTAAGAAAATTCGTGAAGATCTGCATATTGCGTACACTCCAGAGCTCTTAATAAAGCAGAATTAAATTATAGCACAACAGAGAAGGAATTGTTGGCCATAGTTTATGCGGTGAAACAATTCAGACCATATTCATGTCGGGTTTCCAGCCGGATCTTCGAGTCATCTTGACACAATATTTCACTTACAAGTGTTAGTTGTCACAGGTGGAGAAAAGAGCACGCTGTTTTTTAACATTAGACAAAACTGAATTCCACATGTTGCTAAGAGGGAACCCCTTATCTCTATTTATTAAATCGTCCGCCAACCTAATCTCAATAGATTCCTTTAAAACGCATTCCCAGTAGTGAGACGCAGAAGCAAGTACACATGTTTCGTCATACTTCATTTTGTGTCCTTCGTTTAAACAATGCTACTGCAGACCTGTCAGGTTGTAACAAATGTGTATGTCTGTGGTGCTCGGTGCATCGATCATTGACGATGTGAATCGTTTGTCCTATATATGCTTTCCCACAGTGGCAAGGAATCGCATGACGAAACACGTGTACTTGCTTCTGTGTCTCGCTACTGGGAATGCATTTTAAAGGAATCTATTGAGATTAGGTTGGCGGACGATTTAATAAATAGAGATAAGGGGTTCCCTCTAAGCAACATGTGGAATCCAGTTTTGTCTAATGTTAAAAAACAGCGTGCTCTTTTCTCCACCTGTGACAACTAACGCTTGTAAGCGATACATTGTTCCTGCCAGTTTTCTCCACTGAGGCGCTGCACCGGCTGCTTGCGGCAGAGGACGCAGCCACGACTCTCTGGCGCATGCGCCGTTAGTACTTCGCGGCGTATATTAGGTGCCGGTTACGGTAAGACTTCAGTTTCCTACGAGACTCAGCACCTGAAGATGGCGGCCAGGTGGTCCGCTAAAATATTGTGTCAAGGTGACTCGAAGATCCGGCTGGAAACCCGACATGAATATCAACAATTTATATGCCGGGAAACTCTACGTAATCAATTCAGACCTTACGTATATGGAAGAAGGTTTACAGTAGTAACAAATCATAAACCGTTAACATGGATTTTCAGTGTAAAGGATCCGAGTTCAAGACTCCTGAAGTGGAGACTGAAACTCGAAGAGTACAGCTACGATGTAGTGTATAAACCAGGAAAATTAAAGAGTGATGCGGATGCTCTGAGCAGAATAAGGCCCAGAGAACCGGAAAACGAAAGTATGGTGCCGAATGTGCAGATAGAAGAAAGCTCCATAGCGGAAACAAGTACAGACGAGAATCCTGTAAATATAAGGCAGGCGCAAATACAACCGGAGTTAGAAACTGAAGCAGACAGCGAAGAGGAAATTAGTCTCCAAGAGAAGGAGAAATAATGAAAGAAATGCATGATAACCGGTTGGGAGGGCACCAAGGAATGCATAGAACGTTAGAAAGAATAAGGAAATACAAACAATGGCGAGGAATGAAGCGAGATATTGAGGACTACATACGGAAGTGTCCGTCATGTCAAAAGAATAAGTATACTCAAGCAAAAACAAAGATGCCATTAGAGATTACAGACACTGCTGACACAGTGTTCGAAAAATGTGTAATGGATATAGTAGGTCCACTAGATGTGTCCACTGAGGGTAACAGATATATGCTAAAATTTCAGGATGATCTAAGTAAATTTGCTTTAGCAGTACCCATAGAGAGACAAGATGCAGGCACAGTAGCTGAAGCATTTGTGGAAAACATAATTTTAACATACGGAATTCCGTCAGTACTTCTAACAGACCAAGGGTCAAATTTTTTTAGTTAGATGTTCAGAAGAGTGTGTAAATTATTAAGAATTAAACGCATTCAGATGACAGCATATCACCCAGAATCTAATGGAGCTTTAGAGAGGAGCCACACAACACTTGTAGAATATCTCAGACACTTTGTGACAGGAGACCAGAGTTCTTGGGACAAGTGGGTGCCTTATGCTATCTTTGTATTTAATACTACACCACACAGTAGCGCAGGGTACATACCATTCAAACTAATGGATGGCAGAAAAGTAAATATACCAGGTATACTGCAACAAGAGACAATGCAGGTAAGTTATGATTATAAATCATATGTAAATAATTTAAGGTCAAGAATGCAGGAATCTCATAGAATAGCGAGAGAAGAAATTATATGAAGTAAAAAGAACAATAAAGATCAATATGATAAGAAGCAGAATCCACAAGAGTTCAAAGTAGGTGACAGAGTATTGCTTTACGATGAATCACTAAGACGTGGGAGGTCCAAAAAGTTAGATTCACAATGGAGAGGTCCATTCGAAGTATTAAAAGTTGAAAATCCTAATGTAGCAATAAGAATTAAAAGGAATAAGGAGACAAAAGTACATGCCAACAGGCTGAAACAGTTCTTTTAAATTTCAGGTATGGCACACATGTGGATAATATTCCTACTTCTCACAGTGGTCCTTTCCCAATTCCTTACCCAACCGAACGTGTGATGCGATCCGTGCAAAGGGGTGCGTGGCACATGGGTGGATGTGTCTTGAACGGAGCCTCAGGGATACCGGGTGACCTTCCTGAGTAAGTAGCCTTGCAACGCGCGGTGTTATCGTGGTGTGGACCATATAAATCCCCAAATCTCGTGGGACTAAGATGAACACGGAGAAAAAAATTATTTTAAAAGAATCCGAGGGGCAATCTGAGACCTCAGATACTCAGACATTGGGATCAATGGAGTGGACCGATGGAGTGCACTCCTACTTCTCAGTCAGGGTCTAGACCTGAGCAAGAAGTGGGAACTGTAACAGAGAAGTTGGGCCAGATTAGGATTAAGGCCTTGTCTGGGGCTCAGAGGAGGAAACTTCTAAAGGAACAGAAGCAAAAGGAAGGAAAAGAATGGCTTCCTAAACATAAGTGGAGGGAAGCAAAAGGGCTTTAGCCCAAGACCCCTAAAAAGAAACTGCCTCAGGTTGAAGGGGATACACAGACCCCCTCGACGTCAAAGACAGGTGGCAAGAGGGTTAGGGAGGAATCTAAGACTCCCTCCTCTCTGGGCAAGCGTGATCCTAAAGGGCTGAGGCAGGAAATAGGGAAACAGACCTATAGTACTGCAGTCTCAGTCTTTAGAATGGCGGTTGTCCAAGAAGGATATCCACTGGTGAGCATCACCTCGCAGCAGGAGGAGCTTGTGCAGATGGCCCTCTTTGAAGAGATTGGGGGAACGCTGGTTCAGGACCCAAATTCTGGAGGGTCTATCTAGATCATGGTGCCCTCATTTTTGTCTGCGAGGGGGAGCACTCAGCAGAATGGCTTAAGTACAAGGTGCCCATGATATCCTCGTGGGAGGATGCGAAGTTGCTGGTCAAGACAGCAGCCGAACTCCTGAAGACCGCAAAGGTATCAATATGGGTACCAAAGATCCTTAAGGATGTCACTCCAAAGACTCTGTTCGAGAAGATAAGGGTCCAGAACCAAAAAGTCTCGACAGAGATTGGAGGGTAATTAACCAAAAGGTCGTTCTGGAAGGACGAACCTTGGTGGTGGAGGTCGGAGAGAAGTCCCTGAAGGCAAGGCCTAAAACTGTTTTTAGGGTTCTCGCAGGTCGCCGTCAGGGTAATCAAAGACCTTAAAGGCAATAATGGCAGCAAGATGGGGACTGGAAGTACTGCAGATAAACCTGCAGCATAGTAAAGGGGCCACTGCTGCCCTGAGCCGTCACCTGGGGAGACAGGAGGTGGACGTGGCCCTGATACAAGAACCCTATTTATACAAAGGGGGTGTATCGGGCCTTAGTGGTACTGGAGGTGAGCTGATTTATGCCAGAAATCTAAAAAACTCCAGAACATGCATTTATGTTAGAAATGGAATACTTTTCATACCAATGATGGAGTTTTGTTCCAGGGACCTGGTGACCATCAGAATGCAGCAACGTGAGGAAGGTATCACGAGGGAAATTGTTCTGGCCTCAGCATACCTTCCTTACGAAGACAGCTCTCCTCCTTTTTTGGAAGTGAGGAAACTGACGGAAGCCTGCCATCGGCAAGGTGACGAACTGGTGGTGGGATATGATGCCAATGCCCACAATCTATCGTGGAGCAGCAACGACACCAACAGTAGAGGTGAGCACCTTCTTGAATTTCACCTATCTAACAACTTAGAGATCCTGAATAAGGGTGATGAACCCACATTCAAGAATAGTAGAAGGGAAGAAGTAATTGACATAACTTTTGGTTCCATGATGATGGGAAGTTACTCAAACAGTGGCATGTGGTCGTGGAGCCATCCTCATCAGATCATATGTATATTAAATTCAAGGCTGAAATGGGAACCAGACAGACCATGGCCTATAGGAACCCCAGGAAAACGGACTGGGAGACACACAGGAGAGACCTTGACTTCAGCCTATCGGAAATTAAAACTTCGATAAGGAATCCAGCAGAGTTTGAGGAACTAGCAGAGGCTGTAACCTCATACCAGGACAACTGCTCAATCACCAAGAAGTGCACAAATAGGAGTGTGCCTTGGTGGAATAATAACCTGGAAATGCAAAGGAAACAGGTACGAAGACTGTTTAACCTTGCGAGGCGCAAGGGACAAAGGCAAAGTATCGTGAGGCCCTTGTCAATTACAACCTTGACATCAGACGGGCAAAGGAGGCATCCTAGAAGGTATTCTGTGAGGAAGTGGAAGACACGGCTGCTCAAGCGAGACTTCATAAAATCCTCACTAGGGTACCAACTAATCCAGGAGGAACATTGAGGAAGGAGGATGGGGAGTATACAAAGACAGCACATGAAACACTGGAACTGCTCCTCAAGACTCACTTTCCTCAATATAATCTGGGGGATAACTCAGACCAGAATGCGACTCCTGAGAGACAACGGTTCCCAGGTATTCGCAAAGAGGACTGGGATCTGGCCAAGTAGTGTGTCGATCTCAGTAAGGTCCGATGGGCGGTGTGAATATTTCAACCGTTCAAGTCACCTGGCCCCGATGGAATCTTCCCAGCTCTCCTGCAACAAGTGGGAGAAAATCTTATTAGATTCCTATGCAGGTTATTCAGGGTTAGCCTAGCAGCAGGAATCATTCCCAATGCCTGGAGAGCAGTGAAGGTTGTCTTCATTCCTAAACCAGGGAGAATTGATTATACCAAGGCCAAGGATATGAGACCAATCAGCCTGTCCTCCTCCATTTTTAAGACATTGGGAAAGCTGGTTTATGTGCATGTTGGAGAAAGGAGGTTAAGTAGGGCTCCTCTACATTCAAACCAACATGCATATCAGCCAGGTAAATCATGTGAGACAGCTCTCCACCAACTCGTTGGGAAGGTGGAGAAAGCGCTACACTTTCAGGAAATAGCCCTCTGTACCTTCCTGGACAACGAGGGGGTTTTAGCAACACGACCTTCGATTCCATGGTTAGGGCAGCAGAGGTGCATGACCTAGGGACCACTATATGTAGGTGGACTAGGGCCATGCTCAGTGGAAGAAAAGTAGAAGCTACCATAATGAATGAAAAAATGAAAAAATGGTAATCAACACCACTAGAGGTTGCCCGCAAGGAGGAGTTCTTTCCCCTTTATTGTGGAATCTAGTGGTGAATGATCTCACTGGAGAATTAAACTCTAGGCAGTACTTTTGCCAAGGATACGCAGATGATCTTGTCACAGTAATACTTCGCAAATTTGCTGTCACAGTAAAGAATATGGCACAAGGTGCTTTGGACATTGTGAAATAATGGTGCAGAAAACAGGATCTGGGGGTTAGTCCTAAGAAGACTGTTGTTGTACCATTCACAAAGAAGCATATACAACATTCAAGTTGGAATCTAAAGCTTTTCAATTAAGCGCTACGTGTGAAGGACACAGTGAAATATCTAGGGGTTACCCTAGATGAGAAACTGACATGGACCCCTCACATAAGGAATATTTGCTCCAAGGCAAAACGTACTCTTGTGAGTAGCAGGAGAGCTTGTGGCAAAAATTGGGGCCTGAGCCCCAAGGGTATGCACTGGATATACACCACAGTGATTAGACCCAGGATTACCTACGAGGCGGTCGTGTGGTGGAAGAAGGTAGAACAGCAGGTTGCTGCTAAGGAGCTTGGTAAGGTGCAGAAATTAGCCTGCTTAGCCATAACAGGCGCAATTAGCAGCACACCAACTGCTGGGATGGAAACCATGCTAGATATGCCCCCATTACACCTTTGGGTCAAGATGGAGGCAGCGGCTGGTGCATACAGACTCAAATCTGGCAACAACTGGAACTCTTTGGGATATCCAGAATCACACACTAAAATAGTGAGTGAGGTAAATATAGGAAAGGTTGGGGAAATGCCAGCCGACTATATTATAACCCCATACTGCTTCAACAAGCATTTCAATATAACAATTGGAAGTAGGGAGCAATGGGAGAAAATAGTTGGACACCGTACGGGGGATATTGTCTGGTTCACTGACGGGTCGAAATCAGACCAAGGCGTTGGGGCCGGGGTATATGGGGTGCAGCCAAGACTGGAGGGCGTCATCTATCTAGGAAAACTGGCCTCAGTATTCCAGGCCGAAATCACTGTCATCAGGGCATGTGTGGAGGAGAATTTGCATAGGTGCTACAAAGATCATAGCATCTATATCTATTCAGACAGCCAGGCAACCCTGAGATCACTGGCAGCTCCTGCAACAAGATCTAAAATTGTTGCAGAATGTCACAGGGTTCTGGTGGAGCTAGGGGAAAGCAAAAGAGTAAACCTATTGTGGGTCCCTGGCCACTCGGGGATCAGTGGCAACGAACATGCCGACAGATTAGCCAGCATGGGGGCAGAGACTCCATTTATTGTACCGAAACCTGTCCTGACAATCACCAAGGCAATGATCAAATTGGAACTACATAACTGGCTCAGAAGACAGCACGTAGAATATTGGACCAAAGTCTACCAACAAAAACATGGCAAGGTAATGATGCCAAAGCCATGTTTTAAAAGAAGCTCTGCAATCCTGGGCCTGAACAGGAGAGAGATTAGACTCACGGTTGGATTGCTGACAGGCCATGGGAATTTCAAAAAACACCTACATACAATGGGAATAACAGAAGAGGAAATGTAGGATCTGTGATGACGGTGATGAAACTACATCACATCTAATCTTCGAATGCATTGCATTGGAGAGTAAAAGGCACAAAACGTTTGGGATAACCAGACCCGAAGAAATTGTGTCTAATAAAGAACTGGTAAAGGGACTCCTTGCACTGTTCAAGGGCATTGGTTGGCTTTACTAGATATACAGGGAGCGATACCGCACAATAAACTTAGTTTCGGTGCGGGCAGTGGCGGGTTAGACCAAGACTGTTTTGGCTTCCCTGGAAAAATCAAATCAAATCAAATCAATGGTGCTGAATGTGCAGACAGAGGAAAGCTCTATAGCGGAAACAAGTACGGACGAGAATCCTGTAAATAAAAGGCAGGCACAAATACAACCGGAGTTAGAAACTGAAGCAGATAGCGAAGAGGAAATTAGTTTCCAAGAGAAGGAGAACATAGTGAAAGAAATGCATGATAACCAGTTGGGAGGGCACCAAGGAATGCATAGAATGTTAGAAACAATAAGGGCATACAAACAATGACGAGGAATGAAGCGAGATATTGAGGACTACATACGGAAGTGTCCGTCATGTCAAAAGAATAAGTATACTCAAGCAAAAACAAAGATGCCATTAGAGATTACAGACACTGCTGACACAAGTGTTCGAAAAATGTGTAATGGATATAGTAGGTCCACTAGATGTGTCCACTGAGGGGAACAGATATATGCTAACATTTCAGGATGATCTAAGTAAATTTACTTTAGCAGTACCCATAGAGAGACAAGACGCACACACAGTAGCTGAAGCATTTGTGGAAAACATAATTTTAACATACGGAATTCCGTCAGTACTTCTAACAGACCAAGGGTCAATTTTTTTTTAGTGAGGTGTTCAGAAGAGTGTGTAAATTATTAAGAATTAAACGCATACAGATGATAGCATATCATCCAGAATCTAATGGAGCTTTAGAGAGGAGCCACAGAACATTTGTAGAATATCTCAAGACACTTTGTGACAGGAGACCAGAGTTCTTGGGACAAGTGGGTGCCTTATGCTATCTTTGTATTTAATACTACACCACACAGCAGTGCAGGGCACACACCATTCAAACTAATGGATGGCAGAAAAGTAAATATACCAGGTATACTGCAACAAGAGACAATGCAGGTAAGTTATGATTATAAATCATATGTAAATAAGTTAAGGTCAAGAATGCAGAAATCTCTTAGAATAGCGAGAGAAGTAATTATACGAAGTAAAAAGAACAATAAAGACCAATATGATAAGAAGCAGAACCCAAAAGAGTTCAAAGTAGGCGACAGAGTATTGCTTTACGATGGATCACAAAGACGTGGGAGGTCCAAAAAGTTAGATTCACAATGGAGAGGTCCATTCGAAGTATTAAAAGTTGAAAATCCTAATGTAGCAATACGAATTAAAAGGAATAAGGAGACAAAAGTACATGCCAACAGGCTGAAACAGTTCTTTTAAATTTCAGGTATGGCACACATGTGGATAATATTCCTACTTCTCACTGTGGTAGCAACATACATACACACAGCATCAGCATTTGCATCGAGAGACTAAGAAGTTAAGCAGTTTGCAACATCCTCTGGACTTTATTATGATAACATGGGACAAGTAGAATTGTACAGCACTACGTGGAGAATAATGATGTACATTAATTTAGATACTATAACCGAAAGATTCCAGAAAGCAGAAAGGTATGGTAAAGCAGCAGTGCAAAGGTGCAGAGACACACTGCAGCAACTCAAGGTAGGATTAATTGAATGTAGAGTATTAGACCAACAGGTGACGCACCATGTAGAAAAAATTACAGGTCTGCAAAATCTGGTACAGCAGCTGACATAACACTAGATGAGAAGAAAGAGAGGAGTTTTTAATTTTGTAGGACAGGCAATTAAAATACTTTTTGGCACACTAGATGAAGCTGATGCAGAGTAATATAAGCAACACATTGATAATATGGAGAGAAATGCTGAAGGATTGCTGAGGGTAACAAAAGAACAGGTGGCAGTGGTAAGAGCCACATTAACAGGAGTAAATCGAACAGTTTACACATTAGAGGCAAATGAACATGTTCTAAAAACAGGGATGGAAAGACTTGAATGATTTTTACAAACATACGTGAAGGAAACAGATACAGAGTTCAAAAGGGTAGCGAGATTTGTAACAGTCATAGAACAGGTGTTACAGCTGTCAGCAGTATTCGGATAAATCGAGGAGGAATATGAGCAAATGATAAATGCGGTAGTCAATGCACAAAAGGTGATATTGCAGCCTCATATAATAGATCCAGTTCAGATCATATGATTTTTGAGTCTAATAAGAGACGAACTAAAAGATGTCAAGTTTCCTGTTCCTCTAGCCGAATCATCAGGTTACTAACTTTTAAGGATGATTGATTTATATGTCTTTATAGCAGGTAACATACTAGGGTATGTAATTAACATTTAATTGGTGGCTAATAATGTTTTTAACCTGTATAGAATGATACCACTACCCAGAGAGGTTCCTAACATGAAAAGTAAATATATTTTTATTCAGCCAGAGAAAGAATTACTGCTGATAGATGAGTCCAAAAGGCAGTACGCTAAACTTTCAACAGAACAGTTGAATTGTAAAGATGTAAGTAAGACTAAACGACTGTGTAGACAGTCCTTCACATTATTGTCAACCTTTGACCATGAAGAATGCGAAGCAAAGTTGTTGCGACAGGTGCAACAAATTCCAGATGACTGTGTAAAAAGAGTAGTAGCGCTAAACCATAGCATTTGGACACATTTAAACAGCAATGAATGGCTATCTGTAGCCACAAAGGAAGAAGGATTAACAGTTCTTTGTGGAAAAGAGACACCTAAATACTTGCTAATACAAGGTGTAGGAAAAATAAGTTTTTATAATAAGTGTAAAGGTTATGGAACCAGAGTGTTTTTAGAAACGGACAAAGTGATCCATAGAAACACAACTAAAAAAGATGTGATATCACAAATAGATTTAGAATTTGATTGTTGTGTAATAAATGAACAAAAGAAAAACTTGTCAGTGTTGAAATTAGATTTACCATTAGAGCATCTCGTTACTCAGTTAGATGACTTAAAAATAGCAGGGAAAAGGCTGGACGATGTCCAGAGAATGGTGGATATTCAAGAAGAAGAATTAAGACATTCGAGATTTTTAAAACAATTCTCTGTGACCACCTATGTTAGCATAGCATTAATTGCAATAGTTATAATAACATGTTGCTGTCGTAAATGTAAATGTTGTAGAGAATGTTGTAGAAGCGTGTTTAGGTACTTTGATGACACTGACTGTAGTAGTAAAATATGTGTTAGAACCAAAATTGTAAATGACTGTCCAATAAACAGTTTAGCTTGGAAGGTATTTAAATCAAGAGCCAGAAGAATTAGTAATATTTGACGGAACTGCAACTGACCTAGATGAGTCAGTATCATTTAAAAATAGGCGTTAAAAAGAACAAAGTGTTCTTTCCTTTTATCCAATGTAATGAATAATAAAATGTATATAATCACATGAATGAAGTGTATAACCAAATGTATGTAACAAAAATCAATGTAACCAGTTGTATACCATGAATGACAAAATGTGTGAAAATGTATTCCATGTATTCTGTAAATGAAAAGAAAAAGAAAAAATTAATGAAATTGTAACAAAAGAAAAACCAATTGACGCTACTATGAAGAGTAATGCCAATTTCCCTGGTGGGGGAGGTGTCATATACACGCCAAAGGCCAAGTCTTAATTGATTAATTAATTAATAAAAGATGGGAAAACGAAGTATTGAGAAGCAGAAAGTTCTGTAGCGTGGCAGGAGACGCCACGAGGTAGCTCGCAGGACAGGCGGACGCCAGACAGGAGGCACAAAGGTGACTCTGTGTGCGCTGGATAAGAGGGTCAGCAAAGTCAGCAATTACGATAGTAAGCATTTCTGGTAAGACAGAGAGTATGGGATGAGAAGAGGAAAGAGAGAGGGCTTCTACCGGGGGGCAGCACTCCGTCCTAAGGAGCCAATGAGAGGCTCAGGATGCAGTGTGTGACCATATTAGGAGAGGCGCCTCTGCCCTTCCACCCAGCCTCTGAAGAACAACTGAATGTTAGTGCACTATTACAGCCAATGAGAAGGTGAGTAGTCTTCGATGCCGCTCCCACAAGGCGCGTGAGGGGTCAAAGGGGAAAACATGTACAAAACTTAGGAGCAGACCGCTCCTTGGTCAGTTGTTGGGCGTAGTCACTTGGAAGTAGAAGGTAGGAGCTGCAGGCAGGCAGCCGGGAGAGATAGGCAGCGGTAGCCACGGGACCTGATGGACATCAAGAAGTAGTCAGGGGACTCTGTTCTTTAGTCGTATGGGTAATACTGATGAGTTCTTGTTAAGGCAGACGGAACGGTGTTAGACAGACATCGTCTCTGTATAAGACTTGGCCACTTAGTGGAAGATACCTCATCCAGACTGTTTGCTTGTTAACTTATCTGAATAAACTAGAACTTGTTAAACTTAAAAAGGAGTTTTATTTCAGTAGTAAAATCACTTATAGCCAATCCCAGGGATAATAACATCTTAGCAAGACAAAGTCTCACTCTCAATTTGGTGAATGGCTAAAATCCCTTGTAACGAACCGTGTCGCTCAATCCCTTGCAATAACCAAGTTTGGGACGCACATTATGTCTGTTTATTAAATTGTCAACTAATCTAATTTCTACTACTTCCTCGAAAATTGAGTCCCAAAATGAAGAGGTAGGTGTTAAAATATTCACATTACTGTAATTTATGAAAGGACCAGTATCTAAATAATGTTTTGCCACCGCCCACTTGTCTGGCTCTAGTAAGCAAATATATTGTTGGTGTTCAACACATCTCTTGTGGACAGTGCATGTTGTCTGTTCTATACATGAATTCACAATTACTGCATGGAACCTGATATACACCAGACCTGTGAAGCAACAAATCATCTTTAACAGATCTGAGTGAGCCTGAAATCTTTATAACTGGCCGGAAGATTACCCTAACTCAATGTATTTTCAGAATGTGGCTTGTCTTTGAGGAAAGAGCACTCATGTAAGATGAGAATGCTCTTGATCTGAAGTTTCTTCATACAGTTCATGTATTTGCATTATTAAAGTTCACATTGAAAGCTCTGAAAATTTGTTCCTGGGAGTAACCATTCATTCTAAAGATGCTCAAGAGGTATGTGGGCTCTTTTTCAATTTCTCACCATCAGATGTATAGTGTGATCTGCGAACCAATGTTGTAAGAAAACCTACAGTTTACAAAGGGTGATGGCAGCTGCTGACATGTAAAAACATATTTATATGCATAGTTTTGCGATATACTGCATGTCCAAGTGTGCCATCAGTTTTATTATGAACAATGACATCTAAGAAAGGAAGGCAGCCATCTTTTTCTACTTCCCTAGTAAATTTAATACTAGCACGGATGAAATTTAAATGGTCAAGAAATTGATGTAATTCATCCTTCCTGTGAGGCCATATTATAAATATATAGCCCACATATCTCCAGAAGACTTGCGAAGTCCAGTGTTTTGTCCTCAGAGTCTTCCATAAATAAGTTAGCCACCAGAGGGGAGAGTGGCTTCCTATGGCAACTCCATCTATCTACTCATAAAATTCACCATTAAACTGAAAATAAGATGACCATAGTACACGCTAAAAAAAGGCTGTGATATCCTGGTCAAAATGTTGGCGAACAAGAGTCAGAAATCTGTTAGATTCCTTGGTAAATAATGATACCATGTCAAAACTCACCAACACATCTGTACTACTAATCCTGAGGTTGTTAAGTCTTGGAATAAAATCCATAGTACTGTGAATGTTGTGACTACATTTTCCCACTAATGGTTTTAATAGTTAAGTCAAATACTCGTCAGAATGATATGTTGGTGAACCAATACTGCTTGTTATTAACTGCATAGGCATATCTTCTAGATGCTTGTCCTTATCCAGTTTATGAACTTTATGAAGCCCATAAAATCTTGAATACTTCTTATGCCACAAAAAGTTAAAAATTAACAAAAAATATTGAGTTCCATTGGCAGTTAATGTACTACAACTGCCAATGCCCAGCATATCCTGACAAAATATTGTGCAATTTGAATTTAAGATTTAACACTGTTAGTACTTTGAGAACTTGTAGTTACTGATGCTATAACAGCAATATGGCCGTTTATTTTCTCTCCTATGTGAAATGAATTGTAAAGTTCAGATCCATTGATTAGAAGAAGATCTAAAATATTTCCTTGTGAGTTGGTTCCCAACTTAACTGCTGAAGATAATATTTAGGCAAAAACATTCAGACAATTTCACATGAATGCCTGTCGCTGGAAACTATTTTAATTTGCGACTTTTCCATTTCACAGTTGGCAAGTTGAAAATGCTTTTTCTAACAATTGATTACTCAGGAATATTACCTCCTAATATTGTTCATGCTTTCCGAAAGCATTCTGCTACAACAGATCATGGGCAGGTGGCCTATAGCAGTATCTTTATCAACCTACCTTACTAACATTCAGAATCTGTGGTGACACTGCGCACTCTACAACCGAATGCGGATGTAGTGCAGAGTCACACAGGCAGTTGTGTAGTGAATGCCAAATTGTTAAGTTGTTATGTTCAGTTCTGTACTTAATGGCCGACGTGGGCCATTTAGGTTAGACTATATATGATAAAGTTCGGAGGTTACAACACTCATTGGTGACAAGTATGTTCGATCCCACACATTCTGTTTTTCGCCTATGTTCAATAGAGGCCTTTGGACATGATGGAAGCTACAATCGAGAAAGTCCTACGATGTCTCGTTGATCAACAGACGGCTCTTGGCGCGGTGTTGCAAATCCAGACACAGGTCTTCGCAACAGCTTTGGAGACTCTTACCCAAGTATTTCAGTCTTTGACTTCAGCTCTGTCCACACATGCGCATCCTACAATGCCGGCCGCGTCTACCCCTGTCTCATAAACGTCGCCTATTCCTGCATTTGACAAGGCCACGGAAGAGTGGGTGTCATACGAAAACATCTGCGGCAACATATTCAGGCTTTTGACGTCCGGGATGCCCAGCTGTGCCACACCGTTTTTTTTCTTCCATGGATTTCTCCTAAGACTATCATTTGTTGTGGAAACTGGCTCCCCTGCAGGACTCCACATCTCTTACTTTCAAACAGATGTTAAATACTGACATCTTACAGCTGCTCGAATTAAGTTTTATAGATGCTGTAAACAACCGCACCAGTCATATCGGCTATGGGCGACCGCATTAAATTGTCTTAAGTCACTGTTACAAATTTGTTTCGGAGGTGCACAAGGATTCTTATGCAGATCAGATGGTCAGGCATGTGATTATTCGCCTAGTGCCCGATAGGAAAGTAAGGGAGTGCTCCTTACAACACGAAAACCCTTCGTTGTCAGAGGTCTTAAAAACTCCTCAAGCTTTCAAAGCGCCGAGGATAGCGGGAAATCAAATCATGGCTTGGTGTGACGTATCGGCTGTTCAGCCTTCCCCCTCTCACCACCAGCAGGAAGACGAGCCACCTGACGAGGATATTGCTACGGTTACCCAATGCTCTGTACGGTCGAGCGGTAGGCGTCCTATGCAAAAGCAGAAGCCGCAGGTACGCGGCTCGCAACAGACAACACAGACAGAGCCGCTGTAATGCCCCCTTGCTTTATCAGTCATGATCGATCTGCTTGCCCTCGCCGTTGGGCCACGTGCCATCGCTGCAGCAATAAGTCATATTTGTCAATGTGCAAGTAAAATTACTTATTTAGAGAAGTAATCATGAAGTGTCTTTTGTTTGGCAAAGCTGCAATGTTTTCTCTCGGCAATGTCACGCCACTGTCTCAGAAGCAGAATGTCAGTTGGTGTTGCCTCAGGCTGTAGTTCCCATAGCATATGGTGGTCTTCAGAGCAGAATAGCCATCGGTATGACTCATCATCGGTGCAGCCTCTGCCTTGTCATCCTCATCACTTTCATACTGCGATGGAATGTTAACCATGTCAATTATAGAAGAGTCTGTAACTTCCAAATGTTCATCCGAATTTAACCACTCACCAACTTCCACCTATTCTGGCAATTTTCTGATTAAATCACACAACGGTTGATTGTCCTCATCTGTTAATTCTTCAGTTTCTGTGTCTGGCATACATTCTTTCCTGTAGCATTTTCCTCCATGACTTAGAAACTGTGTCTGACTTTATATTGCTCCAAGATTCACTAATCCAGTACACAGCGTCCTTCAAAGTAACTTTCTTCAAAGCTCCTACAATGCTTTCGTTGTCTTCGGAATGTTAGATTGACTGTAGCCGTCACCATCAATACTTTTTTTTAGGCATTCCAGAACGCCCTGATCCATGGGCTGAATTAGACAGGTAACATTTTGTGGGCGAAACAAGGTGCGGATACCGTCACACTGCAGTTCTTCTGCACTTGGATGTGAGAATGCATTATCCATGACCAAAACTGCTTTGCATGACAGTCCCCTTTCTTTTAAAAAATTCTTGCAGTCGGGTACAAATGAGTTAAAAAATCAGTTCTTGTAGATTTCCTCATTCATCCAGGCATTATTCTGATGTGTGTAGACAACCGGAAGAGCTGAGATGGTTACATTCTTGAATGCTCTTGGCTTGGCAGACTTTCCAATCAGAAACAGTTTTAGTTTTTGGTTTCCAGTTGTATTTGAAGCTGCCATAACTGTGGGCCACTCTTTGCTTTTTTGTGCTCAGGAGCACTTTTTTCTTCATGAGAAGCAAGTGTTCCCGCTGGTAACATTTTAAAATTTTGCCCAGTTTTGTCACAGTAATATATTTGTTTATTAGACAAATTTTTGTCAGTTATGATTTTTTTAAACTCGGCGATAAATGCTGAAACGGACTGTGCGTCACCAGAGAGTTTTTCTCCACATATGTCTAGTTGACACCCTCCATACCTCTTCTTCCACTTGTCGAGCCAGCTCACACTAGCGGCGAAATTGTCATCTCATTACTGCAGCTGGTTTCTGAAAAATAAAGCTTTTTCTTGCAAGATTGGGCCAGAAATAGTAGCACCCTTCTGTCTCTGTTGGGTAAACCACAAGAACAATGCCTCACTTGTTTTTACAAAGTATGACTTCTTTATACTTCTTCGACTGAGATATTCATGAGAGCATTTCCGTGAAGAAAACTGTTCCAATGTAAGTTGGTTTCTTCGCCAGTCACGAACAGTACCTTCGTCGACACCATATTCGAGACCAAGTATTTTTAGTATTTCTCCTTTGTCAAGTCGTCTTAGTGCTTCTAATTTTAGATGCAAAGGCACAAATTTCCTCTTTTTTGTTACAGCACTCACCTTTGTAAGATGTACAATGGAACACACAGTCAACAAACAAAACGAAACACAATACTTCGCTGTACGGTTACTACTGCGTGAGAACTACAGCAGCGTGTGAACTCCCCAGTTTTGATCAGTAGCAGCCAGCAGCAGTCGGGGGATTTTGTACCATACCGACAACAAATGTTCTTGCAACAAGGCAGCGAGCTAATTGTCATTATTGATTGGATTGTTGTTTGCTTTGTCACTGAGCTGTTCTCTTCCTATTTATCTTTTGCAATTGTGTTTTCATTATTTATCATCCCTTGGACAAGGAGTCACAGTGTTTGTTGGTGGTTAATACACCATTTGGCCTATACCAGTATTTACACCTACTGTTTGGGCTTGCCAGTACCCCAGACATATTCCAACAGTTCCTGGAACAGCTCAGAGTGCCGATTCCGGGCTGTATAAATTATCTGAACAACATCGTGGTGTCGGGCAAGTCTGCTGAAGACCACTTGCGGAACCTACAGTCCTTTTTTTCGGCACTCCAGGCCACTGGACATAAATGCAATCTACACAAGTGCAGCTTCTTCCAACCCGCTATTGTCAATCTGGGTTTTGAAGTGTCATGCGAGGGTGTCACCTCTTTACGCCACCATGTTATGGCTATTTCTGCCTTACCTTTCCCTACGTCTGTGCAGGAGTTACAGCTTTTTCTCAGCAAGTTTACATATTACCATAAATTTCTTCCCGATGCGGCATCTATAGTGCAACCATTACATGCCTTTTTGCACAGAGGCGTGTGATTTCAGTGGTTGCAGGCATGTGACAATGCGTTTTCTCTTTTGAAACAAAAGTTACAGTCTGCCCCTGTTTGGTCCCTTTCCAGGCTGGGCAACAATTAGTTTTGGACACAGACGAATTCCAACATGGGATGGGAGCAATCTTGGCCCATAGGTATGAAGAAGGTACTGAGAGGCCCAATGCTTATACGTCGAAAACATTGAACTTGGCACAACGCTGACATTTGCAGACAGAAAGAGAGGCCCTTGCCATCATCTTTGCATTGCACAAACTCTACATTTTCCTGTATGGCACAAAATTCCATTTGATCACAGACCATAAACCCTTCATTTCCCTGTTCAACAATTCCGCATCCATGCCAGATAAAGCAGCACACCGCCTTCAGCAGTGGGAGCTGTTTTTGTGGTGGTTCGACTGTGAAATACATTTTCGCCCCAAGGCCCAACATGCTAATGCTGATGCACAGTCTCGTCTTCCAGTGGGTCCCGGCCCTGTTTTTGACAGGGACAGATTGCTTTGTTTTCATCTGGATGCGGTGGAACAACAGATAGTGGATGGGTTTCCTCCTATCGCATCACATATTGCAGCTGTGGTCACAGCCGATCCCATGTTGACAGATGGTCTCTTTTGCACAACACGGCTGGCCGGAGATGCCTCCGGGCTGTGTTTCGGACCCACTTCGAAATTACTTTTGCTTTCAGTATCAGTTTTTGGTCAGGGATGGAGTCCTCTTACTGTCCATGGCAGGCACACCACCTCGGGTGATCATTCCCTCCTCTCTATGTCACGAAATCCTCGGTCTTCTGCATGCAGACCACTGGGGTATGTCCCTTACAAAAGCATTAGCCTAATGCCATGTGTTCTGGCCAGGCCTCGACAGGGATACTGTCAGACTTGTATCTGCCTGCTCAAAATGTGTGACTCATCAGGCTGCTCTGAGCACATCCCTTTCACCGTGGCAGATCCAAAACAAACTTGGGAAGATTTTTTGTAGACTTTGTGGGTCCTTTCTTGAATTCCTTCTGGCTATTGGCGGTCAACGTGTTTTAAAAGTTTCCATATGTGGTACGTCACACTTCTATGTCAGCAGCAGTAACGGTTTCAGCATTATCTGAAATCTTTGCTCTCGAAGGACTGCCTACAACTTTAGTTACTGATAACGGCCCGTAATTTTCTTCTCAAGAATTTGCCGAATTCTGTGCCCGGCGAGGTATGTTTTTCACCCCAGTCTAACGGGGAGGTCAAACGTCTTGGCAGAACATTTGTGACCAAAATGAATATGTAGTTCAATCTTCACCTGACATGGCATTAGAGTGATTCCTTGTTTCTTACTGTTTTATACAGCATGTTGATAAGAGCCCAGCAGTACTCTTACACGGCCGACAGACTTGAACTCTGCTTAACCTGCTGAGGCCCCTGCCGGGCCACTACCGCACGGTTCCACCGACCCGTTTCTGTCGGGCCACCGCACCAAATGAATCCCAGTGGTTGTCACGCACTGTTCTGGCCACCATTTCTGTGAGGTCCACACAGAGGACGGCCTCACATCTTGACATGTGGAACAACTGCGTCCTAGGGTGGCAGGTCCGGAGTGGGAGGACGTCCCGACGCACCCGCGGGTTCGCCCGTCACCTGACGAGGCAGAGCACCAAACCCAGCCTCCTCCCAGCTGACACTCCACAGCATCTGGGGAGCGGAATACAGCAACACCTATGACTTAGCCTGCGTCAACCCTCCCGTGTTGCTGGCTCCACATCCATCGCCACCGTCACCACATCCGCTGCCATCACAGCTCTCAAGTACGCCGCCTACAGCACCGGGCGAGAATGACGACAGAGTCATGGATGACGACCCACCTTCTCCAGTCATATCTCACTAGCCACGAATGGGCAGGGCTCTCTGTGTTGCATGGCACTCTCATTCTGCATGTCCATACTCCTTGGTTTCGGCTCGGTGCTTTGGCCATGGTGACAAAATGGATGTGCCATATGTAAGAGTTTAGTTTTATCCCAGAAGGGGGAGATGTGCTGTAGCATAGTGCGTGCTGCATAATTCTAATCGAGCACACTGACTATGTATTTGCAGTGCCTGCCACCAGCGTGCCCTCTATGAACGAATGCGGAGGTAGCACGGAGTCACGCAGGCAGTTGTGTAGTGAATGCGAAACTGTTAAGTTGTTATGTTCAGTGCTGTACTTGACAGCTGACACGGGCCATTTAGGTTAGACTTTATATGAGAAAGTTCGGAGGTTACAATAATTCTTATCATAAATTTAATATTTTTCTCCTGTTCACATCAGTTTCAATCAGATTTTGGTTACTAATACAAAGTATAAATTAATACAATAACTAATAAAAGAAGTTAATTCTGAGGCATTATAGTGGATAGCCCTGCAAACATCTAAAACTGCAGTGAATTTCTTTCTTTTTGATTAACAAGAAGAAATGGTATCTGTGAGTATGTGATTTATCCACTTCTTTCTCTGGGCTCTATACATTTTTGAAACTCTTGAGGAGTTACTTTAACCCAAGTAAGCATTGTGTGCATGTATTCTATTAACAGAATAATTTCTTCCTCTGTGTTATGAGAGCAGATTTTTTGTAAATAAACCAACAGGTCCACATACATCCAACTGCAGAAGACAACAAATTTGCACAGTTACATCATCCTCTGGTTTAAGACCTCCATTTAGATCTGAACCAGAGGATAGTGATTGGTTCTGGTCACTATGATGAAAACTGTGAGCTTTGTTTAAACTTTGGGTGTAAATCTGTCTCTCAAATTGATCTTAAGGAACAGAGAATGGCCTCTGAATGCAGGCAGCAGGCATTAATCTTGTGATACAAAGTACAATTTGCTGCCACATCCACCTACTGTTCACTGTAACCATTAATACAGTCTCCTCAATATAATGGACGAGATCTTGTAAGGACCATACCAAATTTTCATAGTCTGCCTTCCTAGCCCAACAGATATTCTCTGCGAGGCTTCATTATCCATATACACTTTGCATATCCAACCTCTGTATATGTCTGAACTTTGAAAGAAAATTTGCTACAAATCCAGTTGAGGAGGCATCCTGTACCGACTCTGATGCACTCACAGTGACCAACATCTCATACCTATTTTAAGTTGTATGGATGCAGTAATATCCCCAAGATCTGTTAACCCAATCTTACATTCATCACTGTTATGAACATAAGGAGGTACATAGTAATTTATTGATTTTAGATGCCATAGCTTTTACCATCCTTGTGAGTCACACAGAAATCACCTGAAGCTTATTGACAATGATAGACAAAAGTTTTAGCTTTTTCCAGACAATGGCCAATTCCACGTGCATATGCACACAGTACGCACAATCCCACTCCACCAATAACTATCCAGAACTGTGTCCTATCATTATAATATACTAAATCTAAACAATCTGAAACTGACTAAAAAGTAATCAAGTTTTTGTGTGTCAGGAATCAAAATTTAATTTGTAGCATTTAACTACTTAAAATTCAATTCTAGATATGAACAGTACGTTACATTTGACCCTTGTACTTCTTTATTTTGTCAACTTCAATTTTCTTCTTTACTTTTATATGAATTGTCTTCAGTTTTTAAAGCTAGATATGAAAGTGAAAATTTTTGTACCGCTACTGCCAACAATGTCTAACTCATCGTCTTTTATACTTGTTCCATGCTGTGCCAGATATTTTGGAACTTTCTATTTTTCGTTCCACCCAACTCTTGGTTCTAGCCAACTGCAAGAAAGTACAGGTTGCTCCCACATACAAGAAAGATAAAAGAACCAATCTGCAAAATTGCAGACTAATAAACATGGCTTGGTGCATAATTCTTGAGCATACTCTAAGTTTAAATATAATGACAGAGTCATTCAAAAAGAATTACACAACTTTGAAAATCTGTATTTAATGAAAGGAACAATAAGGAACTAAGGGTAATACCAATGTGAACAGTACTTAATAAATGGTCAATTTCTTCTTAGTAGAAAAGAAGTTCGTAGATGTTCTATATTCCCTCCCCACATAACTACTGTGCAGACACTTGAATGATATCAACCCTATGATCAAACTCATTCCACAATCTCTGTAGCATCTCAGGTGTAACAGTTTAAATAATTACAGTTATTCCTTCTTTTAGTTCCTCAATGTCATTTGGTAGAGATGATTGAAACAATGTAACATACTCAATAGGAAAAAAAGATTACAAGGAGATAGGACAGGGCTACTTGGAAACCAATATTGAAGTGCTCTGTCATGAACTGCCTGGTGGTCGATCCATTGCTTTGCATACCTCTCATTCAAATAGGCATGGAGAGATAATTACTAATGGGCTGTTGCCCCATTGTGCTAGAATATGAACTGACATGCTTCTTCTTTCGTTTGAGAGAAACGCCAGTTATACATATCAAGATAGGTTTGCTGAATTACAGTTGTATCGCTATACACCAGTTTTGAAGTAAACTAGTCACAAAGACAAACTCACAGAACTCTAGTCTTTTCACGTTATCAGTTTCAGAAATGGCTTGAACCAATTTCAGACAGTAAGGTTTCCTCACTAAACCTTTCCTTACGACTCTCCAAATGGATGTGGAATTTGCTGCTCTCTGCTAGCTCGGCAGGTCGATTTTCTTAGACTGTCAGCAACTGTTTCCTGAATGCCCTGAACATATTTTTCCCTTTGCACAAACACCCTTTCTCTGTGAATTGTTTATATCAATGTTTGATACACCACCTATCAAGATGTTCAGCACCATACTTGGTTAGAAATGCACACTGAACAACTGTTGTTGATTTGCTTCTGCTGTACTTGTTAACACAAAAATATTTTTGAAAACTATTTATTTTTTATTTTTTCGTCACAGTTGCAATATTTAGAAGTTGGTAACTAGTTTCGGACTTGTTCGTTCATTTTCAAAACATAGGCCTCATTCCAACCGTAACAATACATTGCATGAAGCAATTGACTGATAAAATCTGTATGTTGTCCACTGTTAATACATGATTACATTGAAATTTAAAATAGGATAAAATGGATGACGTGTTCACGGGCCTGCAATGTGTACTATGTGAATTTTCATAAAAATATTTTTGTTGAGCAGCCACCATGTTTCCATTAACAGAAATTACCCAACAACGCTCCTAGCAAACAAATGAAACTTCAGAGCTCTCTTACATCAAAGACAGAAAAGAGTCTAGCTCCCCTTTTCTTATCTGAAGAGTTTTTGATTTCAAAGCTGTGGTATTCTTGTTGTATCATCCTGTATTTCCTTCTATGCACATTTATTCAGCAATGCTCATTGAAGCTCAGTTTGCCCTTTCCTTACATTAACTGGCTAACCACAGATGAAAGACAATAGGTACATTCCATATTTGCAAATTTCTGGAAAGTGTTTGACATTTTGCCACACTCAAACTGTTAACAGAGGTCCAAGCACACACAGAAGGTCACTGGATACATAATCAGGGTGGCCACCAAATCTTCATTTTCAAATTCAAGGTTTTTTCCAGGTTTTCAAGATTAAAAATGATTATTTTCCAGGTTTTCACGAAACTTAATTTTGCTCAAAGGGGTTACATATTTTAAAAACAAATGTTATCCAAGTTGAACCTTGTCACGTTGTAATAGACACCAAGCAGTGATGAATCCATGATTTGCGGGGGAGAGGAGGAGGAGGAGGACAGAGCTCAGAAAAATTGTGTCATTGTACCTCAAACTGATCTAAAAAGAACCAGCTCATGTTATGTTTTCCTCATGGTTATGGGGGATCTGCAGTCCCATTGACCCCCCCTCCCCCCACCCAAGATTCGACATTGAGACAATGTAAAGTACAGGGTGTACATTTTAAGTTAGAACGGACAGCAGAGACTTAGGAAATTATACTAAACTTGAACTGTCTCCACCGTTTGGGAGAGGTGTGAGAGACTAGTGTAAAATTTTTAATGGAAACTCCCATTTTTATTGCAGATTCAGATTCTACTGACCAAATCATGTATAGTTTGGTTGATTTTTTATTTTTTCAATTGGCAACATATTGCACTGTAATGGTAAGAATTATTTGCCATACTGCTGAAGAAATGTACCACCCAGGAAAGAAAATAAAGGTTAATCATATTGATGATGCTTCAGAATCAAACCAAATGATACTAGATGTACATTTAAGTTCAATTAAGTGTTTCTGCGGCAATTTATAACTGGTATTCAGACAAGGGCAATCTGGACTAAGGTATCACTTTGGAAGACTGCCCTGTAAACTGCGGGGAGAGGATGGAACACTTTTTGTATCATTTGGTAGCGTTCTGAAGCATCATGAATATGGTTTTCATTTGTTTTATTTCCTGTTTAGTACTTTTCTTCACCAGTATGGCATGTATTTCTTACTATTACAGCGCCATCTGTAGTAAAAAAAAAAAAAAATTATCAACCAGACCATACATGATGTGGTCCTTAGAATCCGAGTCTGCAATAAAAAATCGGGATTCCCATTTCAAATTGACACTCTCTCCCCCCCCCCCCCCCGCTAAGTAAATTAAGTATCCTCGTAATTGTTACCGCAACTCCTCTTGGCGCTAACTGGGCCCTCATGAAAAACAGTTCAGCCATCAACAACACGTACATGATGACTGTGTTTACTATTTGTATATTACCATTAAGACTCCTATAAACCCGAGCTGAACTGTCCGCCATTTTTCCCCAAGCTGTAGTAGTTGCCACGTTCCGGACGAAGCTCACGCGTTACCTCGCGCTTCATTCAACTCGCTCATACTCGCAAACTACTCGTTGTATGAACCTGCAATTTTCATGAATGTGTTCGTGAATGACTACACTACATTTTCATTTTAATTTCATTTGCGATAATAGTTTATTAAGAGGATATAGTGACAGTTTAGGAACATGCACTTACTGACGACGTTACGGAATTTTCGACATGCGAGGAATTTTTTTTCAGTTGAAGTTAGGTGAACACATTAAGCGAATGAAATGTTCAAAATACATCACATTTTCATCGTCTTTAAACAAGAACTCTGTGAGAAATGTATATCTTGAGATAATGTCAGTTAAACATGCAGCATTGGAATTCGCCGGCCGCGGTGGCCAAGGGGACTGCGGCGCGCCAGTCACGGCCTGCACGGCCACTACGGTCGGGGGTTCGAATCCCCCCTCGGGCATGGATATTTGTGCCGTCCTTGGTATTAGCTAGTTCATAAGTAGTTTGTAAGTTTAGGGACTGATGACCCCGTAGTTAAGTCCCATAAGCTGTACAAACATTTGAACATTTGATTTGGAATTCGCTCGCCTGTATAGTAATACCTTGTCTTCAGTATTAGAGCTTAGCACAGGTTGTTACTGCATAACGCACATACTTGAAGCTACCGGTACTAACTTCTTAACCCAAACTACAAAAGTGCTGTGTTTCTATGTAATATTTAATTACAATTTTTCATTTGTGTCAAAAGGACATTGTAAATATCTCAATACAGAGTGCTTTATTATGTGAGGAAATGAGAACAAGTCAGTTCATTATATAGTGAAGAGTTTCTTGATACTTGTCATTTTTTAGTATTCTCGCATAAAATCCACGTTAGATTTAGTAATTTTTGTTCTATTACTGCTAGGAAATGTAACTCCTATTAGTTTTTGCAAACTGAGTAGTAGGTCTGAAAAAAAGTTGGACAACAAGCAACGAAAAAAACATTTGTGACTGATGAAGGAATACATCAACACTGATTAATAAATCCCTAACTTTACTCTTTTCCGTTAAAAAAATTACGTTTCTTTGAATAAAGCGACAGTTAATGAAGTTTTGCGTAATAACCATATGGCAAAATACGCCCCTCTTTGCGTGTTATTTGCCAAAATATTATTTTGATACCTCTAACCTTGTATGAGACGCACTATATTTCATGCTGGCCTTATCAGCATCGGAAATGAGTTCGCTACATAAAATAAATTTTAGCAATTTGATTGAAGGGTAAATTTAAAATAAATTTCAATACGTCAGGAAAATTTCATCCGCAGCAACATATGGTGTAACATGCGCCCAACGAAACAACATAGCAGCCCTTATTTTTTACTGCAAACTTTTCCTAACTTAGCGCTGTTTCTTATTTCAAAGCCAATATCTTACTGACTATTAGAGCTGGGCCAAAATAATGATAACTGATAGAAATATCCGGTTATTTATGAATAACCGTGATTGTAATAACCGCTCATCAAATACTGGCAGTTACCGTAATAACTATGCGTACTGCGTAGTGCCATCTGTTCACAAAAGTTGGTACTAATGAAACGATTCGACCACAGTATCGACCAGATGTCCTGTCCAAATACTGGTCAGTTCTATATTCCATGGAATTAACCGCGTAAGAATCATGGGTAATAACTGTTTAACGATTATCTATCTGTTGGTGAAAGTGTGTACTACGTTCTCGTGGGAATCTTGTATCTAATAGCATGGAGTGACCAATGCGAATTCAAAGTACTATGATAACGGCAGACGTTTTAGGGAGTATTGAGAATAGTAGAAATATCAGTGGCAGTTAATTTTCACTAGCAGTATCGTTATGAGTATTTGGCAAAGACCTATATACCTCTTTGGTATTTTGGTTATTAACTGTAGCAGGTCATGATATTCCTAGAGAGGATACATATTTCGTTCGTAGAGTGCCGACTTTTAGAATTATGAAGAAATCCTCCAAAAATAATTAAAAAATAAAACTTAGTTTTGTAACTAATGCTGGTCAGTGAAAAAGTTCATAATATTGTATGACAAGATTAATAAATTTTCTAAATAAAAGAATAAATATGCTCTAATCGTTATAATTAATATTTTATGCTATTACGAGGAAGAAAGTGCCCTGCTGCCAATACATTGTAAACAAACTTACGTCAATTATTGCCATTTATTCGTTAAGGATTGAGGGGAAGGTAGAAAAACGGAAATCTTACATTTCTAATACATTTTTGATGGGACTCACACTCCGAGGTGCTTGTAAGGAACGCTTAAATCTTTGTTAAAAGGCGCATTTTCGTGAAAATATACATGTACCGGTTCAACATGTTTATTTCAAGGCGACTGCAACTTGCGGGTGGGGGGGGGGGGGGGGCTGTATTCCCCAAGTTACGAGAATATTGCTGTCTAATCCAGGACTTCCTGGCAAATTCAAAAATATTTATTGTTTTTAATTAAGTCTTCTACCATATTCCACAAATATTTTAAATTAATAAAAATTTTAAACATTAATAGTAGGATGACTACAGTGAATGTCTTGTTAAGTATTTGCAAATTAAGGGCCATAATTACACATCAGCATCTCTTTAAAAAGTACGGTATTTATGAGAAGTCTGCAATTATTAGGTACTCTATTATACATTTGTATAGAAGGGAAAACTGAATCAGTTGTAACTTTCTATGAACTAAATTTCAGACTGCAAGATTCATGAAGAACAATTGTGCACTAAACTGAAATTTTTTGTAGCTGAATGAAAGACACACTTTAATTTTCATCCCATATCCATAGTCAACTTAATATTTGCTTATGTTGATGTGAAACCCATGTCTCTGCAGGTCAAACCAGACCTGCAGAAAAACTGCTGATGGAGGTAACCCCACCAGTCACATGCAGTATGGAAGACGATCAACATGTTCCATCCACCTCAAGGCAGCAAGTTGTACAAAGTGCCATTACACAATTTGTCCCCAAAACGATTGGAATTAATGAAAAGAAGAAGATAGATGGGCACCTCCTAAAATTAAATAAAAAGATAAATATAAATATTTGATGCATGTGTTATTTGATGATTCCAGTGAACTGATCCCATCCTTGTCCAGAAACAGTTTGTGCCCCATCTAATAGCATTTAACCATATTTTTTTCCTTTATTTGTAACACTGGTGTGTTTGAAATGCTCAATTTGATTTGGGAAAGGAGTCAAGGTTCAACCCAACTGATGATCCCACATTATAAACACAGTTTGGATATTGATACATTTTTAAGTGCCTTAATTCCTCACAGACAGTAAGTCTTCACTTGTTGCCTAGTCACATGTGTCTGTATTGAGGTGACATTGCTGTCTAATAAAAGCATGAGAAAGAATGGCAGTGCTGGTTTACATAGAACAGGATCACAAAGTTCATTATTTGTATTAGTGCATGTTTGGGATGTTAAACATCATTCAGTAAATTAAATAATAGTAAATATAAAGAAAAAACACTCAATCCTTCTCAAAAAGTGCTTACTGTGATATTTCTGTGAGAAAACATACACAGCACAGTTAACAAGTATGAATGTTATAATTTTGGACATTTTTCTCATGTTTAAATATTGCAGGTGGTGTAAAATATTAAAGCAAATTTGAACCATCTGCAAGTATTAGTAGACCCTGTACCTCAACCTTAGTGGCTTCATTAATATTAAGTGCCAATGCTGCATCACAGACATCTCTAATAAAAAACACCTACCATATATCTTATTCATGTCAGCTTCAGAGTACAAATTAATTGGGTGGTTCGGTGAGACTTTTCTCTTAGGCATTATTGTGAGAATTGTGACAGTGACTAGCTTTCTCATATAGTATTCTTCAGTTACACATGGTAGTTTTTGATTTAATTATTTAGCATGAGACTTTTAAAAAACTTTCTACAGCACATTAAAGACATCAGTTTGCACAAAAATTATACAACAGAATATTCACATTTAGGAGACAAACGTCAAGTTAAGCACTTCATGGAGGAATGTTTTTAATGAAAACCTTTGTTGTAATAACTGGGTCACACATAGTTCTTGGTGGTACTTTATGAATTAATAGTAACTGTGCTGATACATAAAGAATTTCATCATACAGGGTGACACAGAAGAATTTTCTGCCAGGTGAGATTTTCTTTGAAACTTACACGGTCATTTACAGTTGCTATATATCATGTGTTGGTTGTTTTATTTGTCACAGACAGAATAAAATAAAGAAAAAAATAAAGAAAGAAATATGTAGCACCTGACAGGTGGAACCTAATTCTGTCTGCAATACTGTTGAATATAAGAGAGAGTGCTTTCAAGACATTTAAAGTGTATGCTGCAAACTCGTTGTAGGCATATAGAATAACAGAATAAATTTTCATATTGAGAGTTAAATAAATATTACTGTTCCTGATTTGTTGTTGACTGGATCTTATATGTAACCATGTCCTGTCAGTAATTTCCCTTGTTACCAACATGGCACACCATACCCTAAGTAAAATTTAACTGAATACTCTGTCAATAGCTGAAGATCAAGCATTTTCCAAAGCTCAAATAAAACATGCTTAAATTTTCTCAAATGAGATTTCTCTTACAATATACAGGAATATGTATGTATATTTTGGTGTTGACTGGAAGACACATCCACTTCACCATTACGTTTCTGATTTTATATATAGTACAGTATACCTTTAAATGCACATGTAGGAGAGACATGTCAAATTTGGCACTGCACGGAGAAGCATTTTAATGAAAACTTATATTTTTTGCTATAATAACTGGGCCACACATAGTTCTTGGTGGTATGTTATGAATTAATAGAAATTGTGTTGATACAGAAAGGATTTTCATCATACAGGGTGACACAGAGGAATTTTCTGCCAAGTGCACTAATTTGCCAGGTTAGATTTTCTTTATGAAAATTACACAGTCATTTACAGTGGCTATCCATGCTGTGTTGGTTTTATTTGTTCACACAAGTCATTACTAAATAAAACAAAGAAAGAAAGCAAGAAACATGTAGCACCTGACATGTGGAACCTAATTCTGTCTGCAATACTTTTGAACATAAGAGAGAGCACTTTAAAGACATTGATAAGTGTATGCAACAAACAGTCATCCTCACACCCAAAAATGAAGAACTGTCATGGTAAAGGTTTTCTTACGGTCTCACTAGTGTAACATGCTGATGTTAGCAATGACCTTTGAATGCTCTTTTAAAACTCAACCGTAGGCCTATAGAATAATAATAAATTTTCAAATTGAGAGTTAAATAAATAATACTGTTCCTACTTTGTTGTTGATAGGATCTTATATGTAACCTTGTCCTGTTAGTAATTTCCCTTGTAAAGTGAACATTTTGTTACCAACATAGCACACCATACCCTAAGTAAAATTTAACTGAATACCCTGTCAATAGCCGAAGATATCAAGCATTTTCCAAAGCTCACATAAAACTTGCCTCAGTTTTCTGAAATGGGATTTCTCTTACAATATATGGAAATATGTACGTCTAGTTTTGTGTTGAAGACACTTATTACAACACCATTAAGTTTCTGATTTTGCATGTAGTAGGCCTATACTTGTAAATGCACATTTGTAACAGTTTACTTTTGATAGTACTGGAGCAATGTTTGGTACACTTTACATTGCAGCTTTGAGGATTTGGTCTACACCCTAAATTACGACCGATAACCTGTTTACAGTAGATTTAATATTTTAAAATACCGATAATTTCAGATATCAGTTACATGTACTGGGCAGTATTGACTTGTTCAGTGTGGTCCATTCTGGAGCTAATATATTCACTTTCACTACATACAGAAATTCGGTCTGTTCACATTATTAAAGCAAACTGTTACACCCTAGTAGCAAGCTGTATTCCCAAAAAAATTTTATGAACTTTTTCGTCAAATCCGACGGGTGGTATCCCAATCTTCAATTGACGTGTTACGACATAATTGGAGAAATTTACTTCGTAGTTATAATCATATTTACAAACCAGGATGCTGTCATGAACTAAAGAAAATTTTCCGCAAATCAAGCAGTTTTTCAAATTTAATATATAACTTTAGTAGGAATAAACAAAACGATCACATAACGTTTACTTTTATGTTGCATTTAAAGACGCTCCACAAAACACTTACTGAAGCAATGTTATGTTTATAATTTTAACTGCAATATTCACTTCACACACGTTTGAGCACATATTTAATAATCCACTTTCACTTCATACTCTGTTCATAGTAGCTTCGAAAATTACGGCTACATTTCCAGGGCACAGATTTCATGTAATAGCATATTAATACACTGGACATTTAGTTATGTGTGTTTATTTCACGATTCGGACGATAACTTTTGCCATTACACAGCAATCGCAATTTGAATCACACCAGATATACTGATAGATCGTTATTAGTACTGAGTAGAAATAACCATAACTGCGAGTACTGGTATTTCTACGTAATATCAATAACTGTTCGTTCTCAGTAGTCAGTAGTGGCTACTGAGTACTGACTACTCAGTACTAATAACGATAACGATAACTGTAGACTATCGCTACCTAGTAGAATTCACGGAATACTCATAACGATAACTGCCCGATAACTGCTCAGTAGCGCTACCTAGTAGCAGTATGAGGAAGCTGTAGCAACGCCATCTGGAAGTGCTCAGTAGCGCTACCTAGTAGCAGTATGCGTAAGCTGTAGCAACGCCACCTGGAAGTTAGTGGAAAAATACCGTGCAGTTATTTATAACCGTTAAAATTAACTGATAGAAAAGAATAACGATACCCATTATAACTGATATCGGAGAATAACCGTTTTGCCCAGCTCTACTGACTATGGCTATTCACGAAATTATGCAGATTTCATCAAAATGCTGACATATAAAGATTTAAGTAGCGAAAAAATTAAATATTTCTACCCATTAGTTTTCGCGAAATCATTTGTGAAAGATGGCAAGACGTGCGCCTCTATGCTGTTGGTGCAGCGCAATTCCAACCATTTCGGGGGAAACATGGCGGACGGTTCAGCATGGATATTTAGGAGCTCTAATTACCAATGTTACGTCAGTCACAGCAATCATCTATAATTATTACTAATGAACATAGATGCCGAATTTTGAAAATCTTGGGGTATGCTCAGAGGTGTACCCAGGTATTTCTAAATAAATACAAAGCAAAGCCAAAAACTTATACAAAACATACACGCTATCGATTCCATATCTCCTTCACCATCACGATAATAAGTCGAAGTTCTTTTTTATTTCACTATATACTTATCCATTTTAACAATTTTCACACGCAAGACACTAACCCTTTTAACTCCAAATTTTATTTATTTATGAACAAAAATATTTCTTTGCGTATATCTATAAATAATGATTGGATTAATGTGTATTTGACAGAATTTTTGATTATTTTTAGATTTTGGAGTGAAATTTGGGATGACTACACATGCCATCAGTGTGTAGAATATGTTTCCTTTGCCGTAGCTAATAACATTTTCAAACTATTGACTACTAATTTAGACATTGGACAATTAGTAATAATGTTTTTTAATTATTTTGTTTCCTTTACCTTGATAAAATTATTTGGAAGTATTCTTGCATTTACTCCAACTTACACATCAAGCAACAATATATATTTTGACAATACATTGTAGCCAACTGCTTTTTGTTCCTTCGACGTTACGGTAGACAATGTAGTCACAATGAATTATTGGAAGCCCTGCAATGCCATTTACAATCTTTGAACAAATGGTTGCGGCTAAAGGGACAGATAAAGATGAGAGGAGGGAAAGGGTTAAGACGTAATTCCATGCACAGGTGACACAGGTCAAAAAGAGCAGAAACTAAGGTCCAACTACTACGGTCAATTCTTGAGAAACTGTTGAAGCCTGAAAATTCAAATTCAGAAAAAAATCTATCACTAGCTGTTGTGTTTAGAGAATTTTGTAGGGCTACAAATTAAAACGCAAAGACCTTCGCAAGTTATGTGTTATGAGGACTGTCTGTTTACAGAATGTTTTAGCTAGAAGGGATAGGGCAGTCTACACAACAAGTATGTCGGCTCACAGGTAAAATATGTGGTTGTCAAAAGGTTACCTCAAAAGATACCGGGAATTAAATTCGTAGCGTAAACATTTTCAATGTATCGTACCAAACCCACTGCATTTCTAGTTATTTAATACCATTAAAAGGTTGTTGCCTTTGGTTTACAATATTGACTTAACGAGCGGAATTCCATTAACATACGGACTATTTAGAAAACGGTCACTTCACTCACATGAGAACGTGGATTTTAATGCCTACGAATTCAATTACCCGTTTAAAATAATCATTTTAGAGCGGTGTCTTACAAAAGCCAGCCGGCCATCAATGGGATGAGAGAGTCGATTTTAATTACAGTCAAGAAATATAATGTAAAGAAAAAATGATACCAAAATTTTCAGTGGGGTACGCCTAGCATTCCCACTCATATTTTGGGGGTATGCTTGAGCGACCGAGCATCACCATACCAACTTTTACGGAGTTTATAGTTAAAACCAACAAAATGCTTCCGTGAAGAAATTTTTCAACACGGAATCAGGCAAGCGAGATCTGTGTTGATGGGATATCACTGAGGGGAGGGGGGGGGGTATTCGTCAATTACGAAAATTGCTAAAATTTAGTACAAATAAATATCGTCTTTCAGTCTAGCTGCGATTTTGTAATCGCGCCTTATGATAACGTCGTGTCTCTGCGAAGTACAGCGAGAGGAATTAAGTCGCGTGGTTGAACAATACTTCGAGATAAATACAGAAATAGATAACGGAATACGTACCCTATAATTATAAAATATTTTAAAACGCCCAGAAATATATTTGAAAAAGTTTTGTATACAAAAATAAAGCGATGAATATTATTTAATCCGCGGGCGATCTGAGCATTTTGCTCTCCGTAATTTAAAAACGACTGGCATTTTGTTACTTTTGAATATTAAACTTTGAGGTTTTATCTTACTAAAACTACAAGGATTACTTATTTACATTTATTAAGTGCATTTCGAACCAGTCGTGTAATCTGAGCAAAATAGGCTATACACACGAAAGATCATTTAACTCTCGAAGCCGCGAGATCTCATGGGTTAAAAATCCCGGTTTCTGGGTGAAATTCAAGGTTTTTTCAAATTCAAGGCTTTTTCCCGGTTTCAAGGTTCGGTGGCCACCCTGATAATTATGTGAATGGCTCAATTACCTTTGAATTAAGAGAACCTAGTTCATTATCATGAATAGTGAGTATTCATCAGGAATAACTCAAGAAAGTGTGATATGACTACTTATTCTTGACATACATAAACAAAAGATAAGCAGTAATCTGCAATGGTTTGTTGGTGATGTTCTAGTGGAAATACACAACAAGATACATCAGGACTCAAACAGAAATACATAGACATTCATTTTTACTTTGATCCATTAATAAAATGGAACAGAGAGTAGAATGCCTAGCAGTGTAAAAAGTTACTCTCCATAATGCACCATATGGCAGCTTGTGTTGTATGTATGTGGGGACAGATGATTACAATCCTTTACAATATTTTTAAGATAATTTATAAAGTTATATTTCATATTGCAAGATATTTAATTTTATTAAAACTAAGAGATTACCGTTGATGAAGGTGATGTTGTTGGAACACTTCTCTTTAAACTTGCGACACTATTTAGCAGAGGGTTTTGTAGGGTATGTGCTATGAATTTTACTTGGAGTTGACCACTTGGAACCTAAAAGAGAAATATTATAGAGACAACACATGATTAAAGACATAGTTGTACATTTATGTCTCAGAAAAATTACTTACAGGAACTTGGAGTGTAGCAGGAGCCGAAGTCTCATGGGTTTGCATCAGTAATTGTGACAGAGCAGTAGGATGTTTTTCTGTAGTGATTTGTCCTGTTGGCTGTTCACATTTTTCTGCATATTTACTGGAGCTGTTGTTAATATCATTCTTTGTTGATTCATGTTGTCCTTCCAGTGTTCTTCTATAGGGTACACAAACTCGCTTCTTGAAAATAGGAACATATTTAATCTGATTGGTATTGCTGATTTCAGCACAGTTCTCATTGACTGCAGCTTGCATTTGGAAATCAGGTGCACTGTCAGCAACTGTTGGGTTACTTAGGTCACAATTTAAAACAGAACACACACCAGCAGGTGTCGGTGCATGTTCTGAGGAACTCATAAGGCTTATGCATTTGCTTCCACTTGGTGAGCCTTTAGCTTGGGCCAACTGTACTTTTCCTTTCTTCTCAGAAGATTTTGTTATGCTACATTCTGGCTCTAAACTGCAAACTGGTGTCATTTTAAGGAAGGCAGGATTAATACGTTGCAGATCTTTGTGTTGGACACGTGAAGAGGAAGACAGATTAGGTAAACTCAAATTCTGAAATAGGGAAAATATGCAAGATGCTTAATAACAAAAAATACTTCACTTCATTTACAAGTGCACAGTAAACTAATCATTTTTGTACACACACACACACACACACACACACACACACACATATATATATATATATATATATATATATATATATATATAGAAAAGAGATGACTTACCAAAAGGCCCAGCCCGTCGATAGAAACAAATAAAATAAAATTACACACAAACACACATACAAGCTTTCGCAGCCTAGCTGCTTCATCAGACAGAAGGGAAGGAGAGGGAAAAGGAAATGATGAGGGTTTTAAGGGAGTGGATAAGGAGTCATTCCAATCCCGGGACAGGAAAGACTTACCTTGAGGGAAAAAAGGAGGATAAACAAATACACACACACCCACACATTTACAGAGACGCAAGTACACTTAGGCAGACATACTGTAGAAAGCAAAGAAGTTAGAAGTTAGCCAGAGATGCCACTTGAGGTAGAGGCTCTGTCCAGAGAACCAAGGCAAAGATGTTAAGATGGTGGGTGGGAATTTGAATTTAGCGGAGGTTGAGACCAGGTGGGCAACGGGAGGAGAGAATAAGCTGAAGGGCAAGTTCCCATCTCCGAAGTTCTGGAAGGTTGGTGTCGGTGGGAAGTATCCAGATATCCCGGATGGTGTAACACTGCGCCAAGATATGCTGGCCGTGCACCAAGGCATGTTTAGCCACAGGGTGATCCTCATTACCAACAAACACTGTCTGCCTGTGGCCGTTCATGCGAATGGACAGTTTGTTGCTGGTCATTCCCACATAGAACGCTTCACAGTGCAGGCATGTCAGTTGGTAAATCACATGGGTGCTATCGCAAGTGGCTCTGCCCTTGATTGTGTACACCTTCCGGGTTACTGGACTGGAGTAAGTGGTGGTGGAAGGGTGCATAGGGCAGGTTTTACAACGGGGGCGGTTGCATGGGTAGGAGCCAGAGGGTAGGGAAGGTGGTTTGGGGATTTGATAGGGATGGACTAGGAGGTTACGAAGGTTAGGTGGGCGGCGGAAAGACACTCTTGGTGGAGTGGGAAGGATGTCATTAAGGATGGATCTCATTTCAGGGCAGGATTTAAGGAAGTTGTATCCCTGCTGGAGAGCCACATTCAGAGTCCGCTCCAGTCCCGGAAATTATCCGGTGACAAAAGGGGCACTTTTGGGGTTCTTCGGTGAAAGGTTCTGGATTTGGGGGGATGAGGATGTGGCTCTGGTAATTTGCTTCTGAACCAGATCAGGATAGCTGCGGGATGTGAAAGCTGTTATTAGGTTATTGGTGTACTGGTTCAGGGATTCGGGACTGGAGCAGACTCTTTTGCCACGAAGACCTAAGCTGTAGGGAAGGGAACGTTTGATATGGAATGGATGGCAGCTGTCATAATGGAGGTACTGTTGTTTGTTGATAGGTTTGATGTGGACGGATGTGTGAAGTTGGCCATTGGACAGGTGGAGGTCAACATCGAGGAACGTGGCATGGGATTTGGAATAGGACCAGGTGAATTTGATGGGACCAAAGGAGTTGAGGTTGGAGAGGAAATTCTGGAGTTCTTCTTCACTGTTGGTCCAGATCATGAAGATGTCATCAATGAATCTGTACCAAACTTTGGGTTGACAGGCTTGGGTATCCAGGAAGGCTTCCTCTAAGCGTCCCATAAATAAGTTTGCGTACGAGGGGGCCATCCTGGTTCCCATGGCTGTTCCCTTTAGTTGTTGGTATGTCTGGCCCTCAAAGGTGAAGAAGTTGTGGGTTAGGAAAGAGGTTTTAGGTAGGGAAGTGGGTGGTCGGCGTGAAAGGAAATACTCCATCGCAGCGAGGCCCTGGGCATGTGGGATATTTGTTTATAAGGAAGTGGCATCAATGGTTACAAGGATGGTTTCAGGAGGTAACAGGCTGGGTAAGGATTTCAGGCGATCGAGGAAGTGGTTGGTGTCTTTGATGAAGGATTGGGAGACTGCACATGATGGGTTGAAGGTGTTGGTCTATGTAGGCAGAGATTCGTTCTGTGGGGGCTTGGTAACCGGCCACAATCGGCCGGCCTGGATGATTATGAATCTTAGGAAGTAGGTAGAAGGTAGGGGTGCAGGATTTTGGTGGGATCATGAATTTGATGGACTCGGGTGAAAGGTTTTGTAGGGGACCTGGATAATCTAGCTAGCCTGCGAAAGCTGGTATGTGTGTTTGTGTCTAATTTTATTTTATTTGTTTCTATCGACGAGCCGGTCCTTTTGGTAAGTCATCTCTATTCTATATATATATATATATATATATATATATATATATATATATATATATATATATATATATATATATATATATAGTCCAATCCCGGGAGAGGAAAGACTTACCTTGGGGGGAAAAATGGAGGTTTTTTTTATCTGTGTGAATGTGTGGGTGTGTGTGCATTTGTTTACCCTCCATTTTCCCCCCCAAGCTAAGTCTTTCCTCTCCTGGGATTGGAATGGCTCCTTACCCCCTTCCTTAAAACCCTCATCATTTCCTTTTCCCTCTCCTTCCCTTCTGACTGACGAAGCAGTGAGGCTGCGAAAGCTTGCGTTTGTGTGTGTGTGTGTGTGTGTGTGTGTATTCATTTATTTATTTGTGATGCTGTCACACCTGTGCTCCTTCGCCTGATGAGTAATCTTCGTCTATTTTTTATATTTAATTTTTCCTGCTAGGAATTTTTCGTCTTAATATAAAGCTTTTGCTTTCTACAGTTCTACAGTATGTCTGCTTAAGTGTACTTGCGGGGACCAAGGAAGAAGCCTCCCCAAAGATTGTGATCACTGCAATTGGGCGATCCCTGAGCAACGATTAGTACCGGCTAATTCTTCCACCATGGTGCTGCTACACAGCAACAAGTATGCAAGAAAACCTACATGTGAATAGTCCTTTTCAGGACCAACCAAGCTCAGAGCACCCAGCAGTTATCATTGGTAACAACTTAAGAATATGTCACTTGAACATTGAGTCGATTTCATATGCTAAGACTCAGTATCTTTAACGCCTGATGCTGCAAAATTCGGTGGATGTTGCAGCAATTCAGGAAACCCACACCAAGGATGACACAGATCTCTACAGAAGAGGAAATCTCTTTGGATATGTTCTGGCTGGGGCTATAAATGATGGACAGTATGGCATTGCAACATACGTCAGATCACACTTCTCTGACTACAAAATCACTCATCAAGACAGAACATCAGATGTCTTTGTCTTGGCTATGGAGATCGAAGGCACCACTATTGTGAATATCTACAAACCTCCGCACGTTATTTGGCCTAATCCACCTGTTAGGTCCTTCAGTCCCACAGTTGTGTATGTTGGTGATTTCAACAGTCATAGTCATGTCTGGGGTATCAGGAAGAAGATAGAAATGGAGCTATCCTAAATGAATGGATGGACATGTACAATCTCCAGCTTGTGCATAATGCTAAAGATCCAGGAACATTTCGATCTAGTAGATGGCAGAAAGATTATTCTCCTGATTTGTGCACCATATCAAAATCTGGAAATAACAACACAACACAACGTAAGGTTATCAAATCTTTCCCACACAGCCAACATAGGCCAGTCATCATCCAATTTGGCACCGAAATTCCCTTAGTCAAGTCCGTCCCTCTACCGCGATGGAACTTTCAACTGGTAAACTGGGAACAGTTTCGGAAAAGTCTTGATAACTCCATTCAGTGGATTCCCCCACTTCCATCTAATTACGAACGATTTATAGGAGCGATAAAAGTTAATACCAAGAGATACATTCCACGTGGGTTCCGGAAGGAGTACATCCCTGGGTGGTCGGAAAAATGTGATGAGCTATATGCTGAGTACCAAGACTCTCATAGTGACTCAACAGCTGATGACCTCTTGAGAGCTCTCAATAAGAACAGAAGAGAAAAATGGCACAAAACAACAGCAGGACTAAACTTCACGCATTGTAGTCGGAAAGCATGGAGCCTTATGAGAAAACTTGGTACAGACCCAAGGCTGTCAAATACAGTCGCACATGTAAATACCAATTCTGTTGCAGCAAGACTAATGAATATTTCGAAGTCTAAAGTAGACAAGGCATATACACGAACTGTAAAAAAGGAACTGCGCGTAAAAAGGTCCCAGCTAGAGCGACATTCAGACTATTCACGCGAATTCAGCATTGAGGAAGTTGAGACAGCCTTGAAGATGGTAAAGGTAAATAAAGCTCCTGGTTTTGATGGGGTGTATCCAGAGTTCCTGAAAGCTGCCGGCCCAAAAACAAAATTATGGCTCACTGACTTTTTCAATGCGATACTGAGAACTGGAAAACTACCAAAGCTTTTCAAACAGGCTAAGATAATTGCCATCTTGAAACCAGGTAAAGATGGAACAGATACTTCTCATTATCGACCTGTATCGCTACTCAGCATGACCTATAAGCTACTTGAAAGGCTCATTCTAAATCGCATACAAGAGACCATTGACCAAATCATCCCTGCTGAACAAGGTGGCTTTAGGAAACATCGGAGCTGTTCTGACCAGGTCTTAACGTTGACAACATTAGTAGAAACTGGGTTCCAACGGGGTCTTAAATCAGCTGCAGTTTTTGTGGACCTAACAGCAGCTTATGACACTGTGTGGAGGGAAGGACTGATGTTGAAGCTTATCCAAATCATCCCATGTCAAAAACTTGCATTCCTAATGAACAACATGCTCTCGGATAGACACTTTAAGGTATTCCTGAATGGACAATCTAGCAGATGGAGGACGCTAAATAACGGCCTTCCCCAGGGCTCCGTTTTGGCCCCCATCCTATTTAACTTATATATATAAATATATATATATATATATATATATATATATGACATGCCAGACACGAACTCCACGAAAATCCAGTATGCAGATGACCTAGCATTAGTCTTCCAGAGTAACGACCTCAAGCACTGCGAGCAGGTACTGACAAGTGACCTGATTAAATTGAGTGATTACTTCCATAAATGGAGACTTCAACCAAATCCAAATAAAACTGAGGTTACTGCATTCCACCTAAATAATAAAGAAGCCCATAGGAAGCTACATGTGACTTTTGACGGAATTGAAGTGCCACATAACTGAAATCCAGTATACCTAGGTATCACTCTAGATCGATCCTTGACATTCAAAGAACAGTGCTTAAAGCTTTCAAAGAAACTTGCCTCAAGAGTGAACTTGCTTCGTAAGATTGCTGGCAGTAATTGGGGTGCAGACGCCAATACCCTACGCTCTGCTGCGCTCGCTCTAGTGTATTCTGCTGGGGAATACTGCGCGCCAGTGTGGGAAAACAGCGCTCACACAACAAAGATTGACGTCCAACTTAATGAAGCCATGAGGATTATCACTGGCACTGTCAGATCTACGCCCATTCAGTGGTTACCTGTCCTGGCTAACATTGCTCCGCAAGATCTGAGGAGGAAAGCAGCTAAGGTGAAATTGATAAAGAATGTCGAGGTGCACAAGAATTCTCCCTTGCATGATGCTCTAAGAGATCCCCCAGCATGTCGTCTGAAATCATGAAAACCTCCCTGGTATGACACAGAAAGAACCACTTCCTTTGACGTGACCTCCAAGTAGCAAGAACGCTGGAACGAAAATCCACCGCACAATGGCCACCTCGTGCAAGATCCATCCAAGAAGGTTGAGGGATTCCATCTATTACGCCAAACCTGGCCGAGGCTGAACCGCATCAGGACTGGTCAAGGAAGGTGTGCTTACAACATGAAGAAGTGGGGTTTCCTACCATCTTCTGACTGTGACTGCGGGGCAGAGGAACAAACTGTAGGGCACATCGTCAAGCAGTGTCCACTGCATGCATTTAATGGTGACTTGGAGAGCTTACATCAAGTGACAGAAAGTGCTCTGGACTGGCTGTTAAATTTGGACATTTCCATTTAATTGTATGTATATATTCTTGTATACTTGTAAAAACCATACGATAAATAAATAAATAAATAAATAAATAAATAAGTGTACTTGCCTCTGTGTAAATGTGTGTGTGTTTGTGTGTATTTGTTTATCCTCCTTTTTCCCCCCCAAGGTAAGTCTTTCCTGTCCCGGGATTGGAATGACTCCTTACCCACTCCCTTAAAACCCTCATCATTTCCTTTTCCCTCTCCTTCCCTTCTGACTGACGAAGCAGCTAGGCTGCGAAAGCTTGCGTTTGTGTGTGTCTGTGTGTTTATTTGTTGCTATCACTGCCTGTGCTCCTTCGCCTGGTACGTATATATATATGAATATTATAGAGGAAAAATTCCTAACAGGAAAAATATACGTAAAAAAATAGATGAAGTCCACTTACCAGGCGAAGGAGCACAGGCAGTGATAGCAACAATTAAATACACAGATACACACACACACACAAACGCAATCTTTCGCAGCCTAGCTGCTTCGTCAGGCAGAAGGGAAGGAGAGGGAAAAGGAAATGATGAGGGTTTTAAGGGAGTGGGTAAGGAGTCATTCCTATACCGGGACAGGAAAGACTTACCTTGGGGGGAAAAAGGAGGGTAAACAAATACACACACACACCCACACATTTGCCAAATGTATGGTATTCTTTGGTTTCTATAGTATGTCTGCCTAGGCGTGTTTGCATCTGTGTAAATGTATGGGTGTGTGTGTGTATTTTTTCACCTTCCTTTTCTTCCCCTAAGGTAAGTCTTTCCTCTCCCGGGATTGGAATGGCTCCTTACCCCCTTCCTTAAAACCCTCATCATTTCCTTTTCCCTCTCCTTCCTTTCTGCATGAAGAAGCAACTGGGTTGCAAAAGCTTGCGTTTGTGTGTGTGTGTGTGTGTGTATTCATTTATTTATTTGTGATGCTGTCACACCTGTGCTCCTTCGCCGGTGATTAATCTTTGTAGAAGGAGACCTTCCAGGTGGGAAAAATAGGTATAAAATCAAGATTTTGGACTTACCTAACGTACAGGCTCGTCGACAGAAACATAAAACACACACAAAAAACACACAAACATTTGAGCTTTCGCCACCACTGGTGGCTTCTTCGGGAAAAAGAGGAAGGAAGGAGAGGAGAAATGGAAGGATACGGGTTTTAAGGAAGTGGAAAAGGAGCCATTCCAATCCCAGGAGTGGAAGCACTTACCTTAGGGGACAAATACACACACACTCACACATATCCACATGCAAACACACCTAGTCAGACATTTGTAGACACCAAAGAAGTTGTTTATTTGTCATAAAAAAATATTAAAAAATCGAGAGTGATGTGCACAGCAGTCCAGCACTTATGACATCACATCAAAGATATGACTTGATCAACGTATTTTTGAAATATGCAGGGAAGTTAGACAGAGCTGACGAGTATGATGACAGAAGAACCAACTTGTCTGGAGATCATCCAGCTGTGGGGAGGAATCATAACAACAGGGACAGAAGAGACAACAGGAGGCAGAATAGGAACCATTACAAGAATGAGAGGAACCAGGACAACCATAATAGATTTTGGAGGGACAATGATAATAGGAAAGATGACAGGAACAGATCATGGAGGCAGAACAACAGAAGTCAGGAAGATAGGAGGCCCACAGGAAGAGGAAACGGACGGGAAAACTAACAGTAGCCCCATTGGGAGCCTGTCTGTTTGGGTTGAAGAATTGGAACCAAAATCAGGCTAGTAACAAATACATGGATACAACAACAGATATAATGAATATAGATCTAACTATGACAGACCACAAATTGAGGTTTGACAGAAAATTCTGGGAAGCTATGCACAAGAGTGAAGATGAAGAAGTATTTGGGAAGTAGGAACAACTTAAAGAAGTAATTTTAGATGAAGAATGTATTGACATTTTGTATGACACTAGTAGCATTTATAAAGAAGATAGTAACACCAGTTGTGATGTATTTGGTTAAAGTAAATTGATAAATAATGAGATTGAAGGTGATGCAAACTGTGTGCATAATACTGTTCAGCTGGATGGTAGGATTGAGGATCAGGAAAAATGTTGCTAGATGTTGTTGAAGATGTACTAACTGTTGATGAAGATGCTGTTGTGAAAGAAGAGGTTGGAATTGTGGATGCTTATGAAGTAGTTCATAGTAAATAAAGAGATAAAAATGATATTAATTGAAATTCACTCACAGATGTGACTGTCAAATTGTATAGACTGTGTTAAACAGCATTAATTGCACTGTAATTTGGCTGGCACTAATTAAAGACGAAATCTCGTTTAAGATACAAATTGTTCAATTTTGTGTTTTGTTTATTTTGTAACGACAAACTTAAAAACTATTATCACAAAAACTTATCGGTGTTTGTGCAGAAACTAAGTAAATGTTAGTAAAGTTATTCATTCAGTATTTAATTAGATAACCACGTCTTAAAGCATTTGTTTGTAACTAGAAGAGTAAGAAATTACCAAAGAAAAGCTATAACATTGTATAAATATAATGTACTTTGTAGTCACTGTTAAATTACATTGTATGTTTTAATTAATACTAACTTTTGTAATTATAAATCAACATCTGCAATTGTTATAACAATCACTCTACAACATTGTAATTATTAACAATATATAAGCGCACTCCAGTGCCAGAGTTCAGCAAAGTCTTGTGCTGTACGAGATTCTGTATGTCGAAGTGGTGTGAACATTCGAGAAAGTTTGATTATGTAAATCGATTGCTGGAAATGTTTTGTAAAAGCAGGACTCTATTGTAAATATGTTGTGAGTTACACCCGTACAATAAATTCAGGAAAGGAGTTTTTCTAACTTTCATTTAACGCTATGCACCAATTCTCCCATGTCAACACTAGACCCAGGCAGACTTAAAAAGCTAAGTATTTTAAAATGTTATGCACTCTACCTGACATTATAGTCACAATATAATCATTAGGTGCTATGTGTGATTGTGCTACTTGATCTTGAGTTAGAATTAGGTACAAGTGGTAACTTTATAGCGTGAATGATGTTGGTGTTCAACACAACGTTTATTCTGGCATAAGAAATCATGGTGTAAGTAAGATCACATGTCACTGTGGGAAATCTTATACAGGCATGCCATACTGTGCAGAAACATTGTATTTAAAACCAATGTTGCACATGCCTGGGGCAACCTGAAAAGTTGGCAGTAGCAGAACATTGGTTAAGTACAGGGCATTGGATGATTTAGGAGAAAACAATTTCTGTTCCTGGAATCATTTTTTTTGGGTCGGTGTTTTTAAGGAAGTCATCTTTATGGGCGCCACTGTAAACCAACTCAGAGTGGACACCTGCGCATATGTCTTTTCTGTGTTCCACCTTACAAATTTGGAAGACGCTGCACAATTACTGTAAGTTATGTCTTGCCTAAGAGACTAGCAGAAGTTACCAACACCTGAAGATGTCGGACAGTTGTTTCAATGAAATATTGTGGGATACACACAATATTATCTGACAGCAATCCTGGGAAGAGTATCTACAAAATGACTGATAATCAAACCCGTACGAAGGATGTCGTTCAATTGTTCCAGTCCAAGGTGCTACTGGGTGATGATGTGAGCTTGGCTTGTGTGAAAAGAGGATTCAAGTGCGTGTTTGTGTGTGACACACACATATACACAAACACAGAGAGAGGGGGGGGGGGGGGCAGGGATGGTTGCAGCCTGTTAGCACCCTTGATGACATGAAAAGTCTGTTAGCACATTAGCTCTGGAGGATACATGTCTGTGAACGCCTTTATCAGGCTTTCAGCATATAGGGCAAGTGAGTTCTCATCACTGCAGATTTGCCATCTGTAGGTGCCCACACTGTATTGGAGGAAGTTTGATGTGGAAGGGATGGCAGCTGTCAAAATGCAGAGTCTGTTGATGGTTTTAATGTCAATAGAGGTGTGGAAGGAGCCATCAGCATGGTGTCTGTCAATGTCCAAGAAAATGTTTCTCTGGCTTGAAGAGAACAATGTGAAGTGGATGGAAGGTTTGAGGTTGTGAAGGAATGAGAACAGTGTCTTGGCCAAAACCAGATCTTTTTTTATTATTATTGCTTCTATACCTTCCTTCTCTCTCTATCCTACACTTTCTCTCAGTTCATGTCTCTCACTATCATTGTTTGCTGCTTTTTTCTCTTCTCTCTCCCTTATCAGTCAGCTGCTCTCCAAACTGCAATACAATACTGCATCTCACATCCTTTGTAGTCTCTTCATCATCGAGCAGGCAGTGGACCACCCATGCTCTCATCTTTCCCCTCCCTTTCCCACTCCTATGCACTTTAGATTGCACTCATGGCTGAGATAACATTTGAGTGACGGTAGCTGGAGATGGCCATCATGTGTGCGTAAGTTGTGTCCTTATGATTGTGTAAATCCTTCTTTTTCTCTGATGAAGGCTAGGGATGAATGGTTTAGTTGCATGATTATCTTTTCTATGTGGCTGTCTATAGCTAATCAATTTATTTATTTGTCTGAAGTACTGCTTTGGTAGTTCACATTTATCAGTAGATGTTCTTATCTTATGGATGCTGCACGGATTTATCAACACTGCATGGACTGCCAAAGGGTGAATCACAGCAATGTATTACAAGAGTCGCCTATGAAGAATCAAGATAATAATGTCAATAGCACTGAAGCTAAAAATCTTGGGAAGTTTGTAGCTGGTGTGAGCTTTATATCCATTTGATACACGACTGTGTTTTCTGTAATCACTGACAAACATTATGAAAAAAGATTAATATTACAAGGCTGCCAATGTTTTTCAATTTTATAAAGAAAACCATATCAAAAATTTAATGTTTTTGACAGCAAATACCTTTCAAACCTTAAATATCAAACAAGAAACAAATGATTCATGCTTTCTCCATACCAATTATAGTTGTATCCTCACATCCTACAAATCATATACATGAAAGTCTATGATAAATTAGAGGGAGAACATAACTACTTTTAGGAATTTTGGGCATTAAGAAGACTTTCACAATTAACAAATACAAAAAGCTACAATTTCTTGCTGTAATTATTGGATGATAGTGTAACATAAAATAGCATAAAGAACTTAATAAAATACATTCTGTAAATCAGTAGTACAAATTTTCAAAAGGTTTTGAATGTAAAAAAAATGTAATACAGTACCTCTTTAAATGCTGCACTTGAGTACATTTTTCATTTTTAGATTTTCAGTACAACAATTTGCAGTAAACAGTGCTTAACATTTTGTAACATATAAAATTCTTATTCAAAAACTGTATAATTGTTGTTTGCTTCTTGCACCACTCAATATGTTTCCTAGCAGCAATGTCCCGCCATCTTTTCATTAACATAATGTCAAGCTGGTGTTGCCTCACTGCACTGCTCTACGTAATTTTGTACTGTAATTTCTGTGCTAAGCTACTGTATACATTGCGAACTTTCAAAGCTAATGAATTCATAATTTAGACTTACATACCTCTAGTGTTAGAAAAACCATCATCAGCTGTCACCCTGTCATACACTTCAGCTACTTCAGGGTCTTCGACCGCATCAACATTTGTCTGCAATACTGTATCTACAATTTCGTGGTCCATGATTTCTTGGGAATTGTCTGTGACAAGCCATTCATCAACCTCGTTGTTATCCTTATCTTCACATCCAGGAATTCGGTTTACGATTTCCGTCAAATAAGCAACATTTTCTAAGAAGTGTTCTTCAAGACTGTCATACAATTTCCTCCAAAACCTTTGAAGGGTTTCTGCTTTCACATTACCCCATGCCTGAGCACACCAATAAATTAGGTGTTTCTTATTTATCGCTTTCAGCACTTCATTTACGCTTTTGTTCTGCAAGTCTCTATCTTGCACAATGCTTCTAAAAAACAGGCCACACTAATACCGTTTATATGTCGCTATTACACCTTGATCCAGTGGCTGAATTAGGCTTGTAACATTTGGGGAAACAAAACGCACAACAATATCACCACTTTTCAACTCGCAAGGATGCTTAGGTGCGTTGTCAATTAACAAGATCTCCTTTATAGGCAGCCCTTTTTCAGTTAAAAACTTTTCAACTTTTAGTTCAAACTGATCACTAAACCATTTGCCAAAGAGTTCACAAGACATCCATGAACTCTTTTGAGCTCTATAAAAAACTGGCAGCACATTTGGGGCAACTTCCTTTAATGCTAGCGGTTTTTTCGACTTGCTGATACACATTGGTGGCAGTCTATGTGTGCCAGAAGCGTTTGCTGCCAAAAGAACAGTGATCCATTCATTTTTCATTTTGTGTCCTGGGGCAGACATTTCTTTTGAGGAAGCTAAAGATTTAGTAGGCAACATTTTAAAATTAACACCAGTTTCATCAGCACTGTAAAGTTGATCCTTAGTGTAGCCTTGGGTGCAATCTTCAAACTCTGTTTTGAAAACTCAACCACATTTGGGTCTGAAGATAGCTTTTCTCCACATACATTCAGTTGTCGGATACCATATCAGTTTTTAAACCTATCTAATCACCCAGAGCTTGCCCCAAATTCTTTTCCTTCCTCACCTAATAACTCAGCCAGCAGTTTAGCTTTCCCTTGTAGTATAGGACCTATCAAAGGCATGCCTTTTTCTCATTGTTGTATGAACCATAGATGAAGAGCTTCACCTACTTTTTCAAAGCCGGATGTTTTCAAAGATTTTCCGTAAGAATTTTTCACTGCTTGTTCTAGAAATTTAGATTTCATCCAATATGAAACTGCAGACACACCAACTCTGAAGTTAGCTGCAACACTTTTCAATGAACTTCCTTGTTCCACTTCTTTGATAATAGCTAATTTATCAGTGAAAGTAATCACAACATGTTTCTGTTTAGTCGCCATGCCACAAAATATGTACGCAAGTGACATAAAGAAACTATAACTTGAATGCACGTTTGTGTCGCAGATCAGCACAAATGTGTTCACAGCTACTGACTGGAGTTGGCATTAAGCTAAGTACAGACCACAATGAACCATTGTTGTGGGTTATTGTTGTACTCTCGCATGAAGTTAACCAGGGTTTTACTGTACCACACTTCACAATCAAATGACCTTTGGAGATGTGTAAATAGTAAGCATATGCTTCCACAGCCACTGTCACAAACAATAAAACTATTTTGGGTGTGAGGCCTGTAGTGTAACAGCTAATTTAGCTGTACACCAAGGGATTGTCCTATCACGAGATGTGCGGATTCACTACATATAGATAGCAGTTATTTAAGGATTTTACTGTGTGCCATGCACTCGTGTGTGCAGGTACGTGGGAGCAAGCATGTGTGGGGATCGATACCTAACAACTTTGGACAAGTGTAGTATCTTTCTGTGTTACGAAAGGTCTTTGCTGTAAGGAAGCGGAAACACCAGTTCCCGCCTGACATTTGTATAGTGTAAACGTGTTATAATAAAGTCAGTGTATGAAAGTTGGAGTGTCTCGTGTCTTATCCGACCCGATCCTATAAACCTCCACATTGGTGACCCCGATCAAGTGTCGCTTTCGAGTTACCGCCAGAAGTGCTTTCCATCCGCGTCTACCGCGATATTCGCGCTCCCGCGTTCGCATGCCGCCTATTGTCTGTACTGTGCACAATGGCTTCACCTAACGGACCTCTGCTGCCCGGATTCTGCCGTCCCGTGAGTGTGCCTCCACCTGCCGAATACCGACAAGGACAGCAAATTTCTTACAGCTCCGGGAATGCTACTCCGTGTGCAAGCTTCGTCAGTATACCCGTGCCTACTATGGACTCCGGCTTTGTTAGCCCGCCAAAATGTAATCTTACAAGGGACAGCAGTGCTGCAGAGGTTCTCTCCTCTACGCCGAGGTTTCCTTCCGATCCCGCTAATGCAGCGGAATTTTTAAGGCTGAACTCTACTCAACAGAACGCTACGGCATTTGAAAGGCCGCCCGTTACATATCATTCCGCGCCTGTTGAACCTCGTGTGCAGGACACCTTTTTCGCCACACCGGGTGTAAACAACGTGTGTAATAGGGTTCATGAGGGTGCCTCGAACGTTTACGACCATAACTTCAGTGTTCCTGCGTCGGTCGGAAATGTTTTGAACACGAACAATGCGGCAGCCGGCGTTCAAACTCCTAATCATCAGCAGTGCAATATTCATCCGCCACGCCAATGGGACCCATCTACCCGACTTCCGACACACGATGTTGCCTCTGAGGCTCTGCACGCGAACCCTTTTCACCAATTTTATAATATGTCGCCGCAGTTTCTCCAGAATCCATCGCCTGCTCACAGGGACAATTCGCTCGCACAGACTGTTGTTCGACGGTTGGAGAACATGCCCACGCTACCTCCTTTCAAACCTGCTCACCCAGAGTTTTGGTTTAACTTGGTAGAGCAAACTTTCAATGCTTATGGGCTTGACGACGACGCGCGTTTTTACTGCCTTGTGAACCATCTCCACGAGCGCGTCGAATTAATCTACGACCTTGTCAAGAACCCTCCCTCGACAGGGAAGTACACGGCAGCCAAGCAGATGATTCTGCAACGTGTGTCCAAAACAAGGAGAGAGAATGTCAGACAACTAATATATGAAGAGCGTCTCGGCGACAGGTCTCCATCACAGTTGTGGCGATGCCTCCGTTTACTTGTCAGCGAACACGACTTGCCAAACGATACACTCACCGAGATTTGGACAGAAAAAGTGCCTCTGCCTGTACAGACTGCAATCTCCGCGTACGAGGACAGGTGAGTTAACGAACTCTTACGCGCCGCCGATAGAGTCCATTCTGCCCGGCTACGCGAACTCCGCGCCAGCGCTTCTAGACCGTCTAATACAAGACTGGTCAAGTCAGTTGCTCTACCGGCACCTTCATCTCGATGCAGCGACGGCGCTTCTGACGCCGCGGAAGTCATGGGTCGCAGCTTCCTCCGCCCCCAGCAATGACATACTGTTTCTTCCATTATAGATTTGGAGAGCAAGCACGCAATTGCAAACCACCGTGCTCCTACCCAAACTACAATCGCAGGTAGGCAGCGGCGCAACCTCCTGCAAACTAAACGAGCGCCACCCAACTTTACATTCTGTGTCACACGCCACTAGAAACCATGGCCGGGTGTACGTGAAAGATCTCTCCTCTGGAACAAATTTTCTAGTGGACACCGGAGCCGATGTGTCACTGCTCCCTGCTCGCCTCGCTAACAGGAAGATTCACCGGCAGAAGACTACACTTCGAGCAGTCAACGCATCGCATCTCCAGTGCACCGGCCTAACCTCTTTTAATGTCACCCTCGCCCCCAAGTGCGAGTTAGAGTGGAGATTTTTAGTTGCGCAAGTCGAAGAACCTATAATAGGTATAGATTTTCTTAGGCATTATAAAATAACAATAGATTTAGCAAGCGATCGCGTGTTCTATCCGGCGTGCAACTTGTATATTTCTTGTGTGCCTGCCAGTGTTCTAACTAAGGACAAAGATAACGTTCGCCTAGCTACCAAAAGCGCTAATCTCCCTGACGAGTCTCTCGAGTGGTCAAACAAGTGGCTCGCAGAGCGAATCGAATCTACGAATCACGAACTTCATCGTCGGCTGCAGGATTTAAGCTCAGAGCTGTCATCTGTCCGCGAACAGCTCAACAGTCTTCAAGCATCCTGCCCACCTTCAGTACTACAGGTTAGTCAGTGTTCTAGTGATCCTGCGCCCGCGCACAACTGTGACAGGGATTCCTCTACCTGTAACTGCGTTTGCGCTCGTCCTCATTCTGACAGTGTTATTACGAGTGCTACCCCGCCTTCCCGGAGAGTCAAATTTCCGCGCGCAGGCTAGTGTCAATAACTCACAGCAATCAGCTGTTTCTATGCGCCCGCTGCTGCCCTCAGCCTCGCCAGCAGCGCCTTCCGCAACTATTACTCAGTGTACCAACTCAACCCAACGCGGCTCGCCTGTTTGCAACTCTCTACCTACGGGCAGTTGGCAATCGTGTAAACTCTCGACGCCAGCGCCGCAGCTTCGCTCGGAGGCCGATACGCTCGCGCCTATACAAACTGTTCCCTCGCACACGGCGCCCCGCGTTGCCTTAGTGACTAACGGAACTGTTCATAGACTACGCCTGATTGACGGACCGCCTATTTCGTGCCGCCCTCGTCGTCTCAAACCTGAACTTATGCCCGTTGCTCGCGAACAGATCGACGAACTAATAAAAGGTGGAATTATTGAACCCTCTTCGGGATGTTGGTCGAGTCCGATTCATTTCGTCGCAAAGAAAGACGGCACTTGGCGCATGGTAGGAGACTATACGAAGCTTAATTCTCGTACCATCATCGATAAATATCCCGTCCCCAACGTGTCAGACTTTAACCACGCTTTGGCCGGCGCCCGGTGTTTCTCGGTGATAGACTGTAAACGTGCCTATCACCAGATTCCTATGGCCCCGGAGGACATAGAAAAAACGGCAATCACCACACCTTTCGGACTGTTCCAATACAGATTCATGCCTTTCGGGTTGCGGAATGTTGCTCAAACCTGGCAAAGGTTTATCAACGAGGTACTGTTCCACTTAGACTTTTGTTTCGTCTACCTCGATGATATTTTGATTTTCAGCCCTACTGTGGAAAAGAATAAGGAACATTTGCAGATAGTTAAGGACACTCTCGTTGCGGCTGGTGTAGAGCTTAATAATAAGAAGCTGCAACTTCACAAACCTTCAGTTCTGTTTTTGGGATATGTTGTTTCAGCTGAGGGCCTCACACCCCCTGTTGACAAGGTCAAACCTGTTTTAGAATTACCACGACCTGACACTTATAAAGAATTACGTAGTTTCCTAGGAACAGTTAACTATTATAGGAAACATTTGCCAGCTGCTGCTGAGGTTCAGGCACCTCTCACAGATGCCTTGGCAGGCAAAAACACTACCGGCATCCGGCAGGTTCCGTGGACCCCAGTAATGGAAACAGCCTTCGAGAAACTGAAGCATCTATTAGCAAATGCTGTAACTGTGGCTCACCCGCATCCGGATGCCACCCTCTTTATTACAACAGATGCAAGTGACTGTGCTATAGGTGCTGTTTTGAGTCAATCTGTCGGAGACGTTACATCCCCCCTCCAGTTCTAATCAAAGAAGCTGAATAACGCGCAAAAGAAATATTCTGCCTTTGACAGAGAATTGCTGGCTGTCTATGAGGCAGTGAAACATTTTCGTACGGAAGTTGAGGGACGTGGCTTTTATATCCTCACGGATCACAAACCCCTTGTGGCAGCCATCCAGAAACCTCCGTCTGACCCTCCGCCACGACGTTTCCGTCATCTTGATTACATCCTACAATTTACAAGTGACGTCAGATACATTAAAGGTGCAGACAATATTGTAGCAGATTTCCTGTCCCGTGTCGGAGCTGTCACTTCGGTTCTCGACCTATCAGACCTCCCGCAGCGGCAGTCAGCTGACCCAAACATAATGCAGCTCATCAATGACCACGACTCTTCCCTTAAACCTGTCAAAACTACTTTCCCAGGTGTGACCGGAGAAGTGTGGTGTGACGAATCTACCGGTTCTCTGCGACCTTTCATTCCCAAGGACCTACAGAGACAAGTTTTTGACAAACTGCATAGCCTAGCCCATCCTGGAGTGCGAGCCTCCACCAGACTTGTTACTGAGCGTTTTGTGTGGCGTGACATGCGACGCGATTGCCAAGTCTGGGCCCAATCGTGCATTCCATGTCAGCAAAACAAAGTTTCCAGGCACACCACCCCCCGCTGGGTACTTTCTCCCAACCACACAAACGTTTCCAACACCTACACATAGACTTGGTAGGCCCACTCACTCCTTCTGAGGGGTTCAGATACGTACTCTCCATCATAGATAGGACTACACGTTGGTTCGAAGCCACCCCACTCCCGAACATCACTTCTGAGACTGTTGCTCGTGCCTTTATAGACACTTGGATAGCACGTTTCGGGTGCCCGGCAGTGTTGACAACCGATCAGAGGCGCCAATTCGAATCTGCTCTGTTTTCTGACATTTGTAGGTTGTGCGGCATTTCCAAGATCCATACAACTGCCTACCATCCTCAGAGCAACGGACTCGTCGAGAGATGGCATATGACTCTTAAAACTGCCTTACGCTGCCATGGCCCTCTTTGGACTGAGGCCCTGCCCTTCGTACTTTTGGGGTTACGCACCACTTTTAAAGAAGATTTAAAAGGTTCAGTAGCTGAATTTGTCTATGGTCAACCCCTTGTTTTACCAGGTGAACTAGTTGCCCCCACGCCCGTGGCTTCGCCTTCAGAGCTTCCATCCCTGGTAGAACGCGTCAAACTACATTGTAGCAAACTTCACCCACAACCTCCGGCACACCACACACCACCTCGTACTTATGTACCCGTTGCACTTAGTTCGTGCACATATGTTTTCCTGCGTGACGACACCATTAAGGCCCTCCTTCAGCCGCCTTATACTGGTCCTCACAAGGTGCTCCGTCGTGCGGCAAACACCATGGACATTCTCCTGCACGGTTCCAAAACTACCGTTTCACTGAACCGAGTGAAACCGGCTCTAGTTGAGCCCGCTTCCGATGACTCCCCCACACCCTCACCCCCACCCTCTTCGAACGACTCAGGCAATCGGAGTCATTCTTCTTCACAACCCCTCACCCATTCTTCGAACAACTACCTTTCTGGTGGTCCACAACATTCGAGTCAGCCCTCTGATCCCCATCCTTTCCGAGGATTTTCACCTCGCATGACTCCCTCCTCACAAAACTTCACCCTTTCAACCCCTTCTTCCTGTACAAGTTCGTTGCGCCCATCAAGCGGCAAGAAATTGTGTCCACATCGGTCCTCCACACCTGTTTCCCCTGGCCATTTGCCTGCCACAACTACTCCTACCACACCCGTCTCGGATGCATCACCCTCCTTATGTCGGGGTTTTGCCACCCCCACTTGCAGAAGTACGCCTCCCTCCACTGCTACCGAGGTAGAATTCAAAACTAGGGTTGACCCAGATCATATCTGTAACCTCAGCGTGTTAGTGCAGGGTGTTTCAGTGTTCATCATGCTCGCGTGTGACGATAAAAGTGATCAGGAAGGTGGTGTAGTGCAACGTGTGGTTCGACGCATCACAGCTTCCCACCTCGCCTCCGCAGGCAATCTACGTGCGTTCGTCCGCCCGAACGGAACCGTCATTGTGCGGTTCCCAGCTGATCATCGAGGCCCCCCACAACAATCGACAAGATTTGGACGTCGGCTTCGCCCACCATCCACCCTCGAGGACTTCGAGACTACCGTGCCGGGTTTTGCCCCACGGTCACCCACCAACCGCCCCCTACCTGAGGATGCACAAGAGCTGCCAGTCACCTTTCTGCATCCCCTACCAGCTGTGTAATTTTAATCTTTTAAGGTTTTTTTTTTTTTTTTTTTTTTTTTTTTCTTCATTTACTCCATACTGCCGGGGGGGGGGGGGGGGCTATGTGGGGATCGATACCTAACAACTTTGGACAAGTGTAGTATCTTTCTGTGTTACGAAATGTCTTTGCTGTAAGGAAGCGGAAACATCAGTTCCCGCCTGACATTTGTATAGTGTAAACGTGTTATAATAAAGTCAGTGTATGAAAGTTGGAGTGTCTCGTGTCTTATCCGACCCGATCCTATAAACCTCCACACATGTGAGACGGTCCAAAGACAGTCATAGTGGCTGAAGAAGATGCCGTCGTGCAACGTAACAAAGAGTCAGAAGAGGGCCTATTGGCATGGAACTTATACATACATTGTTGAAAAAGAGAGAGAGAGAGAGAGAGAGAGAGAGAGAGAGAGAGAGAGAGAGAGAGAGAGAGAACTGAGTTTGTCGAAGTAGTTTCTAGTTAAATTACTACTGAGATTTGATCCAGTATGGATTGTATGTAACTTAAGCCTGCGTTCCATAATACAAGATGTTCATAAAAGTTAATCATCCTGTGTTCCTTTTATTCAGTTAAAGTGTATTCTCACTGAGTGGGTTCCCTCCCTGCTATGGAACAAAGTCCTAGCCTTAAATCTAACTACAACTCAAATCTTTACCCAATTATAAACTAATGAAGAATAAAGGATTGCTGAGGTTAATTTGAAAAGATGTGCTGCTTACATAACTAACCATGTCATAATTTGGATGCTGTGTTCTGGAAGAAGAGGTCGATTGTAGCAGCACAGTCATCACAACTTCTGACTTACCGGAAACACTGCAGGCCACATTGTCATTCTTCAAGAATCTGCATGACGTTTCAGTCACTGTTGCAAGTGAACTTCTCCTGGGTATTTATCTAACTGCTGAATGATTGAAGGCTTGGTTCTTACATAACATTGCAAATAGTAGGACAGGTGGAAAACCACAATGCCCAGAATGCTGGTTGTGGTATGTTGCAGACACCTTCGTCATCTGGTCACATGGGGAAGAAGAGCTACAGAGATTCCACCAACATCATAGTAAAATAAATTAACAATGGAGGTACAAAAAAGAACTGACTACTGTCCTTCCTAGACGTGGAAGTCTACCGAAAGCCTATCCACCAGCATGAGCAGGTACCTCCAGGCCTCCTTTCATCACAAACCCATGTAGAACAAATCTGCCCTTTGAAAGTTAACTATGAGGGCCCATAGGATCAGCAATGCTGAACACCTTAGGGTGGAACTACATAATCTCCGTCCACCTTAGCTGTCAATGGCTATGGGGTGGGAGATATTAATAATACTATGTCAACAAAGGTTGCAGGCAATAGAAAAGAGCAGGGAGAAGAAAAAAACATCACTCTATTACCATATGTACAATAGGTCACTGATGGTGTAGGCCGGTCTGTTCCTGTTTGCTCTCGCCCTTGAACAAAGAAGCGCTCACTTGGTCGCGAGCACTGCTTCTCCGGCATGAGCTGTTGTCGCATGGAGCACGCAGCTGCAGCCGGCTGAACTCTGATGTCATGAGAAACTACAGCTGCACTCCCAGTTCCCACCTCGGGCATATTTGTTCCTGATATAGCTATAATAAAGACTACCATTTTTCTCCATGAAATGCAGAACATGTGACACCTGGTCAATCCTCAGTAATACTATTGTCTCTCATTACTATAATTAATATAAAAGTTCTGTGATCCTGAACATCAATGACTTGCATTCATATCTGTAATTTAATAACGCACGTTTATTGTGGCATTATTTTACATCTTTAAATTCCTGTTTCATGGTACCAATTTAAGGAGTATTTCTTATGAAGTGTATAAATAATTATCTGATTTTTTAAATGAAAAAAAATCACTGATTTTAGTTGTTGCTAGAGTATCAACAGAAGCCAGATTATGACTGACAATTATCACACTGAATCGCATCCCATTTTCCACTATGTTAATTGTAAATATGGCAAAACAAACTTTACTGTGAACTTCATAACTAAGATTTTTGTTGTTGAGTGCAAGAGAATAAGCTTTGATACTCTGGGCCTTATTCCTAAGCTGTGCCTCAAAATCAACAACCATCTCGAGAATCCGAGTGGACATAGTTTGCTTTGAGAGACAAACGCCTTCAAAAGCTGGTAAGTCATTTGGAATTATAAAGTTACCACTACTAAGCACGATTTAACTATAGGTCCCAAGGAGAATGGTTTGCCAGACAGTGCTATGGCGTGAGCTACTATGTAACTCGCAGGAATTACAGCCCTCACTTTGATTTTCTTCACCAGCATTCACGTGTACAGTAAAACAAATTACTGTAAAACGAGATGTTTTCTCCAGTTCCAAACATTACTCACTTAGAATTTTAACTTACATCTTCCTATATGTTGCCCATCAAATTTGAAATTTGAAATCAATTCCCCTTACACTCAATCATCATCTAATGCATGCAGATGATTGTAATAACACTGTTGATCAAATTATTTTCTTTTCTGCAGACAAGAGTTTTGTGACAAACTAGATATTGTGGACATCTGTCTCTTGTCAGTGAAGAGATACAGTTCTTCTTAAGAAACAGGCACTGGTCTTTCACAACTTTTTGTTGTTTTTACAGTTATACAAAATGGAAATGATAATTCCGAAACAACTCCCAAAACAGAAAAAAATGGCAAATGCATAGTGAGTGCATTGAATATGCCGAAAGACAAAATTCAGTTAAAGTATGTCAGATTACTGACAGAAGAAATAGTACCAATAGGAAAAACATGTGAAGTAAAAGGCAGTAGTAAGCCACAGAGAGAGTAGAACGTTGTGCTAGTGCTTTGAGGATGCAGTAGATAATATAGTACTTAAATGTGGAAGAGAAAAGCACTTTAGTAGTGGAGGTGTGTGCTGAGTATGGAGATATATTCCATCTGCCAGACAGCAAACTGTCATACACCATCGCAGTACGGTACAAAATACCCCATTGTGTATCATTCAAGAACTTTAAATAAAGTGTAACCAAACTATAGAACTATTGAAAAAGAATTGTTGGCTATAGTATATGTGGTAAAACAATTTCGACCATACCTATATGGACAAAAGTTTACAATAATAACTGACCACAAGCCTTTAACGAGGATATTTAGTGTGGAAGATCTGAGTTTGAGACTGCTGAAATGGAGACTGAGGCTTGAAAAATATGATTATGAAGTCATACATAAACCTAGAAGGTAGAACAGTAATGCAAATGCTTTAAGTAGAATGAGGTCCAAACGTGAGGGCATTGACATGAAGCAGAAGACTGAGATAAAGATCTCTCTAACAGAAATTAATGGGAAAGGTAATCCTGTGAGTGTATGACAAGTGCAAGTAAAGACAGAAATGGATGATGAATTAGAGAGCAAAGAGGAAATTAGTCCTGAAGAGAAGAAAATAATTTTAAAAGAGATGCACGATAACCGCTTGGGAGGACACCAGGAAATGGATAGGACATTAGAGAGGATAAAAGCGCATAGGAAACCATGCAGGTAAGTTATGATTATGAATCATATGTGAACAGGTTGAAAATGGGGCTGCAAGAAACACACAGAATAGCACATGAGTCCATAATAAAACTCAAGATAACAAGTAAGGAACAGTATGACAGAAAACAAAATGTAAATAATTCAATGTGGGTGACAAGGTATTACTATAGGATAAATCAGTAAGACCAGGAAGGTCAAGAAAATTTGATTTGCAATGGAGAGCTCCATTTGAAGGAATAAGAGTGAAAACCCAAATATAATAATAAGAATTAAAGGAAGTAAAGAAATAAAGGCTGAAACAGTTTTTCTAAATTTCAGAGCATGGCACTGAGTCAGAGAACAGTCCAACTTTTCATGGTGATAGCAACATACATACAATGTACATCAGTGGCATATTTGCTGAATGACTTTCAGGTCACCCAATTTCCAACTTCTTCAGGGCTCTATTATTATAATGTGGGCCAAGTAGAAATATAAAGCACAAAATGGAAAACTGAAACATATTTAAACTTAGATTCTATTACAGAAAGGTTTCAAAAGGTGGAAAGGTAAGAAAAAGTGGCAGTTCATAGGTGCCGAGACACACTACAACAATTAAATGTAGGATTAATAGTGTCATTTACTATATCAGCAGGTTACACATCATGTAGAAATGATCACAGGTTTGCAGCAACTAGTCCAACAATTGACAAAGCATGAGAGGAGAAGAAAAACTTTGTGAGTCAGGTAAGTAAGGTACTGTTTGGCATACTAGATGAAGCTGATGCAGCATATTGTAAAGAGCAGATAGATGCCATGGAGATAAAATCAGAAGGGTTACTAAGGTTGACAAAAGAACAAGTAGCAGCAGTAAGGAACCACATTAGCAGGTGTGAACAGGGCTGTGTATATGCTAGAATGCAAAGAACATGTTTTAAAGGTAGGTATGGAAAGATTATAAGTTCGTGAAAGATTATGTAAAAAACCTGAGATGGGATTTAAATGGGTTGCTTCATTTGTAGCTGAAACAGAACAAGTATTACAATTATCAGCATATTTGGTCAAATTGAGGAAGAGTAGGAGCAAATGATAGATGGCCACTGTTAATGTGCAAACGAGGATATTTCAGCTTCACATCACAAACCCTGTTCAAATAGTAAGGTCTTTGAGTTTAATACAAGATGAGCTAAAATACGATAAGTTTCCTTTCTCTCTCTCTGAATCATATTTGAGATCAATACGACATGAACTAAAAGACATTAAGTTTCCTGTTCCTCTTGATGAATCATCAGGTTATCTATTACTAAGGTTAATCGATTTAGATGTCTTTATTTCTGGTAATGTCTTAGGGTATGTAATTAATGTTCCATTAATAATAGATAACAATATTTTTAACCTTTACAGAGTACTGCCATTACCCAGGAAGATGAAAGGAAAATATGTGTATCTCCAGCCAGAAAAGGAATCCTTGCTGATAGAGAAGTCCTGAGGGCAATACATGACACTTTCTATGGAACAATTAAAATGTAAAGAAGTAAGTAGGACCAAGTGACTGTGCAGACGGTTATTTACGTTGCTATCCACCTTCAATCATGAAGAGTGTAAAGCCAAACTTTTGCAGCCAGAAGATTGTGTATGGTGAATAGTTGTATTGAACCAAAGCATTTGGACATGTCTCAACAGCACTTAAAGACTTAGTAATGAAAGGTGTAGGTAAAATAAGTTTCTACAGCAAATGTAAAGGTTACGGGATGATGGTATTTATACAGAGTGATACACAGCACCACTACTAAGTAAGATATCATACCACAGATAAACTTAGAATTCAATTGTTGTGTAGTAAACGAGAAGCAGAAAAACACTGCACTCTTAAAACTAGATTTACCATTAGAACATGTGGTAACACAATTAGACTATTTCAAAATAGCAGGGAAATGACTGAACGACATCCCGAGGATGGCCGACATAAAGGAGGAAGAGTTAAGACAAACGAAATATGTAACACACTACTCAACTACTACTTATGTAAGTGTAATACTTATTTTAACAGTTATATTAACTTATTTTTTGCAGACAGTATACATGTTGTAAAGAATGTTTTAAAGACAAATTGAAATATTTTGACGATGATAAAATATTTGTGAGAACTACCATTGTTAATTAGGGTCTTGAGACCAGTTTGGCTCATAGATAACTTAACACATATGTCGAAGAAAAAGTTGTATATGAAAGATGTGCAAAGGACAGTATGATACTGTAACCTTTAGAAACAGATGCTAATAAGAAAAAGGAATATATAAAAGCCATTTAATAAAAGCTAATAGTTTAAAAATGATGGTTGTTTGGTAAAACTTGTGTAAAAATATTTTACAAAGTGTAAATGTTTAAAGCTAAAAATTTGATGTATCAATACCAGAATAATGTAAATGTTTCATGAGAATATGTGTAGTACAAAATGAATAAAGTAAAGCAATGTATAAAGTGAAAGAAAATTTAATGTAATTGTATTTTTTGTAATAAAAAGACTCTGTGTTGATGCTACTCTGAAGAGTAACACTAACTTACCTGGTGGGGGAAATGTTACAACCATGAGAAATCAAGTTTTACATTAGTAACGGGGCTGGGTGTCCATCATTAAAAGTACTGACTGCTGGAAGTTGGTTGATTACATGCCAGGCAGATGGGCAGCCGTGTAAGCAGGGTCCTTATGTATTCTAAAAACAGATCCATTGACACAGACCACAATTAAAGAAATGGGACACAGCACTTCTAGTTAGAGAGAGGGCATGGGATGTCAGGGAGAAAGAGAGAAAGCTTCAAGTGGGGACAACACTATGTCGTGAAAGGCCAATGAAGGGCCTAGCACACAAAGCATGACCATCTTGGAAGAGGTGTCTCTACCCCTCCACACAACCTCTGAGGTGCTGTTAAACAATAGACTAATATTGCACTATGGTTTGTCAAGCGCAGATGGGGTCAAAGGGGAACTTTAACAAAACTTGTGAGCAGAGCGTCCCACAAGGTGTTTGTCGGCATTGACCGTAAAGGTAATAGCTGCTAGGAACCATCCTAGGCTGGCGCTGAGGAGGACAGCAGATGGTCAGGCAATGGGCCATGGGCAGTAGCTGCTGGACCCTGTTTCTAGTTGTGTGGGTTGGAACTTGGGTTAACTTTGTTAGCACAGACAGAATGGTGCCTAGTTAATCACTATCTGGATCCAGACTTCATTGCTTAGGTGGACACGTCCAAGCCAAATTTTATTATTATTTTTCAAATAAACTTATCTATTAATTATTTTGAGAGTTTCTTCATTCAGCAACCATCCAATCAGTTTGTAACTTCTTAGCCACGTCAAGATCTCCCTGTCAAGTAGGCCAACCAGCTTCTTGCTATCAATTCGTGTTACCCAATCCCAGACAAAACCTACTCCTGGGACGCGACAGTGGCAGAACATCAAGATGAGTATGGAAAACAACTATTTTACATGAAGCTTTGTGATAGCAAAATGACCCTTTACTATGAAGAGGAAGATCAGAGCAGCCATCAGGATAGCCAAGTGACCAATCACCATGAATAAAGAAGATGAATACAGACTTCCTGGTTGCTAAAGGTGGCAACACTATGGGATGACAGTGTGTGCAAAGCAACTCACCCAGGCATACAGGAGACAAATGCGACCATATGTACATGGAAAGCTGGCTTGCCACGGCCCGCACCAGCCGACTAATAAACAGAGGCATGCCACAATTGCCGTCCACCCACCCTATTGGCCTATTCCAGCCAGTGGCAAGGAACTATGCAAACACCAAACAACAATGTGCATTTCCACCAATGAGATGGAATAATGCAACCACCAATGACAACAAAAATACTCCATATTAACACCAATCAATGATATCCATATCCATCAATGGCATGAAATAATGCAAATACCAAAAATCTATATTGTGGAGGAAAGATTTATGAAAACAAAGGTATGCTTAATTAAAAAAAATTACTAAATGGACAACTGTACTTATGATAAGCTATATGCCATAAAGCAGGAGTAGAATTAATTATTTACAATACAGCTTAATTTTACAATGTAGCTAGTGTCTCAAAAATGATATATCTAGAGTTGCACCGAAATGATTAGCGTATATTTACGTACAGAGCAGTGAAAGGGTTAAAATATTTTGGAGTTACATAAAACAATTGCGGTTTCCTTTGAAATCCTTTATCTTCTTTTCTCGGGCAATTTCGTGTGTTTTCACTCGCATAATATGTGCATTGGTGCAATTAAATGTCATCTCGGTGCAAGAAATTACTTTTCTCTTAAACTTCACAGTGTAAGAAAAATCATGCTTCTTCATGATCAGATACAATGTAACACTACATGCATCATGCATGAAAGTTCAAGAACAGACCACAAACACTGCAACAAAGGGTTGCACAAAACCATGGTTTATTCCAAGGAGGTTAGGTTTATTCTTACCTCCATGCACAAAACCTACTTAGTACTTATGGCAACTTCTAGTAACATTTTTTTTTGAAATTCTTGAAGCCTTGCTTCAAATCTAAGCTGCAGGCATATTTTTAGATCCCGAAAACTGGAAAAAAAGTGCAGCTTGCACTCAGGTAAATACGGTAACTTTGGGGTCATCTTATAGGTCAGATATATGCTTCAACTATAAAATATTGATGAAAATTTGCACCTCGTCTTATCTGAAGAAATATAAGGACTTCATATTTACAATGATCTGCCACAATATTATAACTACCTACTCATTATTGATATAAACCTGTCCAGGCAATAGAAGCATAATGTGATGAGGAATGACTGCTAGTCAGACACATGCATGGTACACATAGTGTCAGTAAGCTTGGTGTCCTTGTGTAGAATGGAGAAGACACATGATCTGTGTGAGTTGACCGAAGGCAAATTCTGATGACCCACGGGCTCAGCACAAGTATTTCAAAATTGCATGATTTTGTTGGGTTTTTGAGGACTGCTGCACTGAGTACCTTCAACAGTGGTGAACCAAGGTGAAACCATGCCCCAGCATTATGACAGAGTACAAATTTATATGAACACACAATGTAACATGCTCCTTATGCTGGGTCTTTGCAACCAATGAAGCGTGACTGTGTCAATGTTAACACTATGACATCGACAAGTACAACTGAAATGGGCATGTGACTATTGTCGCTTAACATTGCCATACTGGCAGAGCTTTTCATTGTCTGATTAATACTTATACTGTCTTTACCATGCCAGAGGGAGAGCACAAATTTGTCAGCTTCCACGGGAACAGATCCTTGACAACCATGCTGCAGGACATAGAGAAGTTAGTGGCAGCTCAGTTGTGCTCTGGGAACATTCACGATTGTATCCGTGGTTCCAGTGGAGCTTGGGCAAGACACCATAAGTGCCAACAAATATCATACAGTGGTTGCAGACCACCTACACTCCTCCATGTCAATAATGTTTCCCAATGTAAGTGGCATTCTTCAATAAGATAATGCGCCATGTCACAAGGCCAGAAATGTGATGGAGTGGTTTGAGGAGCACAGTGGTGAGTTGCAAATGAAAAGTTGTCCTTTTAATTTTTTAGATCTGAACCTGACCTTCCTTGTGGTGTGTACCACACTAAATCTGTCCCCAGTCCTGTGTTACTGTTGCCATGTGGTCTATTCTCACTGCTGTTGTTGGGACACCTAACATACTGTAGTTGGTTAGTTTTAACAATTCTTATGAATACAAGATCACAGTTAAAATTAATAAACACATGATTTTTTTAGTTCATATGAAAATGGTAAAAATATTTTTTTAATAAACTGTTTTTAAATAGAGAGTTTTTCACAGAATAGAAGAAGTAATATCATAAGAAATGATTTTAGTCAAATTTAAAACCTGCTTTGCTACTTGCCAGACATTTAATGTTACCAGGAAAATAAACAAATATTTTTGTTGCTGCAAATAGTCTTCAAGAGTTTTTGCCAGATAACATTGTGCAGTTGCTTTGAGGAAATATTGTGGGATTTGCTATTCGGCAGCAAACCCGTGAAGACTATTTGCAACATATCTGCTGGAAAAGTTTGAAGAGTCACATTTTTGTTGCTGCATATTTCACTGATAACTATAATAACGCTTAATAAAAATTACTGTTTCCCTATTGCTGTAAGCACAGTCATCACTATTCTTGTATATACTGTACCAATACAGTTAAATTGCCTAGCTCCTTAAACAGGTACTTACAGGATGTCTATGGGTGAACACTACACATTATAATAGTGAAAAAGAAATCGGTCCACCTTTTCCAAGTATACAATATTGGTTTATAGATGGGTAGGTCCAAATGGAAATGGGTCCCTTGTCCCACATTGCTTGCACTAGTGATCGACATAAATTTGAGTGCAAGGCAGACACGCATCAATTGTGTTTCTGAAGTTAGAAGCACAGTGGTAGAGTGGAAACTGTCTAAGGTAGTTAGTAGTTAGATGCACCAGCAGGTGTACACAGCCGTTACAGCCGGCAGCAAAATCGTCATCTGTGAGAACATGGCGCAGGCCACTATCTGCCCTGTTTCCCTGAAACAGGGCTTTTGTTCAGTCAATTTCCTAAATTTGTGTCATTATTTACTCTGCAACAACTGTTCAAGTTCTGTTGAAAGTTGAGATTATGATTGAAAAGTTATTTCAAATCATACTAACTATTGATGGTGGGACTAAAAATTTGGTGTGGTTTTAAGGTGTGGATATCTTTAAGTGCTACATAAGAATGCACAATCAAAATTTTCTCTTTTTTGTGGAACATAATCATATTATTATAATATTTATTTCCACTACTGTCTATCAATTTTGAGCACTGCATATGATATTATGGACACTAATCTTGGTCCACTGATTTAATGACTGATAACTGATTAAGCTTTCCAGTCACATTTGCCTGATGTATGTGCACACATAGTGGATGAATGTTTTGGAATATATTTGTTTTGTTTTAGCTTTCATTATGTCGCTGCCCAAGAAGAGTGAGGTGTAGAACCACAGTTAACATCATTCTCTGTCCCTCTTTATTTATTTATTTATTTATTATTATTATTTTGCTCAATACAAATCTGGACTAGACTACTTTAAAATCACAGACCTGGCCATTTCTGTATTGGCTCTTTATATAACCAAACAAGAGTCATCATGGTTATGGCACCCTTAGTCAGTTTTTTTGTTTTGTTTTGAAAGTGTATAAACAGTAACATAATAAGTCAAAAGTTTTGTAGCATACAGAGTGTAATATTTCTGATATGTTGCACACTCCCTACAAATCCATTACCAACATCAAAAACATGAAATATTGGACACCTAAACAAAAGTTACCGGACATGTAAAATGTCATATTTCCGTACTCTGTTTAAAATACTATTAGTAAAACACGTTTAAGAAATGGTATGTTGATTTAAACATAACTTTGGCTGTCTCTTTATGTAACATTTAACTTGAGTACTTTCATAAATACCAACTACAAACACTAAAAATGCATTATGCACAGTTATGGAATATGCTGTTCTCATAAATATATGTATTAGTATAAAAACAACAATACTACATGTTATAACTATTGCACAACATTATTACAGATTTACCTTTTGTTTAAATAAATTAGCACAGACCATGTTTTTATTATCACTGGATCCTAAATCAAATACTTATTCCAACACTCACTTCAACCGTCTATTTGGTACTAAGAAACTATCGCCGAAATTAACAAAATTAAGATGACGTTATACAAATCCGTATTTATAAAAAATTAAACCACAAATTGAAATACACTAAAATTATGAGTCTGAATAATAGTACACCTACACAATATTGTCAAAACATATATGCGTGCACTTCAAAACTACCAATATAATAAATAAATTGAGTAAATTTAACATGAGTCAAAACACGAATTTTAGTTTGCTTATTACATTACATCCGAATTTCAAGAAACATATACACACATTGAACTAAATAGTTGAAACATAAATGTAATATTTTAATTTAAAGATTTTAACGTATTTCAAGTATCACTGTATTATTTATTTGAGAACTGCAAAACATTGTCATTAATCTAATTAGGTAGTACTGTTGTAGAGAAGCCATGTTTTGGCACACTGCATCTGGATGAGGAACTGTAAGCAGCTCTGTAATCTGTCATTATGCAACATTATACTTTGAATTGGAAATAAAGTCTTTTCCATACAAGAAAATATCATCAAAAAAATCTATTTTTATTTAATAGTGAACCTGAAACATGTACCATCTAGTGAATATAGAAGAAATAGACTCAACACAATGGACACCAGCCAGCATATAAGTTTATTCTTCACTACAGTGGAATGATTTTACTGTCATAAAGACTGTGACGTAAACAATTTATCCGTAATTTAGAAAAAAATTGTCGGATCAGTTTAAATTATTTTGGAAAAAGGGAACCAATTTATATGAGGTATGTATTTTTATCTGTATTTAAATTACGTGTGTCCTATGGCTCACAATAGAAGTAGCTACAGGTCTGTTTTAGGTCAGCATATTATCTGCAAAATATGTAGGTCAATAAATGAAAAACTCGCTGACGATGCCACAACCATGGCGAAACATGTTTGGTTTACAAACAACCATAATTTCTTGCCTTTTTTTGTGCAACTTTTCTTTTTTGTGATTAGTTACTTATTTGGTGCCTAAGATTAGCAGGAATTTCATTGTTATATTTTAGAAAATAAACTCATGTTCAGAAAGGAAAGAACACCTTGAAAGCCAGTAAAATGTGCAGCAGCTATCATTGTTGCTATAAACCGAAGTTAATGGATCATGTGATTTGGACAGACATGCAGGACATCTAGAACATTCACATATAGTCAAATCAGTGAATTTGAAAGAGGGTGCATTATTGACATGAGACAATGCGGTCATCCATCCAGAAAATTGCTGCTTCTGTGGGACAAAGTATTTCAGCAGTGCAACAGGTGTGTGCAGAATTCGATAGAACATGATGAAATGGGTGTGGTTGCACCAGACAGACCACCCACTGAGACGATTGACACCTCATCTGAACAGCATTGCAGAGTGATCTATGCCCTACTTTGGACTGACATAACAGTAGAATAGTGTAACACACTGTACACTATCAGGGGTAGCAATCATTCACCATTTATTACAGCATTGGTTACAAGTGTATCATCCATTTATCTTTGGCTAATATACAAAAACAGGCTGGAGGGCTATGGTGTATTGAACAACATTACTGGAGACAAGAATGGTATTATACAGTGTTTACAGACGAATGCAAGTTCTGTTTGGTTGATGGCTGTTTGGTTCACCACAAACAGTAGGAGTGGAGCAACATCACAGTGACTGCATTCACGTAAGACATAAAGCACCAACTCAAGGTTTATGGCAGGGAGATGTTATTCAGAGCAACCACAAAACACAGCTCACGCTTTTCTAGGGCAGTGTAACTAGTCTGAACATAAATGTAGATCATGTTGGAAAGCTTGGAACTGAGCCACATAGTTGGTTTGTCTCCGTTTTCTTTTGTAATTTATTACAATTGAATACACCTAACTTATAAGTGTGTGTGTGTGTGTGTGTGTGGGAGGGGGGGGGGGGGGGGTTATAATAATAATAATACAGACATACCAAGAGACACAGGGATTGAAGAAATACTGACAGGAATACAGCATGACAATCTAAATCTTTTGGGCAGTCGGTCCAATTCTTCTGTTGCATCTTATCTTCCATTTCATCTTCATTTACTTGCTTTTCTCATTTAATAATATTTAATTCACGTCCTTTCTCTTGTATAGTCTTTCTATGCATGCCTTCTATCTTCACCATCTTTCCATCTTCTGATGGTACATCCGTCACGAGGAGCGCCATAGTTAAAACCTCTGCTGGCGTGCTAGATGCGTCTGCAACCGTGACATCAACGGCCAATTCAATGCCAGGAGGCACCAGCAGGAGCCACTGTTAGGGTTGCTTGGCTCTCGTGTGGTGACCGCCATGGAGACACCACCTGATCGTTGCGATGGAGAGTTGTCATCTTTAGAATTTGGCATGGCTGACATCTTCCGGAAACGGACAACACGCCTGACAAGAACAGTTGTTGACCGAGAGCCCTGGGAATGTACACTGGACGGGGTCAAGTTGTCTGTGTACGTGATCTGTGGCTTTGTCAGTTAATTGGTTTGTTGGAAAGATTATGTAACTGTATTTGTTGAAGTGTGTACTTACTTGATGGGACTGTGCCTGAAAATTAAGAAAGCTTAGTGAACTGAAAGTTAACGGTCGATCTGTAGTCTGCTGCAAGGTGCCTGTCGTATTTGTGACTGTTCCTTCTAAAAAGTTTTCGTTTAAATGTTTAATATTTGAGTGGGATTTGATCTACAACTTTTTGGTTCCGTAAAGAGTTTCCACTTAAACGTTTCAAGGTTTGAACAGAATCATGACTGCTTGGTTCTTTAAAGAAAAATTCTCAATAGGAAGGTTATCATTTGCGCAAAGTTTATCATGATGCTTGTATGTAAATTGATAAAAGGGCTTGCAGTTGAAGAATTGAGTAAACTGCGAAGAGGGGACTGTCAAAGGAGCTTGTCTGCCATGTTAGTTATTTCCTTACTAAATTGTAAACTGCTTGGTCAACCTGCTGCGTGTGCATGCGTGTGTGTGTGTGTGTGTGTGTGTGTGTTGTGAATTGAAATGTATTTGGCCTACCAGTTTTGAAAGATAATATTTTTAATTTAATGGTGAATTGCTAAATATGTTGCTGATAAATTTTAAAGTAAATATAGTGTTTATTTGTGATGAGATGTGCGGCATGGCAAGTCGTAGTTGACATGATTTCCTGGAAGTGGCATTAAATTGGTTTGCTCGTTTCAATAAAAGTTTTATTAGAGCTTGCTTGTCTCCCAACCCACAACCACCACTTTTACGTAATCCTAGTCCTTGCTATCACACATCTATTACTCCCACCCTTACCTTCTTTGCTTAGTACTGACTTGCAGTATGAGCACTTAATATTTTATTTTCTCGATAAAGAGAAAAAATTGCATTTGTCTTATAGCCACACTAATTTGTTGTTTTGAACTTTCTGTCAATCACACTTTTTTTTTACTTCATGTTTTTCCTTTGGTCAGTATTGTGTATTGTCCAAGGATTTCTACTAATAGTTGTCATTTTTCCTATTTGATCCTCTGCTGTCATCTCTCAAAGGTACCAATTCATCCTCTGGTTCTTTTGATTCACACAAGTGAAATCTTCTTGATTTCTTTCAAAATCTCTGTGTTAACATTATGCAATCGGTTAGAAACCCTGCAGTTATCTCCAGCTCTTTTTCACATAAGCAACTTTGTCATGATTATTAAACTGTGTTTACAATGATTAAATTACCCTCTGTGCAAAATTCAACCAGATGGATTCCTCTTGCATTGATTTCTACCATCCCACATTATATTTTTCCATATTTTGCTTGTCCTACAATTTGAATTCCAGCCTATTGCAATTAAATTATTATCTACTTAGATTATATTAACGAAATAACACACACACACATTCATAAATTATTCCCACACATCTAACTTACATATGACCACTCTCTTCAGCCACTCTAATCTGAATTTCCTATCTTTTCTGTAGCAGGCTTTCGCTGAAAGCTTATGTGAACATTGTATTGTCATGTCTGCTACTCAGTATGTCACCTTTATGTGAATAGCGATCTATCAGTGAACGTTCAAATGTTTAGTTAAGTTATATGAATAATTTCCTTATATCATAAGGCATTCTTTAAATCTCTTCATAATTAGTGGAACAAACTTGAGGTGTCTGCTAATAAGATTTTTAGGGATACAGTGAGCTGGTTTGATGTAAATGATTTGCCTGTAAATTAAAGCGCATTGCCTGACAAAAAAGTGAAGGAGTAGTCCAATATTATCCCATTTCAGTAAACATGCACACCACTGACGTGTGAGTAAATTATTAGATTTACACAGCCAATGTGTAGAATGTTCCCCAGATTGCGTTTGTAATTCACTGCATGTTGTTGTGACTTTGGTACCATCTACTGTCATGATTCAGACAGTAAAACAATACATTTACATAAAGTATGAAACATTCCTGATGTCTCACACATGCAGTGGGACAGTCTATCCACCAATTAAATCTATTTGACAGAGGCTACATTGTTGAACTGCATGAAGTGGGGTGGTAATATCATGCAATTGCCAGAAATGGGCTATCAAGATATCACAGTGGCCTGGTGCAGTAATAAATGGATATATGAGGGCACCCAGTCATGTCATGCAGGTTCAAGTCAACCAAGAAACATTGCTCCGAGAGAGGGCCATCATTTCGTGCACAAGCAATGAGGGATCCCATGACTTTGGCACCTGTTACCTGCAAACATGTACTTGAGACCCTACAACTTGCACTGTTGTGGTGGGTGTGGTGTCGTGAACTACTTTAGTTTATCCTTTATAAGTCAGCAAACTGTAAGCAGACATAAATAGATTTGTTCTTTTCTTTTTATTACTATTATTTTCTTGTAAGAAGCAGATTGAATGTACGGCTATAAGCTATGAAAAACAGATTTTATAGTACCAAGCTGCAAATAACTATTTCTGTATAAAGAATGTCATTTAATTTTAAGATTTTTAATACTTCATCATAGTATTTCTGTAATTGATTTCTTTTCATATGAAGAGTGAAAGTCTACTGACAAAATTTCAGAGGTTTTTCACCAATGTTTTTGAGTATTTTACAATACAGGACCTCATGGTCTCCAGAGGTTCATTCTAGATTAAATGCAGTTCATTTGGTGTATCTGCACATTTATCTCATTATGAGTATCAATTGAAACTGCCTATACAATCTAGATCGAATAATTATAAGTTCTTGAAACAGATCTAGTCTCAATTTTATCACTGATATAATGGATGTAAGATGAAGCATAGAGTCCAGCCTTCATATAAATTTTAATTCTATGCTTCAGACTATATCAATTATCTGCACAATAATGGTAACATCAATGGAATGCACTGTATGAGTTGTTTGACAGAAACTTGTTGCATTTACAAAAAGTACTTAATGTAGATAAAAATAATGATCACTTTACTCTCATCCTCCAATCTTCCATTCAGTATTACTCACTTTGGGCTTGGGTTTGATTTTCTGCCATATTAGTTTAAACCTTAATGCAGAACAGTATGAGTTTACAGTATGTGAAGAAACAGTGATAAAATGACACTATGCAAAGCTATACCCACAGAGATGGTGACAACATCACAGTTATTTTAAGTCTGTACATAGATACTATAAGAAAATGTGTCATCCCATTTATAATTAAATTATGTTACAACTTTTTTCATGGTCATGAATATACTACCACAGTATCAATGGTAACTTGAATAACAAGCTGAATAAACCAAGGCACCAGAGACCACAGGTCCTTTATACCAAAACACCCCGAAAATATTTCTGAACAACTTCAGAGCTTTTCCAGTATTATTTGGGTCCAACCTGTATTTGTCTTGACATGGAGCTGTACTACAAAGGTGTACCTGGTACTTTATACTTGCCTGATTTAAGGTCATAGGTTTTGGTATTGCATATCCAAGACGGCAGTTAAGGATGAAAGACTGACCACATACAGAAGGCATTTTCTTATTGACATCTCTGAGGAATTCTTTTAGTACGGCCTCAAAGTTTACTTGTTTCATTATCATGGCATTCATATGGCAGATGCAGACATTTGGATATGAGTATTGATTTGGTGCCAAAGGCATAAAGAAGACATTGTAATAAATCAATTTTTCATCACTTTCTGGTAACCGGTAACCATACTGCAAAAAAATACAATATGTCATGCTTTAAACATGTCTTATGTGGTTTATAGAATTATTAGAGGCAAACAAAAAGTAATTACCAAATTCTTCCAGTGTCTTCTTAACTCTTTGTAACTTTTGAATGGAGAACTTTCAGGCAGATGATGTGATACAGAGATAACTTTTCCTTTCTTCATACTGTTTGAAAAGCAGTACATTTTTATTGAAATGCTTTACATGAGACATACAATGTAGGACTTTGATACTAAACATACCTTGGCAACACATGAACCCATTGTGGTATTATAGACATTTCAGATATTGCTGAAATTTTATGGGAAAAAAAGTCCTGGCAGACTGATGGTATTATTTCCATGTCCTCTAGATTCAAATGAGGTAACTTCATCCTTAATGGCCAAATTACAAGATGAACCTCTTCATCTGGTAACAAGCAAAAACATTCTTAGCCTAAATGGAGGTTGGCAGAAAATAACATAATTGTGAAACTGTTCCTCTTGCTAGGCATCACAAGGAAACTTAACAATGAGAAAAATTAATACTTACATTAATCAGCAAGAACATTATAACCACCTACCTAATATCTGGTATGCCCAACTTTTGCACGGATAACACAACAGTCCACCCCCATGAACCACAGACATTGCCGAGGTGGAGTGGCTTGCGTGCCTCTACGATACAGATAGCCATACGGTAGGTGCAACCACAGCGGAGGGGTATCTGTGGAGAGGCCAGACAAATGTGTGGTTCCTGAAGAGGGTCAGCAGCCTTTTCAGTAGTTACAGGGGCAACAGTATGGATGATTGACTAAGCTGGCCTTGTAATATCAGCTAACGTGGCTTTGCCATGCAGTTACTGTGAACAGCTGAAAGCAAGGAGAAACTACAGTCGTTATTTTTCCCGAGGACATGCAGCTCTACTGTATGAATATATAATGATGGCGTCTTCTTGGGTGAAATATTCCGGAGGTAAAATAGTCCCCCATTTGGATCTCCGGGCAGGGACTACTCAGGAGGACGCCCTAATAAAAAAAACAACACAGGCATTCTACGGATCAGAGCGTGGAAGGTTCTAACCCTTAATCGCATAGGTAAATTAAAAAATCTGAAAAGAGAAATATGGTAGGGATAAGTGAAGTTCGGTGGCAGGATGAACAGGATTTCTGGTCAGGTGAGTACGGGGTTATAAATACAAAATCAGTTGGTGGTAATGCAGGAGTAGATCTCATAATGAATAAGAAAATAGGAATGCAACTAAGTTACAATGAACAGCATAGTGAAAGCATTATCATAGTAAAGGTAGACACAAAACAAACACTGACTACAGTAGTACAAGTGTGTATGCCAACTAGCTCTGCCAATGATGATGATATCGAACAAATGTATGAGGAGATATAAGAAATTATCCAGAAAATTAAGGGAGATGAAAACTTGATTGTGATGCGGGACTGGAACTCGGTCGTAGGAAAGGAAAGAGAAAGAAATGTAGTAGGTGAATACGGACTGGGAAAAAGGAATGAAAGAGGAAATCGCTTGGTAGAATTCTGTGCAGAGCACAATTTAATGATCACCAACACTTGGTTTAAACATCATGAAAGAAGGCTGTATATGTGGAAGAAACCGGGAGACACTGGACGGTACCAGATTGACTTTATAATGGTAAGGAATAGATCTAGGAACCAGGTTTTAAATTGCAAGGCATATCGAGGGGCAGATATAGACTCTGACCATAACTCATTGGTTATGAACTGCAGATTAAAACTCAAGAGACTGCAGAAAGGTAGAAAAGTTAGGAGATGGAACCTGACTAAAGTGAAGGAACCAGAGGAGGTGGAGGGTTTCAGAGGGCGCATTAGGCAAGGATTGGCTGAAACGGGGGAAAGTAAGACAGTAGAAGAAGAATGGGTAACTCTGAGAGATAGGGTAGTGAAGGCTGCAGAGGATCATATAAGGAGAAGGGCAAAGCCTAATAGAAATCCCTGGGTAACACACGATATACTGAACTTAATGGCTGAGAGGAGAAAATATAAAAATTCAGCAAATGAAGAAGACAAAAAGGGAATACAGATGTCTGAAAAATGAGGTTGACCGGAAGTGCAGACTGGCTAAGCAGGAGTGGCTTGAGCAGAAATGCAAGACTATAGAAAAATGTATAAATAGGGAAAAGATAGATACCGCCTACAGGAAAATAAAAGACATTTGGAGACAAGAAAAGTAGCGGTATGAATATAAAAAAGTCAGATGGAAAACCAGTACTAAGCAAAGATGGGAAAGCTGAAAGGTGGAAGGAATACATAGATGGTCTGTGCACAGGAAATAAACTTGAAAGCAATATTCTAGAAATGGAAGATGATGTAGAGGAGGATGAGAGAGGAGATACTATACTGTGAGAAGAATTTTACACAAGCACTAAAAGATTTGAGTAGAAACAAGGCCCCTGGAATAGATGACATCCCGTCTGAACTGCTGATATCGTTAGGACAGCCAGTCATGAAGAAATTGTTCCACCTAGTACGCAAGATATATGAGACAGGGAAAATACCCTCAGACTTCAAGAAGAATATAGTAGTTCCAATTCCAAAGGAAACAAGTGCGGGCAAATGTGAAAATTGCAGAACTATCAGTTTAATAAGTCAGGGTTGCAAAATACTGACATGAATAATTTACAAACGAATGGAAAAACTGGTGAAATCTGACCTTGGGGAAGATCAGTTTGGATTTAGAAGAAATTTTGGAACATGGGAGCCAATACTCACATTATGACTTATCTTAGAAGATAGGTTAAGGATAGGCAAACATACATTTTTAGCGTTTGTAGATTTGGAGAAAGCTTTTGACAATGTCAACTGGAATACACTGTTTCAAATTCTGAAGATAGCAGGGGTAAAACGGACACAGAGGTTGGGAAGGGAGTAACACAAGGTTGTAGCCTTTCGCCATTGTTGTTCAATCTGTACATTGAGCAAGCAGTGAAGGAATGCAAGGAGAAATTTGGAGAGGGAATTAAAGTTCAGGGAGAAGAAATAAAAACTTTGCGGTTTGCCGATGACATAGTAATCCTGTCAGAGACCACAAAGGATCTGGAAGAGCAATTGAATGGAATGGACAATGTCTTGAAAAGAGGTAAACATCAACAAGAGTAAAACAAGGACAATGGAATGTAGTGTCAGACAACCAGGCGATGCTGAAGGAATTAAATTACGTAAAGAGGCAATAAAAGTAGTAGATGAGTTTTGTTACTTGGGTAGCAAGATAACTTCTGATAGCCGAAGTAAAGAAGATATAAAATGCAGAATGGCTATGGGAAAAAAAGCTTTTCTGAAGAAGCGAAACTTGTTGACATCCAATATTAGTTTAAATGTTAGGAAGTCCTTTCTGAAGGCATTTGTCTGGAGTGTAGCATTGTATGGAAGTGAAGCATGGACAACAAGGAGTTCAGACAAAATGATGATAGAAGCTTTTGAAATGTGGTACTACAGACGAATGATAAAAATTAGATGGGTAGATCACATAACTAATGAGGAGGTGCTCAACAGAATTCAGAGTAAGAGAAGGTATAGGTTGGGGGGGGGGGGGGCACATCCTGAGACATCAAGGAATCATCAACTTAGCATTAGAAGGAAGTGTGTGGGGTAAAAATCGTAGAGGGAGACCGAGGGACGAATACATTAAGCAGATTCAAAGGGATGTAGGTTGCCGAAAATATTCTCAGATGAAGAGACTTACACAGGACAGGTTAGCGTGGAGAGCTGCATCAAACCAGTCTGCGGACTGAAGACCACAACAACAAACAACAACGACACAACAGTGATGTGTCTTGGCACAGAAGCAATTAGGCCTAAGTAGGTTGCCAGAGGGAGTTGCCACGATATCGGCACATACAAGTTATCTAATTCCTGTAAATTCTGGGGAGGGTGGTAATGATCTCTAACATCACATTCCATCACAACCCTGTTATGTTTGATGAGGTTCAGATCTTGTGATTTGTGGGAAAGGAGAGACACATCCACTGCAACTTGCCACTGTGTTCCTAGAACCATTCTATCAGACTCCTAGTCATGTGACATGACTCATTATATTGTTGAAAAATGCTACTGCTGTTGGTACAGAAGACTGCCATGAAGGGGAGTGCAGATCTGCAACCAGTGTATGATACTTCTTGGCCATTTTGTTGTCTTGCATTTATCTACTGAACCCAGGGATACTCATGTGAATGTTTGCCAGGGCATAACTTAGCCTCCACCAGCTTGTGCCTGGCATACAGTACAGGTGTCAAGAAGATGTTCCCCTGGAAGATGACAGATTTTCTTTCTCCTATCAGCATGATCAACAAAGATGGGATTCAGCAGATAATGCAAGGCTCTGCCATTATGACAACATCCAGTGATGATGGTCATGTGCTCACACATGTGTTGTTGGCAGTGGAGGACCATTGTTAGGAGTGTTCAGTGCACTGTATGTGTAAACACACTTATATTCTACCCAGCATTAAAGTCTTACATTAGTTTTCTCACAGTTCATTGCCTGTCCTGTTTTATCAGTTTGCCCAATCTACGATGTTCAGCATCTATAATCAGGGGCAGCCACCCAACCCCTGAATGGTTGGACATGAATTCACTTTGGTTTTGCCACTTTTTGAATACGATCACCACAGCATCCTTGAACACTTGCAAGTCATGTAGTTTCCAAAGTGCTTGTGTCAAGTCTCTGGCTCATCACAATCTGCTCTCAGTGAAATTCAGGTAGATCATGTGCCTTCTCCATTCTACAGACAGACAGCATGCTCACTGATACAACATGCACAAAGCTTATGCCTGACTAGCAGTCAGGTGATACTGCTATCATTTGGATGGGTGTATATAGGTGGTAGATAGGCAGTTACAATGTTCTGACTAATCAGTGATCTTTCATGTTGTTTAAGGGCATTGAGATGGAAGAGTAAGTTGAAATTTCAGCAGTGATAATGGACTAACTTCATGAGATTTCAACCAAAACATAATCATATAATAATTTTTTCCACCTCACCCTTGAAATATTACTGTCTACTAATATCTACTGAAAGACACTGAACTTTACTGAATGGACTGTATAGAGTTGGTTGGTCAAAAAGTTAAATGAAGTTCTGTTTTCTATGTATGTGGTTCTGTTTGCAGAACCCCTGGACCTGTTTACTTAACAAATATCAGCAAGATATATTATTAATAATATTGGCATTAAAAAAAAAAAAAAAAAAAAAAAAAAGATGACTTATGATCTGAAGATACTGATTGTCTTGACATATTAGTGAGTGCCTATTTTTTTAACCTTGAATTATATACTTTTGTTGTGACACTTTATCAATTCAGTGTCAAATTTCTACAATACTGTCCTCAAACTCTAATGCCCCCATTATGTGGGCCTCCTCTGCAGCTTCATGGTAACTATGGCATTATTAAGACTTGAAAGCAATAACACTGTTGTAGAGATATAGAATCAACCAATTTCAAAATGAAAAATACTCTATTAGGGGTGACTTGGACAAAATGAGATCAGCTACTGAACACACATGTTAACAGTGGAGATTCTGTAATGCCGTGAGCAGACCTGCCTGATTCTGCTGTTATGCGAGCAGACATGAAGTTGAGGGGTTCTTTCAGGTGGCTGCAAAATCTCATATCGATGCTGATCCTGTAGTTGTTACAGGAAGATGTATATTGTACACACCTGAATAGAAAAGGCAATGATATGTTTGCAGATCTAAGCAAAACCATGGCGGAGGCCTTCAGCTCACAAAGGTAAATCCCTGTGATTATTAGGACTAGGTGAGATACCTAATTTAGGCTAAACTCAGAATTCAGAGAGTAGGAACTAAAATCAAACTGACTATTGTAATTAGAGACTTTTGTAACAGCATGAAACAACATCTTGTCTTTATAAAGTAATGTATTAAAAATATAACCATTAAACTATCATGTAAAAAATTGGAATAAATATTCAGGAAGTTTTGTAGAGTTTAGCTACTGATATTTCCCTCTTTCCATACCATACATATGTATACCTATGTACTAGACATGTTTAAAACACATGAACATTCATTCAAGCTTGGCTGCAACAGTCAGAGATCACCTGTGCATGAGTTGTGTCTAGGTGCTTTGGTGTAGGTATGTATGCTTTATTTTTTTTTTTTAATGCAGACGGTGTACAAAACTTTAAGTTGTGGGAGTGTGAATGACTAGCTTTCTGAATGTTTATTGGAAGATAAGCACTTTGGTCTAGAAGGTTTCACAATATTTGGTAAGAACATTAAACAATGACTTGTCCTTGTATAGAAGTACACTAGTAAGTAGAAGTTAAAGAGATATGTGCTTATCAAGTAGAGGACAAACTGACAGGCCATGATGCACAGATAGTCACATCATGTACTTCAACTTAGCTCCACATACTGTTAAAAAACACTCTAAAAAAACAGGGAGGCTGATTAGTGGCAAAAATAATGGGGATAAAAAAAATCTAAAGGATGATGACTGGCGTGACAACCACCATTGAACCCGAAGCAAACTAAGTTCAACTATTTCTTAATATATTTGTATCCACCTTTGAAAGTAGTTTTCCTAAAAAGATAGTTAAATGAAATAAGAGGAGGTCATTACAAAAACCCTTCGTGACTACAGACATTAAAATGACTTCACATGAAAAAAGATCTTATGCAAAGTAGTCAGAATAGGTAACGATCCATAAATACTTTTATAGTATAAACAGTATTGCAATATCTGGGACGACTGGATGAGTGGTTGGGAACAGGGAGACCAAACTGCCAAGGTCATCAGACCCCCAGTGGGAAGGGAAAGGAGTGCAGATAGGAGAGAAAGGGAAAGAATATGTGGTCCATAGCTTGGGGCCCATTTGCTTGCCACGCATGTACTCATGAAAGAATGATAAGCCTGGGGGATGGGGGGGGGGGGGTATAAAATATTAAGAAAAATTGTAAAATATCCAGGAGTATGCATATCTTGTGTGAACTGATAGGTCAGACAATCAAATCAGTATTGAATAATAAGAGAGAGCAGAGAAAGAAACCATTGAAGATGACATTATTTGTAGTGGAAAGTATGGGAGTAATTGAGAAATAATTATGCTGTAAGGCACACACACAGCCGATAACATACGTCGGAAGTTGGCCGCGAGAGTGCGCCGCGGGAAAATGCGGCAAACACCAGAGCACGCCACGGGCGAGTCAATGACACAAACAGTGGGAGTTGTGCTCTGCGCGCAGTGTGTTGTTTACCAGGTACGAGCTCACTTAGCGGGCATTCGTACGGCCAGTGTTCTGTGTAGCAGTGAGAGTTGTTTTCCGTGAACACAACATTGGCGAGGAGTGTGGTATTTTTTTTTCCTCCGCGCGTTTTCCGTCCGAAGTGGTTGTTCGTCTTACACAATGTCTACTGGTTCTTCCGATGAGATTCTGTGTCGCCTCGTCGAACAACAAGAGGTTTTTGCATCGGCGATTCACACTCAAAACCAGGTATTACAATCTCTTGCTACGGCCTTGTCTAGTGGGTCCCAAAACCTGTCCACCCCGCCGGTTGTTTCGCCCCCCGCGTCGCCTCTGTCTTATCCGCCACCTTTTCCGGCGTAAGACGAGTCCGTCCAAGAGTGGGACGCTTATGAAAAATGGTTAAGACAACATTTTCAGGCTTTTGGCTGGTCTGATGGCACCTTATGTCCTGCGTTATTCCTGTCATGGCTGTCACCTCGTCTGTATCAGCTCCTTTGCCAACTTGCCCCCTTGCAGGATCCGGCGTCGCTTTCTTTCGATCAAATGTGCGGCCTTTTTTCCCAATATTACCGCAAACGGACTCATGTGATAGCGGCCTGCATTGAGTTTTACCGCTGCAGGAAGCAGCCACAACAGTCTTATCGGGCTTGGGCCACGGACCCCCACGGTTTAAGCCGTCATTGTCATTTTGTTACGGATGTGCATAAAGAATCGTATGCCGATCATATGGTCCGGGACGCTATTATTCGGCTCGCCCCCGTTCGCGAGATTCGCGAACGCACTCTCCTGTGCGAAAATCCTTCTCTTTCAGAGGTCATTAACATTGCGCAGTCTTTCGAGGTTTCGCGGGCGGCGGGCAACCAAATTGAGGCTTGGTGTGAGGTGGCGGAAATCCAACCCACTTCTTCCCCGTTACAGGCAGGGTCGCAATGGGATGACACGGTCGCGGCAGTCTGCGCGCAGCCTCGGCGCCAGGGCGATCGGCCCATTGCACGGCAGCGGAAACTCGGGCCAGGCGGCGTGCAGTCACGCAACCGGAAAATGCTTCCTTCGTGTCCCTCCTGCTTTGTCAATCATGTTAGACCTGACTGCCCCAAGCGGTGGTTCACGTGTCATCAATGGCACAAGAAAGGTCACATTGCTTTTGTTTGTGCCTCTAAAATCCAAGATTCCGACGCCGAGATGGACGTAAATTGCGTCTCAGCGATTTCGGTTGCACCCAACAAGCTCTTTATTGACATCACGGTTTTCCACAAATAGTTACGTATGCAAGTGGACACAGGCGAGGCCGTCACCTTATTGAACTCAAAGACTTATTTGGATCTGGGTTCTCCCTCTCTCTTACCGATGTCACGGAAATTGGTCAGTTACAATAAACAAAATATTCCAATCCTGGGACAGTTCTCAGTGCCTGTTACATAAAAATCTGTCACTCGTAGGCTCACTTTTCTCGTTGTAAACAATGCTCACACGGACAACTTGTTTGGTCTTGACGCCTTTCAGGGGTTTGGGTTCACTATTTCTGACGACGTCAACATTGTCTCTGACTAGGTGCCTTTTCCGCAACTAGACTCTTTACGCACCAAATTTTCAGCACTGTTTTCGGCGGGGTTGAGCTGTGCTAATAATTTCCAAGCCCACATCACCTTGAAGCCCTCCGCCAGGCCCCGTTTTTTCCACGCTCGGCCGGTTCCGATTGCACTCCGTGACCATGTCAAAGCAGAGCTGGACCGCCTGGAGGAAGCTGGGGTGGTAAAACGCATGGGCGACTCCCATGGTCACTGTCAAAAAACCGTCGGGGGCGGTTGCGCCTTTGTGGCGATTTCAAACGTTCTGTGAACGCCCAATCTATCATCGACACTTATCCATTGCCACGCCCAGACGAGCTTCTGGCGAAATTGGCGGGTGGACAATATTTTTCAAAGATAGATCTCTCTGAAGCGTATTTGCAAGTTCCTCTCGATGCTGCCTCTCAAAGTCTCTTGGTCCTGAACACGCCCTTTGGTTTGTACCAATACTTGAGGATGCCCTTCGGGGTGGCTAGCGCTCCAGCAATTTTTCAGAGTTTTCTCGAACAACTCACAATGTCGGTGCCAGGTTGTGTCAATTATCTCGATGATATAGTAGTGTCCGGGTCCTCAGCCGATGAACAATTACGCAACTTACGTGCACTGTTCACAGTACTACAGGAGGCGGGGTTGATGTGAAACTTGGAGAAATGCCACTTTTTTCAGCCTTCTATCACTTTTTTGGGGTTTGAGGTTTCTAGTGAGGGCAGTAAGCCCCTCCGTCAGAATGTCTCTCCCGTGTCGGCGCTCCCTCGGCCGACTTCAGTCAAGGATCTGCAAGTGTTTTTAGGAAAGGTCGCTTATTATCATAAATTCTTGCCGGGGGCTTCATCTATTGCAAAACCCGTGCATGACCTGCTGCGCAAAGGGACTTCCTTCCATTGGTCATCGGCCTGTGAAAAAGCATTTTGCACATTAAAGGAACTGCTACAATCGGCTCCCTGCCTCGTCACCTATCAATCAGGCCTCCCCCTTGTCTTAGGGACGGATGCCTCTCAACATGGGATTGGGGCAGTGCTCGCTCATAAATATCCAGACGGATCTGAGCGACCGATCGCTTTCGCCTCTAAAACGCTCACTCCGGCCCTTGCTATTGTCTACGCTCTCAAGAAGTTTCATGTCTTTCTGTATGGCGTAAAATTTCATCTCGTAACTGATCACAAGCCACTGGTTTCTCTCTTTCACCCTTCGGCATCGCTACCCGACAAGGCCGCTCACCGTCTTCAGCGTTGGGTGCTGTTCCTATCTCGATGTAACTATGCGGTACACTTCCGCCCTACATCCAAACATGCAAATGCGGATATGCTCTCCCGGCTGGACCAGACCCAGACTTTGATCAGGAAGAATTGCTGTGCTTTCATGTCGACTTAGCCGCTCAGCAAGCAGTGGACGGTTTACCAATCACGGGTGCCAAGGTGGCTCTGGCTAGTGCCGCAGACCCGGTCCTCCGCAAGGTGATCCGTTTGGTCCAGCAGGGCTGGCCTGAGACTCCGCCGACACGGGCATCGGACCCCCTCAGAAACTACTATGCATTTCGACACCATTTTTCTGTTGTGAAGATTCCTCCCCTCGGGTTGTCATTCCGTCGGCCCTCCGCTCAAGAGGTCCTCAAGCTGCTACACGCCGATCATTGGGAGGTATCTCACACTAAGGCATTGGCTTGCCGCCACGTGTTTTGGACGGGCCTGGCCAGCGACATGTCTCGTATGGTTACCTCATGCTCGCTCTGTGCGCAACATCAAGCCTCCCCTCAGGCAACATTCGCCCCGTGGCCTCAACCTTCGCAGGCCTGGGAACGCCTGCACATTGATTTTGCTGGCCCTTTCCTTAATACCTATTGGTTGCTTATTTAAAAACAAGAAAATGTTAATTTAAATATTCAGAAGAGGAAATAAAATACACCGAGAAACAATACAGAATAAACGTAGTTAAATAAAAATTTATCTCACATTCCCATCTAAAATAAGGAATATCATCATGTCTAACCTACGCCATTTTTTTGTTTTAAATTTTTGAGAAGCTAGTTTATCATAGACATTTAATTAAAAGACACTTAGCCAATCCCAATTTGAAAATCAAAAAGGATTACTAAGTCGGTTGTATATATTTACTGATCACATAAAAAATACTTTAAATGGCAGAATATCACAAGTCAAGAATTCTGTTACTGAAGGCATCTGAATGTTTCAGACTCAACATATTATTATATAAGTAAAGTTTTGATGGAATATATAGTTTAATATATGCATGGTTTAGCTCTTATTTAACAATCAGAACACAAAGTTACACCAGGCTAGGGGTTGCCAAACTATGAATTGTGATTCGGGGCATCTTTGACTTAGGTACATTTGGGATATCACATTGGTTTCATAAAAATTATAATTTGGTTTATTTGATTTGTGAGTAAAGGAACAACATGTGTGCTAATAGTGATATCAAGTGGCCTGGCAGCAAATGTTATTATGCTAGCCGCTGGATGGCAATCATTCTGTACTCGATTAATCTGATGAAAATTCTCCACTGAGATGTGAAAGTATTATTCCAAAGATATAATAATGGAAAGTCCAGGTTGGAATTAATAATATAGTAAGGACAGTTTACAACTCACCACAAAGACGTGGCGCCGAGCTGCGACAGGCACATACAAAAGACACACACATACAACACTTTCAGCTTTCGGCCATGGCCTTCTTCAGAAAATAGAACACCTACACAATCACATAGGCTCACAACACAGTCATACAACCATCACCTCCGAATCAATTCGAAGTGCGGCAGTCGGAGGTGATGGTTGTATGACTGTGTTGTGTGCCTGTGTGATTGCATGAGTGTTCTATTTTCTGAAGAAGGCCATGGCCAATAGCTGAATGTGTTGTATGTGTGTGTCTTTTGTATGTGCCTGTCGCAGCTCGTTGCCACGTCTTTGCGGTGAGTTGTAAACTGTCCTCACTATATTATTAATTCCAACCTGGACTTTCCATTATTATATCTTTGGAATAATACTTTCACATCTCAGTGGAGAATTTTCATCAGATTAATTGAGTACAGAATGACTGCCATCCAGCGGCTACAATAATAACATTTGCTGCCAGGCCACTTGATATCACTATTAGCACACATGTTGTTCCTTTACTCACAAATCAAATAAACCAAATTATAATTTTTATGAAACCAATGTGATATCCCTCATGTACCTAAGTCAAAGATGCCCCGAATCACAATTCATAGTTTGGCAACCCCTAGCCTGGTGTAACTTTGTGTTCTGATTGTTAAATAAGAGCTAAACCATGCATATATTTTTTTTGAATTCGAAGTGCGGCGGCCGGAGGTGATGGTTGTATGACTGTGTTGTGTGCCTATGTGATTGCGTAAGTGTTCTATTTTCTGAAGAAGGCCATGGCCAAAAGCTGAAAGTGTTGTATGTGTGTGTCTTTTTTATGTGCCTCTCACAGCTCGTCGCCATGTCTTTGCGGTGAGTTGTAAACTGTCCTTAGTATATTATTATTCCAAAGAGATACAGTAGCTCACAAGTACTGACCTCAGCTCTGTGCTGCCAATAGTTACCCAACCATCACACACATACACAAAAAACGCAAATGAAGATGAACATGGGCACAAGCTTTTGGAAACCATTTCCTTCTTCAGGTAGGAGAGAGGAGGGAAGAGAAAGGGGTCAGAAGGGAGTCATTCATTTCTTTATTTAGTAACAATCAGTTTGAAGGTCATTAGAACAACTTATGGGTGTGTAGCAGGGTAACAGCATTGACAACAGCTGATATTTCAACAGAACAAACTGTGCATGGAAATTTAATACCTCAGTTTGCAACGAAAATAGTAAAGCTAACACCCAAAAACAAGTAAAAAGCTTCATACTTACTAAATCAAGGGCAATAAACATAAACATGTAATGGTTCAGTTTTTAATTGCCGTTGGCCAAAAACATGCAGAAAAAGCATGTAATGGTTGAGGTTTTCATTGTCCTTGCACCAATAACAACATAAAAGGCATGTAATGTTAAACCTGTTAATTATCATGGGACTTACACAAGCTATGTTCAATATGCTGTCCACCATATTCTGCAAGAAACTGAAACCTACAAACAGCTTGTTCTACAATAGACCGCATTATGTCAGTGGTCACAACGTAAATATGTTGCGAAATATGTGCCTTCAGTTCAGCCAAATTCACTAAGTAGCCACTGAATACAACACTTTTCAAACAACAACACAGCAAAAAGTCACACAGATTGATGTCCAGTGACCTTGATGGTCAGTCTATACAAAAATGAAGTTTGATAATTTCGTCATTTGGGAAATGGCTCTTGAGAAATTGCTTCACTGGCTTTGCAAAGTGTGGAGATGTGTTATAGTGCATGAAAATAATAATATACAGACATCAACACAGTTGAAGGCTTGGAATGACATGGTTGCATTGATTTCTATACTGGTTACCAGTGACACTACAAGTAACAGGACCTGCAGGAATCATCCTCTTAGAGAGAGAGAGAGAGAGAGAGAGAGAGAGAGAGAGAGAGCCATATGATAAAGGACGCTGTGAGCCCACACAACACAGCAACCTTTGCAGAATGAAGTGGCACTGTTTCATATGTAACTGGATTTTGTGTTACCCACATCCTGCAATTTTGGGTATTGACACAAACTTTAAGGTGGAAATGGGCTTGACCTGTCTACAAAATTTTCCATGGCTAATTGTTATCCACTTCCATACACACAAGAAATTGTAAGGCGAGTGTGTGTCTCACTGGCAGGTCAGAAGGTCGTAATTCCTGCAGATGTGTAATTTTATACAGATAGCAGTGCAGAGTATTGCGTAGAATGTTATGTACCATGCTTGAAGGCATTTCTAATGACTGGACAATTCCACTTGCACTGAAATCTTGTGCATCACTGTTGATCCCTACCTCTAACACTATTAATCACATTTTCTACAGAGATCAAAGGGATTGATTTACTCTCTCTGCCACAGTGCACTTGAAATGATGCTGTTTCTTCAAACTTCTTCACCATATTTTTCAGAGCCTTCACAGTCATCAGATCAAAACCTTTTCACATGTTCTCTAATGACCAGCTTTTCTTAAAAATGTAGCTGCAGAGTCACCATTCTAGTAAAAAAAGCTTCACTAGCTGAGCTCTATTCTATCTCTGAAAACTGTCTTGAGCAGTTAAACTGGCAACCAACACGCAATGGAAATATTTTAGACCTTATAGCTAGGAACAGACCTGACTATATTAACGATGTCTGTGTAGAGACAGGAATTAGTGATCATGATATCGGCATAGTGTCGATGGTGACCAAAGTTCATAAACCACTCAAGAAGGCTAGGAGCGTGTTTTTGTTGGGAAGAGCCAATAAGCAAATGTTAGGATCGCACTTAGAAAATGAATGAGCATTGTTTAATTCTGGTACTATGGATGTAGAGGAATTGTGGACTAAATTAAAGTCCATTTTAAATAAAGGGTTAGAGAAATATGTGCCAGTAAAGACGATTAAGGATGGAAAAGAGCCACCGTGGTATAATAATAATGTTAGAAAGCTGCGGAGAAAGCAAAGACTGTTCCACTCTCGATTCACAAAAGGACATGCAAATGATTAGAGGCAAAAGTTAGTAGAGATTCGTGCGTCTATAAAAAGATTGATGCGCGAAGCATACAATAATTACCACTGCCAAACCTTACCAGAAGATCTTTCCGAGAACCCAAAAAAATTCTGGTTATATGTAAAATCCATAAGCGGGTCAAAGCCCACTATCCAGTCACTCGTTGATCATTCCGGGGCAGTAAGAGAAGAAAGCAAACAGAAAGCTGAAGTTCTAAATTTAACCTTTAAGAAATCTTTCACGCAGGAGAACCACACAAATGTACCATCATTTGATTAGTGTTCTAATTCTGAAATGGAGCAAATAGTAATAGCTATTTCCGGTGTAGAGAAGCAGCTGAGATAGCTAAATACGAAAAGGTCTGCTGCTCCGGATGGAGTACCAGTTCGATTTTACAAAGAGTATTCTGCAGCGTTGGTCCCCTACTTAGTTTGCATTTATCGTGAATCTTTAATTCAACGCAAAGTTCCTAGTGATTGGAAAAAAGCGCAGGTGACTCCCATTTATAAGAAAGGGAAGAGAACTGACCCACAAAAATACAGGCCAATATTGTTGACATCAGTTTCCTGTAGAATTTTGGAGCATATTCTCAGTTTGAATATTGTAAATTTCCTTGAAACGGAAAAGCTTCTTTCTATGAATCAGCACAGGTTTCACATCGTTCATGTGAAACTCAGCTTGACCTTTTCTCACATGACATCTTGCGAGCCATGGATGAGGGCAACAGGCGGAATGTGTTTTTTAAGGCTTCAAAAAGGCATTCAACGCGGTGTCACACTGCAGACTGCTAACGAAGATACGAGCTTATGGAATAGGTTAACAGATTTGTTACTGGCTGGAAGACTTCCTAAGTAATAGAACGCAGTATGTTGTTCTCAATGGCGAGTGTTCATCAGAGACGAGTGTATTGTCAGGTGTGCTCCAGGGGAGTGTGATAGGACCGCTATTATTTTCCATCTATATAAATGACCTGATGGACAGAGTATGTTGTAATTTGCGGCTGTTTGCTGATGATGCTGTGGTGCATGGGAGGGTGTCGTCTTTAACTGATTGTAATAGCATACAGGATGACAGACAAAATTTCTAGTTGGTGTGAAGAATGGCAGCTAGCTCTCAATGTAGAAAAATGTAAGGTGCTGCGCACGAGTAGGAAAAACAATCTCATAATGTTCGTATGCAGCATTAGTAGTGAGCTTCTTGACGCTGTTGCATTGTTCAAATATCTAGGCATAACATTGCAGAGTGATATGAAATGGAACGAACATGTAAGAACAGTTGTGAGTAAACTGAACAGCCAACTTCGGTTTATTGGGAGAATTTCGGGAAGATGTACTTCATCTGTAAAGGAGACTGCGTATAAAACACTTGTTTGACCATGTCTTGAGTATTGCTCAAGTGTTTGGGACCCGCAGCAGATCAGTTTAAAGGAAGACATAGAAGCAGTTCAGAGGCAAGCAGCTAGGTTTGTTAGTGGTAGGTTCGACCAATGCGTGTCACAGAAATGCTCCGGCAACTCAATTGGGGATCGCTGGAGGAAAGAAGACGTTCTTTTTGTGAATTTTTGTTGAGGAAATTTAGAGGGCCGGAATTTGAAGCTGAGTGTAGTACGATCTTGCTGCCGCTTACTTATATTTCGCGTAGTGATCACAAAGACACGATAAGAGAAATTAGGGCTCGTACAGAGGCATATAGGCATTCATTTTTTCCTCGTTGTATTTGGGAGTGGAAGAGGAAAGGAAATGCCTAGTAGTGGTACAGTGTACCCTCTGCCACGCACCTTATGGTGGATTGCAGAGTTTGTATGTAGATGTAGATGTAGAGACACCTGCCGCAATATACAATAGGAGGCTAGAAACACAAAACCAAATATTTATGCCGAATGTAATGTATCAGCCATTACGTTTCCCTCTTCGTCAAGTGTGTTCAGTTCAAGTCTCCACTCATTCTGCCACATGGTTCTTTTTGTACAGCATTTTGAAAGTGGGATACTAAGTATGGACATCCTGTAGATGTACAAAAACAAAATGTACAAACCTGGTATCCATATCTGCAGAACCACAGAGGATGTTAATAAAAAGTGAAACACATTTGGTGTGAAAATTGTCCTTAACACAATCCAATAGCTCGAAGTGCATTCCAGAATCTTCATGTTGTCATATTCCGTGGGATGACCAGTGTCTAGGCAATGTTTTGCAATAGCAGCAGGATGCTCAATCACTGACTAATAGCAGGTATTTGAAGCCCTCTGATTCGGAGAGGAAGCTGATTATGTCAATATGCACATGGCAAAAACATTCTGTTTGGGTTTCAAACTAGCCATCTGTGTTTGTGTATGTGTACCCTCCTTACACCGTTTGCAGAGAATGCACACCTAAGCTTAGGCACAACAATCATGCTTACTATTAGGCCACATGAACCATTCAGTAATGAGATGGACAATGAGCTGTGATAAGATTTTAAAATATTTTAGGAAAAGATAATAAACATAATTATTTACTGGGTTTCATCAAAAAATGTGTTCGACCTTACAAAATAGCAAACAGGCCCAAAGTTACTGACAGTTGTGAGGTTGGAAAATCTGCAAATATTCAACACAAATACAAAAAGAGTGATAGAAAAACAACCCCTTGTCCCATTGCTCATATCCCTGTAATAGATCTAGATGTAAGACCTGTCCTACTTACCATTCCACCACCTTCTCCAGTTCTGTCGCAGACATTTCCTATACCATAAAAAGAAAGGCAACTTTTAAAAGCAGTCATGTGACCTACAAACTGAGTTACAACCACTGTGTAGTTTTCTGTGTGGACATGACTACTAACAAGCTGCCTGTCCATGTGTATGGTCATCGAAACACTGTTGCTTAGACAGATGGACCATCCAGTTGCTCAACATGTGGCTTGACACAATATTGTTCACTCTAAGAACTTCTTCACAGCCTGTACCATCTTCCAAACAACACCCACTCTTCTGATTTGCTCAGATTGGAACTCTTCCTAAAATGTATCCAACTTTCCTGTAACCCCCCAGGCCTCAACCTTTGCTAGTTCCTGTCCTCTACCATCTACCTTCAAATCCACGAATTCCCCTCCCTTCCTCCATCCTCTAACAGCCTCTTGACAAACACAGCACCTAATGGCATTTCCTGGCCTATGTAGTCCTAGCACACATATTAGACACTACTGGAATATTCCCTCACTCATGCCTTGTTGCCCTCTCTATGTTGCCTCCTTATTTCTGATTGCTGCTGTCACAGGCTGTGAGCATTCTGCAGTCTCACCACATGGCTGGAAACATCAGTCATGTATGAATTTGTGTGTGTGTGTAAGAGATAGGGGGGGGGGGGGGGGGGGCATGTTTTTATTTCTGATGAAGGATGTATGAAAAATGAGATCCTTTAATGTGTGCCTTTCTGAAACCCATCTAGATGTCTGTATGGTGAGTTGCAACCTTTTCAAGCTGTTCTTGTATAGAGAAAATATATGGACAAGAAAAATGAATACAGGTCATTTATACACCTTGAACTGGTAAAATCATTGCAGTGAAAACTTTTTAAAATATTAACTGCAATTCTGATGAAAATAAATCCAAATTATGAGAGAAAGATATTATTTATCAGTTTCTGTTCAAAACAGTCATCAGAAAAGATTATGTGCATGATGTTCAAGTCAACAAAGCCCAAAAATGGCTTTGGTTACTTAAACAGTTGTACTTATGAACACTGATTAGAGGTGAATAGAACCACTGTTACAGTATGCAAGAATTTTTCTTGAATACATTTGCATTTCATATTGGAAAATTTCCTAGGTTTCTAACAAAAAGCAAGGAAGAAGGCACATCTCACCTTGATGGAGAGGGAAAATTTGACAATAAGAAACTCTATACCCGAGGACTTTATAAATGTTGTAAAAGAACATATTGAAAGTGTTCATATTTATGAGAACCATAATGGAAAATAAGATAATTCAAAGGAAAGAGATTTACATCCTGAGCTCAGTGTGACCAAAATGTATGATTTGTAGCAATAAAAATGTGGGCCTGAAAATAAGGAATGTGAGGGGTGCAGAATTGGAAGTCTCTGACTGTGCCCAGTTCAAAGGTACATCAACTATATGCGAGTGGTGCTTAAGTACACTACACCACTAATGGCTCACTAGGGTGCTGTGATCATGTGTAGATTTGGCCAACAAGAGCTGGCCAACTCCTACTAGGTGCAAAATTATGAACTTTTTAGAAGAACAAATATTGCAATTCATCTTTCCTGACAGTGTCACTTCAAGTAGGCTTCATGTATAGCACTTCAAACTTAAAATTGTACCAGAAGCAATTTGTATAATTCACCTTCATCGTAAATGTATAAACAGACTGTAATATTAGTACTATTAGAAGACTCAGCAAATATGTTAGCATACACAAACCTCAGAACTGTATTAGTACTGATTTTCTGGATCAACATTGCATTTAGAACTACAGTTAACTGATTGTGTTTGCTCAGCATATTACATCATTTGTTAATAATTTAATAGGGTTTATGTTGTGGAAACCAGTCTCCTAATCCACTGTACTTAAGCGTGCAATGCCTGACCAGCAAGGAATTTCACCATAAACTAATCACTATCCTGAAAAGCGGGTTAACACAATGGCAAGGAGGATTAACACATTTGTAATGGAACAGAGTGCATTTAATACAATGTAGACTACAGTAAAACCTCACTTTTACATTCCTGAATTTTACGTTTTCCCATCATTTACGCCATTTTTTTGTCGGTCCCATCATATTTCCTATGTTCACAATGTTAATTTGCTCACGTTTTTGCGTTAACATATTAACACTTTTCCCGCATTTTATGTTTCTGAAATGATGTTCATGACAAAGAAACTACATAATTGTAGGTAAAAAATAGATGAAGAACACTTACCAGGCGAAGGGGCACAGGCAGTAATAGTAACAAATAAACACACAGACACACACACACTCAAAAATGCTAGCTTTCGCAGCCTAGCTGCTTCATCAGGCAGAAGGGAAGGAGAGGGAAAAGGAAATGATGAGGGATTTAAGGAAGGGGGTAAGGAGCCATTCCAATCCCGGGACAGGAAAGACTTACCTTGGGGGGAAAAATGGAAGGTAAATAAATGCACATACACCCACACATTTACACAGACACAAGTACACTTAGGCAGACATACTGTAGAACTGTAGAAAGCTTTCTACAGTTCTACAGTATGTCTGCCTAAGTGTACTTGTGTCTGTGTAAATGTGTGGGTGTATGTGCATTTATTTACCTTCCATTTTTTCCCCCAAGGTAAGTCTTTCCTGTCCCGGGATTGGAATGGCTCCTTACCCCCTTCCTTAAATCCCTCATCATTTCCTTTTCCCTCTCCTTCCCTTCTGCCTGATGAAGCAGCTAGGCTGCGAAAGCTAGCATTTTTGAGTGTGTGTGTGTCTGTGTGTTTATTTGTTACTATTACTGCCTGTGCCCCTTCGCCTGGTAAGTGTTCTTCATCTATTTTTTACGTATATTTTTTTCCTGTTAGGAATTTTTCCTCTATAATAAACTACATAATTGACATTATTTGATGCTGGCATGGCTTTCGCCTTCAAGTGTACTGTTTATAAATGTTATGCACTCAAGTTTCTTACCACTTTGCAGTTCCAATTTGTTGGGATTAATTTATCGGGGTCCAATAAATTACACATGTGGAGGTGCTTCCCAACCAACTTACTGCCTGAGATCGCCTGCTGTCTGCACAGGGAACATGCAGAAATAAATCCAGTTCGAGAAATGGACACTACAGAAGAGGGTGGTGCTGCGTTCACTGCGTGCAGTTGGTTGGAATGAATTTGGTTGGTTCATTCGCTGATCGATAAATCTGAGTGTGTGTAGGGGCCTAGCATTGTTTACGCCTTATGCAACTGGTAGTTTCTCATGCCTTGTATGGCACATTTCGGGAGTTTATTCTTATTGTGAAATGCAAATACGTATATAAATATTTTTGTGAAGTTTTATAAATGATGAGACTGATGGTTTGCTTGTGTGTTGTACGTTTTTCTGCACATTGAAAGGGTGCGGTAGGCCTATATTACAACCTCAAAAACGCGATTATAGTATGAGATGCCAACACTGTGCTAATGTCACAAAAATACTTATATATATTTGTACTTGAGGATGTGAATAAATTCTTGAATATCATTGTGCGAAACATTGAAAATTACAAGAAGTACATAACTTGTGCAGTTTCACTACGTAAATAATGGATGCCTATTAAAGCCTTGCTGACAAAGTCAATTATGATGAATGAAATTACGTCAAAATTTGTACTCCCTATAAAGTTACCGGTTATAGTTCCACCAGGTGCATAAAATAATACAAAATTCGGATAACCTATTTTACATAATAAATAAACTTCCCTGCGAGTATTTTGATGCCTATTTGTACATATATCACAAACAAACTACGAAAATGTAAGGGTGATTCAGTAACCATATTTTACTGTTTAAGACCTTATTTTCCACGTTTTACATTTTCCCCGCATTTTAAACCATTTTCATTAAGTCCCTTGAAAAGTGTAAAAATGTGGTTCTCTGTATTACATTGTTGGAATGCAGCCACCACCACTTCCATTTTGACAACATGAAAGAAATTTGAAAGAACATTCCTGTCAACTATAGCAGCATTTCACAGCATTCAACATGAGGTAACTGTCATTGTTAATTTTTCCTGGCTTGCATAGGCATAAAAATTAATCATCTTTTGGCCAATTTGTTCCCATTATCACAGCCCCAACCATCTGAAGTCATTCTAGCTAAAGTAGACAAGCATTTTTGAAGGTCAAAGTAATATTGCATATTCAAAGTTATTCTGGACAATCATTTACAGAGTATATTGCTGAACTTGAGAGTAAGATGCGAGATTGTAAACGTATCTTTGTCTGTGATACAATATTTCAAGAAAAAATTCTTCTTGATGCAGTCATTCTAAATCTTACGGATAACAGATGAAGGTCAGAAATCCTTAAATATTGCACTCGCACACTTAATGATGTGCTCAAAGTTATAGCAGCATGTGTGGTGGAAGATACAGTCAAGCACGAGGCTTGTTTGTGAGTAATAGCTGTCGTTGATACAAACAGCTGGCCGAATCCCACAGTCATAGGCTTGGCAGGTGCAATGTTAATGTCACTACACAGACTGAGATAGCGAGGACACTCATTGCTTATGTAAACAACACACAAAATTATTCGCTTCAGCAAAAGGCAAAGAAAAGTCTTGCATTAAATGTCAGATAATCCAAGATAGAACTACTTTTTCAGATAATCTGAATATCAGTTTTACCACAAAGTACTACTTACACAGTCAGTAAACACAGTTAGTCTGCTTGCAGAAGAATAGGAAGACACCTAATGCTTCCCACAGAACAATTTTCAGATGGAACACATAGGAATTAACATGATTTAAAGCTGCAGTACTGTGCCTTCATCTGCTTAAAATTTAAATAAGCAATGATGCAGGAGACAAACGCATAGTCATTTAGACAATATAGGCACATACACTCCAAGCATGTGCTGGATAAGACAAATTTGCTCTCACACAGAAACATATCTGAAAAGCTCTCAGTGTGGTAATGACAAAAATTCAGAGAAATCATACCACAAGTTATGGATCTGTGCAAATTTGTGACAAGGCTAGACATTTTCAATTAAGAGCTTCAGTCATGTTGCTGAACCAAAAAAAGAAAGACACATTATTGGCAAATGGACTTAGCAAAATCAAGTGTGCATCTGGGCACCTAAAAGGGTGAAAGTATTTCAGTTCTGGGAACATACCACTTGCTGCCAATGTACAAGAGTAAGACAAAGGACTTACTGTTCATGGTGGTTCATTCAAAAATATGCCCTTACATATTAGGCATGGATTCTTTTAGATTTATCACGATACTTCTGTTCTAAAGGAACAGATATTGCTGATGGTCTGCAGCTATAAATATTAAATAGACAGATATTAATTGACAATTTGAGATAATTTCTGACTTTAGCTGCTCTTCTTTTGTAACATATGAAAATTTATACCGGACCAGGTCTCGAACCTGGGTCTCCCACTTCTTGCGAGCAGTCGCAGGTGAGCGCTCACTAAAAGCGGGAAACCCAGATTCAGGTCCTGGTATGGCACAAATTTTCTTATGTTACAAAATGATAGACCAACAACTAAAGTCAGATATTTCCGCTAATTCTCAATTAATATCTGTATATTTAACATTTATAGCTGCGACCATCAGCAATACCTGTTCCTTCAGAACAGAAATATCATGGTAAATATGATAGCCAAGAGGGGCTAAAGATGGTGTAAGTACATCCCTCCCTGTCTCAGGAGACATGCTAAGGCGAAGTAGACAAATGTAACATATGGAAGTTTGGGTCTGTCTGGGGAGTGTGTTCGGGTTTCCGAGTGGTTAAGGTGAGTGCTCATGAAAAGCAGGAGACCTAGGTTTGAGTTCTGGTCCAGCAGAAATTTTTGTTACAAATTGAAACACCAACTAAAGAAGAGCAGCTAAAGTAAGAAAAGCTCACAAATTGCGAATTAATAACTGTAATTTTCTTTTGATTTAGACATACAGGAGAATGTAAATGCAACTGACATACAGCTACATTAAAGCCTTACTATCTCAGAATGTACTGAATTTGAGGTCCTATTTCCTGTCATTCTATTAGTTAAATAAAGTGATGCACTCCAGAAACTAATCACCAATCTTGAATTTAAATTCTATTGGTGTTAATAACCAAATACTACGTAGGGTATGGCACCACAATTACAAACATGATGGCAGTGTAAGTAAATATTCCATGGCACTCATTATTCTGTGTGTTAATTCTTTGACCCTTGTTTTAATTTTTCCCCTCCTTTTTTCTTTTCTTTTTCTTTTCCTTTTTATTTTATTTTATTTTTATTTATTTATTTTTTTGCTTTCTTTCTCTCTCTCTCATTATTTTATTTTATTTTTAATATCTCCCCTATCTCTGTAATAGAGAACATAACATACTCAATATGTGTAATTATTAATCACACATATTTTAAGTTCTGGACTGATAACCATACATTTGGTTAACCTGGTATGTTATTAGGAAGTAAAATTGTGCTAGCTCCAATGCACCATTTTGCTTTGGAGTATACACAGGCTCATTTCTCCCACATCACCCTTTATTTCAGGTTGAAAAATGACAGAATCATAACTAATCATAGAACCAGCTGCAAGTGGCTAAAATATTTGAATGGTAATGTAAGTCAATGGACAGTGTTTTGAATAAAGAAAATCTGGTTCAGATTGCATTGAAAGAAAATCTTTTGAAGCAAGCGATTGTGATTAATTTGCTTTACAAACAAAGGAACCAATTCGTAATTGTTGGCGGTCTGCAGATATCATTTCTCAAAACAATGAGGAAATGTCAAGAATTGCACTGTTTTCCACGGGGCACACTTGGTGGTGAAAAGCTTAACTTTTGATAGAGTGTATTTATCACTACCTGGTTTTCTGCGCTATGCAAACATAATATTTTGCTATATCTGTGGCACTGTGAGAAACACAACAGGATAGCTAATCACCTTCCAGCTGTGCAACCATCCTCCATTCTGATTACTTAAGGGAGTCAGCTTGTTAGTGACATGCCATGAGCCATCATCCTGTGTGGCACTACTGTGAGAAGAATTGTTGGGGATGTGTATGTTGTGAGAGTGTCCACAACAACTGGCAACAAATGAATTATTTTATTCATTCTTGGAAGGGTTCAGCAGAAGGTTTATAGCCTGGAAAGAGAAATGGATGAGAATTGCTCTGGAGGAATGTTGTATTGGTTGGCAGTGATTTACCTTCAGCTACAAGTGGATCAAAACTGGTGAATTGTAGAGTGAAGACACTACCTTTTAGTACAGTTATGCATCCCAGTTATCACTATACTTTTATTTGACTAGCTCATTATTAGTAGTAGCCCAAAGGCCTACAGATGTCCACCATGTTAGGCAGCACTTTTAAGCTATATAGAGGGCACTGTCTGCACTAGAAAAAGAGCAGTCAGTTTTTGATGGTAGTAACAGGAACTTTGTGGTGGATGGCTCTCTTGGTCTGGGCAGAGTGAAGAGCAATGATGCAATGGACAACTTGGATGTGCTGTGGGTCTGAATGACAAGAGCTGTGCACAGGAACAGTTCCTGACTGACTCATTATATTTCTCCATCATATCGCAATCTTTAAAATGATTGGATAGAGTAAAAGAAAGAAGGTATTACTCACATAATGCTAATGTAATTGATTTTGGGCTTTTCCTTTAATACTACAGATTGTCATGTTTCTTCAAGTGCCTGTTACAACAGCTAATTATATCATCACCTCAAGTGCTGCTAAATTGCTGTGGGTTGGATCTTCACTACTCTAGCTTGTAGTGTAACCGTGTATGTTGACTAACAGCAAACACCACAGAGAGCGTTCTTTTTTGTAGTAACACCAGAAAGGGGAGGCACAGTTAGTCTGTTCCTCCATAAACTCAATTTTACCTTTCCTGGCATCAGACTGCTCATATTCAAAGTTGTTCAGTGAGAATTCAAGAGGAGATCTTGATATCACAATTAATTAACTGATTAAACTGAATAATAATTAGTTCCACTGTATAAAATTCAAATAGAGTACAATATTTATTGTACTTCATTTCAGTACAACAGCCATCATCATGACATGACCAAGTCCAGTTCGATAATAATTTCACTCAACACATTACAACAACAATCTCAATCACTTTTTTTTTACATCACACAGAGTTCATGGACATAACATCTCCATGGATTTTGTTCTGTGCAGTTAATTTCTCCATGAGCAGGCACCAACTTGTACATATCTTTGCTCACGATGTCCACCTGGACAAGCAAAAATCCAAGGCAGAACTTGCTTTTCTAACAAAAATAAATCCCAAAATAAAAGGATTGGTTATCCTGGATAAAGAGGAATGTAGTGTAAATTGTTACACTACAAGCTCTCGTCTTGAACCGACACTCAACCAGACATGTGCAGAGGTGGAAGGGAGGCAAAGCCAACGGAAAGTCAAAGTCTCATTCCAGCAGGACTGGACTCCAATTCCCGGTTGGCAGATTTCACAAGCTGATTCACAAGGGAAACTACATCAAGTGAGTCAGCATCAGTGCGCCAGTCTTCCTGGTCGCCATCATGGAGTACCTTGCAGCTGAGGTGCTCAAGTTAGCAACGCAGTCTGCAACAACAAGAGGTTATGTGAACAACGAGGAGCTCAACATCTTTTGGATGTCACAGTTGCAGAGGGTGGGGTCCTGCCCAACATCAAGGCAATGCTGCTGCCAAAGAAGACCGAAAAGAAGACCTACGCTGCCTCCCTCTCACTCGCGAGTGCAACCAGTGTGCCTGCTGGCAACCCAGCAGTACCCAGCTGTCTCACTCATGGCCACAAAAACGTCAAAGGTGGACTTATTATGTTCTACGGATTCAGTTTTAAATTATTTGCATTTCTAAATTGTTCATTTTATCAGCAAACATTGTCTGCTAAATAGAGTTACGAAATGGTTCATCAAATGTGCTTGATCATAACTAACTGAAGCCGCCATCCACTCCCCACTCTCGCTAGCAGGGCCAATTATAGTGATTTTCCTGCCTCATGCAAAAATTGCAAGCATGCTTCCCCCCACAGTTTCATACATAGCCAACCTGATCCAAAAGTCCATTCACTTATCACATGTACATACGATGAAACTGGCTAACAGTTTACACAATACAGTTAATGTGCCTCAGTGCTAAAATAACATTTGATAGTTTCTTCCTGTATTATCTTATTCATAAGCGGCTTAAGTGTGTGTCAGTTTGTCGCTGATAGAAATGCGCATGAGCAGAGCTGTTGTCAAGTTCCATAAGCAGCTATGCACATGTGCAGTTTTGCAGCTTATGTGTATGTCAGTTTGTCGCAAATAGCTATTATAAACATTTTTCCCTACTCCCATGAACCACAGACATTGCCTCGGTGGGGTGGCTTGCGTGCCTCAACGATACAGATAGCCGTACCGTAGGTGCAACCACATCGGAGGGGTATCTGTGGAGAGGCCAGACAAACGTGTGGTTCCTGAAGAGGGGAAGCAGCCTTTTCAGTAGTTACAGGTGCAACAGTCTGAATGACTGACTGAGCTGGCCTTGTAACATCAGCTAATGTGGCTTTGCCACACAGTTACTGCGAACGGCTGAAAGCAAGGGGAAACTACAGCCATTACCTTTCCCGATGACATGCAGCTCTACTGTATGGAAATATGATGATGGCATCCTCTCGGGTAAAATATTCCGGATCTCCGGGCGGGGAATACTCAGGAGGATGTGATCATCAGGAAAGGCAACACTAGCATTCTACGGATCGAAGCATGGAATGTTAGATCCCTTAATCGGGTAGGGAAAATAGAAAATTTAAAAAGAGAAATGGATAGGTTGAAGTTAGATATACTGGGGATTAGTGAAGTTCGGTGGAAAGACGAACAGGATTTCTGGTCATGTGACTACAGGGTTATAAATACAAAATCAGTTGGGGGTATTACAGGAGTAGGTCTGATAATAAATAAAAAAAATAGGAATGCGGGTAAACTACGATGAGCAACACAGTGATCGCATTATTGTAGTCAAGATAGATACGAAGCCAACACCGAACTTGCTGGTTATGAATTGCAGGCTGAAACTGAAGAAACTACAAAAAGGTAGGAAAATAAGGAGATGGGACTTGGATAAATTGAAGGAACCTGAAGTTCTTAAGAATTTCAGAGGGAGCTTTAGGCAACAATTGACAGAAATGGGGGAAAATAAAACAGTAGAGGAGGAATGGGTACCTTTGAGAGATGAAATAGTGAAGGCAGCAGAGGACAAAATAGGTAGGATGGCAAGACCTACAAAAAATCCCTGGATATCACAGGAGATACTAAATTTAATCGATGAAAGGAGGAAATATAAAAATGCAGTTAATGAAACAGGCAAAATGGAGTACAGACGATTAAGAAATGAGATTGACAGGAAGTGCAAAATGGCTAAGCAGGAGTGGCTAGAAGGCAAATGCAAGGATGTAGAAGAATGTATAAATAGGGGAAAAATAGATACAGCCTACAAAAAAATAAAAGAAATATTTGGAGATAAGAAAAACAGCTCTATGAATATCAAGGACACTGATGGAAAACCAGTTCTCAGCAAAGAAGGGAAAGCTGAAAGGCGAAAAGAGTATATAGAGAGCCTCTATGAAGGAAATGAACTTAGTGGCAATATTTCAGAAAGGGGAGAAGAAGTAGATGAGGATGAAATAGGAGATACTATACTGAGAGATGAATTTGACAGAGCACTGAAAGACCTAAGTCGAAACAAGGCCCATGGAGTAGATGATATTCCCTCAGAGCTACTGAAGTCTCTTGGAGAACCAGCCATGACAAAATTGTTTCACCTGGTGTGTAAGGTGTATGAGACAGGTGAAAAACCCTCAGACTTTAAGAAAAATGTTGTAATCCCCATTCCAAAGAAAGCAGGTGCAGACAGGTGTGAAAACTACAGAACCATCAGTTTAATAAGCCATGGTTGCAAAATATTAACACGAATTTTATACAGAAGGATGGAAAAGCTGAAAGAAGTCGACCTCGGGGAAGATCAGTTTGGGTTCAGAAGAAATGTGGGAACATGGGAGGCAATACTCACTTTACGGCTTATCCTAGAAGATAGATTAAGAAAAGGCAAACCCACTTTTCTAGCTTTTGTAGATTTAAAGAAGGCTTCTGACAATGTTGATTGGAATAAACTCTGAAGCAAGCAGGAGTAAAATATAGGGAGCGTAAGGTTATTTACAACTTGTACAAAAACCAGACAGCAGTTGTCAGAGTTGAAGGGCATGAAAGGGACGCAGTGGTTGGAAATGGAGTAAGACCGGGTTGTAGCCTTTCACCAATGTTATTCAATTTGTACATTGAGCAAGCTATAAAGGAAAGCAAGGAGAAACTTGGAGAAGGAATTAAAGTTCAGGGGGAAGAATTAAAAACATTGCGTTTTGCCGACGACATAGTAATTCTGTCAGATACAGCAAAGGACCTGGAAGAGCAATTGAACGGAATGGACAGTGTGCTGAAAGATGCATATACGATGAAGATTAACAAGAGCAAAACTAGGGTAATGGAGTGCAGTCTAAGAAAATCAGGTGATGCTGAAGGAATTAGATTAGGTAACGAAGCAATAAAGGAGGTAGATGAGTTTTGCTACTTGGGCAGTAAAATAACAAATGATGGTTGCAGTACAGAGGATATAAAATGCAGAATGGCAATGGGTAGGAAAGCATTCTTGAAAAATAGAAATTTTTTAACATCGAACATTGGTTTAAGCCTAAGGAAGTCCTTTCTGAAGGCATTTGTATGGAGTGTTGCTTTGTTTGGGAGTGAAACATGGACGATAAACAGTGCGGATAGGAAGAGGATTGAGGCTTTTGAAATGTGGTGCTACAGAAGAATGCTGACGATTACGTGGGTGCATCGCGTAACTAATGAGGAGGTACTCAACAGAATTGGGGAGAAAAGAAATTTCTGGCATACCTTGACTAAAAGAAGGGATAGATTGGTAGGACACATTCTTATACATCAAGGAATTGTAAATTTAGCATTGGAGGGGAGTGTGTGGGGTAAAAATCGCAGAGGAAGACCAAGAGATGGATACAGTAAGCAGATTCAGACAGATGTAGGTTGCCGTTCTTATGTGGAGATGAAGTGGCTTGCTCAGGAGAGGGTATTGTGGAGAGCTGCATCAAACCAGTCTCCGGACTGAAGACCACAACAACAACACACAACAAACATTTTTCTGTGAAGTAACTGTGAGAAAGTAATGGTCTGCGCTAGAGTTGAGCAATATTCCTCGCTGTTAGATAGAGACTGGTGTTAGTGAGCCACAGTGGAGTGTGGCCAGGTTTAGCTAGTATCTATATATCCATCAATTACAGCTTCATCTATGAGAAACAAGAAAAATATAATATAGAGGAACATGGAAAGATTAAGAGCGACGTAAATGGTATTAATGGGAGAACCTAAGGAGAGGAAGTGTAAAGGGAAGAATATTTTCAACTTTCCACGTGTAAATGCAGCTTGATCAGGATCTTTGCATTAAAACGACTGTGGCACGTAATAAGCAGTGCATACTTTACTTTGTTTACCCCAGCGATACTGCTATAGGCAGTGTTTTAGTTGGTGGTGAATGGCATTCCCTGAAATATTTATACCAATCCATATCTATGTAAACTAGGCAAGTGCAAGGAATTGTCTAGTTTTCCACTACTGCAGACTATAGTGTAGGTTTTCACAACTTTTACTAGCCCTCCGCTGCCTTTTGTGAAGAAGAAATTACTGCTACCCCTTTCTTCTGCCCCTCAGGGGCTCAGCATTATTTTGTTAAGTACGAGCTTGGCAAATCCGGGATCCTGAGCTGGAGACTGTGCCACACCAACAGTCCTCCATACCATAAGCTCTGTGCGTGTTTAAGTGATCACCGTACAGCACGATGGTGGAACGTCGTATGTTTCAGATGCTGGGGATCTTGGCTTAATCGTCCGTGTCGTGAGGACAGTACAAACCTCTATGAAAAAAACCTCAATCTCAAGGTGTGCTATGTGCTGAGGAGATGCATGGCTGTTAAAGTTGAACAGTCGCTAGCGAGCAACCTCTGGGAAACCTGCTGCACCTCAGTTGTATTAGGCTTACCCAGGTACGTTGGGACCACAATGAAAAGATCTCAGAGTAATGTTGGTGGACGTACAACCACCATCTCTAAGGGAGGAAGAGTCTACTTTAATGCGGCGACATATGACCTTCGTATGTTCCCTTCCCTGGCTACACAATGGGAGAGACATCATGTTAGAAATAGGGATGAACCGTACTCACCTAAATTCCTGGTGTTTAGTCATACTGACGCCGAGTCTTTTCATCTAAAAAGCCTCTTTTCTTTATTGAGTACATCGAGGACAAGTACGGGGTAGTGTCTAGAATGTCCAAGATGTGAAATGGCGCAGTGCTCATAGAAGCAGCATCCCTGGTCCAACTGTGGGTGATACTTGCCTGTAACAAGCTAGGTGATGTCCCTGTGAGCATCACACCACATAAGTCACTTAATATGGTACAAGGCATAATTTCTCACAAAGATCTATTGTTACAATCTGATGACAAGTTGCATGCCAACTTAGAGGGACGAGGTGTGCACTTCGTCTGGCATGTTCATTGGGGACCAAAAGATCAAAAGGTTGCCACTGGTAAATGCGACATAGTCACTGAGGAGGTAGGCGACCATGATGAAATGATTAGATAGTACTGCTGTGAAGCTGGTTAGGTCACAAATTCTTTGTTATTGGTCACACTTCATGTACAGCGTGCTCTCAAAAAATGATGCATTTTGGAATTACCATCATCAGATTAGCATCTCTTCCGTGCCATGTGCACACGTGAACAGATGGAAGATGTTCTTCAATATACATACAAAAGCAGACTACTAGTCTGGATCATCCTCCTTGTTCATCAGATTGCACTGTTCTTCATCAGGAACGAAAAATTATGGAATTTAAGACCTTGGACTGGCTGTCTTACAATGAGACTAGAAAGAAATATCAGCGACTACACCCCATCAAAATGACCGCCTCCTTTACAGCAGTCACATCGTCGTCATCCTCTCCAGCGACAGCAACATTCCCTAGTACACCGCTTTCTGTGGGCCCCCAGGGCCTTCAACTTACTCCTGCCCCCACTGTGGTTGAGGGCTCCATTCATTTTTGCTTCCAAGGTGATTGCTTCAGGACCTGTCTCCAGCCCTCTGTCAGAAAGACAACAACCTTCTCCAGCAGGCCGCTCTTGTTTGGAAGGGGTCCCTCGGGACAATCCTTTCCCAGGGTTCCACCAGTGCCAGTATCAACACTAGCCAACAGCAAGCGGAGCTGCAGGCTGCTGGCAGCAGGCCATCACGATCCTTCTCAGTCCCTGAGACTGAGTCTACAAGGCCCTCCCCTCTGGCGAAGCCCTCGAGGGGCAGGAGGGTTAGAAACAAGAAGAAGAAGAAGACCAAGGACACTCAAGTGGCTTCCATGTCATCACCCTCCTCCACATCTGCTTCTGAGGACAAGGTGGAGATTCTTGCGTCCACTGAGGACCTCCACTCGGGGATGCTTATAAATGATGGATGTAGAAGTAGACAAGCCTCAACCAGTGGACGCACATGATGCTGAGGTGTAATGAGCCCACTCTGAATATTCATGTCAATCCAGCTTCCAGAAAGTGACATCTTCAAGTGGAAGTGGAACTACGGCCATTTTTTTACCCACCTGGCTGAGCTACGACAACTGTTAAGCAGGTCACCTGCTTCCTGCATTGCCATTAAGGGAACATGGTTTCCAGTAATACAGCCCCTGCGCTTTGTGGTTACATGGGATATTATTGTAATCATAGCACATATAACAAGGTTTCAGTTAGAGTGTGTGTGTATGTCCTTACCTCTGTTTATAGTGAACCTGTGCCCATTCAAACACCATTAGAAGCAGTGGTTGTTAAGAGTAAGGACAACACAGGAGATTATTGTCTTTAGTCCCTATCTGCCTCCGGATGCTGATGTCTCCCTGAATGTTTTGGCTGCACTTATATCACAACTGTCCTCACCTGTTTGGTATTGTGCTACTTTAATGCCCATAATATCTTGTGGGATGCTTCCACGATTTCTGGCCATGGCAGAGTTGTCGAGACTTGCTCTCTTAACTCGACCTCTTCTTCTTAAACACTGGTGCCCCCCCCCCCCCCCCACATTTCAGTGTGGTGCATGGCACATTTTCAGCCATCAATTTACATTTATCTGCAACCATAGCCTTCCACCATCGGGACAGTGCTGTGGCGGTAGCTGGAGGTCACTGCAGCCATTAAGGACTGCCGGCGGATCTTACAGCGTTACAAGCGGCACTCATCTTTGGAGCACCTCATCACGTTAAAACAGCTCCACGCTCGTGTCCACTGACTTATTAAAAGACGGACAGGAGTGTTGGGAAAGGTACGTCTCCACTATTGGGACAGGTCTGGAGCAAGATCAGGTACTTAAAGGGATACCCGACATCAGCAGGAATCCCTGGGATCTCCATAAATGGAGCTATATGTATGAACCCTACCACACTTGCGGAAATGTTTGCCAAGCATTACCCTCACGCCTCTGTCTCTGCAAATTACCCACCAGCCTTCCTTACATTAAAGGAGCATGTAGAATGCCAGTGACTCTCTTTTACCACCCGGCTCTCTGAGACTTACAACGCTCTGTTAAATGAGTGGGAGTTCCTCAGTGCTCTTGCACAATGTCCTGACAGGGTCTACAGACCTGATAGCATCCACAGCCAAATGCTGAAACACCTCTCAGTGGAGAGCCAGCATCAGCTTGCTCTCTTTAACTGCATCTAGTGTGACAGTGCTTTCCAGTCACAATGTCGAGAGAGTATCATCATCCCGGTGCTTTAGCCTGGCAAGAAACCTCTTCATGTGGATAGCTATTGGCCCATCAACCTTACTAACATTCCCTGTAAACTGTTGCAATATATTGTAAATCGGTGGTTGTGCTGGATTGTTCAATGGTTGAGGGCCGCACTGGCTTTTCATACAAACATCACTCTCTGTGTGACGGCTGCAGTTTTTGTGAGGGTCGCTCCACCACTGATAATCTGGTGTACCTCGATTCAGCAATCTGCACAGCGTTTTACAGGCACCACCATCTTGTTGCTGTCTTTTTTGATATGCACAAAGCATACAACACAATCTGACAACATCACATACTCCCTACACTACATGAGTAGAGTGTCCGGGACTCACTCCCAATTTTTATAACAAAACTTTTTAGCTGTCCGTACCTTTAGTGTTTACGTTGGTGCCTCCCTTAACACTTCTCATGTGCAGGAAACTGGAGTTCCTCGGAAATCTGTTTTGAGCGTTCCCTTATTTTTAGTTGCCATTAATGGCTTAGTGACAACAGTTGGGTTGTCAGTATCCCCTTTCCTCTATGCTGAGGACGTCTGTGTCTCTTTTAGTTCCTCCAGCACCCAAGTTGCTGAAAGCCAATTGCAGGGAGCCATTCAGAAGGCACAATCCTGGGCTTCCAGTTTTCTGCCACCAAGACAAGTTATGCACTTCAGTTGGTGTTGGACTGTTCACCCACACCCAGAACTTTATCTTGACAACCACTTACTTGACATACTGCCAACTCATAGGTTTTTAGGGCTGGTCTTTGATGCCCAGCTGATGTGGCTTCCCCACATTTGTCAGTTGAAATGGAAGTGCTGGCACCATCTCAATGTTCTTCGCTACCTGGGCCATACCACCTAGGGTGCTGATCACTCCATACTGTCGTGGCTGAACACAGCGCTGGTACAGTTGTGTGTTGACTTTGACTGCCTTTCCTATGGTTCTGCATCACCTTCGGGCATTGCACATGCTGGACCCTGTTCACCACTGTGGGGTTTGCTTTCCACACCAGCCCTGTGGATATCTTACTTGTGGAGGTCAGGGTCCCACCTTTGCGAATCTGCCGCCAACAACTACTCGAGACCTTACAGCCCACGATAGCTCGCCAGGCTACCTGAACCATTATCTGTTTTTCTTCAACCTGGTCATCCATCCCTAACAACATCGACCCAGATCAGGTCATACCATCGCCTTTTGCATCCGGTCCCTTCTGTTGGAACTTGAGTCTTACTCTCTTTCTTTTCCGTATTGGGCCCACACACATACACCCCCGTGGTGCATGCCAAGGCCACATACTTGACTGGACTTGGCCCATGGCCCCAAAGACTCAGTTCCTTCAGATGCACTCCACCTTCAGTTCTTCATTGTTGTAGCTGACTTTACCGGATATGACCTGGTCTACATGAATGGTTCAATGGTTGAGGGCCACTTTGGCTTTTCATACAAACAGCATTCTCTGCATGATGGCTGCAGTGATTATACTGTGGAGCTGGTGGCCATTTACCGAACATGTACGGTCCTGCTCAGGTGAGTGTTTCCTCATCTGCAGTGACTCCCTGAGCAGTCTTCGAGCTATGGACCAGTGCTACTCTCCTTCTCCCCTGGTATTAGCCATACAGAAGATGCTTTCTGCCCTTGACTGGTCTGGTTCGTCAGTGGTGTTGTCTGGTCTCCGTGTCATGTTGGTATTCTGGGAAATGAATGTGCCGACAGGCTTGCTAAACAGACTGTTGTCTTCTGATATCCGGTCTGTGTTGTGCCATCTGGTTTCTAAGCTTTGGGATACTGAGTGGTGTACCCTGACCATGCCCAACAAACTTCAGGCTGTAAAGGAGACCACAGCTATGTGGCATTCCTCCATGTGGGTCTCTCTGCGGGACTCTGCAATCCTGTGACGGCTCTGCATTGGCCGTACTTGGCTCACACATGACCATCTCCTTTGTGATGAGGACCCACCCCAGTGTTGCTGTGGCTCCTGCCTGACGGTAGCCAACATCTTGTTGGACTGCCCTATTTAAGCCGCCTTGCAGCAGAGTTTTAATTTTCCTGCAGTTTTATCATCTGTTTTACGTGACGATGCCACAATGGCTGAGTCAGTTTTAAATTTTATCTGTGATGGTGGTTTTCTCCACTCTCTATAAAGCTTCCATTCAGTCCGTCATCTATGTTCTTTTTGTCTTGTGTCCTATGATTGGAGGTTTCCTTTTGTTGCTGCATGGCTGATCCTTCCTCTTTTTAATCTCATGGTTGGTCAACTACAGACATTGGCTTTTTTGTTCAATTTCTTGTCATTGTTTGGTGTTTCGGTGTGGTTGTCTTATTTTGTGTTGTCTCTTGTCGACATTATTTTTCTTTTACTGACTCTGGGAGTATTCTTCCTCTTTGCTATTTGAAACTCTGGGCTTTTTTCCATGTTTTACAGATTGTGATGTAATTGGCAAAAATAAAAAATTAGTTGAAAATTATTGAAAACAACAAATAGACACTGGAATCTTCGTCTAGGTTTAACACTTCCAGTTTTAGCAAACAGATGGGATGTGAAAAGTTGTTGCAGAAGGTATGCAATGAACAGTCTGATCATGGACTGAGTATGATTACAGTCTGTGCTTCGTTCAAGTGTGGAAGGTGTCACATGATAGCAATATCAAAATTGTACTTTGATTTTCCTAATCTGATGTATATTTGTTTGAGATATTTCAATTTTCAACTAATTTTTATTTTTGTTGATTACAGTGCAATCTATAATGAAACAAAAATTTGTTTCGGAAGAAAATTGAATAATTTTTCACAGAGAATCAACATCTGCAATTACAAATAGGGGTTTTAAAGTCACCCCCCTTCCTGTCCCCAGGGGTGGTGCAGGAGGTTGAGCCTTATGTTACTGATGGAGGTGAACAACTTTTATTGCAACATTTGTAATCTTTCTCTCTCTCTCTATCTATCTCTCTCCCTCTTTTTTGTTTCTTCCCTAAAAACAGTTTTAAGTGCCTCACCCTGAATATAAAGAGAGAAGTAATGGAAGGTTAAATTTAGGGCCTGTTGTTAGTTGTATTCTAGTTTCTGAATTTGTAAGAGCACTAATCCAAATACGCAGGCATCTATTTTCACATAACCAATTCTTTGAATGTTCTGTATAAAGATTCACAACTGCACTGAAAGACCATTGAAGAAATCTTGAGAGAACAGAAACCCTCATGCATGCAAAACAGTGGAATTTTAAGAAACCATTGAAAGAAACAGATACCTTTGTTGCTCTGTATCTATGGTGATCTGGCATATTTGTTATGCCAAGTATTGTTCTGCATTTTGAAACAGAAAGAAAAAAAGATTAAAATGTCTTTACAGTCCTTATGATTTACATATCTCAAGCATTATTCTATTTACCTTTCACCGCAACTTCTAATTTTACAGCATTCAAAGGACAATTGCTAAGCAGAAAATCTCTTCCTTGTATTAAATAAGTGTCAACTTGATTCCAGAGAGGAGCAATATGAGCTACAAGCGTGTACCGCAGACAGGCTTCGTATATAGAATTTGAAAGGTGTATTGGTCCTTGCTCCTGGAACAATTAATGCACATCTTTACAAGACGTAACTGCAAACGTAAAGAATACAACATGAGAACAACACTACCTATCTGGCTAACTAAATACATTAATAAGAACATGTGATAACAATGCATTTAAAATTATAAATTTTGTATAAAAACAGAAGGTTTCGTCTTTGGAAACTAAATTGTAACACTTCATGTCATTTGCCATTGCAGTCACAGTATTATTCAGATTATGTAGTTAGTGTTTGTCTCCAAGATTTGGGTTTCAATAAAGATAACACACACTAACCAATTTGAAAATAGGCCATTATCGACCAGAGTAAATTTTCAAAAGAAAGAAAAGAACTTCACATTGCTTACATTCTTTTACTGATGGGAATTCTCCACAGAGATGATAAATTATACTTCAAAAGAGATAGAATGGCTGGCCAGTACTTACCTTGCGACATACCCACTGCACTAACTTACTGACTTGATAGTTTGTCAGAAGTTCTGTTCTTATAGAATATTTTGACCTTTCTTACCAGTGGGAGGCCTACCCAAGCACTATTTAATAACAAGGGCTTCCACACATACTATGTGGAATGGGCTTGCTACTTTAGGTAGGCTTTATCTTGAATATGCATCTGCATATAGTGGTCCCCACTACATTAGGTCATGTTAAAATGAACGAACTGACTTGGTTGAAAGTATAAAATTTAACAAATGAAAGTGGCAGGCAATAGATAACACATAGATTGAATTCATGGAGATGGTATACATACATTGAAGGAAGGGATGCATCCAGTTTTAGAGGCCAGGGTAAGACCCAAAAAAATATAGGTTACTTTTTTCGTGATTCTGAAGCCCTTTTTCCCATCCAAAACAGGGGAGCATGACAAGGAGAAGCTGAGAGTAAATTAGTTACGAGGACACAAGGTTTAATAAAAAAGGGTTTCTTTTATTTTAAAGCATTGCAACTTGAACTTAAAGTTTACTTTACCAAATAAACAATTAATTTAGTACTTATTTTCTGTCTACTCTCACAAAGATATAAACTAGCTGGTCTCCTATGGTCTTTTAGTACTGTACATAAACTGTATTCTATGTCACAAATGGGAAGTGAAGGGGGAGGGAGTAGCAAGTCTCCACACAAATGAAATAACATCCCCAAAATTTACAGAAACATGCAAAAACTCAAAAGCACACTCAGTGCAAAGCTTTTATATATACTTCCAGTAATTTTCGGGTGTGCAGCCGGATCCCATTGACATTCTGCAACGATATTTCGGCCCAGAGACGTCCGGCCATCTTCAGGTGAGTAGGCAACTACTGAAGAGCGCAGGTACGTTCGCGGTATTTATACCGAGTATTGCGCATGCGAGATACGCTGGAGTCTTACTGCGCATGTGTTAGATGGTGACATGCGCGGTACGGCCGAGCTGTGTGTGTTGCCCTCGGTGGTGAAAGTGAACACTCATCTAATCATCGAGAATCGAATGATTCCGTCGATTCCGCTGTGCCTCAATAGCTTTAAGAACAGGGTTCCAATTTTTATCCAGCTGAAAGCCGTTGTCACGATTTATTAAATTGTCAGCAAGGTGTATTTCAACCGCTTCTTTAAAGACTGAGTTCCAAAAGCCGGCAATTTTGCAACAAAATAACATAATAAAACAAATTCTACCTCTACACTTGTCACTTGGTAAATATTAAGATTCCTTGAATACTATGAACACCACAAAAAATTACTTCATGACCATGCTAATTGGCTGGTACAAATTATTGCACTGCTTTAAGTGAATTAAGGTGGGCAGTTTACCATGGATGAACTAATGAGGCGATACAGCTGTAATGTCTCAACCTTAGATCTGTGCTGCCAATAGTTACACAAAGAAGAAAAAGGATGAAAAAATTGCACTAGCTTTCGGAACAGGATTCCTTCAGCAGTTAGGAAAGAAGTGAAGATAAAAGGAATAGGAAACAAAAGGGGAAGGTTACTCACGACCTAGGCCATGAAGAGATGTTTGAGAATGGTGGATGTCAGAGATACAGTATATTAGTACTGAGCCACGACAAAGAGGGTCTATAAATATACAGTAGAACCTTGTTTTTACACTTTTCAAGGGACTTAAGTGAAATGGTGTAAAATGCAGGAAATTATGTTTTAAATGGTTAAATATGCTTACTGGATCAGCCTTGCATTTTCGTAGTTTATTTGTGATATATACACATAATAGGCATCTAAATACTCACCAGGAAGTTTATTATATACTAAAGGTTATCCAAATTTTTACTATTTTAAGCGCCAGACAGAATTGGTAATTTTATTAGAAGTAGAGATTTCTTATGTAATTTCATGCATTATAATCGAGAATGCTGCTGCTGGGCTATGTAACACATCTTCAAAATTACCTGAACCGCTTCGATAAATATCATTTGGACACCACAGCCAGACTATGTAACACATCTTCAAAATTACTGCCTTTTACCGGCATTAATTATTTACATAGTAAAACTCCTAAACTTCCATTATTTTTGCATTTGTCGATGTTTCACACGACAATATTAGAGATTTTTTTCGCATTCTCGAGTGCAAATATATGCATAAGTATTTTTGTGACGTTTGCATAGGATCAGCATCTCACACTATTATCGCTTTTTTGAGGTTATGGGTATTATGATACCCAACTTCAACAGATAACATTCTTTATTAATCAGAAATATGTATCACAAAAACAATGCAACTCTTTATTCTCATGTCAACAAAGCAACTGGTTCTGATTGAGTACACGCCAGGCGCTACAGGAAAGAAGTTGGCGGAAAGAGGAACTATACCGCCACAAATCAGCATGTCGTAAGTGAACTAGACGCGTACTACCAACAACGAAATGCAAAATATACATTTGAATAAATGCAAAGTGTCGAGTAACTCGACTGTGAATAATTTTTAAGCGCTATACTTTAAGCCGAAAGCCATGTAGATTACGTCTTTTTTTCTTCATGAACATGCTTTAGAATAGTGTAAAACATGGGAAAAGTGTAAATATGTTAATGCAAAAATGGGGGCAAATTAACATTGTGAACACAGGAAATTTGATTGGACTATCAAAAAAAAGTGTAATTGACAAGAAAACGTAAAAACTGGGAACGTAAAACGAGGTTTTACTGTAATTTATCAAAACGTATTTGTTTATATTTAGTTTATACTGTAGGATTTTTACCATTACGTGACCATAAAATGGTGTTCCAAAACAATACATGACATGGTTGAGCAATCTATATGGATATGGCCCTTTTGAGTGCTATTGTTTGTATGAAAAAAAGTTTTCTATGAATCATTGATACCTTGCAAACGTGTCAAGTAAATTATAACAATGTAAAATCAGATTAGAATGTCAATAATGGAGGATAGATAACAACTTACAGTAAAGAGGCTCACTGAGCTGCTGACTGGCACAAAAAATAGACAATCACATTCAAACAACTTAAACTTTTGGCCACTGCCTCCATCAGAAAAAGCAACACATACATTCACACAATCACTCAGACAACTACACACAAAGCATCATGCCTGGCCACACCAGCATCACAAGCAACTACTGTTAGAGAGGCGGGGAGTGGAGGGATGGATGCCGGGGATGAAAAGAGTTACATTGCATGATAGATTGTGCAGGCTTCTTCTGCAGCTCACCATATGTCTCTGTGGTGAGTAAGCGACTTATCCTTCTAGAGGGGGGGGGGGGGGGAGGGAAGCATCTTTTATGTTGATTTATTATGATACTAATGTCAGAACATCAAATATTCCTCAGTTACACGAAACATAAATGAATTTATAGATTACCATATTTTAAAAGCTTTTTTGGCCAATTCTTAATGGGAAATACACATTGTGAATAAATGAAGGGAGGCTTATGTAATCTAAATATATTTATGTATGAAATATGTAACAATAGTTAAATAAAAGTATGCTAAATTCATACATAAATGTGGAACTACATTTCAACATGGGAGACACAAGCACGCAAGTGTGACCATGTTTTTTCCACCATCCTTTGTTTCTTCATTAAGAATTTATTTCTCATTTTCAAGTTACATTTGTTTGTGCTGTTTGACAAACCTCTCTTCATCTTACCAACTAGTTTCCCTACTAGTTTCTACTACTTATCTGGAGATGCTTATAATGCTTTGTCTGTCTTTTGAATACTATGGATTGTGAATTTGCAGAAATATGGATACTGGATGAATTTATATGTAAGATGAAGGGGAAAATTCTATGGAAATTAATTTCAAAAATTTGGATAAGGCATGGAAAACTTAAATGTACCTTTCTGTGGAATCAGAAGTTGAAATATTGCAACAGACAACGTTATAAAAATTGCTGGAAGTTAGCTCTGGCATTGTAGGCCTACATGATGTGTTAGCTCTATTCTGCTGCATAATTTATGTAGGCAACCTCTCGGTCTAAGGAAGGATTTGGACATAATATTTGTATATTGATTGTGTGTAGCTGACCGTGTGGACCACTAGATTCTAGGTGCCACAGATTATTATGAGGAATACGTAAATTGCATGTTTTGGACTACGAAAACATTTAAACTGACTGCAGGTTCAATTAAGGAGAAAAATTATTCATACATAAGTGGCCTGTCAGAAAAGCAACAGCTACATGATTTATAAAATTGTAGCATAATGGCATCCAAAATCTCTCGTTATTGCGAACAGACTATTTTAGTGGATACATTTATTAATAAATGATGTGGAGGAAACTTCATATTACAATGAAAAGTGAGATTTAACGTAAAAATGAAAGGGGTTTTATTAAATGAAGACCAGAAAATTCAATCTCACACTCACTTGAATGAGACATATTAGAAAGATGGGGAGAGCATTCGCTAATCACAAAAGCTAAAAACAGAAAGTGTCAAGTCTTTTCCTTCTAATTGCAAGTGTAATAAAATGAGCAGTGAAAAGATAGACTGATAAGTGCAAATTAGTAAGAGAATGCTGACATGCAGTAGTAACCTGTATCAATTTTTCCCCTATCCCACATATTATTATATGCTTTGTCAGTCTTGCCCAACGATTTTTAGCTTTTCTCTGTAATGCTTATATCATTCTTTCTATTCCGTATGAAAAACTTTTTTCTCTTTTATCATTCTCGATTTAAACTTTTCACACTCATTTGAACAAGATTGTGGACATTTAACTTGATAGCATTTTCTCTTTACATATGTGATCTGATTCTGCAAATGAGAAATAATTTAGATTCCAAAATCAAATAAAGCAATACGTAACTTACACAATGTGTAATAATATAGTAAGGACAGTTTACAACTCACTGCAAAGACGTGGCGACGAGCTGCGAGAGGCCATACAAAAGGCACACACACACAACACATTCAGCGATCGGCCATGGCCTTCTTCAGAAAATAGAACGCTCACGCAATCACACAGGCACACAACACAGTCATACAACCATCACCTCCGACTGCTGCACTTCGAATCATGCTCTGCAGCGAATAGGGGATGGGAGGGGAGGGGAGGAGAGAGGGGATAGGAAGGTTACGTCATGGTGGTGGGGATGGGTTAGATGGGAATAACGAGATGCAGCTTAGGAATGGAGTGGGGAGGCGGGTGAGGGGAGAAAAAAAAAAAAAAAAAAAAAGTAAAATAAATATATATAGAAAATGCATGTACACTGCAAGTACACAAGACCGCATACACACACACAAATGCATGCACACGTGCTTGCATGTGAGCGCGCGCGCGCACACACACACACACACACACACACACACACACACACATGATCGCACATTCACACACCACTCAAAATATGCGAGGTTTGGGATAGAAAGGTAGGAAATGTAAGGTATGGAGGATAGGGAAGTTATCATAGGTTGAGGCCTGGTTGATTTCAGGATCGAAGAATGTATTGTAGGGATAACTCCCATCTGTGCAGTTCAGAAAAGCTGGTGGTGAATGGGAGGATCCAGATGGGTTGTGAAGCAGCCATTGAAATCAAGCATGTGGTCCACTGCATGCTGTGCCACAGGGTGGTCCACCTTGCTTTTGGCCTCAGTTTGGTAGTGGCCATTCATCCTAATGGGTAGCTGGTTGGTGGTCATGCCAATACAGAAAGCACAGCAGCACAGTTGGTAAATTATATGGCTGCTTTTGCAAGTGGCACGGCCTCTGATAGGGTAGGATAAGCCTGTGACAGGACTGGAATAGGAAGTGCTGGGTGGGTGGATTGGACAGGTCTTGCAGCGGGGTCTTCCACAAGGATATGATTCCTGTGGCAGTGAGCTGGGTTTCGGGGTGACATAAGGATGAACAAGAATGTTGTGAAGGTTGGGAGGTCAACGGAACACCACTTTAGGAAGGGTGGGAAGGATCTTGGGCAGGATGTCTTTCAGTTCTGGGCACAAGGATAGAAAATCAAAACCTTGGCGAAGGATGGAATTTAGTTGTTCGAGACCAGGGCAGTACTGGGTGACAAGGGGAGCGCTCTTCTGTGGATGGTTACTGGTGTTAGGAGGAGGATTTGGGGTGTGTGAGGATGTGGCATAGGAGATTTGTTTGCGGACTAGGTCTGTGGGGTAGTTTCTGTCTGTGAAGGCCTTTGTGAGACCTTCAGTATATTCAGAAAGGGAGTTCTTGTCAGTGCAGATATGTCGTCCAAGGGTGGCCAGGCTGTAAGGGAGGGATTTTTTGATGTGGAAGGGATGGCAACTGTCAAAGTGTAGGTACTGTTGATGGTTGGTAGGTTTAATACGGACGGAAGTGTGGATGGAGCCATCAGTGAGGTGGAGGTTGACATCCAGGAATGTGGCATGTTAGGTTGAGGAAGACCAGGTGAAGTGGATGGGAGAGAAGGAATTGAGGTTCTGAAGAAAGGAGGATAGGGTGTCCTGGCCCTGAGTCCAGATCATGAAAATATCATCAATGAACCTGAACCAGGCCAGAGGTTTGAGGTTTTGGGATGCTAGGAAGGATTCCTCCAGACGGCCCATGAACAGGTTGGCATAGGCGGGTGCCCATGGCTGTGCCTTGGATTTGATGGTAAACTTTCCCCTCAAAAGAAAAGTACTTGTTAAGTAAGATGAAATTGGTGAGGGTTATAAGGAATGAGGTATCAGGCTTGAGTTCAGAGGGACATTAGGAGAGGTAGTGTTCCAGAGCAGCAAGGCCATGGGCATGTGGGATGTTAGTGTATAGGGAGGTGGCATCCACTGTGACAAGTAAGGATCTAGGAGGCAAAGGGGTGGGAATGGTGGAGAGTTGGTGAAGGAAGTGGTTGGTATCCTTGATGTGAGAAGATAGATTTTGGACAATTGGTTGGAGGTGTTGGTCAACTAGGGCTGAAATTCGTTCTGTAGGAGCACAGTAACCAGCCACCCAGCCACAATAGGGCGTCCAGGATTATTAGGTTTGTGGATTTTGGAGAGCATGTAGAAGGTGGGTGTTGCTGCTGGGGTGAGGAGGGAGATGAATTCAGGGGAGAGTTTCTGGGAGGGGCCATAGGATTTTAGTAGGGATTGGAGATCTTGTTGGACTTTGGGGATGGGGTCAATCCGGCACAACTTGTAGGTGGAGGAGTCAGAGAGCTGGCGGAGCCCTTCTGCCAGGTAGTCACTGTGATCCAAACTACAGTGGTGGAACCTTTATCTGCAGGGAGGATGATTATGTCAGGATTAGTTTTACGGTTTTGGGTGGCTCTTCTTTCTTCTGCTGAAAGGTTTGAGTTCTGGGGGAGGGACTTGGGAAAGGATGGTGAGGACAAGTTGGAGGTGAGAAACTCTTGGAGGGTAACCAGAGGGTGGTTAGGTGGGAGTGCAGGGGGATCTTTGTTGGATGGTGGTATGAATTGGTACAGGCAGGGTTCAATATAGGAATTAGGTAGATTGCGGTCAGAGGGATTGGTGGCAAAGTAGTGTTTCCATTGTAGGGATCGGGAAAAGGAGATTAGGTCTTTGACAAGACCAACAAGATTGAACTGGGGTGTTGGACTAAAGGTAAGACCTTTGGATAAAATGATAAAATGGAAACTTCAGTGGGGCTTAGGTTTTTTGTGGATAGGTTGACCACAGTGTTTGGGGTTGTTTTGGTATTGGATGTTGTGGAGTGGTGGTAGGGAGTTTGGAAGGATGAGGTAGGTTTAAGAGGTCATCTAAGCATGGTCTGGGAGCTATGAGGGGTTCACGAGGAGGAACACTGTTGGTCGGATAAGGATTGGATATGGGTGCTCCAAGGCGGCAATATGATGTCAGCAGGCTGGACAGTTTGTGGAGGTGGTGTTTGGAATGCTCCTCCAGGCACTGGAGAACAATGTGTAACACTAACAAGGGGATGATGAAACATCTCTGACTTCAATTTAACAGGTCTGAGATATGCTATAGGGGAGCCTCTTCTGAGTATCTGGTTAATGTCGTAAATGCTGCTGGGCCCTTGTTCTTGAAATAGTCATGTTCGATTTTTCCTGTCTGAGAGCATACATCCTAAGCATAGCAGCCTAGTGCGGCTGATAAATCACACAGATACCACACTAGAGGGTCCATGTTAGATTCCTCCACATACACATTTATTGTTATTATTATTTCGATTTTATTTTACAGGCTGTTTACAAATATACTTCATTTCATGCAATATTGTTTGAAAATGAACGTTTTGTCATGATATATTTATTTGTAAAAAGAAAATTTACGATATGGTTAAGCATTTTAAATGTATGTTTGAAATACCGTACTGGTATCTGCAGGTTATATACAGGTATCTGTATACCTGAATTTCATAGAAGGGAACATTTGCCCCTATCGTCAGGATTCTGAGTTGGGGGTCATTCTGGGGACTGGGGCACCTGCATTCATGTCTGTCGCCAGCACAAGTAGTTTGCAGTATCATGACATCAGAAGCCAACACACTGAACGAAAGTGGAAGAGCGAAGAACACCTACAGGTAAAGACTGTGAACAATCAGAAGAAGGAACATCAGATGTGGAGGATTCTAATGAACAATCAAAAAATGAACTATCAAATGCCATGAGATATGCGGAGAGTTCACTTCTCAATTTACATCTTGTGAGGAGTACACCTATGAGCATGATTTCTCAATGTTCAAAAGTAATTGGAGAAGATATCTGCAATGCAATTAAAGACCTCTTGGCAGAATGGATTGCCTGAGAAGATGAGCTAATTACTGTTGACTGAAAGGATGAGTTCCAGGAATATAATGCTTGTAACAGTGACACCAGGACAAGTTCTACGTACATGCAGTTTTGTCATGTTTTGGTCAAATTTGAAATATACGAACCTAACTAATGTACAGGGAGAAGAAATTGATGATAAGGACTACGATATCAAAGAATCTTCACAGCAGGCATCAAATTATGTAACTCTGTCATATAAACAATAAGAAGTTGCTATGGCAGTGCTTCTCCTGAAATGGAAACTGAAAACTATCCATATGAAGGGAGTCACTCAATTACAGAGTGAAAGAGCTCTTGTGCAATGGAAAACATATGTGAAATGTGGAGGAGGAACACATTTTGATAAGTGGAAGAGAGACCTATGAGCGATACATCGAAGCAAGCCAAAATAACAAGCAGGTGAATGCTGGAGAATATGAGCTTTATACAGTGTCACACACATACAAAAAAAAAAAAAAAAAAAAAAAAACTGGTTTATAAGAATTGTATCAATTTGTACATGTAGAGGTAAAACGAACACTCTGCAGCAATGGGCAATGAATGCAGCTATGCTGCTCATTTCAGAGAACTTCACTTTTTGGAGTAGCACATCTGGATCACTCGATTCAAGACACTGCATACAATTCGACAACACTGTTAAACAGAAAATCATGAAAGAATTGACATCTATAGACGAATGTACAGAGAGGTTTCAAGTGCAGACAAAAACACAGATTGCAAACTTTGATCTGGACAATGTGATCAATACTTATCAAACTGGGTGCCAGTACCAACTTTTTTATAATAGATCACTAAGTCCACTGGGGATTAAAAAATGTAGTTCTAAAAAGAAGGGTTTTGAACAAGTTGACTTATTATTATATGGCACAGTTTTCTCTGATTGCAACAGGTAAGATATTCTCTGGGTGTTCCTGTCCATACAGGAATTCTCCATGAAATTTGGTCCAGTGCTGCAGAAGAGAATCGCCAAGATATCTGTTAGAGACCAGATTGTCGCAGAAACATGTTCATCATCTGAAAAATTTACAAAAGCCCTTTACAAAGACTTTTTAACTTGTACGATCTTTCGATACGCAGGACAAAACAAATTTCTTTACTGAATAGACTCATGGGGTGGCAGACACATCAGATGGTTTACAATTCACTATTCGTGGATGATTCTCAAGGCAGCGCCTGCACGTTGGAAATCATACCACCGAAATGCACTCCGATCTGCCAACCCTGCAAGTCTGTTTTTATTGGCAGTTAAAAATCTTTTTGGGGAGAATGCAGATTGCTCCTGAATGGCTTCAGTCACAGAGGGAAATTGTGTCACAGGAGGATTGTACAATCCTTGGCGTTACACCAACTGAGTGCTACTGTCTTGATTCTGATGATAAAACATGCTTGGATCTTGTCTAAGTTGTTGGAGACAGAAGTATAGGGACGTTTTTTGAACGTGAACGATTTATGCTTCCCTGTCTCTCTAATTCGAAAATATCAATCAGTATTGTTTACCAAGTGTAGCTGGTGCTCGTTGACATTATGTTTCCGCTGTTTCTTCGATGATTACCATCCAGAGGTATGCTCTGGTACAGTGACCAATGAACACGAATAAACTAAAAACAGGTATATATTATAAGATGAGTCATTCCATGTGAACTCAACAAAGTCATTTTACCTCACCATCTTTGATTTCAATTAAATTTGGTATACTGGTACCCCCCCCCCCCATATAGAGAAATAAAAATACCAAATATCAACTCAATATCTCCAATAGTTTCAAAATTACGCCTTGTTAAATTTTCCAAAAAATGCTAAAAATCGACCTGTGTCTGATACTTTAAACTGCTATAGCGACTCTCAGAATCAAGCTAGAAAGATAAGAGAGGTGTCATTTTGCAGCATTTTTCAAGCCCTTTCCAAAAATATATAACACTACAAGGGGCATAATTTTTTTTTTACTAATTTCAAAATAAAAAAAATGTATTTTTAAATTTCTCAAAATGCGCCACTTTTGAAATTTTGAAAAAATTCTCAAATAGTCCTTGTATAGTGCTTAACTGATGGTATAAATTTCATAATGGGATCATAATGGGTTCTTATAGAAAAATGCATTTGAAAATATTCTTACGTTAGCATTTTCACTATAATAATGACTCATTGGTCCCGGAAGGTCTAATAGTCTTTTAGATTTATGAAAAATTTATATGACAGACTTAACAATAGAAATATGTCTATAAATTTGATCAATGATATTTAATTTTTACAACTTCTTTTTAAAAGTTAAATGTAATCATTAGAAAGCTTTAGACATATCACTAATAGAAAAAGAAGCCTATGCACTAAAACTAGGTAGTTTTAAAACTGAAAAATTTTAGTTGGGTTAAATTCAAGATTAATATACATATGAAGTTTGGTAAAAACTTTTAATGTGTTGTATCTGGGTTAATATTTTAATAAAGTCTATGTACATAACAGAAAAAAACTTAATTAACTTGCAGCCTTTTTTTTATAAATATTTTCAGAAGGTTAAATTACTAAAGTCGGTGAAGACTTCAGTGGTTTTCTGCAGTTCTTCATTAGACAAATTAAAAGTTCGGCCGGTTGGAGTTGTTTGGTTAACTTTACTTAGCACAAGTGTCACAGGAAGCTGAAGGATATCTTGCTTTGTAGGGAAAGAAAAGCTAGATGATGGACCGGCTGGATGTAAAAAAGAAACCTTCACTTCTTCATCGATTTCATCTTTTTCAAGTACATAGGCCAACCACCAGTTATTGTCATAGATGACAGTCACATACCCACTGACTTCTGCTAAACTTAAACGATCCTGAATCATTGTAACAACTGCAATTTTGAACTCAGTGGATTCTGAGAAAACTTTTACTTTCATTTTGCTGTTACTAGAAGTGGTAGGAATGAATGCATGAAGTTTCTGAGTGCCTTATATGGTCACAGATTTTTTCAGACGATTTCCCAAGTGCTTCTCAGTTTCAATGTGCTCCTGTTGTGCAACAAACAAAATTTGCCACAAAAATATTAGCATCACCCACTCGTACAGGTGGAATAGTGTTTGAATCTGGTCTTCATAGGGCCTTTGCAAGCTGGTTCTGGCGGCTAATCTCTTCACAGTTCGTGCAGCAGCATCACAGACACTTTTCCCATGGGCGGTGCTGAAAAATGTCACCCAGCATTAATTTTAAACTCTTCTGAATGAAAGCTTAGATTGGTGAAGTTTTTCCAGTTTTTGTACTGTGTGGCGCACCCATCAGAAAAGTAATATATTTTTGATATACTGTCTCTAAATTTCTGTTTCATGAAATCAATCAGTTTCCTTTGAAAACAATACACTGCTATAGTATTGTGCTCTAGAACCTCAGAAATGATAACAAAGCTTATGTGTTTGGTTTCTTCCTCTCTTTTATAGTAGATCATAAATGGATGTACTGTTGCTTGTCCACTGTTCCAGTGGTACCTTTGTGCTGCATCTTGAATCACAAAAGTGTATTTCTCAGAGAAGTCACACCTGACAAGATACTCTGAGATTTCAAGATTTTCCTTTATGTTGTTCAAAAAGGAGCTTTGCTGTCTGGCAATAAAGTCATGTCTGATTAATGCAGACAAAAGTTGGACGAACAATTCAATAAAATCTGAAGTTGATTTTTCTATTGTCTCCAGGCAGCATCTATCAACCGATATCCATTGCCGAAAAGTTATTTTTTCAATGCCTTTTTCTTCGAATTTTTCTTCCAACAAATTTTTGATGTAATCTGTACCTGGACAGCTTGAACATTCCCCAAAATAACACTTAATGGAATCAGGGTTGCACAGTGCTTTAGCAATAGTGTTTATATGTATGCAGTTCACCATGTGTCATTGAGGTAATTTATGCATTTTCTAACATAAGTTTTACATTTTGATGGCATGTGCAGACATACTGAGTGCGTACCACTAGAACTTGCCAGGACACAGTTTTTCGGTCTTAGTTCTGCGAACTTAGAAAACCCTATTTTTAACATAGGATTTTTGTATTTAAAATATAAGAATGCCTCCATTAAATTGCATAAAACTAGTCTCTTTGACAGTGTGACTTTTTCTCCAGTCCCAGACTTAACAGAAACAGTCTTTTTTACCAGTTAAAACCATGCTCATTTCATCACTCTCATAGAAATCACACACTGCTCTTACTACTTCTATTGGCAGGCTCTTGCCAGGTTTTTGGTGTGGGCCCTCTAATATACCTTTATCTTAAAGTATTTTCTTAGACTGCTTGACCATGTAATTTGAAGCATTAAATTCTCGCATTATTTTTCTTCCACTCCATGAATCAGGCAAACAAGTTAATATCATAATCTTATTGTCCCTTGAAGTGCAGTGTGAGAAGTGGTATTTTAGATTTTTCAAAATTGAATCATCAAGGGTTTCATGAGCTTCATCAGAGGAGTAGTCTTGAATAGAAGTAAAAAGTTTACGCTTCAGGGCTGAATTAATTTTGAAAATTTTTTGTAAAGCATATCTCTTTGATTTTTATTTTTCTTGAATCAAGGGGTGATTCGCCCAGTTCATGAAGAGAAGCATTAATTGTCTCAATGACATCCAACTTAGAGTTGAAATCAGGGTCATTTCCAGAATCAGAAGTATTTAAAATTTCAAGCTCTCGGTTTAGTGTAGCACTGGCTTGATTTGTTTCTTTGTTGTTCTTTAGAGTTGATAACTCTTTTCTGCAAGAGTCACATACTGTAGCATCATTAGGTGCTATAAAATGTTCAGCCATCCATTGTGTTACTGTTCTGAGTGTTTTCAGTTCCACTCTACTCACATATCAAACATAAACACAATATTTGTCACACCATCAGTTACGGCCCAGCACTTGCAGTATTGTAGTAGCACATTGTAATACTACATTGTTTACGGCACATTGTTAACTACGCATATGTAAAATGTGACATTAGCTCAATTATTGTTATTATAGTGAAAATTCCAATGTAAGCTTGTTTTCGGATGCATTTTTCTGTAAGAACCCATTATGAAACTTATACTATCAATTCACCACTCTACAAGGACTATTTGAGAATTTTTTCAAAATTTTAAAAGTGGTGCATTTTGAAAAATTTAAAATTAAATTTTTAATTTTGAAATTGGTAAAAAAATATATTATGGCCCTTGTAGGGTTACATATTTTTGGAAAGGGCTTGAAAAATACTGCAAAATGACACCTCTCATCTTTCTAGCTTGATTCTGAGAGTTGCTATAGCAGTTTACAGTTTCAGAAACAGGCTGATTACGAGGGTTTTTTGAAAACTTTAACAAGGTGTAATTTTGAAACCATTTGAGATATCAAGTTGAAATTTAGTATTTTTATTTCTCTATATGGGGGGTACCAGTATACCAAATTTCATTGAAATCTGAGATGGTGAAGTAAAATTTTAATTTAAACTGTATTGAGTTGATATGGAATGACTCAGATGGTGATGTTTAATTACACATCAATATTAATGAACATTGTAACATACATTCTATTTTACATAATAAAACATCGTGACAAATACATTATTTTCAAATAATTGTGAATTTGTAAACATTGTGTACAATGCATATAGGGGAATTGAACATGGAGTCTCCAGCACAGTATTCATGTACTTGATAAGCAATGCTACCTTGCTAAGATTGGGATGTGTGCTCTGTTACCTGGAGTATGTAGCACACAGGGAAAATTAAACACAAATATTTCTAGAACCAGGGCCAATTGGAAATTAGGACATTAACCAGATACTCAGGGGAAGTCCTCTTATGACTTATCTCAGACCCATCAAAATCGAAGATGTTTGGTTATCTCAGTATGAAACAGTAATGTTAATACAATACAGTGAAGTAGTGTCACACATGCAGCACAATTTCAACTACAAAAAAGTCATTCTATAAAGAATAATTGTTTCACAAAAATGAATAACATACGTGCATAATATTACTTTCAGAAGTTTTCAAACTGGTAAGTTCATTAGTATTGCCATAGCAAACAAAAATCATGTGTAACAAAGGATCATTACATTTTAGTTATATGCAGTACTCACGGATAAACTCCTCTGTTACTTCAAAATATTGGTGAAAATAATTGAGACACCTGAACAGATAGAGAGATGAAAGAGCAGCTGGTGAGGCCCATTAACCTACAAGCTTATTTCCCAACTGAATAGTTTCACTGTGATGACATTGCAGTAGCAGTAGAAATGAAATAATGAGGTATCCAACAATAGAATAGAAACTTGAAACTTTGTAGCAGATTAAAACCGTGTGCCATAACTGAGATCGAACCTGGGTCCTTTGCCTTTTGCACACAAGTGTTCTATCTACTGAACAAACCCAGCATCTCCACGGCTCGTCCTCACAATTTTACTTCCGTCAGTATCTCACCTCCTACTTTACAAATTTCACAAACGTTCTCCTGCAAATCTTGCCAGATTAGCACTTATGAAAGAAAGTATGTGGTGGAGGGATGACTTAGTCACAGCCTAAGTGATGTTACGAGGATGATTTTTTCATTCGGCATCAAAGTGTGCATTAATATGAAACTTCCTGGCAGATTAAAACTGTGTGCTGGAACTGTGATTTGAACGTGGGGCCTTTACTTTTTGCAGACAAGTGCTCTACTGACTTAACTATCCAGGCTTCATGGGCCATCCTCATAGGTTTACTTCTGCCAGTACCTCACCTTCTACTTTCCAAACTCCACAGTACTACAATGAACTTTGCAGGACTAGCATTCCAGGAAGAAAGGTCATGGTGGAGACGTGGCTTAGTGCGGCAAGATAGCTTAGTCAGTAGAGCACTTGTCCACAAAAGGTGAAAGTCCCAGATACAAATCCTGGTTCCAGTACACAGTTGTCATCTGAAAGGAAGTTTTACAGGACTAATAGCACATACTCTGCTGCAGAGTGAAAACATCATTCTGGAAATAATACAGTTTGCAACTCACTACAAAGATGTTCGTCAAGCCATGACTTAGAGATAGACTGGCTATCCAGCACTTACTTTAGTGTTGTACCGCTGATAGTAACAAAAGACAAAAAAGGGTGAAAAAATAGCACTAGGTTCCAGGATGGGGTTCCTTCATCAGGTAGGAGAGAAGGAAAGAAAATAAGAAATAGGAAACAAAAGGGGAAGAAAATTAATGATGTAGGCCATGAGGATGATGTTTGAGGATTGTGAAAGTCAGAGATACTGTATATGGTATTAGTAGTGGGCATTGATCTCTATGATATTTGTATGTTGAACTTCAGCCATAGATATTCATATTTAGTTTCTTGTCAAATTCAAACATGGTTGCTAAGATGCCTTGGAAGAGAAAGAGAAGAAAATATGTTTTGCTTCCGATCCCATATCAGCTTACTACATCGAATAATTAAATTCCAAATCAAAAAGTAAGCAAGCAATTCCTTGTTACGTAATAACTGATGGAAACTAGTTTGCCAAATTTAAACATGGTGGACAATGCAAAATTGTGTGCAAAACACATGAATGTGCAGGAACACTGCAGTTCTATGCTCAGACACCAGAGTTATACATCCAATTTGTACAGAGATCACTGGTAGTGGGCCATGCCAAAGAGGATGTATAACCAAAGAGGGATCAACCAGTAAAGAGAAGTATACAGAAAAGTGAACCATATTATTCTGAATTGGGGGGGGGGGGGGGGGGGGAATGAGAGGGTGGAGGAGGGGAGTTATCTAAAAAGTTTTTGATTAACATGGAAAGATATAAACACACACATGCACACACAAATATATATGAGAGGAAAGTAAGGAACAGGGTGAGAAATGAGTCATTGATAAGTAAGTTGAGGATGTAGGAGTGGGAGAGGTTAGCACAGATTTAGTCCAGGAGGGTGGCGGGAGGAGAGGATATGTTGGAGGAGAAGTTCCCATATCCTTAGCTCTGAGGGACTAGTGTTTGGTGGTAGTACCCAAATGACATGTGTGGTGTAACACATGCCAAGGTCCCTGGAATCATGCTGAACGGCATTCTCTGCAATAGGATATTGGGTGTCCCTCAGGCGAACAGTCCGCCTGTGACCATTCATCCACTCAGACAATTTGTTGGTGTCATACCAATATAAAAGGCCACACAGTGGACACATATCAGGTGGTAAATGGCATGTGTTTTTCCTGTTGTTGGGCTTGAGTATGTGATTGTAGAAGGATGTATTGGACAGGTTTTGCAGCGGGATCAGTTACAAGGGTAGGAACCATTAGGTAGGGAGGGTGGTTTTGGGATGTTGTACGGTTGGACAAGAATGTTGCGGAGGTTAGGAGAACGGCAGAAGGCTTCCCTGGGTGGTGTGGGAAGATCATTTTGGAGCAATGATCTCATTTCAGAGCAAGACTTGAGACAGTCATAGCCCTGATGGAGCAATTTGTTGGGGCATTCCAGGCCGGGATGGTACTGGATGACTAAGGGGATACTTCTAGGTGGTCTAAGGTTAGGAACATTGTTCGTGGGAGCAACGGACTGCTCAGGAGAGCTGTTTGCGGACGAGGTCTGTAGAGTAGTTGCCGGAGAGGAAAACACTGGATAGGTTGTTGTTGTAGGTGGTGAGGGATTTGTTACTGGAGCAGATAGGTTTTTCATCCTTTTTCTTCTTTGTGTAACTATCGGCAGTACAGCACTAAGTACTGGCCAGCCAAACTCTCTCTTTTCTCTCTATTCTCTCTGGAGAATTTCCATGAGTAATCGAACATAAAAATGACACTCATATGGGCGCACAACTTAGCTTTGGGCCACTGCCTTAGTCAAAAAAGACACATACCCTTATTTATAAAATCACACAGACATATGTCATCTCCAGCAGAAGTGTTCCAACTAATACTCAAAAGTAAACTGATAAGAGGGTAGGTTAGGGGTTACATGAAGCTAACACAGGTGGTGATGGTGATGGATACAGTACGGCCTTACAGAGCATGTAGATCTTGAAGAGTGGAAATAATTGGAGAATGCACTGAAGTAGATGCAAGAGGAGAAGAAGAAAAAGAAGAATGAGGTGGCTTTTATACTTTTTTTTTATTTGCTGAGAGAAAATTCAGAAGAAACCTTGACTATATTGCATAAGTGAAGGAATATTTAAAAGAAATACAGTAATATTCTTACAACGAAGGAAACAGCTTCTTCTTCTTCTTTCCTAGCATTTTTACCATAACTTGGGGTCTGCTCTTCTGCTACATCTCCTCCATAGAGCTCTGTTGTGCACGTTTTCAAGGCTTCTTCATCACACATGTACTCTTTGATGTTGACCATCCACCTCCTGAGTGGTCTAGCACACAGTTGGCAGCCTCATGGATTGATTTGTAGTGCTGTTTTAGCCACAGAATCACACTCTTTCCTGATGACGTGGCCGTACCACCGAAGACAAGCCTCTCTGGCCTTCTCTATGATTAAGACTACACCAAGCCTTTGGCAGACATGGTTATTTGTTGCATAGTCATAGCGAGTCAATCCAGTGGACCATTGTAGCATTTTCATCTACATTGTGTGGAGACTCTGGTCCTGTTTTCTCATCAAAGGTCGGCATTCTATCACATAGAGGGCTACTGGATGCACTACTGATTTATAAACTTTTGCCTTCAGATGTACAGGCATCCTTTTGTTACAGAGAACACCAGTGACCTGTCTGCTGTCAGCTGTGCTGCATTTACTCTCATCCGGGTGTCCAGGGTGGAATCATTCAAAGATGTTATCATGGATCCAAGGTATTTGAACTCTGTGGTTTTGTTCAAATCCGTGCCATCAATGCTGATGATTCTGCTGGTTTGAGGACTGCTTTGCAAATGGGTCATTTTCTGGAGTCAGACACATGCCCTTCCCTGCTAGACTATCATTCCAAGCTTGGGTTTGATCTTGAAGTTCCTTACGAGTTTTATGTGTCAGTACCATGTTGTCGGCATGGAGAAGCATCCAGGGATGAGGAGTCTGTATATCGGCTGTTACTGTGACCATGCAAAGGATGATTAACAGTGGCGAGAGGGCTGAACCTTGATGAACACCAACGGTGATTTTAAAAGGTGGAGAGACTCTAGCAGAGCAAGGACTACACTTGTTACATCTCGATAGAAAAGCTGGATCCAGTTCATGTACATTTCTGGTTCTCTTGGTGTCATAGAGCTTGCCAGATCAGATTATGAGGGACCCTATTGAAGGCTTTCTCTAAGTCCAAAAATGCAAAGTGTGCAGTCTTTCTCTTCTCTGACTGCTTATCCAGCATCAAAGTACAGTGTGGATAGCATCTGTAGTGCCACAGCCCTTGACAAACCACACTGGTTAGAAGATAAAGAGACTATCGCTCTGAGCCTTTTGTCCAGCACCCATTCAAATACCTTCATAGTGTGACAAAGAAGGTGTATTTGTCTGTAGTTGTTACACTCAGTGATATCTCATTTTCCTTTCCATATAGGCACGGTTGTGCTACTGGTCCATGCTTGTGGAGGCTTACTGGTGGTACAGCTTTGTTGAACAGGGAACCGAGAAATTCTGCTGCCTGATCTCCCAGTAATTTCCAGATTTCTCCGGGGATATCATCTGGACAGGTTGCCTTTCCATTCTTCATCTTTTTGATGGCCAACATCACTTCTTCTGCTGTTATCTCTGGTACTGATCCATGAGTGGGTGGAGGACTTAATACTGATAGATGGAAATTCATCATTACATGCTGGCATAGTAGTTGGAGCATCTTAGAAGGATTGATGCTGGGCCTCTGAGAACATTGGTGTCTTCCCTTAACATTAATGATGTGTCCAATGTCTTGTGATGTTCGATTGCAGGACTTTGCGAGGCGGTAGACATTTATTGCACCTCCTGGTTCATCAAGTTAGCCATATAGATCTCGGTAGTGATCATTTTTAGCAGCTGCCACTGCTCTGTATACTGAAGCAGCAAATCAGTACTGAGACTTGAAAATGGTCATCACTAACCGAAAACGGTCATCAAAACCATGAGAAATTTGTGATCATTGATAGAAATAAAGATATTAAAAGGAATTACAAAAAGGATCACTATTGCAGCTTGTAAAACTAGTGCCATGTCTGGCTTAGGGCAGAGTGAAGAGACTACGTAAACTAAGCAGCAAATCAGTACTGATACTTGAAAATGGTCATCACCGACCAAAAGAAGTCGATAAAATGACGAGAAATTTGTGATCACTGAGAGAAATAAAGATATAAAAAGTTCTTCGTTACACGGGCCATCAAAAAATCAGGGTAATAGAGCTGTCAGACTTGTCCAACTATTTCAGATGCAGACTACCATAATGTAGGAAATTAAAAATTGTAAGATCTAATCTGATGCTTTTGGCAAGTGTATTTGCTGTAAAAATGTCATGCTGCAACCTATGAATACATAAATAAAATTAAATTCTCATGGATTCAATGTATGTATTAATATAAATAATAGCCTACAGAAACAAAAACCATATGTAATTTGGGGAATATAAGAACAAAGCATAACAATAAAATGGCATATTTATACAGTGTCATGCTAATGAAAGAAAAAAATTATTTTGATAACTTTGTCAGTTGCATTGTGTCACTTGAAAGCATTGGTGAATAATCAAGAGATAGGAGCTTCAGCTTACTGTTAATCCAAACTTCTGTAGGTGAACTTCAAGTCTGCCAGTAGCTTTATTGCCTTTGGTTGTAATAATATAAATCCAGCCTTGTGAACCAAGTACAGGTGAAGCAATTATTTCAGGAACTGAAAATATAAGTTGCCTGAAATAACGTATAAATGAAGTAATATAAATAAAAAAGACATTCTGGCATTTACAATTATGTATAATTCATAAAATCAACAGTAGAATCATTCAAAATAACATAATACTGTATAGCACTTGTCCCAAATTTACTCACCTTTCTTATTTTCTTTGCAATATTGTAAGTGAAAAATGATTTATTTGTGGGTATCTGTTAATTGAAAGATGTGTTTTTCCAAGAGAGAAACAAATTATTTTCTAGTGCAAATGGCTAGGCTACAGTAGATAACATTTCATAGAAATAATCACCACCAACTAAAGCCAGTTTGCAATACAAATAAAAGCCAATAGTCCATATGCAATTTAGCAGTTTTATGAGACATGCAAAGAATCTGAAAAGATGACATAAGAATCGACCAACTGGAGATTAAATTTCTTTGTCTCTTTCATTATATCTAGAGTGATTTTTCAATGTATGTGGAAATAAAATGATTTACAAATATGCTGATAGGAATCCAAGTGTTATGCACAATTTCTCATAGCCCTACACACTAGCAGGCTACCTGCTTAAGGTGTTATTACTACTTTTATGTATCTCACAAGCAACAAATTAGAACACAAAAGCAGCTAATTCAGTCATAAAATTACAATATCATAAAGCTTTCACAAAGAGATGGACATATTAATGGGGTTTCATCTTCTAATTCAAGTAAATTCATGTCAAATTGTATGAATAGTTCCAGTTGTGTACCAAATAAAGGAGAATAGTAGCTTTTGAAACAATGGACACCTATTGTGCTTGTTATTCCTTGGCAAACGACACGGTCAGCCAAATTTATTATATTTATTCTTGTACCTTAGTGCTGTGCATGTCCTATAGGAAGCTAGTGTGATCATTCCAACAAACTTTGTTTTCTATGAACCATGAAGTGTAATTATTGTGAACCTTATGTATTATTTTACAGAGACATATGCAAAGAAGCAGTGATCTACATAGATAGGCTCCCAAACACAACAACTTCACAGCTGTTGATAGGTGTGTAATAAAGAGAGAGCCATCTGTACCAGGTAAAATTAAGGGAGCCACAATATAAATAACCTTAGGAGGTAGGAAGTTGTACTATATAAGATGAAGAAAGGTTAGCAGACAAAGGCTATATATCAGATGCAATACAGAAGTCACATTTTTGTTTTGTTTTGCACAATGAAAATAAGTATTTCTGCAAATGGAAATGACAAGCTAGCACAGATGATTTTCCATTATGGATAAAATCCTTACTGACAAACACACTACCGGTACCACACATGAAATATTTGCCTACATGCATAACACTCACATCTGTTAAACAGAAAATCTGCTTGCCAATATTTCAGAATAAAATAATATAGAATATTTCTTTGGGAAATTTTGTGTGGCATACATTAACTGACCTTGAGTGTCCAGTGTTGACTATCTAATGTTCTTAGGCCTATAGAAGATGTTGAACATACTGTAGGAGACATAAAGTCAGCTGTAAGACTAAGTATGTAGTTCAGATTGAATGCTTCTTCTGCAGTAACTGAACTGGTAGGGATGAATACATGATATGGCCTATACAGCCTCCAAAGCTAATATTTTCTAATGGAGGCATTTGACAAGTGTCATATACCTATGCTTCATACGTTGTTAAATTGCGTTGAAGGATACACTACATCTGCATATTTACTTTGTAAATTACGTTTAAGTGCCTCGTAGAAGGTTATTACCTCATGTCTAATTAAACCACAGATATTACCAAGGTGGGGTAACTTGGTGCCTCGACAATACAGGTAATCCAACTGTACCATAGGTGCAACTACATTGGAGGGGTATCTGTAGAGACGGCAGACAAACACATAGTCCCTGATGAGGGACAGCAGCCTTTTAAGTAGTTACAGGGGCAAGAGTCTGGATGATTGGCTGAACTTGCCTTGTAGCATCACCTAATGTAGCTTTGCCACAAAGCTACTGTGAATGGCTAAAAGGCAACATGAAACTAAAGCTGTTACTTTTCCCCTGAGGACATGCAGCTCTACCGTATGAATACATGATAATGGGGTCTTCTTGGGTACAATATTCCACAGGTGAAATAACGCCCCCTCCCCATTTAGCTATCCATGTGGGGAGTACTCAGGATGATGTTGTCATCAAGAAAAACAAAACAGGCATTTTACAGATTGGAGCGGAAAATGTACTATGATTAATCAGGTAGGCAAGGTAGGAAATCAGAAAAACAGAAAGGTTGGTTGAAGATAGATATTGTAGGTAAGTACGGTGACAGGATGAACAGAATTAGGTACCCATCTGGGGATTACAGGGTTATAATTACAAAATCCGTTGGGAGGAGGGGGGAATGCAGAAGCTCTAATAATGAATAAGAAAATATAAATTTGACTGAGTTACTATGAACAGCACTGTGAATGCATTATCATAGTAAACTGATAAGAAGATTGAAAAAAAAAAAAAAAAAAAAAAAAAAAAAAAAAAAAAAAAAAAAAAAAAAAGGATGAAATTAAGTCATTTAGACAGTTAAGCGAGAGGAAAACTTCTTTGTGACGAGGGACTAGAACTCAGTAGTATGAAAAAGGAGTGAAGGTAAAATAGTAGGTACCTGTGGACTGGGTAAAAGGAATGATAGGGGAGGTTGTCTTATAGAATTTTGTGCAGAGCACAATTTAATCATCATACCACTTGGTTCAATAATCATGAAAGACGTTTGCATTCGTGGAAGAGACCAGGAGACACCACAAGGTATCAAATTGACTTTATAATGATAAATTTCGAAACCAGGTTTAAAACCGTAAGACATAACCAGGAGCAGATTTAGGCTGTGACCACAACTTATTGGTTGCATCAGTAGAACGCAATAAATGCATGTTACAATAATTAAAGCAAGTAGCTCATCGATCATAATGTTGTTCACTATGCAGACTAATAACGATGTAACTACAACTTCTTTTCAATGAACATTGGTAGCTTTACGTGTGGTTGTTATATATATAAATAGGAATGGGTAAATGACTGACGTTTAACAGTGGCTCCTCAGATGTTTGTTAATGAAATCGTTATATCGTAATGATCTACGTTTTTACAGAAAATATCTTCGTATTTCCTGACATCTAATTTCTAAACATAAATTTATATTTATACATCGTTCTTTTATTGTCAGTTATAGGCCTACTTAAGGCTGTTTCTGCGCAAATTGTTTAGTTATTTCATACACGGTATTTCAATTAATTTCACCAATAGTTGAAAAATAACACAATCCTAGGAAACAACTACATACATGAACGATAAATAAAATGTAAAATGCCTCGTGTGGACAAATCTCACAATGCTACTGAAGTTGTCGTTTCCGATAATCTGTGAAGTTATCGAGAAATCTGTTTCTAAGTTTTATACAACGCCGTCGACATTTATATCACTTATCAATATTTGTGCACTCTTACCTGCACTTCAGGATCTGCCACTGATAGTCCGATTTCGCGGAACTATCACGCTTTTCTGAAACGTTGACCTTTGCAACTATGCAACAAAGGTCGCTAGGTTTCGGCACTGCTGCAAAAACCACTACTCTGCTGTTAGTTTCTTCTTCGGGCTTCATTGAAATTTATTTTACTGGCATCTGATGTTATTTATAGCAACGAAGACGCAGTGGTCCAAACGTTCTTTACTGAATGTTTTATACACAGAACAACAATATTTTATACTTCGCGGGTTAATTCTACAAGCCAGAAATAGAAGAATGGCCAAAGAAAATAATTGGAAGATATAAGTAGATATGCGCGGATGCACATCTCAAAGGTGCGATTGTAGCCATCCAGCCTTGAACAACTGTTGAAAATTTACTTATACATAGACATGCAGAACAATACAACTTTTTAAAATGTGAGAATACGAAATGGAAGGTATAGCACTCGAAGTGAGGGAGAGTGCAGGGACGGAACTAGCAATGAAGCCATACCAGAAAAAAGTCTGTTAAACAGTACTTATCATACCATCTTTCACAACAATATCAGAGATACCCATTTCAAGTATGAGTCCAGAGAAACAATATATGGCAATTTGATCTTCAGAAACCTAATTCTTACATTTTATTAAAAACAGTACATGTTTTTCTTGTGGCTACTTCAACTGTTTGTGATACACACATACAAACATATGGATGGGGGAGTGCTTTACCAGGGGGCAGGGATACAATAACCTTTTGGTTCAGTGCGAGAAGAAAGGGGGAAGCTACAGACTGCAGTGAGGTTGAGGACCACTGCAGGCCAAGGTAGAGTGGTCTTCATGCTGTTGTAAGTTTCCTGGTGAAAGATCAATTCTATTTAGCGGTAAAGGCATGTCCACACGCAACGATCTGTCTGTGCACATCAATCATTCAATGTAGACGGTTATTTTTATCGCTGCAAATTCTCCCGCCCGCCAACAGTCGGTGTAGAAAAAACACTTCAGCAGTATAGACTACAGTCACACTGGCAAGGAAATACGCTCTATTTCGAAGTATATCTATTTTTACCAGTGATGGAGGAATGCCAGTTATGGTCGCTGCTTGCAACGTGTCTTGCAAAAAGAATGCAGGCAAAATGGCAGAAATGGAAAAGCCGGACGATATGGTCTACGCAGCAGTGATGCCAACTTAGCCATGAAATGGCTAAATCTAACTTATTTAGATTAATGTTTAGCCATACAAAATTACAATATGCTTATAGCCTGAAATCTAGCCTAATTAACAAACTATCCTAGCCAAAGTATCTTATTTTTAACTACGTTTTGACTATGGAACATGAACTACTGACAACATTTATTCACTGTGGTTATTTCTGATTTATTACTCCACTTGCATACTGTTAGTAATAAATGCTTGATAAATCAATGTGTCACGGGAGGACTCGAACCCCAGACGGCGCACATCCGCGCACACCATAGCATGGCGCCTCAGTGAGCACAGCTATTCCGCCGCGACCTATGATGTGTGTAACATGCCTTGCGAATACAGTTTGTGCCATAGAAGTAATACATTGTAATGTTACATCGATTGCTGTACTTACAATGCTTGAACAGCGGAAAAGTAGTAAGCGATGAACTTCTTTTCTTTCTTCAATTTGCTGTGGCTGTCAGTGAGAAAACGTTTCATAGATGTTTGAAATTATGTGTAAAATTTGTTTCAAGTGCTGTCATTCTCGAATAGTGGATGAATAAAGAGTCGTTATTCACACGTTACATCATACGGCAGATTTCAAGAAATCAAATGTTTGCAGAGCTTATGGGACTTAACTACGGGGTCATCAGTCCCTAAACTTACAAACTATTTACGAACTAGCTAATACTAAGGACGGCACAAATATCCATGCCCGAGGGGAGATTCGAACCCCCGACCATAGTGGCCGTGCAGAACATGAGTGGCGCGCAGCAGTCCTCTCTGCCACCGCAGCCGGCAGATTTCACATATCTCATTGTTTACGAGGGTATAGCAAGGGAACTATGTGCATAGGTGGTTCTTGCCAGTGGTTGTTGCCTGACAGTAGAAAATATGTGTACAAAGTTTACTTGAATTCAGTCCAGTTGTTTAGGAGGATATGTCGAACTCTACCCTCCCCCCCTCCCCCCACACATACATTCACACATAGTAAATTAGTGGTCAAGGAAGGATATTTTTGCTGTTATACCTCTCCAGTCCTACAGAAAAGGTACAGCTATTTTTGAGTGGTTTCATTAAGTTTTTATTGCGTTATTTAACGGTGTTGTAACATTGGTTGCTTCTAACATCTCTAATAGCATAAGAGAAGATCTAGGGTTAATAAATTTTGCAACTTAAAAAAGTGAAGATCTATACCACAATACAAATCTTGACTGTCTTTTGTAACTTATAAGTTTACAATATTACAGAATAGTTATTTTGTGATGGTCATAACGTCTTGGTGGGATTTTAGCCTCTGCAAACAAAATATTAGTAATTTTAGAGTTGTCTATTAATTCTAGCCCTTTTTGGTTCCAAAAATGCCTTTTTTAAAGATGCCATTTAGCCATTTTTTTTAAAGTAAGCGTTGGCAACACTGCTAGGCAATGGCTTCAGAGGCTATCAGAATACCATATACTTGGTCTGTAAACTTCTTATCGTCCTGTACTAGATCGAAGAGATTTTGAAGCTTTCGAACAGTATTTACAATGTACAGTTCTGAATGAATTTTAGCAGTAGGATCAACCAATCATAATTTCTCTTCGAGAGAATTCCACGCAGCTGCTTGAGCTGTCTTTATCATTATATTCTTTACTCTTAGAATAAAAAATTTGGCTTCGATATATATATATATATATCGGCACTGAATTCTACTGGAGACTGTCAGCCACTATCGTTCACTTGTGCAAAGTCTAGACAACCTCAGATTTACAGCTAGCTCCTGTCCAAATGTTCCAATTTGTCTCCACAAATGTGATTTAGAAGGAAGAAAGCTTAGTGTTTAACGTCCCATCGACAGCTTGGTCATTAGAGACAGAGTAACACTCGGAGTTTTGTCCAAGGATGAGGAAGGAAATCGATCGTGCCCTTTGAAAGGATCCATCTCGGTATCAGCCTGGAGCGATTTAGGGAAGTAATGGAAAACCTAAGTCTGGATGGCCCGAGGTGGACTTAAACCATCGTCCTCCCGATTGTGATGTGATTTGCACCCACAGATTTGAGCAATTTTGCTCAAACCTCCAACTTTGAGGTTTGTGCACATCCCATATCTGCACAAATTTGCTGTCCACACTATTTATGAGGTATGTGCAGACATCTGCGGACAGATTGTTGCATGTGAACCTGCCATAAGTAACTTTTAATTTAGACTAGAAAGATGGACTGAAGTATATCCACATGTCCAAATTGAGATGTCAGATATGAACAATTATAAATACATGTATTTTTGATTATATCTATACACACAAACGATAACTCAGAAGAAACAAAAAACGATCGGGATTTTCAACAAAGAAAGTCAGTAGTTCAATGCATTTTTTCCTTATTAGAAAACACATTTATCACAAACTCTAAGTCCAGTTTCAGAATTAAATCATTTGTATTGCTAGTACATCTAGGTGATTCAAACACTCTATACACTGAGGAACACACAAGTAGTTCTTAAATCTTCCAAGCATTGAGAAGGATCATCCAGAAGAGTATTTCGATGATAGTTTCTCAAATAAATTTAAGGATCAATTTTAATGTCCGGATAAATATCAAAGATATATTTCCCTTTGATATTCTGTTGCAATCACTCCTCTGAGTAAATATGCTGCAGCATTATAGACTTCATAAGGATCCATTTTCATCTAATTGGATGTGAAAGAGAGGGTTTCAGAAAACTTTCGCAGCCACTATGATGTTCTGTGAGTAGTCTCTCCAATATAATGAAATAATTGTTGTTGAATATGACAACCATCAGATTGCAGTAGGTACGCAATGAGAGTTCTGGATAGAATTTGGGGACTTCTGAGCCAAATTTAACTTTTGATCTTTGAGCATCTGGTTCCTACCTCACAGGGGCCATACAACAATATGGCGGACATAACAAGATGGCGGACACAAACAACAATATGACGGACACAAACAAAAAGATGGCAGATATAAGCAACAAGATGGCGGCGGTGGTAGCGGACATAGCAATTATTTCATTATCATGAGCTGTACTCCCAGCCCGCATGGACAGCAAGTGATTTACGATAATAAAACTCCCCAGCTCACATAATGTTTATAGCAGTGTTGTTAAGTGTTCTTTTTTTACTTTTCTTTCTTCTAGATAGAGTGTGTGGGTACATGAAATGTACAAAGAGTAGTTGGGGGCACATGTCAAGGTTGCGTGATGTCGGCGCAGTCTTATCTCCTGAAGGCTACATTACGGTAGGTCAGTATCACATCATCGCCCACGTCACGTTATGGAACTACTCGTGCAATCCGTGAAATCTGTGAAAACAACGTTTAAACATCCGAAGGACAATTCCAGATTAGTTCTATGTTTTGACACCACCTGTTAATACAGGCAAACAGTGTTCATATTAACAATGTTGAGGAAGAAGACTGACAGCTCCCAAGATCGTAAAAAGATGTGCATTCCCTCAACTAGTACTTTCGAGTACAACCTCTGATTTCAAGCAATAATCGAAGCCTCTCAAAGTTCTTCTTCATTATTGTGAGCTGTATTACCAGAAACCTTGGACGCTAATAACAGGATCAATCGTTCCATCACTTCATTCTGATCATTTCCCAATGCACATAACTCACATATTCAGTATTAGTTTTCCAGTCTTTAACTTTGAGATCATTTTCGATCTCACCATATCTGTCCAGCCCCAGTTCGTCTTTAGCCAACACACCTTCTTTATCTAACAAATGGCGAATTATCTTAGTATACTTATAACCCTCATTGACATTTATTGGTCTACGGGAATTATAACTTTGTTTATATGCATTGGTGGCAAATAGTATTTTAGCATAATTGCGAAGATCCATAGTTGTATAACTGTTTTACTGGGTTTGTTTTTAAACAAGAGATTATACAATACTTTCGTTTCAGAATATTTTACTTTATGAATTACTAAATCACCTCCATCAACTCGTACTGAGGAATTTCCAATTGCCCATGTCTTTAATTCATCATCACACTTAATACCATATATAGGATCTGCTGTTTATCTGTCTTGGGGTTTATGAAAATATAATTTCGCTAGTCTTCCTTCATTCTCGTCAACACTATCATCATCATTATCCCCTTCTCCTTCTTTCTCCCAATCTTCTTCTTTTGCAAACTAGAGCTGTGTCATCCGGTTTTATGAATGCACGTTTCTCATCAATGTTTTCAAGTTCATTCTTTTTATCCACAAATCCGGGCTTGACCTGGTGAGTCTCTTGAATCAATCTCTGTAGGTGGTTGAGTTACTGGTTTCATTACTTTGTTCAGTAAACTCTCAGCTTCTGCCTCATGTCATTGTAGTAAAGCAAATTTCTTGCATATAGCGCATCGAGCTGCATATTTGATATGCTGGAGGCACATCCACTAAGAGGTTACCCGAGCTGTCTGTAGTGCATCCTCTACAACACACTTGGTTAGTAGCGCGTGCGCACACACACACACACACACACACACACACACACACACACACAAACACCACACAACGCAACTCCCATACATTAATTTCAATATACTTATCAAAATTATAGCGGTAACGCCTATTATATAAATCGTCATCTTTACTTATAACTAGGACATTATGCATGTTAGTACTCCATATCTCTTTACACAACTCAATGAATGCATTAAATGTCATATCAGGATTAACTTGATCACTAAAACTGAGTGGCATATTACGTTCATCTTGTTTGAAGAGAACAATAATATTAGCATTATCTCTAATTAACTGTTTTGGTGTTTTGCTGTGAGTCTGACTTAAGTAAAAATAGTGTACGTCATAATGGTGACCCATTGAAAAGCATGCTTTCATATTATCCTGTTTATTGCAAACAATGTCATGAAAAATGAAAATGGAGTGAGGAAGTTCTTTATCTGGCGGTATTACTTCATCATTACTTGTGAATGGGAAATATCCAATATCTCCAATGCCGTCAATCATTTGAGCTAGAAATTTGTATTTATATTGCAGCAAAAAATTGGAGAATACATAAACGTTCTTAAATGACAGACCATTCTCATGCACAAGAATATTAATTGTCACATTCGTTTTTCCACAGTTTGAAGAGCCGGATATAATATATCTAATTGTATCTGGAAATAATCACCATGTTTGCGACTCCATGCCACTGGTGTCCCATCATTCTGATTAGATTAGACTAGATTATTTATTTGTTCCGTAGATCCATATTGAGGGGATCCTCGTGGATGTGGAACATGTCAAGAAACAAAATTTACAAGTTGAATAACAGATAATATTGATAATATAAATACAAATACATACACTTATAAATACAGATACATAATTTTTTAAGGTGATTTTTATTTTTTTTATTTTTTATTTTTTATTTTTATTTTTTTTTTTGCTGATAATGTAATAATACTAATATAGTATGAGTGCATGCATCATTTGGTACAATTTATAAATTCACTAATGGAGTAGAAGGAGTTGGCCACTAGAAAGTTTTTTAAGTTCCTCTTAAACTGATCTTTATTTGTAGCTAAATTTTTTATACTTGATGGTAAATTATTTAAAATGTGTGTTCCTGAGTAGTGGACCCCTTTTTGAACTAAAGTAAGTGCTTTTAAATCCTTGTGTAGATCATTTTTATTTCTAGTATTGTATGTATGAACTGAGCTGTTTGTTGGGAAAAGGGATATATTATTTATGACAAATTTCATTAAGGAATAAATATACTGAGAGGCAGTAGTTAATATACCCAGTTCTTTGAAGAGGCTTCTACAAGACGTCCGTGAATTTACTCCACAAATAATACGTATTATACGTTTTTGGACTCTGAAGACTTTTGACTGACTTGAAGAGTTACCCCAAAATATTATACCATATGACATTAAGGAATGAAAGTAAGCAAAGTATGCAAGCTTTGTTATTTTTATGTCTCCTATGTCTGATAACACTTGTATTGAAAATACAGATTTGTTGAGTTGTTTCTGCAGTTCTGTGGTGTGCTCCTCCCAACTAAATTTATTATCAAGCTGTAATCCCAGGAATTTAATACTGTCAACCTCTTCTATCTGCTCTTCTTCATACTTAATGCATATGCTGTCAGGAAATCTCTTACATGTTCTGAACTGCAAGTAGTGCGTCTTTTCAAAGTTTAATGACAATGAGTTGGCTTTAAACCATTTATTAATGTTCATGAAAATATCATTAGCAGACTTTTCTATCACTATACTTGACGTACTCTTTATTGCAATACTTGTATCATCTGCAAACAAAACGAACTCTGCTTCTGGTAGTGTAACTGATGAGAGATCATTAATGTACACAAGAAAAAGCAATGGCCCTAAGATGGATCCTTGTGGGACACCACATGTAATTTCTTGCCAATCCGATGATGACTGTTGGCCTAATTCACTAGTCACTTGCACTGACACCCTTTGTTTCCTGTTAGTGAGGTACGACTTGAACCATTTTGCAGCATTTCCCGCAGCATTTCGGTAATAGGAGCAATGGGAAGTTGGTGTGTGAGCTTCTTGAAGTTAACTAGTGAGTCCTATATAAGAAGCGTAGTGGTATCCGTATGTTCGAAGTTGCACGAAGAAAGTGTGGTGGATCACTTCTTAATAGTGCAATCAATCGCCTATCTGTCGAATTACATATACCTGGTTACTCTTATTGCAGACCAGGCAGAAAGTTAGCAATACGACTGCAAAGTGGTGACATTGGAATCAATAAACTAGACTCAGCTTGCAAAGAACACAATATTGTGTATGTAAAACACTCAAACAGTTTGTCTGCTAGACATAGAGCGGACTTGATTATAGCAAATAAAGCAGACCAAGAATAAAGGCCTAAGACGCTAAACTCAGTGGAAAAAAAAGAAGAATATGAATAAGAAGAAGAATATGAAGAGGAATAAAAAGATTGGAGGTAATGAGATGAAACGATTAATCAAAAAAATTCGCTCTGCTCTTAAGTCAATGAAGCTTGGCACTAATTTCTGGTGAGCAGTGAAAGCGCCTCATAAAACTGCTTCGGATGCAGCTCCAAACGCAAAAAAAAAAAAAAAATAAAAATAAAAAAAAAAAAAAAATAAAAAATAAAAAATAAAAAAATAAATATAGTACTAAAGAACACATATTACCACTTCCCAAGACAGGTGGCTTTTTGCACTTCATTCCAATTTTCGCAGCCTTTTCAGCATTTGGTGAATTGGCAGGAGGAGCGGCAGGCATTGCCAAGGCAGTTGCAGATGTAAAAAATGCTCGCACAGAGCTGTCGGAGTTGCAATGACATAACCAAACTATGGAGGTCATTGTGCTTCGCAAAGGCAAGGGGCTGTAATTAGCGCCTTATAGGAAGAATGGTTTCGAGCTATATGTGGGGAAGGAAAAAAAATCTCATTAAACAGTATTCTCAAAAGAGCACTTACAAATATCGACTTAGAACGCTATACTAGAAAACTTTAAATACCCCACTTTCGAGGGATCTTCATGAGAGACACTTTACCAAATAAACATAAAAGATATGAGAGTGCAATTATCAACCTCCATACAAATAATGATCCTGGCTCCCACTGGGTTTCTTTTGAGAAGAGGGGAAATGATGTCTACTATTTTGATAGTTTCGGCAATGTAGTACCTTCTCTAGAAATAGTCAGGTATTTCAAAAATTGTGCTATTAAGTATAACTACAATACGTTTCAGTCGCCTAAGAGCCATAGGTGTGGTTATCTTTGTTTAAAGTTTATAAATTGCAAGGTGGGGTGGATTGAGCACCTCAACGATACAAATATCCGTACAGTAGGTACAACCAGAATGGAGGGGTATCTGTGAAGAGGCCATACAAACGTGTGTGGTTCCTGAAAAACGGCAGCAGCCTTTTCAGTAGTTACAGGGGCAACAGTCTGGATGCTTGACTGAACTGGCCTTGTAACATCAGCTAATGTGGCTTTGCCACACAACTACTGTGAATGACTGAAAGCAAGGGGAAACTACAGCCGTTACTTTTCCCGAGTACATGCAGCTCTACTGTATGAAAATATGATGATGGCATCCTCTCGGGTAAAATATTCCAGAGGTAAAATAGTCTCCCATTCGGATCTTCGGGTGGGGACTACTCAGGATGATGTGATCAAGGAAAGACAACACTGGAATTCTACGGATCAGAGCGTGGACTGTTAAATCTCTTAACCGAGGAGGAAAGTTAGAAAATTTAAAAAGGAAAATGGATAGGCTGAAGTTAGATATAGTGGGGATTTGTGAAGTTCGGTGGAAGGAGGAACAGGATTTCTGGCCAGGCGAGTACAAGATTATAAACACAAAAGCAGTTGGGGGTATTGCAGGAGTAGGTCTGATAATGAATGAGAAAATAGGAATGCGGGTAAATGCAGTGATCGCATTATTATAGTCAAGATAGATACAAAACCAACACTGACCAAAGTAGTACAAGTTTATATGCCCACTAGCTCTGCCGATGATAAGGAGATCGAAGAAATGTATGAGGAAGTAATGGAAATTATTCAGACAATTAAGGGAGAGGAAAACTTAATTGTGATGGGACACTGGAATTCGGTAGTAGGAAAAGGAAGGGAAGGAAAAATAGTAGGTGAATATGGACTGGGCAAGAGGAATGAAAGAGGAGATCGCCTGGTAGAATTTTGACAGAACATAATTTAATCATAACAAAAACTTGTTTTATGAATCATAAAAGAAGTATGTATACGTGGAAGAGACCTGGAGACATTGGAAGGTACCAGATAGATTTTATAATGGTAAGACATAGATCCCGGAACCAGGTTTTAAACTGTAAGACATTCCTAGGTGTAGATATAGACTCTGACCATAACTTATTGGTCATGAACTGTAGGCTGAAGGCTGAAACTGAAAAAAATTGCAAAAAGGTAGGAAAATAAGGAGATGGGACCTGGATAAATTGAAGGATCCCAAAGTTCTTGAGAATTTCAGAGGGAGCATTAGGCAACAATTGACAGAAACAGGGGGAAATAAAACAGTAGAAGAAGAATGGGTAGCACTGAGAAATGAAATAGTGAAGGCAGCAGAAGACAAAATAGGTAGAAAGGCAAGAGCTATAAAATCCTTCGATATCACAGGAAATACAAAATTTAATCGATGAAAGGAGAAAATATAAAAATGCAGTAAATGAAACAGGCAAAATGGAGTACAGACGACTAAGAAATGAGATCTATAGGAAGTATAAAATAAGCAGGAGTGGTTAGAAAGCAAATGCAAGTCAGTAGAAGAATGTGTAAATAGGGGGAAAATAGATACCGCCTACAGGAAAGTAAAAGAAACATTTGGAGACAAGAAAAGCAGCTGTATGAATATAAAGAACTCAGAAGAAAAACCAGTTCTCAGCAAAGAACAGGTGCGAAAATTACAGAACCATCATTTTAATAAGTCATTGTTGCAAAATTTTAAGACGAATTATTTACAGAAGGATGGAAAAGCTGGTAGAAGCCTACTTTGGGGAAGACCAGGAGAAATGCTGGAACACACAGGGCAATCCTCACTTTACAGCTCATCTTAGAAGCCAGATTAAGGAAAGGCAAACCTTTATTTCTAGCGTTTGTAGATTTGGAGAAAGCTTTTGAGAATGTTGATTCGAATACACTCTTTCAAATTCTGAACTCAGCATGTATAAAATATAGGGAACGGAAGGTTATTTACAACTTGAACAAAAACCAGGCAGCAGTTATCGGAGCTGAAGGGCATGAAAGGGATGCAGAGGTTGGGAAGGGTGTAAGACAGAGTAATAGCCTTTCTCCAATATTATTTAATTTGTACATTGAGCAAGCTATAAAGGAAAGCAAGGAGAAATTTGGAGAAGAAATTAGAGTTCAGGGTGAAGAAATAAAAATATTGCGTTTTGCTGGTGACATTGTAATTCTGTTGGAGACGGCAAAGGACCTGGAAGAGCAATTGAACGGAATGGACAGTGTGTTGAAAGGAGCATATAGTATGAACATTAACAAGAGGAAAACAAGGGTAATGGAATGCAGTCATAGAAAATCAGGCGATGCTGAAGGAATTAAATTAGGCAACGAATCAATAAAGGTGGTAAATGAGTTTTGTTCCTTGGGCAGTAAAATAACAAATGATGATCGCAGTACAGAGGATATAAAAGGATAAGAAGGCAATGTGCCTGTCGTGATACAGGAGTATCTATCAAACTGGAACAGATCGGGCCTACAAAGCCGAATGCTAGACAATTCGAACTAATACTGGAAAGCAAATAGAACAGTTCTTAATACTTTCTCCAGCCTTGATAGTGTTTGCCATACATTCTCTGAACATTGGCCCACATTCCGAAGATTTAGTAACGGATATATTGAAGAATTATTTCTCAAGAGTCGGTGATCGTTTGTGTGAAAAGGAGACGCATACGCAATGTAACTTAATATCCATGCTTGGATCTCGGATCGATCTTCACAGACACCGACAGAAGATTTAACCCGTTTTCTTATAGCTCCCTAAGCACTAATTTTAAATTTTGCTTTAAATATCTTTGTCTAATTTCGTGACAGACACAGAAGTAAACTTGCATATGAAAGCAAATCTTTATTTGAGCCAGTCATATTTTTGATTGGAAAATTTGGCTTGGGTCAAAGTAACCTGCCAGTACTCCCGGTAATAATTACTACATCGAATCGCAAAATGCTACATAGAAACTACAAGGCACTTTCTAAAACTGTTTTACTGAGGAAGATAGTATGGTAAATCGTCACACGAGCGTCGATAGACGGATTACGAAATAAGTGACCATGGGATGCAAAAACAACTGAATTCTTCGAACAGAGAAAACATGTTCATATTCTAGTAACCGTTGGATGCTGAAGCAGCGAAGGGCTCCTTATGACTAAAATAAACAGAAAAGGAAATACGCGAGGTCATCCCCCACCACAAGAACATTTGTCGAACAGACGCACAAAACAGTAGGCCTACACACCTGTCGTCAATATGTCTTAGAAATATGCTACATTTTTATGTCCGTTGTATCATGACATTTCAAGAGGCCGAAATCATCTGTATAGGAATCAACTTGGGACCAGGAAACAACGATTGTGTAAAAAGAGGTTGGTATTTTTTTCCATGAGATCCAGGAAGCAAAATATAGCAGTGGCCTTTTTATTGCCGTGTTTCTTGTCATGCAGATGACATTTGAGACAGTATCGTGTTGTCGTCTAATGCGCCAATTCTGCGGTCGTACTGAATATCAGAATACTGTATGGTTGGATTGAACAGAATAAGGCGTATTATGCTCAGTAAAAGAAATCTTTTTGAGTAAAAATGAAAGCAACATACGGATATTTTGCAAGGTTGTGTATTTTTCCACGAAACAGATCAAACAGCTGGTAGTAATGTAGAATCAGTTTCGGGAAAAAAGAACGGAAACAACTACAGGATGCTCAACGGTAACATTGTTTTCTTCGAGTTTTCCAGCTAAACGGATCTGCTATTCTGCTAAAGGTGGGTTTATTACTATTCCCGTTTGTAATGCCAAGTGTTTTTACTCTGCCCATTCCTGTTTTTCCCTTAACTGCTCCGAGAAATTTCATTTTCCCTGCTTGCAGTCTCCTCCAGTTCCTTTCTGTCATTGTCCATCTTTCTCCTCCATAGGTGTCTATTGTCACTCTTATACATAGGGAGTTTTGCTTTTTCTGGATCTTTCTTATTCCAAATCACGTGTTTTATTGTTTGATAGAAATTGCCTCCCTTCTGTAACCTCCTGTTAATTTCGTAGGATATATATATATATATATATATATATATATATATATATATATATATATATATATATATATATATATATATATGAGTACGGCATCTATTTTAATAATTTATCTGCCTAATTCAAATGTTAATTTATTTGTATACATCTGAAGAGATATTTACGAAGTTCATCGTCAGCGGGATATCAGTGCTGCGTTAATGGCGACGGTTCCACGCGATGGATGGAGGATTTCGTGGAAATGTTGGACCACACAGGAGTGAACCGCTACGTATCGGAGGGGTCGCGGAACGAACTACAGTTCAGGCTCGTCGACTTGGCCACCTGCAAAGAGTCGCAAGTTGTCATTCTTGGCACCAACTAACGTAACGAAGAGTTCTATTAATACCTGTTAGAGTTACGTTAGTTATACAAAACACTGTACATTAAGCGGGTGTGTTGTTTACATTTTACTTTTCCCAGTCACACAGAAGACAGGTCATACGTCGAGATGATCGTTGATCACGGTATTACGTAGTTCAACGTAAATTTTTGTGAGAAATATTTTCGTAAGTAATTAGTTTCTTTCGTAATTTACTTACATTTTCATCACTTTTAATTTGTTTCAGAAGAAAAAGGTATGATGTTTCCATTTAACTGCCACGTAGGCTTATTTATAAGTTATCATAAATTCGTGTTCAAATGTTTGTAAATCTATCGGCCTCAATTGCTTGGTCACCAGTCCGTGGTCTACAAACTACTTAAACTAAGGTAAACTAACCTAAGGATAACACAAACACCCATGCCCGAGGGAGGACTCGAACCTCCGACGGCGAATGGCCGCGCGCACCGTAGCACGGCGCCCCACAACGCACGGCTAATCTGCCGCGGCCATATAAATTCATGGAGGAGCATATGTTGCTAACAAAAAGCTAAAAAAAATACGATCTCTACAGTCTAGTCTCCAAATACAGATCTACAACACATGGCACTGTGTTTAATGTTCTCAAATTGAATCGATAATAAACAATATTAATATCATTAACATCACTAGTAATTATGTAAACATGATCCCATCATAAACATAAAATGTACAAATATGAAAGTCTCACGACGAATCCTTCCGTCATAAAAAGTCGTGAGATCTTATGGGAAACCAAGTCGGTTATTTTAATTAGTGTTAATGAAACCACCTATTCAACACTTTTTCATAATTTTTTTATCTAATTAGTTATGTACCAACATCTGTAGTGACTATATCAAAATTAAACATCGTTATTTCTATAATAAATATGGCAACTTGGCAATTGCACCATAATATAATAACATAAGAATAAATATAATGATCTGTCAATTGAACATAGTCATAATGACATAAACATAATTTATATTCTATTATGTAAACGAAGATAGTCACATAAGAATGAAGTACACTTACATGGACAGAAACGTTTTTAAGCTTTAGTGTATCTTGCCATGGGAAACCAAGTCGGTTATTTTACTTAGTGCTCATAGAACCACAGATTTGTTATCTACCACTTATTTTTTATCTGTCAACATTTACAGCGTGTATATTCGTATAATACATCTTTATTTCTATAATACAAATAATAACTTCGCATCTGACCATGATATAATACATATAATGATTGGACAATTACACATAGACATATAAAAGTAATTTATATTCCACTATGTATCCAAACGTAATTACGTAGGAATGAAATACCTCACATTTGTCTAAAGTCATTATATTTATTATAAAAATAAAGGTGTTTAATTCTGATATAGTCAATACAGATGTTGGTACATAAATAATTAGATAAAAAATTATGACAAAGCGTTAAATAGGTGGTTTCATGAACACTAAATAAAATAACTGAGTTGGTTTCCCATTAGATCTCACGACTTTTTGTGGTGGAAGCATTCGTCGCGAGAGTTGCATTTTTGTACATTTTATGTTTTTGATGGGATATCATTTCTTTTTGTAGGTAGACCTAGCCCTGTCATTTTTTTGTACATCAGCCACGGATTTTCTTACAATCCACTCTCTGCCTCTTTGGTTTGATGTAACAGTATTTGGAATGTCCGGAAAGTCTATTACATTATTGTTGTTCAACTTTTCATCATGTATAGTACTGCCACCTTTGCTGGATCAATATACAAATATCAACAAGTTAGTGTTGTCTTTCGCATCGGTTTGTGAACTTCATAATACACGGAAGATGCGGATTAGTGAATTGGTATTACACAAATATCATCAAGTTTGTCTAGTACGCGACAGAATTTTACTTACGGCAGTGGTGGTGTAGTGTGCTGTAGTTGGCAGCGACTAACGAATGTGAAACTTCGGATACCAGTAACGTAGAATTACGGGCATAATCTTTCATGGAGGTTCGAATCCTTCCTTGGGCATGCATGTTTGTTTGTCTTTCGTATAAGTTAGTTCATAAATAGTTTGTAAATTTGGGGACTGATAACCCCTATGTTAAGTCCCACAAGCTTTACAAACATTTGAACATTTTGAATCTTTCGTGTTGACCTTGAAGTAAATAATTAAATCTGTTCCTGCTCTGTAGTTGACAATTTTTTGTACCTATCCCTCATAAAGCGAACATTTCTTTGCCAAGATCTGCACACTACGCCAAGGCCGTAAGTAAAATTTAGCCCTTACGTCAAAACTCTAAATGTGGCGTAACTTTCTCATTTTATCCCTATTTCTTACGACTGTTACACCCGTACACAAGTAATTGTTAATACATTGATTAATGTGACAGGAAGGCCAATAATACTGTATTCGGTAGTGTCAGTCTAGTAATGTGTGTCTGTGGTTCTGCCGAGAAGTTTTTGTTTCGGTACCCAAAACACTGATATTCCCGGACGTTTTCCTTTCGAAGCTCACCGTACATCGATTTCTTTGAATTGAACATTGATGTTACTTTCTATGTTTTCCTAATATCGATTATTCCTAGGGCATTTGTTGGTAGCACTTCAATGTTAGACGTTCACTTTTTATTAGAGTTGGAGATTTTAAATTGTGATCCGAGCTGTAGCTTTGAAAACATCTACTCCATTTTACCACTCTCAACAGCTATGTGCACTAATGATTACTGTATTGTGCACATCTACAGCAAACCATTTTCGAATTATATAAGTTTCTTGGCCTCCTGATCAAATTATCGTAGAAAATCGGGACTTCAATTTTCAAGATCGGGTATTTATATAATAATATCAGGTGACAATCCTAACTTAATGTTGATAACATGAGCAGAACCAGCACCCCATAGAGACGACAGAACGCAATACTCACTCCAGAAAGTTTCCTCTCTATGGCACAGACCATAGATAACAGACTGCGCGTCTCCTATTAACATATATTACTAGACTGGCAATGCCGTATTTTGTATCATTGGTGTCAGTGAAATCTCGCCGCCTTTTTCTATACTATAACGTGCGAGCAGTCGTGTGAGTTATTACAGAAAACAGTCGTAAAAATACGGATGAACTGACGTAACTATGCTGTCCTTAGAGTTTTGACATGTAGGAAATTAATGTTTTGTATATGGCTGAAATTTTTATAAGCTTGAGTAATCTTCATCACATACAGCAATGAGTTGCATTGATTTGCTATTATCATTAATCTATTACCAATTTCATTCAACTTCGGATTTTCTTTCAGTAGTATGGTCATTATAAAAGTGTTGTCATAGTGGATAACACGTACCCTTATTCTGTTGAGAGTTCTTAGGAAATCGCACACACTAATGAATCGCATTTCCTGTTCTTATTAATCTGTTTCCAGTTTCGATCAATTTCGACTTTTGTTTTAATAGTATGACCGTTATAAATGTGTTATTTGTCGTGGATAATACACAGCTGTATTCTTGTTAGTGTTTTTCAGATAGCTACTGTAACACCACATCGCGATCATAGCATTAGAATCACGGTATTCCGACCTTTTAATCGTTACGTATTTTTAAAAATTTGTTAAGAGGCAGAATTTTCTCATTTTTCAAAATTTTTAGTAAATTCAAATTATATCAGCGTAATTCAGAGTAATAGTATCCAGGGAATACTTACGTCAAAAAATCTCGTATATCAGAGATGTATCTCGTATATGTCAGATTCCTATTATAAATAGTACCCGCAGTTGAGTTATTCTCTCTCTATGTATTTAGCTCTCTATGTGCTCAGTTCTCTATGTCACTAGATTTCACTACGTGCTTAGCTCTTAGCAGGACTATCGCAGTGCTTGGCTTGAAGTATTATACGCGTTTCTATTCCAAGATAGGAAAAAACCCGAGAAAATATTTTAAATTTAATATAAACTTTTAAATCGTGATCATAGGCGAAAGCGAACAGTATCTTTGGACTTTGATCGGGATAGGCTAGGACGGAAGAATTAGAAACTTCTGCCTCCCGTAATAAACTGATGAACATTCCAGAGAGATTAATACAATCAAACTTTGACAAATATAATAACGAATTGTGAACTTATAAAGTGTGTACTGTGAAGGTGTAGTGAATGTAACTATTGATTTCAGAATAGAGAATCTATGAAACTTAAAAAAATCTTAAATAGTTATTCCAGTATTTAGTTCGCTAATATTGTCCCAGCATATTTTAAAAGAGAAGGAATATATCTAACAGCAGTGGTCAGGAGAACCTTACTGTGAAATTTTCTAAAGAGTAATTCTATCAAGGAAAAAGATCAAGCAAAAAACATTATCTTTGTGATGTGCGTCAAATTATCTGAACTACCGGGACTCAATGATTAGATTTTTTTATTCTTTGGTTTATTAAATATCAGCCCCTGAGAAACGGATTTTCATGCTCAAACACTAAAGAAGATTTAAATAAAATCCTGTACCAATATTTACAGTGAAAAATTCAAGAAAGATATAAATTTTATTAACTACGAAGACGTACCAGGTCTACCAACTTAATTTTCATACTGAGGTGACAAATAGAATTTTGAACCTATACATCCAATATAACTGTGACAATCAAGATGTAATCTACAGCTTAAAAGTTGCAAAGTTAAAACCCTAATATAAAACAAAGTCAACACAACTGTCGCCCCAGTCACCAAACCAAACCATGTCGTCGCCCAACCACACTACTTCTGCTATAAATGTACGTAACGGTAAAATTTTACCCATCATCCCGCCGACCTCTCATGATTGATTATGTTGGCATCACAACAAAATGGTAGAAAGTATTTGCCTAGTTGTTAATGTTTAATCGTACAAAACATGTTCTTCTCATAACACGATTCGAAAATGCGGAAGCGTAAACTCAAATGCAAATCATGTTCAAACCAACTAGTAAAGCTCACAACGTCATATCGTGTCAGAAGATCATAGTAGTACCGTACGGAAACTTCTTGACGTTACGTGAGGCAAGATGGCGGCATCAAACTTCAGTCACAGATGCAAGTTTGACAGTCTAGTAATGTATGTCTATGGCGTCTGCCAGATCAATGGCGTCTCCCTATCTCTGCCGTGTTGTGGTTTGAAACCATAATCTAAATTTTTGCTCCCGGTCTGAAGTTTTTGCCCCGCGTCATGTGACGGAATAATCGATATTACGAGCAACAGTTTGCTCATTTATAACTGAAATCAAGCTAGAATGTAGCTGTCATTGGTACTGTTTCCATTTGCAGCAATTTCAGCTACATCTTATCAGTAACTCTTCATTTTATGAGGTATCTGACGTCATTTCTGACGATTCTTCACCTAGTAGAAAGGTGACGGCTACATTGAAATGAAAAGTAAATAAAGAAAGTTACAGCATCGCGTATCGAACACGCGATCTTCCGCATGTGAACATAACACGCTACGACAAGACCACCAACAATACGATACTCAAAACGGCATGTTTGGAGATACTATTCTACCAAGCAAAAAAGTTTTCAAGAACGGAATTAATTTTTATAGATGTTTGAATTTTTCCTTCCATTACAGGCTAAATACTATCTAAATACAAAATTTGACGTTTTTGTGTCTGCTAGAAGTACCTTAGAATTTTGATGATCGGTGAGTCGGTGAGTGACAGAATTAGCGATTTCGTCTGCTAATATTTCGTAAGGTGTAGAACAGCATAATTTGAAAATATAGCTAGTTACAGTAAATACACTTGGCAACCGAAAATTCAGCCTTCTATCTTTATCCACAACTGACATACAGGGGGACCGAAAGTGGCGTCTACTGGTTCGAGAAAAGGATGGTACGGCCGTGCGCTCGACTTGGCGGGGGCACTGCCGTGCCCCCAGATGGTTGTGCTTAATCTTCTCTTCAATTGTATGAACCAGTTCATCAGTAACCACAGACGGGCGTCCACATCGTTCTTCATCGTGCACCTTATCAAGTCCTTCATTTTCCTGTGTTAAAAATATGGTTCGAATTATTGTTATTCTGAGTGATTACGGCATTCAGACAGCATTTTCGCTCATAATTCGTACAAAACATCTGTTATTTTTACCTAATTAAAGCTTAAAAATCATCAAATTTCACGATTAGATCACGTGATAGAAAACGCTCAGTTATTGGCTGAAGTACTGTTGACGTCATAGAACACCTACAGCGCGGCAACTAGAAGTCGGAGCTGTATTAACGTACGCGTTTTCTCCATTTCGCAGCTTTAAGTTCAGTTTTTTCGTGATCTAAATGCGTTTACAGTTTTTATGCCACAATGGAAGATGGTTATGTGAAGGCTGACAGCGGAAACCTCCCTAAAGTTGATGCAATTATGGTGTCTTAATTCTTTCAAAACAATCCAAATTTTTACGTGCCAGAAATAAGAAACGTGAAAACTGCATTGTAAGTAACGCATACCTACATTTTAAAGCTAATTATTTCGAGCGATATTTTATGCCATTGGAAAAAAGTACCGTATTTGCTGATGTCAGCAGGCTTAATCTGAAGTCACCATATTATGCAATAAAGGGTGAAATTTTATCTTCTATCCAAGCGGCCTTGAGCGATTATGTTGGCAACAACAAAAACACGATAGAAAATCTTTGTCCAGATGTTCAGATCACATAGAATGACTAAATTAGTGTATCGTACTGACCATGAAGTAAATAAATAATGCTGTTCCTGCTCTATGATTCTTGTATGTACCCTTGTCCGGTCAGTAAAAGTTACTGCCCTCGTAAATAAAAGGTTTCACGACAAAATATTTGGGCCGTCACGCGTTTGGATAATGGTGACGTCTCATGATTCTCGCTATTCAGCATTTGTTGCCAACATAGACACAGGATGCCGCCGGTATAGTTAGTAAAATTTAACGCAGTAAAGCTTCAATAAACACGTATTTGGGAAACTAACACTTCTAATCGTATTTACACTTGCATATTACGAATGTTTGAAAGCTAAATAAATCGGCGCATCTCCCATATACGTATATTACGATAGGGTAAGTTGTAAAGTAACCAGAAGGGCGTTGTCGATGTATAAAACCGTTGTTTGACTAAGATCTATTGGTGATAAAATTGCACTTACTGGAGATAAATAATCAGTGCTATACTTTTATAGTGGGCTGCAACAATACTCATGTTGTTCTTTCACCATATATATTAGGAACGGCTTTAATTACATATAAACCGTAGGCGTGTAACATTATGAAGTTTTACTTCACAAATGTAAACATCAGGTCATTAACCTACACATAATACTACTTTACACCTTTGCAGTAGAAGAGAATGATACTAAACAGTTTAGTTTACCAATGGAATAATATTGTTTACTTACATCAAAATGATCCTCACAGAAATACACACATGAAGTAGCCGCTATTTCATTTGGATCTCTTCGCGCCAGTTCAACCACTTTTTGCGTATCTTCTCATTTTTTGGTACTTGCAAGAACAATTTTTCTGGAGTCTTGACAGATGTATTGGTACAGTGCGGAACTAAGCAATATTTGTAGGTCATTATGCAAACGTTAATGCCCAAACACGAGGCCTCGGCCCAAACAATATACAACAGGTATTTATTTATCTTACGAGAGTAGCAGCAGCAGCAGCGTGTTGTATGACGTCACAGGCATCACGTGACTCAAATGTAGCGTTTTAGCGGGCTTTAAAATTATTTGAATTTCATTTCTTTTTTTTAAAAGTACGGAAATCCACGAGGTAAAAAAGCATGTTCGAACAAAAATATGACATAATTAACAATTTAAAACGATTTCCAGAAAACAGTCAAATACCCTATTGAACAGTCTGACTCATCTTCTAACTATTGAATCACTCATAGCATTTTGTCCGCAAACCGCACAGATTTGACTATGAATGTACTTTGTTTTTTCCTTTGCATTTAGAAAACGAAGCACAGATCTGATTTCATACGTTGAGGTTCGAGTCCTCCTTCGGGCATGGTTGTCGTTCTTAGTTAGTTTACGTACTTCGTAAGTCTGGGACTGATAACCCAAGTCGTTGAGTCCCATAGGATTAGAAACATTTGAATGTCACACGCGGCGGCATTTTGAATTACGGCTGACATTATAAAGAAGCACTACAAAGCACACGTCGGCAGCGGCGATCTAAAAATGGCGTACATGTCTTCTCTTGGAGTCAGAATAACTGCCGCCTGTCACGTTACAGATAAAGGGGGAAGCTGATTGTTTCCATATGAAAGGCGGGTTTTGTCAGGCTGTTGGGTTCCCCAGCCGGCCGGTTAACAGTTTGGACCTAGAGAATGGAATACTGGTAGGATTTTCCTAATCTGCTCGGAAACCGGAAATGACGCTCTTGGCTGAGCGAGGGCGGCTCTTCCAGATTGCAACTGAAATACAATATAGCCACACACATTATTCTAAAAATGCATCTAAAATCAGGGAATGATCATACGGCAAATATAATTATATAAATGGATTCAGGAGACTTGCGAGAATCAAACGCTGTAATTACAATTTCAGTATCCCTTACATGTAAAAAGCCGACAAATTTCAGTACTACAATAATAATAAGACTTACATTTACAGTTACTGATACATAGTGTTTATCAGTAACAGTGTAAGAAGCAAATGAGTAGCATTGCACCACGCTACATATCATAAAAGACGCACCATGTTATTTCCGTATTCTTTCAGTAAACTTTGTTTTATTCTCTTGTTCTGCTTTTCGTTGAGGTAGTAATATTCTTGTGTCAGAACATAGATTCCACCATAGAAACACAAAACATGAACCCAGCAATAAATTTATATCTGTATTTATTATTTTTAATATTATTCTTAGTAACGTTAGTTTTTTATGTTGTAGACTGCCACGTAAATATTTCATGGCCGACTAAAAGTAGTAGATATGCAGCTGATAATTTATATATAAACAATTATATGTATTTGAGGACAAAAACTAAATGTATTTGCATAAAAAGCCATGATAAATTAATTATTAATTGTGTAACTATATTTCGACAGCGGCAGTATACTTGAACAGTGAAACGCCACGCTTAATAGCTACCTGAGGAAAGAGCTTGAGTCTCAACCTTTTTTTAGTATTGTTAAATATATATTTGTTTTTTAAATGTAAACAACATTTGTAGGGAGGTGGTCAAAGCATTTAATTTTGTGATATTCAAATGGATAATATTTCGCAAGGGAAATTGTATTTTAAATATGAAGCGTTAGGATGCGCGGAAGGATACAATTTTGGGAGCAGGTAGAGCACGTTTCCGAACGCTTAGGCAGGGACTCGTAACGTGGTTGTGAAAGGTTGTTACGCTGGGCGCGTTGCGAACTTGCGATTTGAAGAGAGAGACATGTGTGCACTTAGAAAATTTACGGGACTGTGACTGCAGAACTTAGTCTCTGGTGAAAAGTGATAAACTATTCACGGTAGTAGGAACTGTGATAATTCAGCAATCGTGTACTCGTGTGATTACAAACTGTGGTTTATAACAAATACTGTAATTAATCTCGGTTTAATTTGGAACTGCAGTGTTCGATGGACTTCACTAATTTACGAGTGATAATTTGGAACTTTTACTCTCGAGTGCGTGTGATATTTCTAGTGCTTCTCATGAACAATAGTTGGAGAAATATTCAGTTATTTACCGATGTATGAAGTAGGACTACTTCCGCATTTTCATGTCCAAAAAGAGTAATAAACTACATTTTTAAAGAATTAGTTCAGTTCTTTATCTTAGAATGCATTTTCTTGCTTATTCAGAGGTTTAATTTACGTTTGTTTAAATATATTTTCACGTCATAATATGCAGATTGATAGACTGGCGAAACTACAGATTAATTATTGATATCGTTTAAACGATTGGGTAGCTGTTTAGGGCATAGAAGCCGACATACATAACTCACCCCTATGAACAGAGACAACGAGCCATAACCTTATACTACCCTGAGTTATGTATTGCCCAATTCTTATTGGAATAGGAAGGTCGCAAACATGATCGGAACACGGATATATAGACCTTGGCTCGGAACTGCGATCGTACCGATGCCGCGGATAGCAATAGAAACGGAACTTACTTTGTTGACGATCCTAGTATAAAAACCTGCCCTAAAACAAATTTAACTGTATACCCTGGTGAGTAAAATTACACGGAACCACCGCTACTGTTCCTGACATCTAAATTTAAGTGCGTCTACCCAACAGGTGCAATTCGGTACCCTCGATACGGAAAACTATCGGAACTGTCCGAACTGCGAGTGAATGCCATTTGCGTTGCACGCCGTCAGCCCGTTCATTGTGTCGGCCATGGTGCGCCGTTTCTTCTGCCATGGTGATTAACTCGCCGGCTGTAGTGGCACCATTATTCAGCGAGGCAGTTCCAACACGTGTTCAGCAGTGCGTTGTTTTACTCCAGCGTCAGAGGGTCTGGCGGTAAATCTCAGACAGAGGTGACATCTGTTGGGAACGCCTCTTGGTGATTCTGGAGGCGCGTTACGCTTAACTGTCGTCGCCGCTTAGAGGCACGTGCGGCGTTTCATCGTTCCCTCTCTGTTCACGTAGGAGGGGGTCTCTTTTAACAGTGCCATCATTATAAAAACAAATGGTGTTTTCTTAGTAAGGGCAGCCACTTCCTGATGTTAAACGAGTTGATTGCCATGCAGATTGTTTTATTCGACTACGCCCTACAGTATAAAATCGATTTACGTATTTCGTTGCAGGTGATCGACGACTTACTGGGAGCCACGGAAATTTCATTTTCAGTATTTCGCGTGGCTATTGGCCATATTTAAATATTATAAACAGAGGTGCCCACAGGTGGGGGAGGGGGGTGATGACGCAAACTGCGTCATTGAAATTTCTAGGGGTGGGGGGGGGGGCTGTGAAAAATCAATACTTTTGTCCAGACTAGGAGGGGTCTTTATAAAACAAAAACATTAGGCAAAACCATTTTTATTAGGTAATAAACTATGAATCCAGGACGTAATATCTCGTGTGTGTGTGTGGGGGGGGGGGGGGGTGCGGTTGGTCCCAGTTTGGGAGAGGGGGGGGGGGGAGGGTGAGTCTTTGGTCAAGAGGGGGTCACCTATGATGATAAATATTAGTACGTAAAATCTAAAATTGAAATACCAATTTTTACCAGTAATTGTACAAGATAGCCTGCGAAACTTACGAAGTATGTTTCAGGAGGAATCTAATATATATAAATTCATATTTGTTTTTTAGTCATTTTGTTCGTATTTTATGCACGGCCAAACCGCACATCCAACTGCGATAAAACGTTGTCAACTCGTGGCTTGCACTCGCGCGTAGGTTATAGGCATCCTAAAAATAAGTTTGTATGGTGCATGGCGCAGGGGGCTTTACAATTAGTTAAACCGTTTCTTACGCCTTCACTCTGAAATGGCTGGATATGAATGAAACTTTGAATGCAGTTACCTTACACGCTGAATTAACGCATGAGCTACCTTCAAGGCAACGGACGGTGCGTTGCAGTGGATTAACACATTTGTTACTGTAAACGAAGGCTTCCGCGGCCGTTATCATTGTTGATAAAACTTTTCTGGGTATTGGATCGCATCATCAATATATCAAATGTTTCACCGACGTTTCGGCCACTGACACCCATAAGATGGCCGCTTTCAGTAGTGGCCGAAACGTCGGTGAAATATTTGATGTATTGACGATGTGGTCCAGTACTCAGAAGAGTTTTATCAACACATTTGTTACTCTTTACGGTTAACCGCCTGGACGGAATTGAATGAAATGTGGAAAGAAGATAGCTTATACCCCGAATTAATACATGGGCAACCTTTCGTAAGGCTCTGTAGGTGCATACATCCATATTGTATGACTGGTGACCATAAATGTATTAATGAGGGAGATTTTTCTATTCTGCGAGCCAGTGAAATTAGAATGGCGGTGGATACCTTGCGATTTTGACACCGTTTGATCAGTCACCATGAAAGGTGGCGCACATATATGTATCTTTTCATACATAGGAGAGAGAGAGGAGTAGGTGGAGGAGGAGATGGACAGAGGGGAGAGGAGAAAAACGAGAGAGGGGAGATGGTGACAGACGGGTGGAAGGACATGAACAGATCGAGGGGGAGGAGGGAGTGGACTGAGAAAGGGACATGAGACGGGGGGAGGACAGTGGTGGCTGGTGCTTCAGGTGACTGGGGTTCACTTCTTTGAGTGCCGGTTATTGATAGTGGCGCCTCCCTCCTCCACCCACATGGCGCGTCGATCTTTCGGTGCTCCCCCCCCCCCCCCCCGCTTGGCGTTCAAAGAGACAATTTGCCGCACTTCTGCGAGTGGCGCTGGGTAGTGATGGGACAACCGACTGTTTTAACAACCGATTGGTCAATCGGTTGTTTTTTCATTCAGTCGGTTTTTTCAGTCGAATGAAACAACCGAATGAAAATAGTCTCTGTGGCCGTATGAATGTTTTCACTCACTGGCGGGGTTTGAGTGGTTTCAGTCGATGCCAAACAATCGAATGAAACCAGTCTCTGTCGGTTGCAGCCGCTATATGAATGTTTTCACTCATGCGGTGCGTTTGAGTGGTTTCAGTCGATGCGCGACCACCGAATGAAACAAGTCTCTGCCCTTTATATGAATGTTCTCGGCATTGAGTGGTTTCACTTGATGCGTACAACCGGCTAGAAAAAGTCTCTGTCGGTTTCTGCAGTTATATGGATGTTTTTATTAATTCACCGACTTTGTGTGACTTTATTTGCATACTCCTTCAGTCTTTTCGGGTAAAAATGAACCGTGATTCAGCATGAAATTTTCTTCGAGACAAATCTTATAAATATAGCAGTGTGTCCGTGTGTGTGTTTTTATTGCATGAAAATCTACAGTTTTGTTCCAATCTTGATGAAATTTTGCACAGTTGACCTTCAAAGCAAGAGGAAAGTCACTGTCTACATCAAATTTCATTCGGTGCATGGCGGAGGGTACTTTACATACTGACTTCGACAAAACCACAATTTGGGTGCGATCATGATGAAATTTTGCACACTTGATCTTTAAAACAAGACGAAGGTAACTGTGTACAATAAATTTCGTAGGTGCATGGCGGAGGGTACTTTACCTACTAACTTCGACAAATTCCGTTTGTATTAGAATTTTAATGATATATTTTACTCTTCACCTTCAAAGAAAGAGAATGGTCACCGTCTACATCTACTTTAGTTCGATGCATGACAGAAGGTATTCCAAACTATGACGCCTGTTCATCTACGATTTTGTATGGTACATGGCGAAGGGATGGAATAAACCTCCACACCGTTTCACCAATAACCACAGAAATATCTGTGACAAGAGTGAATAATTATGAAACCTGAGATGAATGTTTTCTTATACTGTTGACGAATACAGACACGCTGAAGAAAATTTACAGCACTAATAAATGTTGTATGTCTTCTCGTACTCATTCAAATTAGATGGAATTAACAAAAATATTTTTATAAGAAATATTTTTATACAAAATACTATAATGAAGGCTTTTTTTAACAATACCTAATGTTTTAGTGATCTAGCAAATATGCTCAAAGTTAACATACTTAACTCTGTCCTGCTAGAACCTTAGATATGTATGAACAAGAAGCCGCAAACCGCACGTTTCTACCTGTTCCCACTTCGGAGATACAGTATGCGAGATTAAACTTGTAGAAATCATTTTGGAACACGATGTAGTTTCCACGCTTCTTTATTGAGACTGTAAGAAAGCGACAACAATCGGCGATGGCACGCACCGCCCGCCAGACACTGTTGTGCGGAGTTTGGCGCGCGCCTGCTGGCGCTGTCAGCAGTGAAAACGCGAGCGAGGCAGCACCCCCTTTCGTGTCCACGCTCCCCGCGGTACTTCGGGATCATTGGCCCCTTATCTTCTACAGATTGTGAGTGTCTCCGAAGGTAATCTGATCGGGCCCAAATGATCGGCGTTTTTGAAGGCTGGGATGGGCAATTAAAGTGATCGCAGGCCTGCTCCAGCGATATGACATCTAATTAGTTACTCATTGATGGCACCTCAAACAATTTAATCTACCACACAATATGAATCACTGTTACTGTATATTATAAAACGAAAAGTTACTTCATTCAGTATATAATTAAATGAACATAGTAATACGCATTTTAACTTTGGCATACCCCTTTTCCATGGCGGTATAATGTAACACTGCTGTAGTTCTCTGATGTGCATGCCAGTTTCATTCATACAAATAAATGGATAGCTCTGTAAGCTAAAACACTAATGAGTCGTTTCAGTTGGGATAATGATTACATGGTTCAACCATCAGAAAAACTTACTGCCTTTTTTCACTTGAAAAGAAAGTATGAGTAATTCAGTCAATGTACAAAACTGCAAAAGTGTCGCATGTTTTCATTCAGTTGTTCCCACAGACTACTTTCATTTGAAAAAAAAAAAAAAAAAGTAAACGAATATGAATCCAACATAGTTGTTCGGTACCGGTGCGAGGCGCCACAAGGGCGCAGCAGCGACCGGACGCTGTGTCTGCACTCTGCAGGTAAGGGCGGCCGCTACCTGCTCCTGCCCTCGCACAATGAAACGGCCGGCACTGGGCCGGTGGGGGGACTCGGCCGGTGACCGCCAACCTGTTCGGACGCATGTGTTTCTGCCTCAAAATGTAGAGCTTCTCACAAATACAGTCCACTTTTACCAGAAATGTACTTTTATTTCTTAACGCCTTTCCTTTGCAACGAATGATTGCATTCGTCTGGACTGTGGAAAGAGCGAGACAGCGCAGAATGTCCGCGCGTTTTGTGGCTGCCCACATTTGGTCCTCCGGGCGCGAATAGAACCATTCCGACGTTTGACTGTGCGTACCGCGACCTAAGAATATCCGGTTTCGTGGCTTTGTTGGTTGATCTCTGATATTAACACTAATTCGAGTGCCTCCAGTGCACTAACAGTGACATATGTCCGTAGTAGAGCTGTCCACACTACAGAATACGCGAGAATCGTGTCGGTCGTGTTGTGAAGTGCATCTCAAACCAGCAGACGATGTGAAGCAGCCCAGCCGTTCCCGCAGCACCACACAACACGCCAGCGAGCCGCGCCACCCGCCGCCGACTCCTCAAGCAGCTGCGGTCCACTCTGCGCATCGCCAGGTACCGTCGCTCCGCTCTGCAAGCAGCCTGGCTCTCTTTCCTTAATCTTCTATCCTGTGCTCTAATATCCTGTCATGGATCCTGTCGAGAAACGTAGTCTAGTTAAGAGAAGAGCAGTCATCAAGTCACGAGTGACTAGAATTTCAACATTTCTCAATAACTTTCATGACGGATCCAATGTCAATGACATTAGAGTAAGGCAGTCATTGCTAACCACAAGCAAAAATGAATATCACGAAATACAAACTCAGTTAGAAATTAACGATCTGGAAGAATCCCATGACGCTGACAGAGAGTCATTTGAAGACTTGTGCTTAGATGTAGAATCAAAAATAACTACACTACTCCAGTCGAATGTTGTGGTACCTCCTCATTCGTCAACTTCATACAATGCACCTGAAATAAAGCTACCTGCAATTTCACTGCCAACATTTAATGGTAACGTTGCAGAGTTCATGCACTTTTTTGATACTTTTAAGGCACTAATTATTAGCAATGACGCCTTAGCTGATGTCCAGCGTTATTATTACTTGTTGTCTTGTGTGTCTGGTGAAGCACATAAGTTAATTGAATCCTTACCGGTTACAGAGAGCAACTTTAAAATTGCATGGGATCTGGTTGTTCATAGATACAATAATCCAAAGTTAATAGTAGATTTGCATGTTAAACAACTACTGAATCTGCCAAGCATCAAAACTGAATCGGCTAAGGACTTGCGTATGTTAATCAACCAGCTGATGACAAATCTGAACGCAATCGAGGTTCTGAACGTCGGCATTCCACTACATGAGGTGTTACTTTCACACATTCTGTTGGATCACATTAGTGTGAATCTCAGGAAACAGTGGGAATATAAAACAGCTAACATCACTTTTCCTCATCTGAAAGATTTGGTGGCATTTCTGGAAACCAGCTGTCAGACGTTAGAGCTCATCCATTCAGACAGAATGTTACAGCACTCCCACCAGCCTGCCGCCAAGCGTCCTAAAGTAGAAGGTTACAGTTTGCAACGAACCTTTCTCTCAACTTCACCAGATTGTGTATTCTGTGACGCAGCTCACGAACTAAATAAGTGTCCCAAGTTCAAAGAGAGTGATATTGCAAGTAGACTAGACTTTGTGACAAGAGAAAGGCTTTGTTTCAACTGCCTGCGCACTGATCATAGGCAAAGAGAATGCCGTGCTGGGAGTTGCCGCATTTGTAAGAAGCGCCACAACACGTTATTGCACAAGGAACAAGCCAGTAGCAGTGGCGATAGAGACCAAGAGACGAGCGTACCAGAACAGCAGACATACTGCGCCGTTAAGGGAAATCACCAGCGTACAGAAGTACTGTTATCAACTGTCCTTGTAGACACTGCGGACAATAAAGGGAAGGTACACCAATGCAGAGCACTGCTTGACAGTGCATCTCAGATGAATTTCATATCTACTAGCCTGGCAGATAGGATGGGCCTGCAGCTCAGTCGGCGTCTGATACCAATAAGCGGGATTAGTGACGTTCAAACGGTAGAATCGTCGCATGTTTGTGAGGTGAATATTTCCTCAAGAGTTGGTAACTACAGCACAAATACCGTCTGCTCAGTACTTCCACGTATAACAGGACCACTTCCAACAGCGTCCTTTGAAATTTCCACCTGGCAGCTTCCTAGGCACCTAAAGCTAGCAGATCCAGCCTTCCATAAACCTGGTGAGATTGATCTACTACTTGGAGCTTCGATCTTCTTTGACGCACTGAAGCCAGGCCAGCTGAAGAGAGAGAACCATCCAACATTACAGGAGACATCGTTCGGCTGGATTGTTTCAGGCAAAATACCTCCACTGTCTCTGAAGTCCAAGGCAGTAAATGTACTGTCATGCCTCACACGCACTAATCACCTTAACATCACCTTAACACTCAGGTTGAACGGTTCTGGCAGCAAGAAGAAATGAATGTTTCTGTGCGAACGAAAGAAGAGCGTTTGTGTGAGGAGTATTTTGGAAGAACCATCCAAAGGAATGCTAACGGCCGATACGTGGTGAAGTTACCAATGAAAGACAACCATGCTGGATTGGGAGACTCCATAACTAACGCTACTCGCTGCTTACAACGCTTAGAGAGAAGGCTGCAGCGCCAGCCAGAATTAAAGGCACAGTACGTTAGTTTTATGAAGGAGTATGAAGATTTGGGTCATATGAAATTGGTAACGGAAGATACGGAAAACTGCACATACTACATGCCACATCATGCAGTGCTTAAAGACTCAAGCAGTACCACTAAACTTAGAGTTGTGTTCAACGCCTCAGCAAAGACATCATCGAACTTCTCCCTTAATGACATCTTGGTGGTCGGTCCTACAGTACAAGATGACTTATACTCTATTGTCCTACGATTCCGCACACACAGATATGCCTTCACTGCAGACATCACGAAAATGTATAGACAAATTGCGGTCCAAAGGGCAGATCAAGATCTACAAAGAATTCTATGGCGTGAATCTCCTAACGAGCCAATCAGAGTTTATCGGCTGACAACAGTCACCTACGGTACTGCAGCGGCACCCTTTCTAGCAACGAGATGCCTGTTACAGTTATCAGAAGATGAGAAAACAACATATCCTAGGGCTGCAGCCATATTAAAAAGAGATTTTTATGTAGACGATGTTTTGAGTGGAGCGGACACCATAGAGGACGCGATCAGTTTGCAGGAAGAGCTAACCAGATTGCTTCATAGTGGAGGATTTCCCCTTCGAAAATGGTGTGCCAATGATTCAAGACTATTAGAAAACATCCCACCTGAATACCATGAAACACAAATCCCATGGAGCCTGGGCGATGAAAGGCAAGAAACAGTGAAGACTTTGGGTCTATTGTGGTACCCTCATAGTGATACCTTCCAATTCTTGGCCACTGATACAAAGAACAGTAACGCAATCTGGACTAAGCGACGTGTACTCTCTCGGATTGCCTCTATATTCGATCCATTGGGACTTCTAGGACCTGTGGTAGTGACTTGCAAGATATTTCTACAACACCTTTGGCAAAAACAAATAGAATGGGATAAGCCCTTACAAGATGATCTGAAGACGCAGTGGTAAAAGATAAATAATCATCTACCGTCACTGAATAGAATTCAAATCGAACGTAGCGCGATCAGGAGTGGAGCAAAGTGGCTGGAACTGCACGGTTTCTCAGATGCCTCCGAGCGAGCATATGGAGCTTGCATTTATCTTAGAAGTATCTGTGAAGAAAATAATTTCTCAGTGAAACTTTTAAGTTCTAAATCTAGAGTCGCGCCAATCAAACAAATATCTCTGCCAAGACTTGAACTGGGTGCCGCCCTCCTCTTGGCTAGACTGATGGAGAAAATTAAGACTGGGCTACACTTAAAGATTGCCAAAACTTACTTCTGGACAGACTCCACTGTCGTTTTAGCATGGTTAGCGAAAGAACCAACGTCATGGAAAACGTTTATTGCAAACCGTGTCTCTGAAATCCACCAACTCTCTGCAGTAGAAGACTGGAATCATGTATCTTCTAGAAGTAATCCTGCTGACATCATTTCAAGAGGAATCGCACCACAACATCTTGGAGAATGTAACTTATGGTGGACAGGCCCTTTATGGCTCAATCAGTCACCATCAGCATGGCTTGTTAGCACTCTGAATTTCACATATGAATCAGATGAGATACCAGAGAAACGGACTCAGCGTGTTTGTTTGTTCATTACCACTTGTGTGGTGAATGAGATTGCCGAACGTTATTCATCATGGGCGAAACTGCAAAGAGTTATGGCGTATGTATTGAGATACATAAATAATCTCCGCCGGCAACCCAGTGAGAGGCAAGGTGGTAACTTGACTGCAGAAGAACTTCATGCCGCGTCAAATACAGTAATCCGTATGGTACAACACCAGGAGTATTGCAAGGAAATCGAAGAGCTGCAACATGGTCGAACGATGAAACTTCCTGGCAGATTAAAACTGTGTGCCGGAACCGGGACTCGAACCTGGGACCTTTGCCTTTCGCGGGCAAGCGCACTACCGACTGTGCTATCCCGACGCGACTCACGATGCCGCCTCACAACTTTACTTCCGCCAGTACCTCGCCTCCTACTTTCCAAACTTCACAGAAGCTCTCCTGCAAACACGCAAGACTAGCACTCCTGGAAGAAAGGATATGGTGGAGACATGGCTTAGCCACAGCCTAAGGGATGTTTCCAGAATGAAACTTCACTCTGCAGCGGAGTGTGCGCTGATATGAAACTTCCTGGCAGATTAAAACTGTGTGCCGGAACCGGGACTCGAACCTGGGACCTTTGCCTTTCGCGGGCAAGCGCACTACCGACTGTGCTATCCCGACACGACTCACGATGCCGCCTCACAACTTTACTTCCGCCAGTACCTCGCCTCGGCGGCATCGTGAGTCGTGTCGGGATAGCACAGTCGGTAGTGCGCTTGCCCGCGAAAGGCAAAGGTCCCAGGTTCGAGTCCCGGTTCCGGCACACAGTTTAAATTTGCCAGGAAGTTTCATATCAGCGCACACTCCGCTGCAGAGTGAAGTTTCATTCTGGAAACATCCCTTAGGCTGTGGCTAAGCCATGTCTCCACCATATCCTTTCTTCCAGGAGTGCTAGTCTTGCGTGTTTGCAGGAGAGCTTCTGTGAAGTTTGGAAAGTAGGAGGCGAGGTACTGGCGGAAGTAAAGTTGTGAGGCGGCATCGTGAGTCGTGTCGGGATAGCACAGTCGGTAGTGCGCTTGCCCGCGAAAGGCAAAGGTCCCAGGTTCGAGTCCCGGTTCCGGCACACAGTTTTAATCTGCCAGGAAGTTTCATATCAGCGCACACTCCGCTGCAGAGTGAAGTTTCATTCTGGAAACATCCCTTAGGCTGTGGCTAAGCCATGTCTCCACCATATCCTTTCTTCCAGGAGTGCTAGTCTTGCGTGTTTGCAGGAGAGCTTCTGTGAAGTTTGGAAAGTAGGAGGCGAGGTACGGGCGGAAGTAAAGTTGTGAGGCGGCATCGTGAGTTGTGTCGGGATAGCACAGTCGGTAGTGCGCTTGCCCGCGAAAGGCAAAGGTCCCAGGTTCGAGTCCCGGTTCCGGCACACAGTTTTAATCTGCCAGGAAGTTTCATATCAGCGCACACTCCGCTGCAGAGTGGAGTTTCATTCTGGAAACATCCCTTAGGCTGTGGCTAAGCCATGTCTCCACCATATCCTTTCTTCCAGGAGTGCTAGTCTTGCGTGTTTGCAGGAGAGCTTCTGTGAAGTTTGGAAAGTAGGAGGCGAGGTACTGGCGGAAGTAAAGTTGTGAGGCGGCATCGTGAGTCGTGTCGGGATAGCACAGTCGGTAGTGAGCTTGCCCGCGAAAGGCAAAGGTCCCAGGTTCGAGTCCCGGTTCCGGCACACAGTTTTAATCTGCCAGGAAGTTTCATATCAGCGCACACTCCGCTGCAGAGTGAGGTTTCATTATGGTCGAACGATCCCTAAGAAAAGCAAATTGATATCACTTCATCCGTTTTTGGACGAAAAACAGTTGTTAATGGTGGGCGGCAGGTTGGAGCAGTCAGATGCTTCTTACAATCAAAAGCATCCCATGATTCTTCCTCTAAGCATCACGTAACTAAGTTAATAGTCATGAGCGAGCACCTACGGTTGTTGCATCCTGGACCTCAACTCATGTTAGCAAGCCTCAGACAAAGGTACTGGATTCCCACTGGAAGATCAGTCATCAGGCAAATAACTCACAAGTGTCTCCCTTGTTACCGGTTGAAGGCTACTACTGCAACCCAGCTTATGGGACAGCTACCTTCAGTTCGTGTACCACAAAGCAGACCCTTTCTTAATTGTGGGATTGACTATGGTGGCCCACTATACGTCAGGAACGGTGGAAGGAGGAGTAAAACGAAGGTAAAAGTCTACATCGCCTTGTTTGTTTGCATGGCAACAAAGGCAGTACACCTCGAGCTTGTCACTGATCTGTCCTCTCAAGCATTCATTGCCGCTCTCCGAAGATTTATTTCACGACGAGGTATCTGCGCAAACTTGTACAGTGATAATGGAAAGACGTTCGTGGGAGCAAGGAATGATTTGAATGAACTCCACAAATTGTTCAGCACTCAGTCAGATGTAACACAAATCGAGAGCTATGCATCACAAAATGGGATACAGTGGCATTTTATCCCCCCTCATGCGCCACATTTTGGTGGATTATGGGAAGCGGGTGTAAAATCCATAAAAACGCATCTAAAGAGAGTGGTGGGAAACCAAGTGCTGACGTTTGAAGAATTATACACACTTCTAACTCAAATTGAAGCGTGCTTAAATTCTCGACCTATTACCCAACTTCCTGATGATCCGGGTGAATTTTCATACCTTACTCCTGGCCATTTCCTTATTGGTGAACCCTTGACAGCAGTCCCAGAGCCAGGCTTGCTTTCGGAGCCATCATCCAGGCTGTCGAGATGGCAGCTACTTCAGCAGTGTAAGCAGCACGTGTGGAAACGCTGGTCACACGACTACTTGTCACAGCTGCAGCAGAGAACTAAATGGACGTCAGCGAAAGACAATCTGCAGCCGGGTACATTGGTTCTCCTGAAGGAAGACAACTTGCCACCTCTCGTGTGGCGGTCTGGGGTCATTGTTTGCACTCACCCTGGTCCTGACGGTTTGGTGCGAGTGGTTTCAGTGCGCACAGCAACAGGAACTTATAAACGACCGCTGTCGAAGATTTGTGTTGTTCCACAGGAAACGTAGACTTTAGTGTTCATAACCATTCAAGAACAAATTGAACTTGTGTTTCTTTCATGTACATCGGACCTGAGTTCCTCAACCATTTATTTGTTTTGTTTGTGTTATCTACCTTGTGCTTTTTGTAATTTGTGTATTAGTGTAATTTATACAAATTAGGTGGGCGGAATGTTCGGTACCGGTGCGAGGCGCCACAAGGGCGCAGCAGCGACCGGACGCTGTGTCTGCAGGTAAGGGCGGCCGCTACCTGCTCCTGCCCTCGCACAATGAAACGGCCGGCACTGGGCCGGTGGGGGGACTCGGCCGGTGACCGCCAACCTGTTCGGACGCATGTGTTTCTGCGTCAAAATGTAGAGCTTCTCACAAATACAGTCCACTTTTACCAGAAATGTACTTTTATTTCTTAACGCCTTTCCTTTGCAACGAATGATTGCATTCGTCTGGACTGTGGAAAGAGCGAGACAGCGCAGAATGTCCGCGCGTTTTGCGGCTGCCCACAATAGTAAAACTAGGACCGACTGACTGTTTCATTCGGTTGCTCCCACTGACTGATTTAACTCAAAAGAAAAGGAATGAGTGGTCCAACCGACTGTGTCGATTTTTTTATTCGGTTGCTCCTACCGACTGATTTCACTCAAAAGAAGGAATGAATTGTCCAACCGACTGCGTCGATTGTTTCATTCGGTTGGTCCCACCAACTGGTTTCACTCAAAAGAATGAATGAATAATTCAACCGATACGAAAAACTACAACCGAATGATCGATTTTTTTTCAACAACCGAATGAATCGATTGTTTTCATTCGATTGTTCCCATCACTAGCGCTGGGGGAAAGCGCCCCGGTTTCCCCCCCCCCCCCCCCCCTTTTAGATATATTTTTGTTAAAAGATCTGCAGAATGTCTTTTGTAGGCTTGTTTGCGCTTGCTTCTACACGAGCTGAGGCGTCGCTCTACCAAGCTTCTTTGTGTCACACTTTTGTTCCAAGCTTAAAGCTGAGTAATTTGTTTCTAAAAGATACTGAATGTTATTCATTTTTTGTTTGATAATAAACACCAAGAACATAAGAATATGCACATGGACACTAACACACAGTAAGTAACTGATTACAGTGTTACGTGATTGTAAAAAAAAAAAAAAAAAAAAAAAAAAAAAAAAAAAAAAAAATGGATCTGTTACAAGAAAGAGACAAGCTACTTTTGGGTCACGTGACACTGTAAGCAGCGCACTCTCCTAACCTTACGCATGCGCAAAGGATGCTCTCCCCACATATATTCAAACACTTATATATTTGTTACAACGAAGAGTATACATGTCATTTACCCTCAAAATCGTGACACATTTGCTAAAACGTCGAAAGATATGTGGCAAGTAACAATACGAAAGTCGTTTTTGTTTCCATATCTGTTAAGAAAGATTGGGTTTAAAAAAATTGCTTGCAGTCGGTCTCGAACCCGTAGAACGCGATGCCCCTAACCACATGGCTATTCTTCCTTGCTAGGTGGAGACTAGATTATTATTCATGATCGGATCTTCTGAATGCGTTTATAGTTGATGCATCTTTAATATATAGTTATAAGATATTTTACCATATATGACGTATTACTGATGAATCTTCAATGCGCTAAATATGAAGGGCGGATGTTGCCTTCATGGAGGATTAGCACTTAAAGGCGAGGAACGCAGTAGCTCCATTGTCTTTCTTCGGGACCATTCGTGCGTAACCGCCAAAGCTCGAGTAGCCCAGGAGCTGGCGTCTCTACCAGCTCCAACGCCGAGTTTCCCCTTGCCTCCTTCCTGCCGCAGGAGCTCCCATATGTTGCCTCCAGGGGGTTCAGAAGATAATTTGAACCTCAGCCGCGCATGCGTATTGCAACGCTGAGGCCACTGCCGCCTATATTACGCATCTGCGCTATGACTCGTATAAGTGCTGTCTCCGGGCTCATACGATAAAAATACTTTGACTGTGTCTATAAATGATCTGATAGAAGAGCGAAACGAAGAAGGATAGATTAAAAAATCATTTTATTTTATTTATTTTTTACTTTTTGTTTCACGATGAGATTTTTTTTTTTTTTTTTTTTTTTTTTTTGGGGGGGGGGGGGGGGTTCGCTGAACCAGTGAACACACCAGACGCGCCGCCACTGGTTGACGGATACAGAGAAAATGTGTTTATTGTGGCCGGTTGTTGTTGTTATGGTCTTGATGCAGCTCTCCACCCTACTCTATCCTGAGCAAGCCTTTTCATCTCCTCATAAGAACGACAACCCACGTCCACTAGAATCTGCTTACTATACACGTCTCTTGGTCTCCCTCTGCGATTTTTACCCCACACACTTCCCTCCAATGCTAAATTTACGATTCCCCGATGTCTAAGGATGTGTCCTACCAAGCGATCCCTTCTTTTAGTCATGGTATGCCAAAAATTCCTTTTCTCACCAATTCTGTTCAGTACCTCTTCATTAGTTATGTGATCTACCCACCTAATCTTCAACATTCTTCTGTAACACCACATTTCAAAAGCCTCTATTCTCTTCCTGTCCGCACTGCTTATCGTCCATGTTTCACTCCCGTACAAGGCAACACTCCACACAAATGCCTTCAGAAAAGACTTCCTTACACCTAAATTAATATTCGATGTTAGCAAATTTCTCTTTTTCAAAAATGCTTTTCTTCCCATTGCCATTCTGCATTTTGTATCCTCTGTACTACGACCATCGCATGTTATTTTACTACCCAAGTAACAAAACTCATCTACCACCTTCATTGTTTCGTTACCTAATCTAATTCCTTCAGCATCGCCTGATTTTCTAAGACCACATTCCATTATTTTTGTTTTGCTCTTGTTAATGTTCATTTTATACGCTCTCTTCAACACACTGTCCATTCCATTCAACTGCTCTTCCAGGTCCTTTGCTGCCTCTGATAGAATTACAATGTCATCAGCAAAACGCAATGTTCTTATTTCTTCCCCCTGAACTTTGATCCCTACTCCAAATTTTTCCTTGCTTTCCTTCACCGCCTGCTCAATGTACAAATTGAATAACATCGGAGAAAGGCTACAACCCTGTGTTACTCCCTTCCCAACTGATGCTTCCCTTTCATGCCCTTCGAGTCTAATAACTGCGGTCTGGCTTTTGTAGAAGTTGTAAATAACTCTCCTTTCCCTATATTTTACCCCTGCTGACTTCGGAATTTGAAAGAGTGTATTCCAGTCAACATTGTCAAAAGCTTTCTCCAAATCTCCAAAAGCTAAAAATGTAGGTTTGCCTTTCCTTAATTTATCTTCTAAGATAAGACGTAAAGTGAGTATTGCCTCCCGGGTTCCTACGTTCCTCCTGAATCCAAACCGATCTTCCTCGAGGTCAGCTTCTACCATCTTTTCCATTCTCCTGTAGATAATTCGTGTTAAAATTTTGCAACCATGACTTATCAAACTGATGGTTCTGTGGCCGGTACCAGAATCTAAACTGCTACTCCTATTAACACATCTGCCTTACACCTGGAATGAATGTTTAAAACACTTATGGGTATCAGTACTCTGGTTATCAGTCCCTAGGCTTTCAAACTACTTAAACTAACCTAAGGTCAAATACGCGCACCCATGCCCGAGTAAGGACTCGAACCACCGACGGCGAGCAAACAAGGCGTCTTAGTACGCTCGGCCACTCCACTGTGGCAAACATTTTTAACCTGTAAACTCTGCATTGTTACTTCTGCAGAATAGAGACAGAGGTTATCAAACATGTCTCTTGAGCGCCACCGGATCACACGTTACCGTGACTGATGGATCTCTACAACTCTTCACTACACACATGTTATACACGGCTGCCAATGATTTGACTCATTTTTTACGGCAGAGTATAAAATCTGCCATATATTTTACGTCTATGACAAATTATTTGAAAATTTGATATATGGATTCCCAATACCATCTATTTTGAAGCTACAATCTCTGACAATAAAGGTCTGTAATAGTCCTGTAACATTAATGTAGATGAACTAAGATCTACAGTTACCTTACTACCCTTCGAAATAGTCACCTACCAAAACTATAGTCCGCATCTGTAGGAAAGGCTCAGTTTTCGGTCATTCTGCGCATCCCCTTCCAGTACCGCACTGGCAATAATATTCTTTCTCCCAGCGCATGGTTGGCCGCGAGTTAGCAGTGTTTCTCCCACAGGCTCCACTGTTGGCGCTCGGCCGTAGCTGCTCCCACACCGCCCCACCTCTACGTGTGGAATCGTCTTCGTACGTGAAGCCAACTATAGGCACTGCTGAGACCTGTGATGCATATCCTTGAAACTTTGCACAGTATTCCTTTGCGATGGATGAATGTCAAGTAATACCGTCAAAACCTCTTTCCTTTCAAAGCGAGTTTGAGTCGAGGAAATAGGAAGAAGTCTGGTGGTTTGAGTTCTGGCGAGTATGGTGAATGTTCACGTTGCACAACAGTGGCCACCGATACACAGGCAATATCGTCAAACAGTTTCTGACAGAAAAGGAGATGCACAAAACTTTCCTTCACCTTCGGTGTTTGCGCAGGGAACGCTGATCAGCGCTCGTTACGTTCAGAATTTTGTAACACCCATTATTTTGCCATTATTGCAATTGGAAGGTGATGGTGATGATGAATCTACTGGAAGAATGTCACCCGTGTAGTGCTCCAATACATTTTATTAGAATATAAACAAAAAAGTCAGTACTCCTCTGACTGTATTCTAACGTTACACAAGAACAAAATACACAAACTAAAGGTCCACTGTTTGTTTTTTAAATCTTTATTTCATAATTATACTATAACCCATCACCAATACAATTAATGGATCTTGTTTTATACAACTCTAATTAAAACAGTGATTTACTTGACTCTATAATTCTAAGAAATTACTGCAAAATCTAACGGGTTCCTACTTCCTACTTCTAGGTTGCCTACATGTTATTGAGCTACATGAATAATGCAGTGATTACATGTGTGCTAGTAACGTATAAACCTAAGGGTGGCCACGGATGTCCACCGAGCGAAACCCAGTGGACGCGCCCCTGGCCCTGGGCTGGCCATGACTGTCACTGCAGCTGCTAAAGTTCTTTAGAAGTTTGATTTAATTTAATGACTAACTACTATGTCTACTCTAACTTAACCTACAGTCTAGTCCGGTGTAGCGCCCAGTCCCCCAGAACCAGAGCATGGCGGATTCCGCCAGATGAGCTGGCGGCCGGTCCACACCCCGGCGGCGCAGGCCATGTCCGTGTGGACACTTCATTGTCGATCCCGGACGAAGACCCCTCGCACTTTGCTGGAGATGGCATCAGCGAGATTGTCCAGGATCTGGAAAGTGTCAGGTGGTCTAATTAGTGCGTAAATGTCGAAATTCGGTAATTGACGCCTCAATTCGGAAGCTACCCCGTCGTACGTGAGGCACAAGTATATCACATGCTCTGTTGTTCCCTCTGGGGCTCCACAGTCGCACTCAGGTGTCGCTCTCTTCCTAAACCGACATAGATATGTCGGATAGGGACCATGGCCGGTGAGAAAGTGTATCAATCCTCAATCCACGGCTGGGTTGGAAGAGTAGGTCCATTTTTTTTAAACCTTTATTGCTTGATACATAACCCAATACCATTAAACTAATTGGGTCCTAATATTCTACAGTCTTTATTTCACTACATTACTCTTTATACTTAATGTCTGGCTATTCTATATATCTACATGTTTTTCTACATTTATAACTATGTTTCTGTATATCTCTTATGCTATATTTGTGTCTGTGTTTGGTGTGCTGTGTTTGTTTGTGTTGTGTGTGATCGTGTGTTCTCCCGTTTGCAGTGTTACAGGTGTGCCAGATGTTTACAAACCTACTTGTTCAAAATGTTTGTTAAGCTTATGGGACTTAACTACGTGGTCATCAGTCCCTAAACTTACAAACTACTTATGAACTACTTACGAAGTAGGACGGCACAAATATCCATGCCCGAGGGGGGATGCGAACCCCCGACCGTAGTGGCCGAGCTAACCGTGACTGGAGCGCCTCAGTCACCTCGGCCACCGCGGCCGGCAAACCTACTTGGTGGCCTTTGTCTGCTGAACTAATTCCAGTAGACGTGTCCCTTTGCACTGCCTTAACTGGGAGTGTGTTTGCGTGTGTTTTGTGTGTGATCTAATTCTGTTTACTAGCTAACTTATAACTAAGCGTCGTATCCTGGGTTGCTGCATCCAGTCCTCCTGGTCCAGGGTGCGGCGGACCCCGTCCATTTCTGGCGGCCAGTCCACACCCCGGCGGCACGCCTCTGGTGCAGCTGTCTCGATCTGGAAGAGTAAGTCATAGCCGGGTAATATATTGCTCCCTGATATACTGGGAGACAATGTTCGTCATCTCATTAAGAATGCGAAAAGTATCCTCACTTCTTAGAAGCTCTCTCACATTAGCATGTGAAAGCTGCTGCTTGTGTATGGAGATTAGGTGGTCGTGCATTGGGCAGTCAAATCTGACATGCTCCGGTGTTCCCTCCGTAAACCCACAGTCACACCGTGGAGACTCCCGTTTCCCGAACCGACACAGATAGGTCCGGTACGGGCCGTGGCCAGTGAGGAAATGGTCCACTGGTTTGCAGTTCCAATACGTTAACAATTCCCGTTCATCAATCCCGTCCCCACAGTCGGCGGCGGTGCTGCTGAACCTGATGGCGTCCTTGGCGGTGCAGCTGGGCGGCTGAGCAGCGACGGCGGCCTCGTCGGAGGGTCGGAGGGTCGGAGGCGTGACAGGTCCTTGGCTGGCGTCCGGCTGCCGTGGACAGGCGGTGCTCGTACTTAAATATGCACGCGGAAGGATATTTGCCTGTCGTAACTCTGCGATCACATGTACGGCGAACGGGAGTAGGTTCCATTTTACAGTGCCCTCTGGGCGTCCTGCTAGCGCCGCCTGTGAACCAAGCCCCCACAATCGCGCAAGCGGCCGACTGCGAACAGCAGTCAAATTGAAGAGCGCCTCAGCAGCCATTGTAGTGGCAAACTTCCGCGCGAACTTTAAATGTGCGTAAGACTCTTTTGGTTAGATAGAGTATTCATTTATGTTCAAATGTTCAAATGTTTGTTAAGCTTATGGCACTTAACTACGGGGTCATCAGTCCCTAGACTTACAAACTACTTATGAACTAGCTAAGACTACTTACTAACTAGGACGGCACAAATATCCATGCCCGAGGGGGGATTCGAACCCCCGACGGTAGTGGCCGTGCTGACCGTGACTGGAGCTCCCCAGTCACCTCGGCCACCGCGGCCGGCGCGAAAATTATGTCTAATTGAAATATATAACTACAAAACAGATTCAGACTCCTTGAATATACAGCAACCATCGATTGTGTGTAAATTTATTACACGTACGGTGTAGAAATTGGCCAACAGCGTTTCCTCTTCCTGACGAAACCGAAGTATAACACGTAGTTTTTTTTAGCGTTCTAAGTGCAGAATATGAGCGGAATTTGTCAGACACGATTTTTTGGCACTTTCTCAGTATATTCTACGATAGTGAAACTTTTGTACAAACATTAATTTCGGAAGAGTTTCACACTTTACGTCTTTGCTTTAATGCTGTATTCTCGAATATTTAGATATTTCGTAGCATCAAAAAATGAGACAGGGCTGCCTGAAACAGCTAATGTTAAAAATCGATTGTGAAAGTGAAATATGCCATCAGATACATAACTGAAAAGTAGCTTCTTTTAAGAACACGAAGTAGGCCATAACTTTTTCTTAACTAAGGCATCTAACATTAGCATTAGGGTATATAGCAAGAAAATTAGCATTTTAATGCTGTAAGCCAAATACCTTATAGCAGGGTGAACTGCTCAAATGTTGAAAGGTTGAACTTCACAATGTGCATCCACTGTGGCTATGTGTCAACATATATGGAATTATACACAGGTCTGCAAACCCTCTTCAGTTGTTATACCTATATGTAAAGCAGATTACCTTTAAATTCTGCGTTACAAGTTGCTAATATTAATTTGATAAACAAAAATTCGAACTGCAGTGAGGCAACTAGTTTCGTGACCCCAATAGTTATTTCACTTAATCATAAAGTGAAACTTTTTTAACTTCCTGTCCACCAGTACTGCCTAAAGTAGCTATTATAAAAGGCTGTTATTTATTTCATTCAATCCTATATTGTCTGCTAAGCAAGAGTAACTATCTCTGAACACAAGTAACAGGGCTACTTGTATTCCTGAGAAATACAAATGGGATTACAGTATTCGATCTTTTTATTCCTTTCTAAAATTGATTTATGTATTTAAACGCTGAGAAGCGCTTCACCATCTTTTCATGTAGACTGCGATAGTCAATTGTGTATATATCCCACAGTAGCTATTTAACACACGATTTACCTGCTAACAACACTCGTATTTATGTGACGCTTGCCACTACCATGGCGGCCGGCCGAAGGTTCAAATTACCCCACGACAGCAGCGCCGTCAGGGAGCCTAATTATCTTTACAACGTCTTTGCTGTGAACTCGTGTGGGCCAGTGGATTGTTCGCCTATCTATCCGGCAACCCGCGACGCCTCCGTGTCATGCGTGTTGCCGCTGCAATAGGCTGACAGGACAGACGTCTTGCTCCAAGTGTTAATGCTCGCCTACGTGACACTGCACATTCTATGCAAGAGGAGCAAAGCCTCCCTTGAAGAGCACGATATTCGGAGTTGCCTCCAATGGAGCGCGAGGGGGATGTTATACGACAACTGACACGAGGAACTCATCACCCCACAACACCAGCATAACTACGTTTATAAGTCGCGCAGACGTGGGAGAATTCGGCATTTGTATGCTGAAAAGGCTGCCACAATCAGCGTCTGCATTGTCACTCACATAGCCTGCACCACGTTCTAATACGGATGTTTCAGGATGAATAGACACCTGGTACCTAAGTACCGCTTGAGCTATTGATCTGGAAATGTAATCATTTAATGTATTCCATATGCTTTGTTTCAACAAGAAATCTTTATTTATTTAGCGTACTGCTTACAGAATTGATTACAAACAATAATAGATATAAACATGATATGTGTAATTACAAGGAGATATGGACGAGTACACAAGTAAAGAAAGAGAGCTGTATAGCGGCAGTGAAGTTCCTGGATAACGAGAGATTCCAACCAGTTAATTGCTGCAGTTAGCGTCTACGAAGTCTTTCCAGGTACCTATGAATTTTCTTTTTGAGCAGTCGTGTAGAATGTGTTCCAGCGTTTGTGCCGATGTTCTGCAGTCGCATTGATCATCGTCGGTAATTCTGCACTTGTCTAGCGTTGCTTTGGTTACGACGTGGCCAGTTCTGATTCGCTTGGGGGGAGCTACATATTTTTCTTGGTTGGTTTGCACCCGGAAGTTGGATGGTTGGGTCTATATTGCCTAAATTCATGTGGCTATGGAAGGAAGTCCACTGATTTCTCCATTCGTCTTTTAGATTGTTGCACTCTGGGGTGAGTTGGCCAGTGTTTACCTATACTGGTTCTCTAGATTTTAGTATGGTGTGTGATGCGTTGTTCAATGTTTCATGAATTGGTAAGTTTCTGGATCGTTTGAGCTTCATCCATACATGTGTTACCGCTTGTTCAAAAATGTTCAAAAGTTTCTTAAGCTTATGGGACATAACTGCGGGGTCATCAGTCCCTAAACGTACAAACTACTTATAAACTAACTTATACTAAAGACAAAACAAATTTCCATGCTCGAGGGAGGATTCCAACCCCCGACTGGGTACGGCTTTGCGCATCGAAGCATAGCGCCTCAATGCGCTGGGCCACTCCGCTTGTTGTCGTTGTGGATTTGGAAGAGCAATATTGGCGAGTTCTGACAGCCAAGGTGTTGATGTGGATTTAAGAGTTCCTGTCACGATCCTCATAGCATCATTTAGATGAATATCTATTTTGTTGAGATGATTACTTATGTTCCAAACGGGAGAACAGTATTCGGCTAAAGGATACACACGTGCTTGTGCTGTGGTTCTTAAGGTGTTTGTGTTAGATCCCCAGCTAACACCGGGCAGTTTCTTAAGTATATTATCTCTGTACTTCAGAAAAAAAAATCAAATGTTTGTAATCCTGTGGTACCAAACTACGTTGATATCAGTTCCTTGTCTTACAAACTACTTAAACTAACTAACCTACGGATAACACACACATCCATGCCCGAGGCAAGGTTCGAACCTCCGACGCGGGAGGCCTCGCGATCTGTAAGGTGGAACTCCAAACCGCTCAGCGACTCCCGTGCGGCCAGGACTTTAGCTTCCGTCCTGTTAGTTCTAGGTGTTTCCTAAACTCCAGGGGTCTGTCAAGAGTCACACCCAAGAATTCGGGATGTCGAGAACGTCGTAATTTTTTGTCGCGGAATATTACATTTTATTCTCTAATTGCCGTTCTGTTGGGTAAGTGGAATGAACAAACTGTTTTATTATGGTCGCAGGAAGTCTGTACTTTTTGCAGTACTGATCGAGTTTTTCTAGATCGTTGGTTAATGTTTCTTCACCTACTTCGAATGTGTTGCTTCATGTTGCAATCGCCACGTCGTCAGCGTAATTAAACTTTACAGAAAAAAGTTGTAACTATGTCACTGAATTACGAGTTGAATAAAAGCGGAGCCAAAACTGATCCCTGCAGAAGCCAATTTTTTTATAGTATAGGATTTACTTGTGTTATCTTCGTTAACTTTAAAAGGACGGTTTTTAACCGTGTTTTCAAAATTAAAATGTTCAAATGTTTGTTAATCTTATGGGACTTAACTACGGGGTCATCAGTCCCTAAACTTACAAACTACTTTTGAACTACTTACGAACTAGGATGGCACAAATATCCATGCCCGAGGGGGGATTCGACCCCCCGACCGTAGTGGCCGTGCTGACCGCGACTGAAGCGCTTCAGTCACCTCGGCCACCGCAGCCGGCAACCGTGTTTTCCATTAGTACAGTATTCTTTGAGCTTGGAACACTTTAATTTAACTTTTACAGTAATCCATCCAGCCATACAGTGTCATAAGCTGCTGTGAGGTCAATAAATGCCACTGAGGTTTTTTGTTTCTTTTGGAAGTCTGCTTCTAAGAAATGATGTCAGAGCGAAAACTTGCTTGCAGCAGCTTGAGTGCAATGGAAAACTATAAGAAGGTACTAATTTTTTATTTCCGGTGGCATCTACTGTTTAACGATCCCATAAAAGTTCATTGGGGTACGCCAGAAATTTCTAGTCCGCCCCCTTCACCCCCCCTCCCCCTTAGTCTGTCACTGCCCCTGTCTCATACATCTTGCATACCAGGTGGAACAATTTTTAATGACTGGCTCTCCTAACGATATCAGCAGTTCAGCCGGAATATGATCTACTCAAGGGGCCTTGTTTCGACTCAAATCCTCCAGCGCTCTGTCAAATTCTTCTCGCAGTATCATATCTCCTATCTCATCTTCCGCCAATTCGTCTTCCATTTCTAGAATACTGCCTTCAAGTTTATTTCCTTTGTATAGGCCCTCTATATATTTACAGGTTATTATTTTGCATCTCCGATCAATATTTGTTTTAATACTACCTATAATAGTCTAGAGTAGGCTTCTGTGCCGTTACCATAATCAATAAAGTTCTTCTGGGTGTGAGATTGCATTGTCAATCATTAGAATCTGACCAACAACTGTTGCATGTGGCTTTCTTTTGGGTATTTATCAGACAAATACCCGGAAGAAGTTGCAACAGTGTAAAACCCCGTATAGAGAAAGTAGCGCCAAGTCGTGGGCGTTCGATATTGTTGGGACATACAACTGGCGTGCTCTGGCCGGCCGCGGTGGCCGAGGAGACTGAGGCGCTTCAGTCACGGTCTTCACGGCCACTACGGTCGGGGGTTTGAATACCCCCTCGGGCATGGATATTTGTGCCGTCCTAGTTCGTAAGTAGTTCATAAGTATATAAAACTCTTCTGGGTTTTGGACCGCATCGTCAAAATATCAAACACTTCACCGACGTTTCGGCCACTATTGCAATAGTGGCCGAAACGTCGGTTAAGTGTTTGATATTTTGACGATGCGGTCCAAAACCCAGAAGAGTTTTATATACAATGACAACGGCCGCGGAAGCCTTCGTTTACAGTTTATAAGTAGTTAGTAAGTTTAGGGACTGATGACCCCGTAGTTAAATCCCATAAAATTTACAAACATTTGAACATTTTTTGGCGTGCTCTCTAGCGTACCACAGGGCCGCTGCGTTACAACGAATTTATAATCTCTTAACGAAGGAAGTGAAAGCGACCACGTCTTGAGTATTGCTCAAGTATTTGGGACCCGCAGCAGATCGGTTTGAAAGAAGACATAGAGGCGGTTCAGAGGCGAGCAGCTAGATTTGTTACCGGTAGGTTCGACCAATGCGCGAGTGTCACGGAGTGTGATAGGACCGCTATTATTTTCTATCTATATAAATGATCTGATGGACAGAGTAAGTTGTAATTTGCGGCTGTTTGCTGATGATGCTGTGGTGTATGGGAGGGTGTCGTCTGTAACTGACTGTAATAGCATACAGGTTGACTTAGACAAAATCTCTAGTTGGTGCGAAGAATGGCAGCTAGCTCTCAATGTAGAAAAATGTAAGGTGATGCGCATGAGTAGAAAAAACAATCCTATAATTTTCGAATACAGCATCAGTAGTGAGCTTCTTGATGCGGTCGCGTCGTTCAAATATCTAGGCGTAACATTGCAGAGCGATATGAAATGGAACGAGCATGTAAGGACAGTTGTGAGTAAGGCAGACAGCCGACTTCGGTTTATTGGGAGAATTTTGGGAAGATGTACTTCACCTGTAAAAGAGACCGCGTATAAAACGCTTGTACGACCACGTCTTGAGTATTGCTCAAGTATTTGGGACCCGAAGCAGATCGGTTTGAAAGAAGACATAGAGGCGGTTCAGAGGCGAGCAGCTAGATTTGTTACCGGTAGGTTCGACCAATGCGCGAGTGTCACGGAAATGCTCCGGCAACTCAATTGGGAATCGCTGGAAGAAAGACGACGCTCTTTTCGTGAATTTCTGTTAAGTAAATTTAGAGGGCCGGAATTTGAAGCTGAGTGTAGTACGATCTTGCTGCCGCCTACTTACATTTCGCGTAAAGATCACAAAGACAAGATAAGAGAAATTAGGGCTCGTACGGAGGCATATAGGCATTCTTTTTTTCCTCGTTCAATTTGGGAGTGGAATAGGAAAGGAAATGCCTAGTAGTGGTACAGTGTACCCTCCGCCACGCACCTTACGGTGAATTGCGGAGTATGTATGTAGATGTAGATGTAATGGTAGAAATGTATACTGAAGAACAGTATTGTGTCAATGAATGCTAGAGATACAGATAAGCTGCGCGGAATGGTCGCCTGGTCTAAGGCGTAACGCTGCGTTCTACGCGACTGCAAGTTCGAGTGTTTCCTCGGCGATGGATGTGTGTTATCCTTAGTGTAAGTTAATTCAAGTAGTTTCTATGTATAGGGACTGAGTATCATAGTAGTTTGGTCCAATAGATTTACAAATATTTGAACGTTTTAGATACAGACACAAGAAGTCAATAGGGCCAAATTTGTAATCCGTTTCTTGGAGGAAATACGTATATATTCAATTTCACTCCAACATTTTTTAAAATCACCTGTTGTTATCTTGAATTAACGTGTGTTAGGACAACCCTTATGTAATACTAGGACGAAAGGAGAGGACAGAATGTAGTAGTTGTTACAAGATATTTCTGTCAAAGGCAGTAATAGCTGCAATCAAAAATACTGGGGGGGGGGGAGGGGGGAGACTGTCTTATCCCTCCAAATTTTCAAGTGAGAGGGAGGGGGCATTGCCCCTCCTGCCCCTTCCCCGGTTGATACGACATTGATTGTCACGGATATGCAGCCGGCCGCGGTGGCCGAGGCGACTATGGCGCTCCAGTCACGGTCTGCACGGCCACTACGGTTCGAATCCCCCCTCGGGCATGGATATTTGTGCCGTCCTAGTTCGTAAGTAGTTCATAAGTAGTTTGTAAGTTTAGGGACTGATGACCCCGTAGTTAAGTCCCATAGACTTACAAACATTTGAAGATATGCAGATGAATAGTCCTGCTAAGTGAATCAAAGCACGAATTTAATGTACCAGCAAATTAACAGCTATGCGCAGAAGGTCTGGCTCAAAGTAAATCAAGGTGAAACAGAGTTCACGCAGTTAGGAAGAAGACAAGAGTAAGAACAATTTCTGGAGAGATTCAAAAGAGTACACCAGTTGAAATGCTCGGGATCTTGGTTTACCACAGATAACAAAATAGAAATGGATATCAAGGAAAGAATAGCAGTGGGAATGAAATTCATGCATTCCCTCAAAGAGACGCTCGGCTCTAAATCAATTTCAGTGAACGCTAAGATGCAAATCTGTAACACAGTGATATGCCCAGAGGTACGGTTCAGGAACATGGAGCATGACTAATCGAGACAAAGAAAAACTATTAACATTTGAAAGAAAAGTAATGACGAAGATATGAGGACCAATTTTAGATGAAGGAAAGTGGAGGAGGGCGACGAATGAGGAAATCTACCTTCTGATGCGACAGCCAAATATCTTACAGAATATAAGAAGCAAAAGAATACAGTGTGTGGGCAATGTAGCCCATGTGCCAGAAGAAAGATAGGCGAAGATCGTACTAGATGGGAAAACCAAACACCAAACGCTCCATCGGACGACCAAGGCAGCGCTAGATGGAGGACCTGGCGAAGTACCCGGCAGCCCTGGGGACTGAAGACACCTGGAGGAACCGGGCACAAAACAGGAGGGAATGGTGGCAGTTTGTGGAAGCAGCGCGTGATCTGCAGTGCCTTTGACCACTGGATTGCAGTGAAAGATCGGAATGAAAAGTGCAGAGTACGGTTATAAAAAGAGTGAAAAACCAAATAATTATTTTAATGTTTAGGCACTTAACATCACGTTTACAATGTTAACGAATTCATTTGGAATTTCTCATGCTCTTATCCTTTCTGCTGTATTGTAATAATTTTTTGTCGTCCAAATCGATTATGCTACTTTGAAAGTATGTACTCAGCCCACTTAGAATTGCGCGAGAAACATTTGTTTGATATGAACCTTTTGCTCAATCGCAGAACGTGAAATCATGCCTTGATGTAATAATCAGGGTATTAGAGAGGTGTGGTGTCTTAGCTCACACGGTTTAGGTAATTCATAAGCGAACGTATGCAAACACACCCTACGACATTCCGTATTGCTGTTTCCTTATGGGATGTTGAATTGTTTGTATACACAATCTGGAGTTGAGATACAACCAGTGGCACAGCCGGGATTTGATTCTGGGTGAGAGGCTAATTTAAAAAAAAAAAAAAAAAAAAAAAAAAAAAAACAGTTGAATTTATTAATCTATGTCTTTTTTTACACTTTTAATAATTGCACAAGAAATAAAATGAGTAGGCTCACATGAATTTGAAAGTGGAAGAGGAGCACCATGGTGGAAATGTAATCGCCTCGTAAAATAATTAAGCAATTTCCATGTTACTAGCCAAAGAGAAACGTCTTTACAGTTTAATTAACATAAGACTATGTGTTAAAATTGACCTAAAATAACACTATTGTTGTGGCGCCGCTGACCTGCTAAGCAGCGGATCGTCGCATATGAACAATCGGCTCTTAACTTCAGCATACCAGTAACGATAGCGACAACATCAAAGCTGGTCGCGGCGACATTAAAACCGCTCACAGTAACAGCAGCACACGTTCTCAGTGGCGGCATCACGTTGGCGACCCACTGTCACGTACACTTGAGCTTGGCATATTATAGTTACGTTGTGATTTATTACATGTGTACGATTTCAAATTACCGGTGCCGAACTGTTTAAAAAATAAAAAATGAAAACAATAAAAAATCTTTGGGAGGTGCTGGGGCAGGGCCCCCCCCCCCCCCGTGGCTGCGACACTGGATTCAACACTAATGGCATGACAATGAACTGTTATTCCTGGAAGAATTATAATAGCAACGAAAAGATCATATTACCCGACCCTGTAGGTGTAATAGGTGTCTCTCAAACGAATTTTTTGCTAAGTTGACGTATTATGAAAAAATCTGTTTAAATGAAATTCCCTTGGCTGTGTGTTATTTATTTGAGGCGCTATGCTCCGATGCGCGAGGCTGTTCCCCGTCGGAGGATCGAATCATGCCTCGGACATAGATGTTTGTGTCGTCTTTAGTTTAACTTAGTTTATAAGTAGTTTGTAAGTTTAGGGACTGATGACCCCACAGTTAAGTCCCATAATCTTGGCAAACATTTTTGAACAGTACTGCTTCGTAAAGTATCCACGTGTATGTCGGTGTTGTTAAATGAGACGATATAATTCCACAGCTGTTTGTTAATTATGCAAAAGGCGGCATATAGATATTATATTAAATATCAGGTAATCGTGAGTTTTCCTCAGACACGGAAATACGAACTATATCGCCCAGGCGTCATAGCGAATACGCAGCTGCCGTGTGTATTTCTACAATAAACGTAATTTAGAGGTTGGCCCAGGAATGCCTACCGAGTACAACGTGACGTGCAACTGAACAACGGTTAGACGTGATTGTCGGCAATCCACACGTAAAATCAAATGTTCAAATGTGTGTCAAGCTTACTATAGAAATGGTTAAGTCAAGAAAACTGAGTTAGCCTTTCTGATTTTGAAGTTCTTTTGCAAAAGAAATTTTCTCGTGGAAACTATTAAATGCTTTGAAAAGAAGATCCAACTCGTGATAGTTACCGTCATAAGCAATGATAACGACGTTAACATATCGTGCATAAAAACGAAGATTTTGACGTAATTCAGAACTGGAACTGAAGAATGCTGTTTCTACAGCGTTTATGAAGGCATCCGCCAAAATACCAACGAGTGGACTACGCACTACCTTAGGTGTCACATGTATTTCTGAGGAAGACGGATTTATATCCGTTGAATAGTGGTCAAGTTTGTTAAACTACTATTACTGCAACTGGTTGGCTGATTGTTAATTTGCTATAATGTGACCGTAGATGAGGTGCAGTCATGTTTGAAATAGTGAATTCGTACTATAATCCTCGTACGACTAATGGATTTGCGAGCTGGAGTGAAACATTAACACGTCCACAGTGACTGGAGTACCGTTTTGTATGAGAATATAGAAGGCCTCCCCAACCAGTATCATTTTAAATTAAAATAATTTTGGAGTTAGATCACGCCATTAAAAAGACTACAAAACTACATTACCAGCGTTTCGACCACTTAGCAGCGCTTTATTGTGGTTTGTAGTTTTGATGTTGTCCGCGAGAACGTATCAATAACAGTGGACAAATACCAAATCAAAAGAGTAGCATAGCCTATACTTATCATACAATATGTTATTGAATCTAAAGTTCTTATATAAATATCTATTAAATTGCGATTGCTATTCTAGCCAAATTTCAACAATCGTAATACAATCAAATCGAATGCCCCTGTTTCACAATTAATCTATTTTTGAACGGATATTCATTTCTATAACACGCAGTGAGCAAATGGTTTTTCAGTTTATCGATGTGCAATGCATTAATCTAATCTGCGCTGAATTCTTTCATGCCGTCATATCTTATTAATCCCAAGTTCAGAAATTTAAAATCATAGTATTGTAGAGTTAATATGCTAAACAAACAGAAAGTAGTCTTCAAAGTGCCCTCGGGCATGGGTGTTTGTGTTGTCCTTAGGTTAGTTTACCTTAGTTTAAGTCGTTTGTAAGCTACGGACGGATAACCACGCAGTTGAGTCCGATAGGTTTACAAACATTTGAACTTCTTTTATTTTATTTTTTTATTTTTTTATTTTTTGAATCAATTAAACCCATATCCATTGATCTCAATGCAGAAAGCAAGCCAATATTAAAAAATACCCAATATTTCTTTGCCGTCGTATAATGATACGCCTGAAGATGAAGTAGTCTTACTTAAGAAATATAGAATGTATGATATAATTATTGTTTTTGGTAAAATCTGTAAATTTGCAACGTCGTAAAACAAATAGTACATTACGCTTGGTACTAAAATAGTAAATCAGATGATGGTGTTAACCAATTAATACATTCAGTTTTCAGCAAATAATACATTCAGTATTTTTATTTATTTTCCGCTAAATGATTTATTGTAGTCTTTTCAAAGTACAAGTACTGATGGAGCGTATTTCATTGCAGTGATCCTATGGGGAACAGTAAACGAGCTCTTCACCTGCACTTTGATGACAGAGCAGCTATTTGGGGAGGGGGGAGTATTGATTATCGGACGGGGCGAACATCGACTATGCCGTGTTGTGTGTACGCGCGCAGAGTGTGGCGGTTAATTGCGCCACAATGAGGTTACCACAGTAGTTGGTTTGCCGACGCCAGATGCGTCTGATTCAGGCAGTTTAGCATCCCATAAATACCCAGCACCAGAGCACATGTACCTCCGAAGTTGTGCCACTGGTTCTGAATACTGATCTCACTCAGTCGGTTTCAAGTGAGCCAACAATAATATTCAGCAAATTTATGTGTTAAAGCCACTACTTAATTAACAGTTTTCACAGTGGTAGTTGAGTTTTTCATGTTCTGGTATCGGTTAGAAATGAAACGTGAATATTCGCTCAGCTCAGAAAGTTGTCTTTTCCCCCAATGCAATTTAATGACTTTTTGGAAAGTCATTCCTATGTACATTATTACGTGTTGTAAAATGAACTATGTATCTAATTAATTAATAATTTTTCTGTAGACGACATAATCGATTTGCGAGAATCGGCAGCTGCACTAATATTTGACAGAATTTATTATTTTATTATCATCCAATGGGTCTTCAGATTTAAATGTTTCAATCTTTATAGATCGTCTCGGAATCTAAAACTTCGTAAACCAGATTAGAACATAAAAAATTTTCCATTTGCAATCTTAATTTTTGTACCTTCACAGCTCTTCATATTTGACATAATTTTCATTTCATGTGACATGTGCTCATTACTCCCACTGTCTACAACAAACTCCATATCTATTTTGTCAATTTCCTTTCCTGCTTTTCTATCTCAGGTAGTTCTGAAAGCAAAAGTGTCTTTGATGCTTTCTGCATCTTCTCAAGCTTTTCTTAGAAGCAGCATTATTCAGCTGGATGATTACTGTTTTTGCAGTATTTTCTTGGTATCAGTAGGCTACCTATTTTGCCCGACACTCCAAAATTATGTTTTCCGCAAGTAGTACTTTGCATTCTGTTCCTTTTATCACTAGGTTTCTTTCTACATCACTTACATAGTGATCTGTATCATCACATCCAAAACACCTCACTAAATTCTTCCCTTTTTTATTCTGATCTTTCTTCTTGTAAACTGCAGTCTTAAATGCACACGTATTTCTTAATTTTTCTTTATTTTATTTTCTTCAGACTGAAGTCTTGATTTCAGGTTTTCGCCTTTTTTCCTTTGCAAGTAGAGTCCCAAGCTCTTCCAAAGTCCTTAAATTCATCAGGCAGTTTTATCCTTATCCTTGTGATCAACGATGTTTCGTCCATATTTTGCTCTAGGCGGTTCAATCTGAATGCTAATGTTTACACTTTAGCAATATTGGACATTACATCGAGACTTCTGTCTTATTCTAAGTTATGGAACTCGCCAATTAATTGCGTTTTCTGTTGGTCTGTATTTTTCTGATATATCTTCGTAAGTGTATTTGTTTAGACGTTTCACAGGTAAGCACGTGTGTTTGCACGTTGACATCTAAAGTTCTGAAAATGAAATATTTTTCAAGTGCGTCTTTTTTGTTCCCATGGGGAATTTTTTTTTTCTGGTTTTGTGATACCGCCGCTGACGTACCCGTTGAGGCCTTTTGTCATGGATATCACATTTACTTCTAAGTCCCATAGCGGCAAACGTGTGGCATCTTTTAATTTTGGCATCCTGTTTAATGTTATATCATGTGCTTCAAACATAATGTGCAAGTCTTCGTCACAGATAAGCACAGCTATTTACGCTCGTAAATTTTCGCCGTATTTAATTTTCCCCAGATCTGTATGAAGTCCTGGGCCCATAAACTGTCAAGATAAGTGGCTAAACTCTGTAATTGTTTTTCTTAATTTCGGTATTTCATATTTTTTATTTTAGCACAAAGCACAAAGCAAAAGATATCTAGGAACGAGCGACTATATTTGTAACAACTTTCTTTCTTTCCGATAGCAACAAGCTCACACTGCCAAACTATTATAAAATAAATATAGTAATGCCAAATGAGGCTTTTATTAAAAAAAAATATTGTCTTTGTTTACTGCAAATGTTCTTTAAATATCAACAATGTGATGTTATGAAGTCGGCATCTTTAGTGAATAAATTACGTGCAGTGAAAGAGACAACACTTGTTTTTTCTTATCTTTTTATAAGGACGCCGGTTACAATCCAGTACTTTCTGTAGCAAATGCTAAAAATCACCCCAACACGCCAGTGTTCTCACTTTAGCAAGCAAGGACAAGGCATATTATAGTACAAAATGTGAAGAATAACCAATGAATTCCATGAAGAACTGTAGGTGCAGTGAAAACAAACTATATCACACGTAAGAGAATCCCAACAATCAGCGACGCTTTCCGCCGTGGTTCCCTCCTCGTAATATTTTATATGTGAAAAAGTTTGTTTCGCTCGTCTTTTGTTTCTTCCGGCGAGCCGAGAGGACGGAACCGTGATCATACACTCTCTCGTTTGCTGTTATTAAGGGTGGACATGTGCGCAGACTGCTCTGTAATGTAAGTTTGAGTGGTGTATTTTGAAATATACCCTCCTTTTATTAAGACCAATGTCTCCACGTTGTTTTAATTTAATAATGTCCCGTCCTTTCTTAATTTTTCAGCTTCTCCGATATTCTGTCGTAACATGATGTCCAAACACCATCACTATCGCTTCGCGTATTTCCATAATTAAATACCGAAAAGTTACTTTAAATCATTACCTTTTTTTTCCTTTTAGAACCTAATTCCGTAAAACTTAACAGTTTCTCGAGGTTCGATAAATCTTTTTTTTATTTTTTATTTTCTTTTATTTATCAAACTTTAGAATACGGTCCGGCAACAATGACTTGTGAGGTGAACAGTCTGAACATTAATTTATTTCGGAAAGTATCATAAAATTTGTCTAAACCTTTCAACAGGTAAACATGTTCAGCTGCTTATGATCAAGATCTCCAGAAAGAAGCTTCAATGAGTACTTTCCACAAGTTTTCTCTGTAACGTCATCTTTCTGTGTTGCCTCAACACCAATCTGCATTCCGCCATTTCATTCTATTAGGTCATTTCCTGAATTAATTTCATCTATCCCTGTCTAAATTTTCTGCACAGATTTTTATTCGACTTTTCTATGATAAAAATTTTAACAGTATCCATAATCTTTTAATCGCGGAGTTTAACATTTATTCGTACAGGCAACACCACAAGAGTAATCTTACAACGCAATCTGATGTACGGTATGGTCATACATAAAATACGAACAAAAATACAAACAAACAAACATATCTGGATATTAGATAAAGCTTTTTGCTCCTGCAGGGACTCTCAAACCGACAGAGCTGTATCACAGTGTAACACATATAGTCGCGACACTCCCTCTGATTTTTATTATACACTATGACAGCAGCGCTCCAAGCGGTCGGCAAGCTACATTTCCGAATGCCATATTTGGGAGTCTGAATAGTATCGTTTATATTGATTTTAAAATACTTTTTACATTAGGAAAAGTATACAGTGCCATAAAAATACGTGATATCTTAAACACAGCTAAACATTTGTCAATCTTGTTTTCTGAGATCCCTGACAAGGTACGAAACGGTACATTACAGGACAGTTTATTCACAATTATCTTGTAATCTACAGGCTTCTACCAAAAAATTACGTTTTCTATTAAAAATGAAAAATCGTTAGGAAACACCAGAAGACCTGTCCTTTGGCAGAAAGACATCACTTTTCTACTCAGGAGTGTTAAGGGTTCTTCACTTTAATTCTAGCAAAATCGGTAAGGGTGAAACGTAAGAAACGTATATAGAGTCCAATAACTACAGCATTTAACGTACCAAATCAGCCGCCACAACCATATCTGAAGGAAAATCGTCACGGCGTGGCAATAAAACGGCAAAAGCAATCACTCTGTTTTCCAACAAAGAATAAGCCAAACCCACAATTGTTGCCACAGATGAACCACAAATGGCGAGAATCTTCAAAACATTGGCCTTTTAAGCTAAAGTAATTACTCTCACAGTAATACGCACGTATAAGAAAGACGAGTGAGGTGCAAAAATATGCGATACGCGTCAAAAACAGCCTGTCATAGTAAAAACAGACCATAATAGAAATTTATGTTTCTCTTATGTTTTTATTCTACCAACTTTCAGCGGAATAATCTACAGATATACAAATATTCTTGTGTGTTTGTTCATGACGACATTGTTCTTTATACCACTTAATCAGTTGAGTTAGGCTGTTTTTATATTAATTTCAGTATTATGTATGTCTCTTGATATTTCACTAATGCTTGTAACGCAGAAATTATACTAACTATTACGTACGAAAATAATTACAAACAAAACATCACTCCTTCGCCCGCTTGCCCACCGCTAGGAGCGCTAGTATCGTTACAACTGCCACTTGGTAACAACTTTCACAGCAGAGTGTGTCGCTACTGTATGTGTTAGACTGTGGCTATGTTTGAGGAATTGTATAGGTGCATAAAAGAAAGCGAGTTGGTAACACTGCTACTAGAAAACTCTACAACACTACAGGCCTAGACTTTTGCAGAATGACAGATCAGAGGCATCACAGGCCAGTTTTTTTTTTAGACAAAACACATATAAAGATCACATGATGGAAAATACAGCCACATGCGAAGTGAGAAAGATGATGAAACCAGAACTGAGTGTTGCTACCATTGCTGGCTGTACCGACTGCAACATGTTTCTGTTTTGAATGAAAGAGTCTCTGGGTGTGTTGTTGGGATATAGCAATCCATGCTGCTCTTACATATTGCTAATGTTAGTCTGGTGTTGCAGTAGGTGATGTCTCCTGTGCCAGTCAGTCATCGACCAGACGTTCTTGATAGGCGAGAGATAGAACTGCGATGCCATGGCTGTAATTCAATTTGATGGTTGACGAAGAAGTGTTGAATACTCTATGATGTGTTCCATGGGTGATCGCACATTACCCTGTTGTAATAATAATAATTTCGTGAGACTCATTGGCCTGGTGCAAGTCTTTCAATTGGACGCCACTTCGGCGACTTGCGTGTCCCTAGCCTACCCCAGTTATCCAACCGGAGAAAAGGGACCTACAGCTTAACGTGGAATCAGAACCACGTGTCGTTTCTGGCGTTTCATCGCTGAGAGGTGAAGGATGGGTTAAAACGCAGACTGAAAACATCCGAGGTATGAACGGGTTTCGAACCCGCGACCCTTCGGATTCCAATCGAGCGCTTTACCCCAAGACCACTGGGCCCGACACCCTGTTGTAATATGGCCATCGGCAAGCTGAAACATATGGGAGGCCAGCAGGATCCAACATTTCATAAATGTAACGATAGCTGGTTAATGCAACAGTAATATGCTAGGGGGTTTACAGCTACTTTATAGCTGTCAATTAGACTTCATAAACAAACCATCCATACTTCGAACTTCGTAAGAATAGACATCTTTCTGTAACGTGAATTAATGATAATAATAAAAACCGAAAAAAAATTTAAAAGTCCCATAAAGCATTTTAACAATTTTTCGAAACTGAAATATTTTGGTCCCAAGAAAAAATTAGGCTTAATACGAGCATGTAGAGAAAAATAAGATAAATCGTTGGCGACAAAAGTCACATGTCATACCATTTTGAAAGTATTTCCCTCTAATTCCTAACGAAGCTTGCAAAACGTACAAAAGTTTACACTAGAATTGATGCATGCAGTATAAATTAACGAGTTTAATTTCTTCAGGCTGGAAACGGAAATTCTGTGAGTTATGCATGTTCATAAATATTAATAAATTAAAATGAGTGTGCAGTTTAAATCACTAATTAATACATAAATTAGTTCGTGAATATAATCCATAATTAATTAATTAATTAATATTCATGTCATAGCGTTAATGCCTCACAGCAAAACATATGTGCAATTTTCTTATTTATGCCGTAAATATGAAAGAGTTAAAATTACATAACTTTAAGGACAAAGGTACCTAATGAGAAATCTGTGTACAGTTGTCCTTAGCGAGCTATTGACGAAATATGGAGCAGTTGTTTGAAATGGTAGTCCGGCTCGAGAAGCTCTCTCTATGAAGCAGTGCATATTCACCAAAGCACAGTATTGTATTATACTGAAAACAACTATTGCATATACAAGACAAAAATTACGAGCAAGAAATATTCGAAAAGAACTCTCTAAAAATATGGCGCCGATGGCTTCAAAGCAACGTGCAAGTATGTGGCACCATCTCTATTGCTTAAGTTCTAAAACGCGTCCGTTCAAACATATAAGCCGCCTCCCATAGTCATAAAAGTTAGTTTTAGATTTTTGAAAACTTATGATAAAACTTACACTGAGATACATTTTTAAAATATCGGTCAGGAATTAAAATTTTTTAAACACAATTACAGTCAAAACAAAAAAATCACAAAATATAATATAAACGATACCCTCTGTGCACATACCAGTGTCACTTCGCCCTCTAATTCTAAATTACATTTTCAAACATCTATACAATGATTTAATGAATAGCGATTTTTCAAGAATGTAGATTACAAAGAAGCTGTAATTTTAGCTTCTAGACCTCGGTTTTTGAAGCCACTCGTGTTAGATTGAAACAAGTTGTAATATTGCCCTTAAATGTTTTGTAACTCAATGTGTAATGGCAGAATGTCAATATATGCATACAGAATACACAACATTATTAACCAGTATATTCATGCATTGTAACTAGTACTAGTGTAGAACTTCTAAGTCACACTCATATACGGCTGTATATTTATACTAACAATTACTGAAGGCACATATAATGTATCTTTTTTGTATATAAACAATTGCTATCTCTTCACCAATTCAATTTTGTTCTTCCTGATATGACGTGCACAATTACACCTTGGGTTTGTAATCGTAATACAAGATCAATCACTTCATTTTAAGATGATTTTTATGATTATACATATCCTCTTTTTGATTCTGCAGAAAATGCAGACTAATTCATGAAACTCTGTTATTTTAAATTTTCTCTATTTTGAGATTGTAAGAAATGATATCAAAAGACGTACATTATTACAGTCTTCGATTATATAGACCTTGAGTCTTCAGTCACTGAAGGAGAGGCATTACTGAAATCGATGATTTTTTTCTGCATTTTAAATTTTCAGATATGATGTAGTAATCATTCAGTATGTTAATTATCTGTAATTCATTTTGTGTTGTAAAATGGGGCTAACAATAGATACAAATTATGATTTTTGTAATAAAAAGCAAACAGGATAAAGATTGTATTTAGCGCCATCTAGGACATTCTTGATGAAATATTTTGTGAACAAAAGATAAATGTGATCATGGCTCCATCTAGTGGACTTTTGTGCAGTCTTGTCACTAGATAGGCTACAAACGAGACCGGAGAGTCTTATTTCAGCTTTAGGAGGTGAATGAACTATTCTTGCATTCAACACACGGTAACTAAATTCTGTGTTTACTTCATTCATATACATTTTACACAATGCCGAGTATATTAACTATTTGCTCTCGAGAAATATTTGTATGGCATTTTCGCTTAATTTGGAAAAGCGTGAAAGAGTATTTAGTTACAGATGGAGTGATAAGTTTCTTTTATAGTCGATGTTTCGTATTTAGTTGGAATAAGACTGACCAATCTGGGGACACCATACTATTCGAAATAAAACTTTGGTCACCAGTTTAACTAAGTTACATGAATTTACGAGAGCTTCTTCACATACAGTAGTTACTTTCGATAAATGAGAAGTTAAAAAATCTGTGTATTACACACAACAGTTTAAATTTTGAGATTCAATAAATTTGATATTTTGTAATATTTCACGTAAACTCTTGACTATGTATGTAGAACACAAAGGTACCGTTGGCACATGAGCATATATTCCTTCTCCATTGCTCCCAGTTGCGAGCCTCCTACCACTACTCGCCTACTTCTGTAGTTCGACCCATAAACAATGGCACGCCACACAAGTCTCTGCCGCTTTCAAGTCACAGTTGAAGTACGCATATATACGTGATTTGTGCTTGAGGAAACCTTATAGCCTGAAAGCAATGGCTCTTGCATTCTTAGGAAGAATTTGCTGCATACCAATACCATCAGCGATGACAACTTGCGATAAAAAGAATAAAATCCACTGAATAGCTCGCTACGATCAATTTTGGCTATGCCAAAGGTAGTGACAGTAGAGTATTCAGAACAATAATGACCATTATATATAGCCTTCTGAGAATTGGTTTGGCGGGAAGTTGACATAAAGTCTATTTTTGTGAATATCCCTGTGCAAGAAAGAATTTTCTAAGAGGTTTGTTAAGAAATACTGCCCTATATTAACTGTTATAATTGTGTAGACACCTGATATTTGAAAATGTTACTATGGTTATCAAAGACAATCAAATGGAATTACTGGAATAATTTCAAACACTCTAATCTCAAAACTGTAGAATTTTAAACTGTGCCAATTACTGGATTTTGCAAAGCCCATTATTGTAATAATCGGCACCAGGTGCCAACAACTGGTACTTTGCATTAATTGACTTTCAGAGTGAAATTCATTCTAATTTGATAAGAATGGGAAATAAAAGTATCTGTAAATACAGCAATTTCATATGATAGCTCTAATCAGTAAATAGTACAGTGCCAACAACTAGAAAATTGTGTGCCAAAAACTGGAAATAATGTACCAATAACTAGAAAATTATTAACCAATTATTGGCATTGATTCAATATTTTTCTGGTATCTCTTTCTTCATTTCATGTACTGTAATGTCTGATTAGTGTTTTCAATGGCGATGAAACTAATTTTGTTCTATGCTCTAAGAAAGATACGAATTGTACTTGCACCCACGAAGTGTAAAAATGTCTATGAAGTAGGGAAAGGTCCAGCCAAAGCTACTCTCACTGTCATGTGTACATTCTCAGCAGATGCAAATATATGCCCTCCAATGATAATTTACCTATATCAGAGAATTCCTACCAATTTTCTCATCAAGGAATCTGAAAAATGGGGCATCTGGAGAAGTGAAAAGGGATGGGTGAGATGTAAAGTTTTCTTTGAATTCAGAGCTAACGTTTTTCATCCACACCTCTAAGAAAATAACGTCGAACGAGCAGTAATTTTGTTTGTTGATGGGTATAAAACCCATTTAATCTACCACTTGAATGAGCTGTGTGAAGAGCTTAAAAATTATTCTTACATCTTTGTTTCCCAGTACTACACAAGCTGACATTGTTGCCTTCAGACCTTTCAAAAGTAAATGGAAGAATGCTGCATTCACATGACAAACAAATAACGGTGGAAAAGAAGACTTTGCATCAATCTTGAAAGAAATGCTTGAAAAAATTGACCTTGAACATACAATTAATTGGTTTCAGAGCTACCAGTTTGTACACCGAGAGCCCCAATAATATTGATTTTGAAAAGTGCTTCTCTAGGAATGTTTCTAACCGCAATAATATTAGCAGCGACAGTAGCAATTGCAGAAAGCCAGAAATACAGACACTTCCTTGAGAAACTTTCGTTCGAGATGTTGGAGAAAAGAATAGAAATGAATTTGAGACTACACAATTTGACATAAAATGTTCATGTTCTTCTACATCAGCTACGGGAATGTTATCAAAATAAAAAAATTAGAAAGAGGTTACTGAAATTACGCAGATGCCAGCATGTCCTTTTCTTATGAAATGATGATGATCATCATCATTAGAGACTATGCCTTTCAGCGTTCAGTCTGGAGCATAGTGCCTCTGATAAAATTCCTCCATGATCCCCTATTCAGTGCTAACATTGGTGCCTCGTCTGATGTTAAGCCTGACATTCTACTGTATTTGACAAGGTCCGCCTCAATTTCATCCACCCCATCCGCTTTATTGCACTGCAATCTATTGACCATTCTCTCCACTTTCTCAAATGTGATCCTGTTTTCATCATCATTCCATCCCATTCTACCTCAAAATCTGAAACATCATTGAACGTTTCACCTACATTGAGTAATTCTTCAAAATATTCCCTCCATCTTCTGAAGGCATCCACAGGATTGACTAGCAACTTTTCTGACCTGTCCAAAACACTTATTAATTCCTTCCCTTTCGAAGACTACTAATTACGCTCCAGAATGGTTTTCCCGCGGCTTGACCCAGAGTTTCTAGCTTATTTCCAGATTCTTCCCATGACTTCTGCTTGGAGTCTGCAATTATCCGTTTGGGTTTGTTTCTTTCTTCAACATAACTTTCTCTGCCTGCCTGATTTCTAGTATGGAGCCAATTTTGAAATGCTTTCTTACAGGCTGCCTTGACTGTGTCATTCCACCAAGCTGTATGTTTCTTCCTGCCTTTACACACTACTGTTCCAAGACATTCTCCAGCTACGTGTAGTAGTGTGTCCCTGTAACTTGTCCAATCCTCTTCCAGTGACTTAAAATGAAAATCTGAATATTTCAAATTCACAACATGCTGCGAGTGAAGAAGCTAGCCAGAGTGAATGAGAAAGAGATGACAGTGAAGATACGTCTACAGTAAATAAAACTCCAACCAAATATGTAAACGAAGTGCTTCTATGGCCACAAACGCCGAAAAGGAAAGAAAAGCATCAAGCGGAATGAATTTGTTTTAAACCAAGAAAGTGTAATGATCTGCACGAGTAAAAGGTAAAAATGACGTTGGACGCCAAAAACAAAAATAAAAGCAGGAAAGATAAGAAAATGCAGAAGGAAGCTACTGAACAAATTAAGAAAAAGAAGAACATAAAGTGAGATACCAGAATTCTGACACAACTGACAAACCTTAGGTAAGCATTCAGCGTGGAGATCACGCCCTGTTCTACGAGTGGTTGCATGAAGAATAAAGAGAAAGAGTTTCGTAAAATGTTCTTCAAATGTAAAAGAAATGTTTCTTCCAAAAGGGATATGAAAGTAATAGCTTTAAAAAAATCTAGTGGGTTTGAAATGCATATCCCAGATGATTCAAATGATGATATTTTGTATGCCATAATTATTATGTGCTACATGATAATGACAATACTGGTGATTTTGGTGATGAAAGTAGTTTCTCTGAATCGGTAGAATAAATTATTATTACTTGCATCACACAAAGGCCAATGCACAGCAGTTCTTCAGGAATTGTACTCACGCAAACAAAGGACTGAGAACAAACTCAATTTGGTGATCAGTAATTCATAGTCGTATTTGTATAGACTGTTATGTAATTTTATTGAATTAATAAATTAATTCCTAATTTTTCTTCATTTTACATTCTTTTTAAGTACTATGTATTAGGAACAGATTGTGATAACTAGTTTTGAGTAATAATGTTAATAATAATAAGTAAGATCGGTATAAGTTTGGCGTGGTGACTGGTAATATAGATACCAATTACTGGAAAATTGTGCAAATAACTGGTAAAATTTTACATGTTTTTAAGGAATTTATTTCAAATGGAAAATAAAGTGTAAAATTTAATTTATTGTAGTATAACGTAATTTTAATATTCTAGTTATTTTGTGTTGGAAATATACTTCAAGTAAGGCAATTATTAAGTATACATAACTTTTCCAACAAAAATGTAGTAAAAATGCCTATACTACCCAGTTATTGGCGCTTTTTGCTAGTCTATCTGACTCTGAAACCGGTGAACCAATCTTCTTGTATGTTGTATTCCTGATTGAATTAATATGGTTCTATACCATTGTTAACTGTACTGCACTTTCTCATCTACTTGTTTTATATGGAACTAGTAGTGTGTTTTCAGGTTTTCTTCTATTAGATTAGATTTCAGTAATATATATCCAACTGTCATGGTTTCTCTATAAAAGGAGAGTATTGTTGCTGTATGTGGGTTCTTTTGTGTGCTATTAGCTGAGTGGTGTTTCTTAGTGTTCTGTCATTTTCATTATCAAATACCAACAATCTGCTATCTATCATCATCTATCAATTGATGATAATATACACACTGGGATGACATTTGAAACTGTATATACAGAACATACTAGGGATGGATGTATGGTACAAACAAATCAACATTTACAGACCACCTTAAACAGGAACAATATGGGCTGACCATGAAAAAATGCAGTGCTGGCAATACTACAAACCACACAATATAGACTTTGTCATAACGCAAAAATATAGGGTTGTCAAAAACATAAGATGTGCCTAGTGGTATAGTGAAGAGCATGTGAGAGCGGGAAACTTTGGTGCAGAAAGTAGAAACTGCCATGATACATGTGAGGCAAAAAACTAAGATACAATTTTCGTAAATAAAAAAAATCAACATTTTACACATTCTCCTATTGAACTATTTTTTGATCTAAGAAAACAATACAAATTTTAGAAACGCCTCTGGTGAGAAAAGATCGCATGTTATTGTCCATAGACAAAGAAAAATACACTTAATAAATACTGTAAAGAGTTTAGAGGTATACTTTCTGTATGGTTGTTTTTAGCTCGCATATAAGACTGAATGAAATTGAGAGGAGATGTCGACATTTTATTTATACTGAGAGCACAACAATGTCTCACTGGATTCTGGAAATATTGATTTCATATCCAGGAGACAAATCTGCGCAATGTGTCCACTTCTGTTCCAGTGGACTTGGCGGTCGTTGGGGAATACTTATCACTCCATGTTAAGAGAACTAATGTGTCAAACTATTTGGTTTTTGACATCGTACAGTCTGATAGCTTCTCTCGACAAATGACTGCATATCTTTCTTATTCGTTATACCCTGTACATAAAATGTGTCTAAGCAATAAGCATATGAAGAAATATTTAAAGCTTTATTGATCCACAGAATTTGTATTAAGTATGCCGCACAGAAAAGAAGAGAATCAGCTGAAAAATGATACTTTCAGAGCAAAAAAAGCAAATGTGTTCCTGTTTAAAACACTGACAGAAAAGTGAGTAACCAGCTACCTCTGTCATCATTTCGCCTTCCTTAGCAAAAATTTTGGTATGCGAACATTCCCGCTTTTTTGCGCTCAAAGAGAACAGCAGAGAGTGGAGTTGGAAGAGAGAAGAGACAATGGCCTTAGGATAGGTAGAGAAGACACGCCGGGAATAAAAAAGATAAAGGGATGGAGATAAAGCAAGCGGGAGCAAAAGAAAAAGCACACGGTGAAAAAAAAAGAAAAAAAAAATCCCCCAGACTGGCGCATTGTGATAAAAAGAAAAAAAATTGTCCACTTTACGCTCCGCAATCCCCATCCGCAAATACCGGGTGATCAAAAAGTCAGTATAAATTTGAAAACTTAATAAATCACGGAATAATGTAGATAGAGAGGTAAAAATTGACACACATGCTTTTATTAGGAAAAAAAGTTCAAAAAATGTGCGACAGATGGCGCTTCATCTGTCAGAAAAGCAATAATTAGCATAACAAATTAAGACAAAGCAAAGATTATGTTATTTTTCTTTATGTTCACCATCATTCCTCAACAATAGCTGTAGTCGAGGAATAATGTTGTGAACAGCAATGTAAAGCATGTCCGGAGTTATGGTGAGGCATTGGCGTCGGATGTTGACTTTCAGCATCTCTCGAGATGCCGGTCGATCACGATACACTTGCGGCTTCAGATAACCCCAAAGACAATAATCGCATGGACTGGTGAGGTCTGGGGACCTGGGAGGCCAAGCATGACGAAGGTTGCGGAAGAGCACACGATCATCACCAAACGACGTGCGCTAGAGATCTTTCACGCGTCTAGCAATATGGGGTGGAGTGCCATCCAGCATAAAAATCGTACGTTCCAGCAGGCGTTTATCAGCCAGGCTGGGGATGATGCGATTCTGTAACATATCGGCGTATCTCTCAGCCGTCACGGTAGCACTTACAAAACCAGAAAGCCGCGGCGGAATGGCCGTGTGTATTGGGGTGCCATGCTGCGGTGCGCGCGGTCGTTTCCGTCAGGGGTTCAAATCCCCCCTCGGGCATGGATGTTTGTGATATCTTTAGTATAAGGTAGTCCATAAGTAGTTTGTAAGATTAGAGACTGATGACCCCGCAGTTAAGTGCCATAAGCTTAAGAAATATTTGAACATTTCTTGAACAAAAGCAGAATCACGCGGTTCCTCGAAGAAAAAAGGCCCGATAACGGTAGCTGTGGTAAATCCAACCCATACCGTGACTTTCTCGTCGTGCAATGGAGTCTCTACGACAGTTCTAGGATTTTCGGTAGTCCTGCAGTTGTGGGCGTGGACAGTCCCTGGGATCGTGAAATGAGCTTCATCGGTCCACAACACGTTACTCAACCATTCGTCATCTTTTGAAAAGCCCACACCGCAAATCCCTCCGCTTCACTAAATCGCCAAGTAACAGTTCATGATGTCGATGGATTTTGTAAGGATAGAATCGGAGGGTACGTGCCAAGGTAAGTGCCAACCAAAAAGTAGTGTATGGAATGCCGGTGCGACGTACGACTGCACGTGCGCTGACTTCCTTGTGTATAGACGAACCCGCTACAGTCTCCATTTCTTCCTGAACTTTTTCAGCAACATTACGCCTTGTGCTCGGTCGGACACTACGGGGTCTATCTAGAAACAAACCGAGGCTTCGAACTTCGAAATCATTCTCGCCACAGCTGCATTTGTCAACGGACCTTTCTCCATTCGAATCCCCTTCCTATGGCGATAGGATCGTAATGCTGAACTAGCACATTCTTCATTCTGATAATACAGCTTCAATAAAAGCGCCTTTTCGTGTAACGTCAACGTGCTGCGACTTCTGGTGCATCTGATTCTCTCTCTCGTTACAGCTCCTTTTATACACGATTTTCATGCGCAGTCATTGACGGTTTGCTGTCCAGCGCCATCTTTGTTCTTATAAAATCCCATGTCATTCAAAGCATGTGTGTCAATTTTTACCTCTCTATCTACATTATTCCGTGATGTATTAAGTTTTCAAATTTTTACTAACTTTTGATTACCCGGTATATGTGTAGGGAGTAAACAACGGTGATTGACGATACCAAACGGTGTGAGAGAGAAACTATGTGAGACAAAAAGAATGGGCAGAAAGACACTGAGACTGGCAGAGAACTACACATTGGTAAGGATGATCGAGAGAAAGACGTGAAGAGAGATACAGGCAGCAGAAAGTGCCAATGGCAGGAAAAGGAGACACATCATCTATACAGTGCCAATTAAAGGGAGTTGCTGTGTATGAAAACACCACTACTATAATAGAGAGATTAAACGATCTAGCATTTTCTCTGTTCAAACAGCACGAATATGTTACAACGAACATATCTACCTTGTTTGTATTCCGACAGGAGAATTTTTCAGCTGGGTGTACTTTATAATTGTATTTGTAAGCTGCTGTGTGATACGAATGTGTGATCGAATTCTCATTGTCTGTGTTAATAAAAGAAGACGTGGCCCTGAAACGGAAGAGTGAAATTTTTTAGTAGTGCAGCTAGAAATTATTTGAACTGACTAAATGATGCAGAGTTCTCAGCGGTTTAATTTTTCTTCATCATTTTATTACTATGTGAACAAGAAAATAGACGTATGATTTAAAATATTAATTATACCAATTATACCAATGGAACTTCCGTAACTGGAAAAGTGCTACGTCGTAGATGTGTACAAAACAAAATTAATGTCTCGACTTAGCCGTTAAAAATAGAACAAGGAAGTAGATGTTTTCATATCTGTAACACTAATGTTACTTTTTCTATATCATATTAAAACCTCCAGTTTTCATAGTAAGTGAAGATCGAAAATTGAAATGTTACCAGCTTCTAGCCTGCGTGCCGATCAGAATGCACCCGGAAGTAACAGCATTTCAAATCAAAATGTCCAAACTGCTTACTTACGAATTACGTAAACTAAATTATGCTAAGGGCCCATGCCCGAGGGACGACTCGAAGATTCGACGGGAGCGGCCACGCAATACGTAACATGGCGCCATAGACCACGTGACCACTCCCGCGTTGCCAACGCGTTTCGTGAAATCTCATTCTAGGCACATTCACGTTGAAATGGTACATTTTCAGTAACACACGCAATACAGGGGAGCTACAATTTACCGCTACAGCAAGAGAGGTGAAGTTGTCAGCAATGGAAATTATAATAAGGTAGTAGCAAAATTTGAAATAACTTTGTTTATGGTGCCGTTATTTCGTTTACTTTTGTTTGAGATAAATTTTATAGTTCAACAATATAGTAAGAACAGTTTACAACTCACTGCAACAGGTACATGGCCTTCACACAGACACATATTCCACAGACATATATTACTAGACTGGCAATGCTGTATGCAGTATCATTCGTGTCAGTGAAGTATCGCCGCCATATTTCTATACTATAAACTAGTAATCAGTCGTATGTATTATCACAGAAAACAGTCGTAAAAATACGAATGAACTGACGTAACTACGCTGTCTTGAGAGTTTTGACATATGGGAAATTCGTGTGTTGTATATAGCTGTAAATGTATCAGCTGGAATTAAGCTTCGACACATACAGTAATGTTCAAAATATTCAAATGTTTATGGAACTTATGGGACTTAACTACGGGGTCATCAGTCCCTGAACTTACAAACTACTTATGAACTAGCATATACTAAAGACGGCACAAACATCCATGCCCGAGGGGGGATTCGAACCCCCGACCGCAGCGGCCGTGCGGACCGTAAGTGGCAAGCCGAAGACCGCTCGGCCACTGCGGCCGGCAGTAGTAATGAGCTACATTGATTTGCTGTTATTATTAATCTGTTACCAATTTCATTAAATTTATTCAATTTCAATTATTTATTTCAGTAGTGTGGCCTTTAGAAAAGTTTTTTATCGTGGATAACCCTTATCCTTATTTTTTTGAGAGTTCTTACGAAATCTTAGACATATAAATTAATGAGTCGTGTCGCGTTTTCTGTTTTTATTAGGCCTAATATGTTACCAGATTCGATCAATTTAGGCTTTTCTTTTAATAGTATGACCGTTGTAAATGTGCAATTTGTCGTGGATAGCACAATCGTTATTCTTCTTAGTGTTTTTTTCGATAACTACAATCTGCTTTAAATGTACCGATACGTAAGGTAAAATTTTACTTACCTCCCGACGGCCTCGTATGAATATGTTGGCAACATCAACAAAACGGTAGGAAGCCCTCACCAAGATTTTGATATTCTTAGAAATCACCACAGTGTGACTTGATTACTGTTTTGTACAGGTGAAGAAGAAAATAAATAATGCTGTTCCTACTCTATAGTTGACAAGTTCTTGTATGTACCCTCGTTCATTCTGTAAAAGTCATTGTCCTTGTAAAACGAAGATTTCTTGAATAAAAATTTGCGTTGTCACGCGATTGGCTAATGCCAACGTCACATGATTGATAACATAATCACACGAAGCCGCCTGGACGGTAAGTAAAATTTAACCAAATGTTCAAATGTTTGGCAAGCTTACGGGACTCAACTACGGGGTCATCAGTCCCTAAACTTACAAACTACTTATGAACTACTTACGAACTAGGACGGCACAAATATCCATGCCCGAGGGGGGATTCGAACCCCCGACCAAAATTTAACCGTGTACGTAACACGTTCTTCTCGTAAGACGATTCGACAATGTAGGCCTATAATGTAAATTCAACTATTGCGGAAGTATTAGCTTAAATGAAAATCATGTTCAAACGAACTTGTAAAGCTTACAACGTGATATCGTGGCAGAAGAACATAGCAGTACCGTATGGAAACTTTTGACATTAGGCGAAGCAAGATGGTGGCGTTAGGCTTCATTCACAGAGACAAGTTTGCCAGTCTAGTAATGTAGGTCTGTGTCCTATTCCGACCGCTGAGCGTGATTCGGAATTCGGCAGTCAGAGATGACAGTTGTGTGAATGAGAAGTGTGTCTGTGTAGCTGTGTGAATTCTCTCTATTTTGAAGAAGGTCCATGGCCGAAACGTAGGTGTTGTATGTATGCCTGTCGCAGTTCATCGTGCGTCTTTGCCATGAGTTGTAAATTGTTACTATATTGTTGAATTCAAAGACTCAATTTGAAGGCACTGTTAAAAAAAAATTGACGTTTTTCATTAGTATCGGTGTAAAAGGCCAATGTTCGAACGCAGAAATATGTGGTTAACTTTAGCATTGCACCAGGAATTGCATGATGTTTACATTGTTGCTGAGAGGTAACCACTAAAGGTATATAATACAGTGCAACTCACAGGTGTCAAACGATGTAAAATTGTGGAGTAGAACGCAGTACCTATATGAATCGTTAACTAAGCATGATTAGACGTCAGATATAAAATAAATTCACAAATAGCGCTATATTTGAACTTGAACTCTAGTCAATGACGAATAGACATGTGTAATGCAGATTTGAAACACGTCATAATCCTAAATTCTTTACTTGGTGCTACTGGAGGTGGCGAAGGGATGTTTGCGATTGTTAAAAACTGTTACCCCAGTAGGAATCAAACCGTATCTTAGCCATTACAAGGCAGCATCAGACCGAACAACTACCGATTTTCGGATGTGGTAGTATGTTTTTGTCAAAATGAAGTGCAGAACACATGATTCATTCTTAGCGTAAATTAATTAAAGTAGCATGTAAGGCTAGTTACTAGTTAGGGACTGATTACCTCAGCTGTTTGGACTACAAAAAAGGTATATATATATATATATATATATATATATATATATATATATATATATACCTTTTTTGTAGGCCAAACAGCTACATAATTCTACGTATATATATATATATATATATATATATATATATATATATATATATATATATATATATATATACCTTTTTTGTAGTCCAAACAGCTGAGGTAATCAGTCCCTAACTAGTAATATATATATATATATATATATATATATATATATATATATATATGCAGTACGTAGAATTCTGTAGCATTGTGTTTAATAGTATATTACGTTTCAAATTGCTCCGTGGTGATTTTGTATGGCATGTTGCTGTATGCTTATTTAACTATGGTCTCATTTTGCTCAAGTTTGTACTAAAAATGTGTGTGAAATCTTATGGGACCTAACTGCTAAGTTCATTAGTCCCTAAGCTTACACACTACTTAAACTATCTTAATATAATAATAACGCACACACCCATGCCCAAGGGAAGACTCGAACCACCGAACTCCCATGAAATGATGCCTTAGACCTCACAGCTACTCTGCGCGGCGCTCGTTTGTAGCATAGCTCTTACCACAATAAATGGAATATTACGCCTCTTAAAAGTTGCGAGGAGCGTCGTTTACACAATAGAAAACGGATTCTAAAACGAGGAAATTATACCATTTATAACAGTTGGGATGAAAGCAGATGTAAATCGAAACACCATTGCCCTGAATTGCACAGAACGAAGAATCGATTATAGGAAAGCAGATATGAAAGAACGCGGTCTCATAGAGATGACTGATAGCAATGAAAGCATAATTAAAAGAAAAAAGTATGCTGACAACGGTAACCAATAATTTTGATCATAGTGTTTTGAGGGAAGAGACCAGAAGGGTAACAGTTTATTATGTAAGAGAGGCGACAGGGAGAGAGAGATAGGAAGAGAAATTAACAACGAATATATGAAAGACAAATCGTTTGCGTATTTTGCGAAGGACGGAGGGTGTATTAATGGTTGGAGGGAGTAGAGAGAGGTATTTGAAATAACAAAAATTACTTTGACAGCGTCCATCTAAATTGATTACTTTGTATGCATGGAGGCTGGGTATTGAAATAGGATACTGAGTGAAAGGAGAAGCATTAAATTAAAATTTGTGCCGCAGGCGGGAATCGAACACAGACCTCCAAACATACTTTAATTCAAGGCTTCTCCTTTCCTTCAATGTCTTTGAGATATTGAGATGGAGATAGTATATAAATTTATAATAAAAATAGGATAATGAAGGAACTGTACATTTAAAAAAATTACAATTACAAGGCAGCTCAAAGGAAAAACAAACTCATATTTTATTTCAGTTGCCAAGAGATCGTCCATAGTCACTTACTTAGGAAATATGAAAATACAGACGAGATAAAAAAAAAAAAAAAAAACATTTTAAGGACTAATAAATTATTCAGAATCCCTCATTATTTGTTTCTCTCATACTGTATCTCAGCATAGAATCTGTAATGCCGTCGGACAGCTTATCTTCAGTAAGAGCGACGACTCTATCTCGAGTTGGTTGCTCACAGTGAGAGAGCCTGATTTGTATTTCTGCTTTCTGCTCTTCCTATGATGCCAGGAAGTAAACATTCTGTATTTACATCAGAGCTACGCTCTGCGCCGAGCTGGGGTTGGCCGCCACCGCAACCGCCAGCTGGCTGGTTTCCGACAAGCCTCGCTTCAGCACCAGCTGTGGTTGACCAGCCAGCCAGTAGCCCACGAGCCACGGCTAATACAGGCCCAGACCGCAAAGCCAGGCTTGACTCTTTGAAGTATCAAAAGTTTCTGGCAACCTATCTAAATGTGTGTTATAAACTACCACAGCTAGAGCTATTTTGCTAAAAAATTAGCACCCATATTATGTTTTTACATACCATTCAAATATTTAACGAAGTTAAGAACAGAATCATGATAAACGTAGATACCACATAATGTTTCACCTAGATAGCAGTCATACAACACAGGAAACTATTATTTCTTTTCAGCGCTCTGCACTAGCTCTAGACGTAATGAGATATGTATTCAACTTAGAAAACTAAGCATGTTGTGGAATTAAACAGTTCTGGTGGCAACAAGGCAAATGTATACATAAAGTATATCGTTCACGTTTTGTGCACTTATAAAGTGTTCTCAATATCTTAGAAACAATAAGTGCTACACTACGGATATTACCTTCCGCTGATGCCCTTCATTTACACGATTGTTCTGTTATTCACAATGAAGTGTTTCGTAATGGGTTCACAGAATCGCATCAATTTCTCGACTGTACCACGCTTATACGAAGCTCTAGGGAAAAAAGTACCAAATAGCGTATGTGCGAGTTCTAATCTGATATATTCTTTCAACTTTTTTGACGTCTTCCCTCTATCCCGTCAGCTAATAATCGCACACTGCTCAGCAATACTGCAGAAGAGATGGAACAATTGTAGGGTTTGCGGTCTGCTTGGGAGACGTTTAAGTCTTATAATGGTTGTGTCACTAACTGACCGTTTGTTTCACCTTTCCAGTTAACGTTGTTTTTAATTGTACCCGCAGGAAATTCGTTATATGTATAACTTTCAAATTTATTTTGCTTAACGATTTCTAGAATGCTGACGAAACTCTATTAGTAATCATGTTCAGAGTAACGTTCATAGAAAACTGCCCCATGACACATCAGATTTTAATCTATTACTTCTTAGCTACTAACTATATTCGCAACAGGTTTTAACGAGATACGTCACTTGTAGAGATGAATATATACATGAAAAATTATAAATTTGTATAACATATAATTCAATAAATATGATATCACAAATACTTCGATGGGTAGAAACCTGTCACATCATGCACGTTTTAATACTTTCCTTATTTACCACTAAGACAGTCCTGTACTCCTGTCAGCTTCAGAAAATTCCTGAAAGCTGAGATTGCTGCTGACAACTGAACTGTGAAACGCGCAAGACTGCAGGCGAAAGCAATTGACTTCTATAGAACTACAAGGAAACCTTGTACATCCAACGAATACACATTATTTACGACAGATCTATCTTTTAACTTCATGAGACTGCAGTTTTCAGAGAGACTTGCATTTTCTATTACTATTAATAAATCACAGGGCAGTCTGTTAAATGCTGCTGGAGTGGATTTGACATCTCCATGTTTCTCACACGGGCAAATTTATGTCGTTTGCTGAAGGGTGGGCTCATCAAAGAAGTTATTCATATTAGCTACTAGCAAGTAACAGGAAATATTGTTTGTAGCCAAGTTTTGTATTAAAACACTGTATGAATGTTACATATCATTTGTGTTTTGACAACTTCCTTTTTTTCCCTTTGGATACCGCACTTATAATTTTGAACATTATGCAATTCAGTATCCCATAAATAGAACATGTTTTTAGAAAAAGGAGACGGACCGAGGTAGAGAAGGGCTATGAGAAGTGCTAACTTAAGTGTTGAATAAACAATAAATACCAGGGCAACGCAGGGTCCTCAACTAGTTTTTGTTATAGTTGAAGATATAATAAAGCAATTAACAGACATCTCATGTAATCATCCGTTCTAATACCACACACACACACACACACACACACACACACACACACACACACACATAAACGACACATCGAATTTCATTACACATACAAAGCAACGTAGTCGTAAAAGGAAAATGTGAAACAGTCAGTAGCGGAGTAGAACAATACGGCATTCTTCACCGTGCCTCTGTCTGTGGTACAGTTTACAGCCTCTTTACCGCTTGGCAATCTCTATTTAGTACGTGTCAGCAGAAACTTTCGTCGTTGTCCCTATAGTACGAAACGTTATCCAGAATATATTCTCTTTTACGAGTTCGACTGTTCAGTCGTTAAATTCACTGTGTTTGTTTTGTACTCTGAACCTGAGGAATCGAAAACAGTTCTTTCAGCGGATTCTGCAGGATGCAACTACTTACCGCGATAAAGAACAGCACTCGGAAGTGATACTTGCAGAATGCAATCTTTTCGTACTTTTGCTGTCTGGAACGATGAGGGCGAACTATAATCTTAGCCAACAGTTAGGATACGGATTTATGGTTCCTGTAATTCACAAAACATTGACATTTTCTCGAAAATTGTGACCTGTAATCTTCCTCTAACGAGGACTTATTTTCAGAACATTTGGAATTTAATCAATGAATTTCTAAATATTACTAAGATTAATTAAAAAGAAAACATATAAAACTAAAACTTATTCTTTTCGAAACATGTAGGTAAACTGAATATTGCACTACATTGTCCTATCAAGGTCGCCAATCAATACCTCCTAACCTCCTCACTCTCTGCTTTTATTGCTCCTGTTTCTTTGTACCCGATTTTCGTCGTCTCGAAGAAAATAGCGGAAGATATGTGAAATGTTGTAACAAAAATTAAGTACAGAAATAACATATTAGAAGCATATAGTTCGGTAATTTTCATTTGCGCTTTAAAAGTAATATTAAATATATGACGATATTAGTGCCACGTTACAGTGCCATGATAGCAAGGATTAACTCAAGCAGTGGATGAAACGAAGTAAAGTTACTGATTTTCGTGCTTCATCTCAAAGGTAGCAAGCGAGGAAAATACGGGCGGCAGTGATTTCTCTTTTCGAAGAATGATTTCCTGGCCTGTAGAAGATCATGACTTCGTGATACAATTATTAACAAATCTAAGCAGGTAGGCAGTTGACAATAATAGTCTTCGCTGCAGTATGAATTTTAAATGCTATTCCCAATTAATAAACATCATACCAGTGTTTCTTGGAAAATAATTGTTACATGGTGTCAATTCTATCGCATTTTGATTGTTATGTCAGAATATTCATGGAATTTAATTTACTATCCTAGACTAAATATTAAGCCAAAAATATTTTTGGCTCTAAAATGTTGATGGCTGTATATGTTATATGTAACCACTTTAAACTTGAATTAGAACTAGTTATAGCGGCAGTGTTTCTGCTCACAACAAGGAATAAACGTTTATGGTGTTGATAAGACGCCTATATACCAAACACGAGTATACTGTGGTATCTTGAAATGCGAACATTTGCAGCCTATTTTTAATGATGAAGTCCGCTCTGGCTGTATAATACTTTTATTTATAAATGTCACTACTTGTTTCGTGTCGTTTCAAACGCATCTACAAGTGATTTTGGCGTTACCTGGAAAATCATATGCGTTAAAAACTGTCCTTAAGCCACTCACTAGTGTTCACGTCATGCTATAAATTGTATATATTTTTTCTTTATTGTATTTTAATGCCCCATGGAGCAGGCTAGCAGCAGCCTTGTACACTGATCTTCAGCTCAGATTACATGTAGGTTTCACAATTGGTAATTTGTATTAAAACAGGAGAAATTAACGTGAATTCAAATAATAAAACAGAAGACAATATTGGCGAATTTAAAACAATGAAACGAAGGTCTTGTGCCTTGTGTGCTTTAGCACACATAGTGTTAAAACTGCCGTGGTGGTAAAAATACAGACTGTGCGCAGGACAAGAACAAAGAGACGATAGAAAACATGGCATCATAGTGTTTTGCCTATACGGCATTCGCTGAAGTCTTAAAATCACGCTCACAGCTTGACACTGCAACGGCACTTTAGCACGATGCATTGTTAAAAATAAAGCACTGAGACCCCGCAGATGGAGAGGGGAAGGAATGGAGACGCTGAGGGTTGGGGGAAGGTTGGGGGAGTGGGGAAAGAAAAAATGAGAAACCCGAGGGAGGGGTAGGGAGATACAAGTGGGGGATGGAAAGGAGGGAAGTGGGAGTGGAGGGGGCACACAATATATGGGAAGGTGTGAGATTAGGGCTGAAAGGATGGGTAAATATTGGGACGGAGGGCGTCATTTGGGAGAGGGAAGTGGAAATATTTACCCTGAGAGAGATTGTGGAGAATGTGAAGGGGCAGGAAGGGAGGGATATGCTGGTATCGGTGTGGCAGAGGTCCAGAGCTCAGGGGAGAGACCAGAGGGTGTTGGTGTGGAGGATATGGATATGTTCAAGGAACTTTAGAGGGTGAGGAAAAGGAATGAGATTGTAGAGGATCTGAGGTAAGCAAGGCAGAGGGCATGGCGTTCTAGGATATGGAGGGATTTATAGTTCTCCTTTCCTGATGTCCAATACTTCCTCTCCCAGCTCGTACTGGCTTTCAGTACTTGGACCATGTCCCTCCTTCAGAACTTAACAAGCCTATTACCATCCTTACCTACAGCTTACATTATGCACAAAACACACCGCCCCTGGCCACGGCCATTTAACCTACATGTACCTTTGTGCCTACCCACACTCCTTCCAAGCTGCCCTTGCATCCCTAAGCAATGTCATCCTCTACATCTGCTTCTTCCCCAACCTGTGGAAAACCTCCCATGTTATCCCCAAACGTGGTAAGCCTCCTTCAGATGGCTATTCTTAACGCCCATCAACCTCACCTTGGTTTTCAGCAAGGTTTAGAAACCATCCTTTCTCGTCGCATTCACCAGCATCTCCATCAACACCAACTCCACTCCCTTTCCCAGTGTGGCTTCCGAACGTTCTTCTCTGTCGACGACCATCTCCTCCGCCTCACCCACCTCCTTTCCGTCCGACTAAATTTCCATCTTTGTCTCAATCTTTGCCTACAATCGAGTCTCCTTCTGGTCTCCTTTCCAAAATCCAAACAAACGCCCTTCCTGTTAATTATGTCCGTTTCATTGGCTCCTTTCTCTGTCATCGTCCATTCTATGTTTCTGTCAAGAACTCCGTTTGTTCTGACCCTCTGCGAAGGAGCCCCAGGGTTCTGTCCTCTCCGCTCTCCTCTACCTCATTTACTCTGCTGACGTGCCACAACCCCAGCTTCCTGTCCTTCAGTATGTTGACAACATTGCCTTCCTAGCCCTTACCCTTCTGTTGCTCGTTCCCCGCACCTTATCCAGTCTCACCTCTCCCAATTTTCAACTTGTTGTAACCAGTGGCTCCTCTGCGCCAACCCCAACGAATCGCAGTCAACCATTATAGATCATACCATCTGATCCTTCCGTCACCACGACCTTTACCTCACACTCGATGATCTTCCCATCCCCAAACCTCCACCTTCAAATACCATGGCCTCACTCTGGATCACTCCCTTTCCTGGAACCCTCACCTTCAAGCAAGCCATTAGAAAGCCGTCTCCCATCTCAACCTCCTTTCTGGCCAGACATGGGGACATAACCCCTCCACAATCCTATACACCTACTGTTCCTTGATGCGTCCCATCCTTTGCAGTTTCCATCCCACTTGGATTTCCGCCTCCCCCACCTACTATAAATCCCTCAAAATCCTATAACCTCACGCCCTCTGCCTCACTTACCAAATCCGCCTCCGATTCTCTATGTGGATCCTATACGAACTCATTCCTTTTCCTGACTTTCTAAAGTTTCATATCCTATACACCACCCACAAAATAGAATCCTGTCATCCTCCAGTCTCTCCCCTCCTGTTAAACCACAGGACTCTGCCTCCCTTCCTACACCTTCACACACTGCTATCCCAGGGTAACTTTCGCCACTTCCCTCTCCCAGATGACGCCCTCTGCCCCGATATTTACCCATCCTATCAGCCCTAATCGCTCTCTTCCCCATATATTACGTGCCCACCTCCCTTCCTTTACCTTCCCCACCTGGATCTCCATTCGCCTCCCTTCGGAGTTCTTACATTTTCTTTACCTCCACACCTGCCACCTTCCCCTCCTGCCCATCAACACCAACTCCTCCTCCTCTCTGAGTGTGGCTTCCAATCCCCCTCCTCTGTTGATGACCAACTCCTATGGGCATTGTGTCAGCTGGGGTTCCCTGTCAATTTTTATTGTTTAAATTCTTAACACTGTTGGTTGCACTATCTACATCTACATGGGATACTCTACAAATCACATTTAAGTGCCTGGCAGAGGGTTCATCGAACCACCTTTATACTAATTATCTCCCATTCCATTCTCGTATAGCGCGGCGGAAGAAAGAACACCTGAATCTCTCCGTTTAGCTCTGATTTCTCGTATTTTATTCTGATGATCATTTCTACCTATGTAAGTGGGAGTCAACGATAAATTTTCGCATTCGGAGGAGAATGTTGTCGATTAGAGTTTCGTAAGCAGCCCACGCTGCAGCGATAAGCGCCGTTGTTGTAACGATTCCTATCGCAGATCCTATATCATTTGCGTAACGCTGTCTCCCCTGTAAGTACAAAACGAGTTAGACTCTTTCGATGTGCTCCGTCAAACCCACCTGATAAGAATCGCACACTGGGCAACAATACCCCAAAAAAGGATGGACAAGCGTAGTGTTTGCAGTTTCTTTAGTAGTTCTGTTTGCATCTTTTAAGTGTTCTACCAGTGAAACGCAGTCTATAGTTCGCCTTTCCCCCGATGTTAGCTACGTGTTCTTTCCAGTTTAAGTCTGAAGTTATAGTAATTCATAGGTATTTTGTGGCTTTTACGGCCGTCACTTTTGATTTATTTATCTTGTAAACAAAGATTAACGGATTTCTTTTCGTACTCATGTGGTCGACTTCACACTTCTCATTATTTACAGTCAATTGCCAATTTTTACACCATACTGATGTCTTATTCAGATCGTTCTGCAGTTGATTTTGATCTCCAGATAATTTTACTACACGGTAAATGACGGCGTCATCTGTAAACAACATAAGAGAGCTACTTAGATTTTCTCCCAAAGCGTTATGTAAATAAGAAACAGCAGAGGACCAATAACACTAACCTGTGGAACGCCCGATATCACCTCTGCTGTAGTCGATGCTTTACCATCGATTACTACAAACTGTCCTATCTAAACTAAACTAAAAAAATTCCCTTCAAAACTATTATTGGCATAGACGTAAGTCAGACCTAAAAGAAGTTTTAAACTCCCCCAGAACACCCCTGTGGGATGATCAGGTGCATGCTGAGGTCTGCTTAACAGTCAGTTACTAAGTGGAAAATCCGCCAGATGGCGATACTGTCTTTCTGTTTCCCTCTCTCTCACACACACACACGCACATTCACTCACTCTCTCTGTGGATTTTTTTTTTTCACATACACTTTTAAATATCTTAGTGCTGTACAAAATTTGTTTTCTGTTAAGTTATACAATTTTAAACTATAAAACTTTTTAAATCATTAAGTACTGTACAAAAATATCTTCTCTTAGAGTACACAATTTTAGATGAGTGCTACACAAAATATTTTTCTGCCTGAGTTTAGTTTGACATCTTCAGGCCAGATAGTGTTAAGTGAAACACTGCTGAAAAACACCTAAATCATAGCATCCAGGCGAGGGAAAAATTGGGGTGGGGGCAAGTTTATATAAATGTGATAGCCAACATTGTAAGTTAATCATTTAGTGATAAACGAGAAGCAAATGCAATCTTGTATCTTATAGAAATCACCGAGTGATTTTCGTAGGCAGATGGTGCTTGGTGGCTGCTCTTCCTTCGCAGCACTTTTATATTGGGGAGACTGTTGTACCTTGGATCACTTTTAACAGAAATTGGATAAAAAAACTATATACCTGTATCTTAATTGTAAAGAGAAAGACTTCAAGTTGTTTAGTACATATTTTGCAGCAACTTTTACTACTGGTACATTCCAAAACCACCACTGAAAAATTTTAAAAGATTCTTTTACAATATTTGCTTAATTGATCCAGGGTACAAGATGGTCTTGTGCCTTGGATCAGTTAAAATCACAGCTTCTCGTACCTTGAATCATACACATTGTAGACTAAATATAGGCAGGGAAGTAACAATAATGCTGTAAAAGTTTTAAACAATATATTCATACAGCATTTTAGACTTGGTTTGTGAAATACTGATTCCATGGTGAAGCTGTTGTTGGGATTTGGCAGTCACTAACATAACAACTTAAAAAGCCGTCAATCCGTGAAAACATTTCTATCCAACGGAAATATGCGCGTTTTCTTGAAACCACTGAGAATGTTACTTGTGATAAATACACGAGAGTAAATCTAACCAATAACTTCTGAAACACTATAGATACCAAATTTCTTAACTGCATTATTTAAGAGCCATGTATCAACAGCTTGGTTGTAACTATTTTTTTTTAGAGAAGAGTAGACAGAAACATCCAAAGGTTGGAGCCTATGACAGTGTGAGGGGGGAATGTAAGCATAATTAAGCCAACCTCTGATGTCTTCTTCGCAGCTTCCACAGACAAGTGTGTCTCGTGATTATCGAGTATTAAAAGAACTTTTTGTTATTTAGATGGCTTCATGTGATCCATGAAATGGTCAAGAAACTGTAGATGAAGTGTTTCATTTGAAAAACCCGATCGATTTGCTGTACTAATTGTTCCTGGTGGGGCCCCTACAAGCATAAAGCTTTTGAATTTCACCCTCGGAAATATAAGCATTGGAGGAATGCAGATCCTGAGAGCATTTATACATGCATTCAGCGTTACTGTCCTCTTTCACCTAAGTCACATTGTCAGTTTTTTTACTCCTCTTGGGGCAACTATTTCATCAGGGGTCTGAACAGTTGTCAGGCATGTTTCATCTTGATTACAAGTACGGTGTGGTGGAAAAGGGCCCAATCGTCGATGCACATAATCGAGGTTGTTGAAAACCATTTCGACATTAGTGCTGTTAAAGCTGGTTGCTTGAGCCAGGGTTGTTCTCTATGGCTTTTGCATGTCTTTTCATAAATAGCCGCATGAAATCTTCCCATGCAATGTCATCTTCATCCCACTTAGATGACCTTTTCTTATTGTTAGCAACAGCATATTTATATACAAGGATCCTGACTCCCTGTTTTGTAAGTCCATACTTCATTTTTGTAATGGTCTGTATATACTATACTAAATTCTTGAGTATCATTAAACATCTTTTGCTATCATACTTAATCTCATAAAGAATATTCCTCCCTGCCAGACTGCTTAAATTATTGCAAATGTCGAACAAGTGTTGTGAATTTGACATTATAAATTTTACACGCCTCTCTGATGAAAAGCTTGCTCTTTCCTGGAGAACTGATGGCTTTTTCTGCTTTGTTCATGGGTCTGGATCAACAGGAGCTCTCTTTTTGCCTGTTTTACTTCTTGGCATTGTGGCCTAAAACGCAAAACCACAAAATTTTAACATCTTGTACCTAGAATCATTGATCCAAGGTACATGATGTATTTGTGATCCGAGGTACAAGATGGTGCATCTTGCAAATGAAAGTTTTACTACTGCTTTGAGGTTAGGTGTAAATGTACCAACTATATGTCAGTTTACTCAGCAGATCACACAGAATAAAGTGTGGTAGTTGATGTATTCGTCATCCTTAACAAGTGGTCACCAGAAAACGGAAACTAAATACAAAAACTGTTATTTTTTGCACCCTAAATATGTTTGTAATTTCACTCACGCATTCAGTCTCACAGCACTGCAAAAGCAGGTTGGCAGAGCGCTTTGGTAAGTGAAGCATGTATCATTGCAGCAGCACTTTCTGAGGAACAAGCAAGTGATCCAAGGTGCACTATGTCCAAGGTACAACAGTCTCCCCCATCTCCCACATTTTCTCTCACTTGGATACTGTAAATATACTATGATTGCCGGCCCCGGTGGCCGAGGGGATTAAGGCGCTTCAGTCACGCTCTGCACAGCCACTACGGTCGGGGGTTCGAATCCCCCCTCGGGCATGGATATTTGTGCCGTCCTTAGTTGTAGCTAGTTCATAAGTAGTTTGTAAGTTTAGGGACTGATGACCCCGTAGTTAAGTCCCATAAGCTTAACAAACATTTGATTTTTTATACTATGATTTTGGTCTTTGTCAGCAGTGTGTCATTTAACAGTATCTGGCCTGAAGATGTCAGACTATGGTGTGACCTCATATGCAGCAACTGGATATGAAATAATATTGAAGCAGTCCCACAAGCTGCTTTAAAATAATTACAAAATTTGTCTAGGTTTCGACAACACTATATAAGTCATCATCAGAATGGAAAATTAACACTTGAGACTTTTACGGAAGTAAAGCAAAGCTCATGTTGTATAAAAGATAAAAAAATATGCTAATTACTGGCCAGCAGATCAAGGCGGCATCAGACTGCAGTCGACACCAACACCCTCTGCAGTAATTTTCTTTTATTACCGCTAACTCGGTTGCCGTAATGTTGTTGCCTCCATTCCGTAGAACCAACAGAAACACGCTGAACCATTTTTGTTCATTCTGCCAACGACAGTATTTCAACTTATCCCGTATTTGTTTTGACCAGAGTAGTATGCTCTCCGTGGAGACGGTAACCTCTAGAGGGCGCGTCCGCAGGTTGCGGATGGGGTAACGCCTCCCATATATAGGTGGTAGGATTGAAATCAAATACCTCCCGCGGAAGAGACCGCAGGCTTCCAGTACTTGGACCACATCCCTCCTTCAGATCTTAACGCGCCTATGACCGCCCTTGACATTCAACTTACAATACGCACAAAAAGCAACACCGCCCCCGGCCACGACCGCTTAACCTACAGGCACCTCCGTGCCTGCAACGACTCCTTCATACTGCCCTAGCCTCCCTATACAGTGTCATCCTCTACACTGGCTTCTTCCCTGATCTCCTGTATTCTTATGTTCCCCAAACCTGGCAAGCCTCCTTCAGATGCCTCTTCCTATCGCCCTATCAGCCTCACCTTGGTACCGAGCGAGGTGAGCAGTGGTAACACACTGGACTCGCATTCGGGAGGATGGTGGTTCAAATCCGCCTCCGGCCATCCAGATTTAGGTTTTCCGTGATTTTCCTAAATCACTCCAGGCAAATGCCGGGATGGTTCCTTTGAAAGGGCACGTCCGATTTCCTTCCACATCCTCACCCAAACCTTCCGAGCGTAAGCTCCGTCTCTAATGACCACGCTGTCGACGGGACGTTAAGCTCCAAGCTTCCTTCCTTCCTCACCATGGTGTTCATTAAGGTTTTGGAAACCATCCTTTATTGCCGCATTCACCAGCATCTCCCCCTCTCCTAGTGTGGCTTCCGACTCTCCTTCTCTGTTGAACTCCTCCACCTCACCCACCTCCTTTCCTTATCGTCTCGCCGCCATCTTTGTCTCCCTCGACATCGAAAAGGCCTATGATCGAGTATCTCATTCCGGTCTCCTTTTCAAACTCCAAACTTACGCACTTCCTATTAATTAAGTCCGTTACATAGCTTCCGTTCTCTCCCACCGCCCATCCTATGTCACTGTCAACAACTCCAACTTCCGCTTGTTCTACCCGTCCGCTGGGGTACCTCAGAGGTCTGTCCTCTCCTCCTACTCTACCTCATATACTTGGCTGACATGCCACAAACCCAGCGTCCTTTCAGTATGCTGACGACACCGCCTTCCTAGCCCTCGCCTCCTCCCTTGCACGTTCTCAGCACCTTCGCCAGGCTCACCTCTCCCAATTCTCCACTGGCTTCTCCAGTGGCTTCTCTCTGTCAAACCCACCAAATCTCAGGCAATCATTTTAGATCGTACCACCCGATCCTTCCATCATCGCGACCTGAACCTCACACTCCATGACCGTCCCATCCCCCAGACCTCCATCTTCAAATATCTTGGCTCACCATGGATCGCTCCCTTTCTTGGAACCCTCACCTTCAAACAGTCCGTCAAAAAGCCCTCTCGTGTCTCAACCTACTCAAGCTTCTTTGTGGCCTGACATGGGGACTTAACCCCTCCACAATCCTATACACCTAACGTTCCCTGATGCGTCCCATCCTTTGCAGTTTCCATCCAGCTTGGCTATCCACATCCCCCGCCTATTATAAATCCCTACAAATCCTACAACGCCATGCCCTCCACCTTGCTTACCGCACCCTCCTCCCTTCCCCCACACAGATCCTCTATGATCTCATTCCTTCCCCTCACCTTCTGAAATCCCTCGAGCATCTCCGTATCCTCTACGTCACCCGGAAAATTGAACCCAGTCACTCTGTTGTCTCTCCCATCCTACTGAACCCCGGGCCTGTGCCATGCCGGTACCAGCATATCCCTCCCTCTGCACCTTCACACTCTCCACATCCTCTCCCAGAGTAACTTTCGCCACCTGCCCCAGCTAGATAACGCCCTCCGTCCGAATATTTACCCATCCTATCAGCCCTGATCCCTCCCCTCCCCAAATATTATGTGCCCCCCCTTCACTCGCACTCCCCCCTTCCCTGCCCCGATTGGATCTCCTTCCCCTCCCTCAGAGTTCTTAGGTTTCCTCTCCCTCCCATCCTCTGAACTTCCCTCCTTCCCGCCCCTTCTGCGCCTCTCTTCCTTCCCCTCTTCCCTTGTGGGGTCTCTTTTTAACAGTGCACTGGATTAAGTGTGATCGTGGTTTTAAGACTTCAGCAACCGCTGCACAGGCAGAACCCTGTGTTGCCATGTTTTTTTAATTGTCTCTCTGTTATCGTCGTCATTCACTGTGCAAAATCTGTGTTTTTTAGCCACCGTGGCAGTTTTTGATGCTGACTTTGTGTGATTTTAATCCTTAATTTCATTATATTTAGTCCGCCTATTTTGTCTCCTTTTTATTGTTAAATTCAACATTTTTATCTCATTTCTTATCGATAACGTCAACATTTTTATCTCCTGTTTTAAACTACCATTCATGTTGTCAAATTCATATGTACCCTGCGCTGAAGAGCAGCGTACGACACTAAAAAAAAAAAAAAAAAAAAAAAAAAAAAAAAAAAAAAAAACGAGACAGCAGCGTCTGATCCACAGTGGGCGGATGCTGACAGCGCCTGTCTCCATGTTAGGAGTGGCTGACGATTTTAGGAAAGGCAACGGATTACCACCACGACAGAATTCCTAAAGAACCAAATGATTACATTCACTTCTAAAAGTTCCAGAGTTTTAAATAGTTTCACAGGCGGATCTCCGGGGGAAACAGTTCTGAATGGATCTACAGTAAATATGAGCTCGAGGGGGAAAATTAATATTGGAACATGAAATGTTCGAATTATATATGAAGCAGGAATAGTCTCATATCTTATCCAAAATAAGACACGCCTAAGCACTAATATACCTGTACTAGGTATACCACATACTTGGTGGCCTGACAGTGGAGTGTGTTTTACAGCTGGATGTACACAGCTTTATTCTGGGAATCAGGACCGAAATCATAAAAGTGGAGTGGGCATTATTGTCTCAGAGCGCTATTCCATGAGTTGTGGATTTTGTACCACTTTCAGATAGAGTTTCAGTGCTAAAACTAAGTGCCAAATCAGTGAACCTAAGTATGTGTTCCAACTGCAGATGAGAGGAGGTGGAATATTTCTATAAGCAAGTCAAAGATGTAATTGCCCTTAGAAAGAACCACGAAATTAATATAATAGTGGGAAACTACAATGCCAAGCTGGGAAACAGCAAATATGAGGTTCTCAAAGGACAGTTTATTTAGGAAGACGAAATGAGAGAGATGATCGCGTGCTACAATTTTGCCAAGAATAAAACATGAAAGTCACTAATACGTGGTTGAAATTACCACATCGATGACTTTATACAAGGAAATCTCCAGTTGACAACGAAGACAACATAGTCCGTATTCAAGTAGACTATATTTTAATTAATAAGCGTTTTGGAACGTCAGTAAGAAAAGCATTAACTTATCCTGGAGCAGATGTACCATCTGACCATATACTACTAAAAGTTTCTCGAAAACAAAACTTTTAAAAATAAGAAACCAACTCAAAAAAGGAATATTGCTTATGAAAAACTCAAACAACCTGAACTCAGAAGAGACGTTAGCAAGAACATCAACAATAAAATAAAGACAACAATGAAACCTTTTATTGAGCAAGAAAACAACAACAAAATCTCGAAAGAATTGAAAAACATTACGGTATGCTAACAACATGGTTGCGAAATGAATGTGAAGAATTTGGAAGCTAATAAGCTTCACAAGATTATTTTAAAATACACAAAAAGAAAAAAGAGACTGCTGGAGTGTATAGAAGATAAAAAATCTCCTTATTAACCAACAAAAATAATAAAAGTAGTTATTAATGCCACTGAGAAGAAAGAGGTATGGGAAGACGACATTAAGAACCTCTTTTCAGATGGTGGACGAAATGTTGAGACTTCTAGGAGCATTAATAGGATATCACATCGTGAAAGAGGAAATCAAGAGAGCCATAAAAAACTAAAAAACCAATAAAGCCACAAGGCAAGATGAAGTTCCTGTAGAACTCATTAAACTTCTTGATGAAGAAGATGTCAAAGTCCTACACAAGCTCTTCAACAACATTTACGACACAGATCATTACCCTGCTGAATGGACACTATCAAATGTTATTTCCTTGAAAAAGAAGAGTAAAACGAGGAAATGTATCATAGGGTTATTAATCTTATGCACCATCGCTTGAAAATATTTCTGAGAGTCATCTATCAAAGGCTATACAAGGATAAAGCGAGAAATTCACCGATGAGACACAGTTTGGATTTCGAAAAGATTTAGGAACAAGAGGAGCTATAGTTACACTACAAGTTCTAATACAAAACTGCTTTGATTAGGATAAAAATGTAGGCCCTTGTGTTATTGACTATGAAAAAGTATTCGATAGAGTACAACACCATAAAGTCATGGAAATAGTTAAAAAAATTGATATAGATGAAGAAGGTATCCATTTTATAGAGAATTTACGTTGGAATGAGAAAGCACAGGTTAAATTTGATAACAAGGTCAATATATGTAGAGGAGTCCGACAAGGATGCATACTCTGAAATTATTCCGAAGGCACTTGATAATATAGAAAAAGGCATAAGAGTTAATGGAATTTATATCAACAACATTAGCTATGCTAATGACACAGTATCGATAGCTGACAATTTAGATCTTCAACTAATTGTCAACATACTAAGAGTTTAAACAGTACTCTAGGTCTGAATATTAACATTAAAAACACTAATTTTATGATTGTCACACGAGAGTGCGACGCTTTCACAAACGCAAATTTACGATTTAAAGGTATTGTAATAAAAAGAGTAAACAAGTTTAAATATCTGGGAACATGGCTTTGTGAAGACTGGCGAACAGACATGGAACTGAAATGTCGTATAGAGAACGCCTGTAACGCCTTAATAAAACTTATGAAATACTTAGAAGCACAGCAGAGAGTCCAATTTGTAAAATGCTACATCCGGTCCGTGCTTCTACATGGATCGGAAGAATGGACACTAAGTACAAAAACAACCAAGAAGTTAGAGGCTTTTGAAATTTGGATTTATCGCAGAATGCTGAAAATACCGTGGACTCAAGAGTAAAACCAACATCCAAATATTGAAACGAATAAACAAACAGCGAGAAATGTTGACAGTATTTTAAAGAAGAAAACCTGCATACCTAGGACATACGTTACGGAACAAATATATTCTCCTGCAGTTAATAACAGAAGGGAAGATTGATGGGAAAAGAAGACAAGGGCGAAGAAGAATTCCTTGGCTTGACAATATAAAGCAGTGGTTGTTGTTGTTGTGGTCTTCAGTCCGGAGACTGGTTTGATGCAGCTCTCCACAATACCCTATTCTGCGCAAGCCTCTTCATCTCCACATAAGAAGGGCAACCTACATCTGTCTGAATCTGCTTACTGTATCCATCTCTTGGTCTTCCTCTGCGATTTTTACCCCACACACTTCCCTCCAACGCTAAATTCACAATTCCTTGATGTCTAAGAATGTGTCCTACGAATGTATCCCTTCTTTTAGTCAAGGTATGCCAGAAATTTCTTTTCTCCCCAATTCTGTTCAGTACCTCCTCATTAGTTACGCGATCCACCCACCTAATCTTCAGCATTCTTCTGTAGCACCACATTTCAAAAGCCTCAATCCTCTTCCTGTCCGTACTGTTTATCGTCCATGTCTCACTCCCATACAAGGCAACACTCTATACAACTGCCTTCAGAAAGGACTTCCTTAGGCTTAAATCACTATTCGATGTTAACAAATTTCTCTTTTTCAAGAACGCTTTTCTACCCATTGCCATTCTGCATTTTATATCCTTTGTACTGCGACCATCATTTGTTATTTTACTGCCCAAGTAACAAAACTCATCTACCTCCTTTATTGCTTCGTTTCTCAATCTAATTCCTTCAGCATCACCTGATTTTCTTACACTGCACTCCATTACCCTAGTTTTGCTCTTGTTAATGTTCATCTTATATGCACCTTTCAGCACACTGTCCATTCCGTTCAATTGCTCTTCCAGGTCCTTTGCTGTATCTGACAGAATTACTATGTCGTCGGCAAAATGCAATGTTTTTAATTCTTCCCCCTGAACTTTAATTCCTTCCCCAAATTTCTCCTTGCTTTCCTTTATAGCTTGCTCAATGTACAAATTGAATAACAACGGAGAAATACTACAACCCTGTCTTACTCCCTTTCCAACCACTGCATCCCTTTTATGCCCTTCAACTCCGACAACCGCTGTCTGGTTTTTGTACAAGTTGTAAATAACCTTACGCTCCATATATTTTACTCCTGCTTGCTTCAGAACTCGAAAGAGTTTATTCCAATCAACATTGTCAAAAGCCTTCTCCAAATCTACAAAAGCTAGAAATGTAGGTTTGCCTTTTCTTAATCTATCTTCTAGGATAAGCCGTAAAGTGAGTATTGCCTCCCGTGTTCCTACATTTCTCCTGAACCCAAACAGGAATAAAAAGTGTAGACAAGCTGTTCGCTCACCTAGAAACCTGCAGTTCATGCATCGTGTGCATTAATGTATAGGGTGCAGTAGAAGCGTAGTACGTGTGCGGTATATGTTACATACTCAACACCTGTTATCTGCTGGGACGCAAAAACATCGGTTAAAGTCTGCATATTAGTTACTACCTGGAATAATATGTTGTAAGGATGGGGTTGTGGGTTATGAAAGGTTAATGGAGAGCAAAGGTAGGGGTAGAAGGTGAGTAGAGAGCTGGGGGATGACTAGATGAACAGATAGTCTGGGAGGGAAGATGCGGACAGAGAGAGGGATGTTGGGGAGACGGACAGAATAATGAGTGAGGAGAAGGTGGATAGAGATAGGAGGTAAGAGGAGATGGTCACAAATAGGAAGGAGTTGGAGTTAGGCAAGGGGTTGGAATAAGTAAATACCCAGGCACCGCTGCGATTTCAGCTGTTAAGATACGAAACAGTGCTAACTGATTAAGTTTGGTACAGTTGTGTTAATATCAAACATGGATTTTCTGTCAGTAATAAATGTTTGATAAATAATGCTCCGAAGGGGCAGGCTCTAAACTTTCCGGAGGACAAAGAGATCTTTCGACACAAAAACAGAGTTCAACGTTCAATGCCAAACGAGGAGAATGAATTTATTCATAACGGAGTTTTTGAAATATTTAAAGGACTACTATTGTGACGTTTGCTGACGGTTGACCGCTCCCCCCTCCCTCCCCCCCCTCCCCAACTTCTGTTGTTGCGCCATGCCTCTGAAAGCAAATTGCTGAGTACCCAAAAAGATGGAGCGGTCCACCAAAGCATTTGTAATTAACCTTACACTGCATGGTGTTGCTGTTTGGCAACGCAAATTTTTGTTATTTTTTCAGACATACTTCTTGTTGAGCCGGCCGCGGTGGCCGAGGAGACTAAGGCGCTCCAGTCACGGTCTGCACGGCCACTACGGTCGGGGGTTCGAATCCCCCCCTCGGGCATGGATATTTGTGCCGTCCTAGTTCGTAAGTAGTTCATAAGTAGTTTGTAAGTTTAGGGACTGATAACCCCGTAGTTAAGTCCCATAGATATAAACCCTTCTTGTTGACAGAAGGCAACATCATGCATATCGTATACATTGGAGACTGTTCTAAGCATTTAGTTGATCATTTCTTCCGTAGAAGGCAGTGCAGTCATGAATTGAGGAGAAATGTAACGAAGAGCGCTCCAGTGGATTTTACTCACTGTTGAGCATTAATGTAATTACAAACTGATAGGACTTCTATCAAGTAAAAAAAAAATTGTCATGTTACAGACATCTAATTGGAGTAGAAAATATGTTAGATACCAATATTTTCCTGCAGAGTGACTTATTATCTAAATGCATGATGTTGACAATGGAAACAGTTAAATAATGACTTTCACATTGTTAAATGAGTCATATAATTTTTGACTATTTTTCCCCAGCATAGGTAAACATTGTCTACCATATATATATTGCACCAAAATAAAAATTCATGCAGTGTAGGTGTAACTATGGAACGGTTTCGTAAATTATGTATTAGAGGTTACCATATTTTTTAGTACGTGTGAAAAAAGAACTTTGGATTATAAAGTTTACTTCCCTTTAGTTACCTAATGCCAATTATCAAATAAAAGTTTTTTCTATATATGTGTCTAAAGTTTAAACAATTATTTAGTTCACACCCCAGATTTGATCACTGCCACCTAACTTTGCTTCTCAAGTTCAAAGATGTCTAGGTGAGTGAACGTTTTAAGCAGCCTTTAATTTTTTTTTATTTTTCAATTTGCATTTTGACATTTTATTTGGAACTCGACATTGTACAACCAACACTTCCACGTTCGTTTTATCTTAATTACAGATTTGATGATGGCAGGTACCGAAACGATGTTGTAAATAAACCCAGTTGTAGCGGTCTTGATGGGTTTATACATATTAGCCAATAATCTTTTACTCACTTTTTACACAGCGAGGCAACTGATAGCGAGTTCACTTTCTGTAGATAACAAACACATAGCTTACACTCGAATCAGCAAATTAGGAAAGAAAGGAAGGAAGGACGATTACGGATTTAACGTTTCACCGAGAGTTTGGCCATTAGACGCGGAGCTCACGCTCCGATTGTTAGGGCAAGGAAATCGGTCGATCCCTTTAAAGGAACCATCCCAACACTTTTCTAGAGTGACTTTTTTAGAGTGATGCTTGGAGCCATTGTTGGACTTTATCTATAATTTACTAGAAACTTTTAGATGCCATTAAATGTAACTTTTATGAACGCGACTGGATAGTAATGCCTGCAAGGAAATCTTCGGAGTTAATCGAAATCCGATCGATCGAAACATTCTTTCGTCAAAAAAGATAGTTTAATATTTTTCTTCACGGTCATTGAATTAGAATAATCTGCTCCAAACCAACCAAGCATCATTTTACACAATGCAGCAAGAGATTTTACAGCTTCATCTGGTACATCCAGTCAACTTAACATAATCATCGCGGAATCTGCTAGTTTCTTTGTGTAGTATTGTGCTCAGGTGTTGCTTTCATTCCAAATAACTACCCCCGCTAAACTTTAAAGTCAGGTTCCGCCTCCTTTTTTGAGTCTTCTATTTATAAAGTTACCTAAATGTAGCTGATCCACCAAATTATTTTCCTGTAATATTGTAACGTTAGTGAACTTTAATAGCGGCTACGAACAGTAACTACTACACCGACACCTGATCGGAAGAAAGAAAACGCAATATTACATAGAGAATTGACAGACTGTGACAGGACCCGGTTACTTTCAAATAAAATTTTATAACATACCTGTTATAAACTTGATAACCATAGTTTGTAATTGTTGTAACATCTGCCATTGTTTGAAAACTAATCGCTGTTTGTATTTATTTCCGTACGCCAACCAATCACTGAACGAGACATTTCGATTGATTGATGGTTTTTAAATGAAGAGAAAAGACATTTTAACTAGGTCAATAGTCAGAAATTCCGAGCCTAAACTGATGATAAAAACTTACGACACTGCCAACACCGACTGCAGAAAAAGGTAAGATCAGACCCGTTAATACACTTATTTGGTGCTGCAAAACTTCTTCCACTATCGCCATACGCAATTTCTGTTCAGCTTTCACTTTTGCCCGTAGAAGGATTGTCATTTCAAATTTTCCAAGTAATTAGTCAGTATTTAACAGTGCTGCTAGGAAAATGGCCAAGATGGCTTCCCGGTCTGTCCTTTAGCTGAGCGATTCTTACTTGTCTCCCTGGAAACTTCTACCCCGATAATGTGACGATTAATTTTAGATTATTAAATATATTATTGGATAGCAAATTAATATTATATTCATTGCGTGTGACGATAGTTGGCCCCGATCTTTAACAGAAAATTTTTATGCTTACTTATTAGTATGGCCAAGACCCGTAGGCAAATGAGCAACATGGATCCCGATAAAGACACCATTGTTTCCCAACAGACAGGTAAAATTACTATGGAAATGTAGGAAACCGAACTATTGAAATGATTCCGCCTAAATCCTGAATCTAATGTGCGTGAAACAGGCCCTTCTACACAAATCAGTACTTCAACAATAAATATTACTGAAGACTTATTCAAACGTTTTGAAGTTCTTTTTGCGAAAATGTCTTAACAAATGGACGAAAAATTTCAGTTACGCAAAGATGCGACACATCAAATTTCGGAACTAACAAATCAAATGGACGAAAAATTTCAGTCACAACAAGACGTGGCACAAAATCAGATTTCACATTTAACAAACCAAATAGACCAATTTCAAGATTCCACTAAACAGAATTTGCAAGTATTACAAAATTCTACTCAGAACTTGCAGGAGTTACAAAATTCGATAAACAAGATCTGCTAGTGTTAAAGAGTTCCACCAAAGAACAATTGCCGGCCACGGTGGCCGAGGGGACTGAGGCGCTCCAGTCCGGTCTACACGGCCACTACGGTCGGGGGTTCGAATCCCCCCTCGGGCATGGATATTTGTGCCGTCCTATTCCGTAAGTAGTTCATAAGTAGTTTGTAAGTTTAGGGGCTGATGACCCCGTAGTTAAGTCCCATAAGCTTAACAAACATTTGAACATTTTTTGAAAGAACAATTAGATCGAGACGTGGAACAACAAAATCTTATCGCGGAACAAATGAGCACTCGCGAAGAGTTTCAAATGTTCAAATGTTTGTTAAGTTTATGGGACTTAACTACAGGGTCATCAGTCCCTAAACTTTCAAACTACTTATCAACTAGCTTATCCTAAGGACGGCACAAATATCCATGCCCGAGGGGGCATTCGAACCCCCGACCGTAGTGGCCGTGCAGACCGTGACTGAAGCGCCTCAGTCCCCTCGGCCACCGCGAAGAGTTTGAAAATCGATTACAAAAATTAGAAACAGCCCAGCAAAATTTACCAACACTCGTGTCCGAAGGAGTTAGTAAACAGCTAAACGCACAGGCATACATTGTCGGGCATGTTATTAATAATAAGCTCACTACTGCACAAAATAAAGTTGTTGATGAGATGTTAAACAAAGTAGACACAAAAATTTCATCCGTGATAGGTGATGTAACAGAATACAAAGACACAGTAAAAAAAAACATGCCCGCCTTAATTGATAAACTTGCACAAAATTTGTCGGAGATAAAAATCAAGCAGGAAACTTTGGAAGGAACAGTGTTGCAAATCACAACACAAGCCGAAAAAATGGTAAAAGAAAATCAAGATCGTCTGCAACAATTTCTTCTTACAAGGAAGCGCGCCCTATGTGTTCACTCATTCAGTGAACCCCCGGAAGGAAGTTCGTCCTGAAAAAAAAGTAAATAAATAAGTGAAGTAAGAAGTGTTTTAAACTACCATTCTTCGTTTCGTTATTGTATCACACCATTTTAATGCGCATTAAAAGTATTTTTATCCCACGATAAACGTTTTACGCCGTGGAGGCAGCACGTATACCAGTCGTAGCGCGGCCGCTTAATATACGCGGCAGTGGCCGCAGCGTTGCAATGCGCATGCGCGGCTGGGGTTTAGATTATCTTCTGAAAATCCTGGAGGCAGCATATGGGAGACCTCGCGGCATGAACGGACGAGGGAAAATTCTGCTTTTGACATTGGCAATACGCAATTTCTGTTCAGCTTTCACTTTTGCCCGTAGAAGGATTGTCATTTCAAAATTTCCAAGTAATTAGTTAGTAATTAACAGTGCTGCTAGGAAAATGGCCAAGATGGCTTCCCGGTCTGTCCTTTAACTGAGCGATTCTTACTTGTCTCCCTGGAAACTTCTACCCCGAGAATGTGACGATTAATTTTAGATTATTAAATATATTATTGGATAGCAAATTAATATTATATTCATTGCGTGTGACGATAGTTGGCCCCCCTCTTTAACAGAAAATTTTTTATGTTTACTTATTAGTATGGTGAAGACCCGTAGGCAAATAAGCAACATGGATCCTGATAAAGACACCATTGTTTCCCAACAGACAGGTCAAATTACTAATGAAAATGTAGAAAACCGAACTATTGAAGTGATTGGAGCTAGCAGAGACACAAGCTCCTGCCCACTCGAGCTAAAACATGTTAAAATGTTTGTATAACTTATGGGACTTAACTGCGGGGTTATCAGTCCCTAAACTTACAAACTACTTATAAACTAACTAAGAAGGATTCGAATCTCCGACGGGGAACGGCCTCGCGCATCGGAGCAGAGCGCGTCAATGCGCTCGGCGACTCCGCAGCGGCAATCGAGCTCTGGCGGTTACATTCGAATAGGCCCGAAGCAAGACAATGGATCTACTGCGCACCTCTCCATGCATAATTCCTCCATGAAGGCAACATCAGCTCTTCATATTTGCTTTTGGCACACTGAAGATTCATCAAAAACACGTCATATTCGGTAAAATATCTCACAGCTTATTAACTATGACTTAAAGTCGTACAACTGTAAAAGCCTTCAGAAGATCCGATCAAGAATAATAATGAAGTCACTACTCTCCTCCTAGTAAGAACAGCCGTGTGGTTAGCGGCATCACGCTGCACTGCCGAACGTAGTGGGTTCGAGGCTGCCAGCAAGCAATTTCTTTTAAACCCAATCTTCTTTTTAAAGATAAGGGAACAGCAATGACTTTCGCATACTTGCCACATATGTTTGGACGTTTTAGCAAATGTGTCGCGATTTTGAGGGTAAATGTCATTTTCCTCTACGTTGTAACAATTTTTTAACTGTTTCAAAAAATATGGGGCGTGAGCAGCCTTTGCGCATGCGTTAGGGTAGGAGGGGTGCTGCTTACAGTGACAAGTGACCCGAAGGTAGCCTGTCGTTTCGTCGTAACAGAATCAATTTGTTACAGTCACTTAACAGTGTAATCACTTACTGTGTTGTAGCGTTCATGTTCATATTCATATGTTCTTGGTGTTTATTATCAAAGAAAAATTGACTTGCGCCATTCGGGTGATGGGTTTCCAGGTTCCGCTGAATAGGTCAGGAGTCCACTATACGCAGGAAGCGGCTACACGGGTAGCGGGGGCTGTGTGGCGTGGACTGGGCGGTTTTTTAGGATAAAGAGCTTCGGGGAAATAGAAAATGGGCAATCTCAAAAGGTGCAGGTGGATGACAGGAGAAATGTAGATCCGGAAACTATCGGTATAATAGTTGTAAATTGTCGTGATTGTGTCGGGAAAGTACCAGAACTGCAAGCGTTAATAGAAAGCACCGAAACACACATCGTTATAGGCAGCGAAAGTTGGCTCAAGCCGGAAATAAGTTCAGAAGTATTTGCAAAAGATCTATCGGTGCTCAGAAAGGATAGAATAAACAAAATAGGTGGACGCGTGTTTGTCGCCGTCAAAAGTAGTATTTCATGTAGCGAAGTTGAAGTTGTTAGTTCCTGCGAGCTATTATGGGTAGATGTTGTACCCGAAAATCGTAAGAAGTTAATAATCGGTTCCTTTTACCGGCCTCCCGACTGTGACGATACAATAGCAGAAAGGTTCAAAGAAAACCTGAGTCTAATTACAAAAACGTACCCGACTCACACGATAATAGTAGGCGGGGATTTTAATTTACCCTCGATCTATAGGCGAAATTATATTTTCAAATCAGCAGGTAGGCATAAAACATCGTCCGAAATTGTACTCAACGCATTCTCTGAGAATTACTTCGAACAATTAGTTCATGAGCCAACTAGAATTGTAAATGGATGTGAAAACACACTTGATCTCTTAGCAACAAATAATCCTGAGCTCATAACGAGCATCAAAACGGATACAGGTATTAGTGAACACAGAGCTGTCGTAGCGAAATTGAATATCGAAAGTCCCAAAGTTACCAAAAATGAACGCAAAGTATATTTGTTCAGGAAAGCAGATGGAAACAAAATACATTGCTTCTCGAAAGACAGCTTACACTCGTTTCTAACACTAAACGTAGGTGTAGACCAGATGTGGCTAAATTCAGAGAAGTGGTATCGACAGCAACTGACAGTTTTATACCAAATAAATTAATAAAAGAAGGAGGCGATCCCCCTTGGTACATAAAACAGGTCAGGGCACTGTTGCAAAAGCAAAGGAAAAGGCATACTAAATTTAAACGAACACGAAATCCCCAGGATTTGCGATCGTACTCAGAAGCTCGAAATTTAGCGAGGATTTCAATGCGAGATGCCTACAACATTTATCACAACGAATCTCTTTCTCGTAATTTGACTGAATACCCAAAGAGATTTTAGTCATATGTTAAATATACTCGGGGTAAATCACAAACAATACCTTCACTACGTGATAGTAATGGCGATCCTGCCGATGACAGCGCTACTAAAGCAGAGTTACTAAACTTAGCTTTTAGAAACTCATTCACCAAAGAAGACGAAACCAATAATCCAGATTTCGAATTACGAACAGATGCCGTAATGAGTAACGTAGAAGTAGGTATCATCAGAGTAGTGCAGCAACTAAAATCACTTAACAAGAACAAGTCTTCCGGTCCGGATTGTATACCCATTAGATTTCTATCTGATTATGCTGAAGCGATAGCTCCTTACTTAACAGTCATATACAACCGCTCTCTCATAGAAGGATCTGTACCAAAAGATTGGAAAGTTGCACAGGACACACCTATATTCAAAAAAGGCGGTAGGAGTAACCCACTCAACTACAGGCCTATTTCATTGACGTCAATTTGCAGCAGGGTTTTGGAACATATCCTGTATTCAAATATTATGAATTATCTCGAACAGAACGATCTATTGACCCAAGGTCAACACGGATTTAGAAAATATCGTTCATGCGAAACACAACTAGCTCTTTATTCACAAGAAGTGATGGGTGCTATCGACGAAGGTTCGCAAATCGATTCCGTATTTCTTGATTTCCAGAAAGCTTTTAACACCGTACCTCACAAACGGCTTTTAATCAAATTGCGTGGTTGTGGTATATCGCCACAAATTTGCGATTGGATAGGGGATTTCTTGTCAGAGAGGACACAGTTCGTAGTAATCGATGGTAAGGCATCGACTAAAACAGAGGTGATATCGGGCGTTCCACAGGGTAGTGTTATTGGTCCTCTGCTATTCCTTATTTACATAAACGATTTAGGGAAAAATCTAAGTAGCTCTCTTAGGTTGTTTGCAGATGACGCCGTCATTTACCGTCTAGTAAAATCAACTGAAGATCAAAACCAACTGCAGAACGATCTGAATAAGATATCAGTATGGTGTAAAAATTGGCAATTGGCTCTAAATAATGAGAAGTGTGAAGTCGACCAAATGAGTACGAAAAGAAATCCGTTAAACTTTGTTTACAACATAAATCAATCAAATGTGAAGGCCGTAAACTCCACAAAATACCTAGGACTTACTATTACTTCAGACCTAAACTGGAAAGAACACGTAGATAATATCGTGGGAAAGGCGAACCAGAGACTACGTTTTATTGGCAGAACCCTTAAAAGATGCAACAGAACTACTAAAGAAACTGCATACACTACGCTTGTCCGTCCATTTTTGGAGTATTGCAGCCCAGTGTGGGATCCTTATCAGGTAGGTTTGACGGAGGACATCGAAAGAGTCCAAAGAAGGGCAGCTCGTTTCGTATTGTCACGATATAGGGGAGACAGCGTTACGGAAATGATACAGGATCTGGGATGGGAATCACTACAACAACGGCGCTTATCGCTGCGGCGTGGGCTACTTGCGAAACTCCAATCACCAACATTCTCCTCCGAATGCGAAAATATATTGTTGACTCCCACTTACATAGGTAGAAATGATCATCAGAATAAAATACGAGAAACCAGAGCTCGAACAGAGAGATTCAGGTGTTCTTTCTTCCCGCGCGCTATTCGAGAATGGAATGGGAGATAAAATAGTATAATAGTGGTTCGACGAACCCTCTGCCAGGCACTTAAATGTGATTTGCAGAGTATTCCATGTAGATGTAGAACGTTCAGTATCTTTTAGAAACAAATTGCTGAGATTTAATCTTGGAACAAAAATGTGACATAAAGAAGCTTGATAGCCCGACGCCTCAGCTTGAAGCAAGCGCAAACAAGTCGAGGTAAGACATTCTGCAGATCTTTTAACGAAAATACATCTAAATGGGGGGGGGGGGGGGGGTGGTGGCAAACCACTCGTAGAGGTGCGCCAAATTGTCTCTGTGGAAGCCGAGTGGGGGCGGGCATGCGAAACATACATCGGCGCGCCGAGCGGAGGGGTGGAGAAGGGCAATCGCCACTATCAAGATCTGGCACTGAAAGGAGTGAGCCCCCAATCATCTGAAGCACCAGCAGACACTGATTATAGTTTTCAGCACGACGCAACAATATATTTAATAGCTAAGTTCCGTCGGGATGGAATTCCGAATTCCATCGGCAGTTGTCACAAACAAGTTTTAAGCTGCCGCAAAACATTACCAAAGAAGTTTCAAATGTTTGTAAATCTATGTGACTTAACTAAAGTGGTTATCAATGCTTAGGCTTAAAAAGTACTTAAAATTACTTACTCTAACCTAAGGATAAAACACACACGCCGGCCGCGGTGGCCGAGGAGACTGAGGCGCTTCAGTCACGGTCTGCACGGCCACTACGGTCGGGGGTTCGAATCCCCCCCTCGGGCATGGATATTTGTGCCGTCCTTAGTTGTAGGTAGTTCATAGTTTGTAAGTTTAGGGACTGATGACCCCGTAGTTAAGTCCCTTAAGCTTAACAAACATTTGAACATTTTTTAAAACACACACACACACACACACACACACACAGACACACACACACACACAAACAAACAAAAATTCGATGGAAGACTCGAACCTCAGATGGGGAGAAACTGCACGCTCCGCAACAGAGCGCCTTAGAGCGTTCGGGCATTCCACCGCGGCAAAACATTAGCGATGACCTCCTTATCAATTAGGTACGGTCATCATGAAATTGAAATTATCTGTTATTTCGGCTGCAAACAACAGGCAGCAGCGGAAGTATTTCAAGTAAGAGAAACTTTATTTATGAACGTAAATTGTATGCAACTTTTTTTTTATCTTTCAACAATCGTGAACATTTAAACATTTGTCAAGTCGTGGCATCACCTTTTGATCACAGCATCAAAGAACTCAGCCTCCTGACCATCTCTTTCGTTTGTGGCGAAGTTTGTCAGTGTCACTGTGGTAAACTATTGATCTTGAAACTGTTGGAAATTTCTGATGCAGCTCTTCAGTAGTGAAGCGCCTTTATTGATCTGGACGGCCTACTGTAATGACTGAAGACTTGACGGAAGAAGGTGATGAGGCAATTCGCAAAAAAAGAGGCGCTTCACTATTGACTGCGTAGAACATGAAATCGAATCAATGATGGTTATTCCATTGTGATTTATGACTAAGCATTACGCTGGCATGCTTACTACTTACCACTGTCCACTCATAACTCACTCGTCGAACCTCATTTGTTGTTTACAGTTGTTAGTTCAATCTGCCACCGTAGTCACTGTGGTGCTAGCGCCTTTACGACAGGAGTTACGTCCGTCTCGAACTTTCTGGACGGACACTGTACGCGGCAATTAAGATCCCAAACTTGGAAGCTGTTATCTGTTTCCCTGCCAAGAATCCGCAGCCGAGATAATCACCTCACATTCGGCACAAACGTTTCACCGGTCCGCCCGCCGACCCAGTTCTAGTTGAGACAGAGTTTGCGGAGCGGGAAATGGTTCATGGACGGTGGGGCAGGAGCAGTGAGTTATGGGGCGGGGGTCGTAAATACTGGGTGGCAGGTAACGCCACCGCCAACTGCTCGCGCCCTCGATTGCAACTGAAATAAAAGCACATTAATGGGAGGCGCCGGCGAAATTTCAGACTGGTCGTGAAAAACTCGCAGCCGGTTGAAAAGTTGTTTCATGTCGTACCTTGGCATGTTGATATCAGTGGGTGGATCCAATTTGCCACACAAAATTTTTTTATTACTTTTGAATCTCTGAAATGATATATGTTTTGGCGTTCCTGTAAATGGAGTTGTGCTTATCATAGAGCTTAAAACCATGACATGTTTGAACAAAAAATGTTTAAAATTGATGATGGAGTAGTATTTTGATTAAAAATGAACAATACTCATCTTTTTAAATATATTACGAAAGGTGTTTTAATGAAAACGTGCGAAACTACATTGTGGGCATAATTGAAGACTTTATTCCAAAGTAATTACCAGAGCCTGAGCACAACTACCCCACTGTTTAACGAGCCGAAGCATTTTCTGTTCCCAGACCCAGTCCTTCACTTCGTAGTCCGAGATGAATCGCTTCCCTTTGTGATGTTTTCTTGGCGTACCAAGCAGATTGAGATGTAACAGACTACTTAGGGAAACACCTAAACACTGTACATTGTCATATAGGCAACACTCTAATGCAGTATGCAACTCGTATAAGAAAATCCCTGTGTACTAGCCATATGCTGAACTACAGATATCTGCTAACTTTGATTTAAGAATATTACCAGATTGTAAACCCACCACAAAAACCAATAGTTGTTCGGTTAATGTTCATCCATTGGTAAGAAGCAAAGTTATTGCATATTAAAGCTGTATTCCGAAATATAAAGTGAGCACATGTAGCAATAATAGGTTTAATAGAAAACGTATTAAATGATATTAGATTTACATCAAACTCAGTACATGGACTTAAGATGCCATCTGATGAATTAATGTAATACTGGCAATAATTTATTATATGAATTCAGATGACTTAATCTGAAACCGACATGACCACGTGGTCAGCATTTAAGCATTCCTTGAAAAAAATAATATCTAAAGAACTGGAGAGACTGTCAAGAGTTAAAGCTCGCTAATACATAGCTCCGTACATGTTAGGAATTGTATTCATAACATAATTCTCACGTTATTAACTTCTTTATGAATTCCACTATTCGTATACATATAATACCTTATATTGCTTAATTGTAGCAATTATTCTCAAAGTGATGATATTTAAAAGAACAAACATTTTATGCTCTACTTACCAATATGAAGACTATCTTGTAACAAATCTGTTGTTCATGATAAATGTACAGCTTCCTGTTTCTAACAATAATTTGTATTGTTGTCTACACGTCGAAATAGTATATAAGGAGCCGAGCAGAGAGACTCGGGGCATCATTATTAAGGCTAACTTTGGGCAGTCACTATGTCAGTATGAGGTTTAATGTGTTTTATTGAATACAGTTTTATGAAAAGTGCGACTTGTGTTTTGCGTTCACATCAAGTGATGTAGGTCTGTAAGATATCACCCAGCACGCAATCTTAACCAGAATTTCAGGCATTTGAAGAACTTTACAAGCGAAGCAGATTTTAGAAGACACACCCAACCTACGACACTCTGGTAATGTGCAGAACTTAATAATTTGGTAATTGTAAGCTTGCTACATGAAAGTGACATTTATTTATATTCAGAAATCAGTTAGTAGCAGGTACGTTACAAGATGGAAGTCATAGGGCGACATGACCGTGAAATATGCCGGATGCTCAAGTTGCTCCCACTTGAACTTGGTCAGTACACTTTGTTTGACGCTGAAGATGTGTGGACGCGCGTTATCATGGAGCAGAATCACTCCCTCCATGAGCAGCCCAAGCCGTTTGCTCTTGATGGATTTGCGTAGCCAACGGAAGTCTCACAGTATTCGGCACTGTTAATGGCTTTTCCGTGTTCGGGGAATTCGATGCGTATCTGAACTCGGTGGTCTAAAAATACGATGAGCATTACCTTGCCTACTGAGGCCAAAGCCATGAACTTTTTTTATGGGAAGGTGAAGACTCATGCTTCACGTCATTAGATGTCGCACTAAGTTTTCCCAAAACGGCATATTCAAACATCACCCAGCTTGGTTGTTAAAACGTTTCGTACCTTTTTAGTTGACCAATCCAGTATTACCAATGGTTGAAAGCTGAGAAAACAAAACTCAAAACTTGTAAATGTAATTGGAATTTACTGGTATGTAGAATCTTAGTTCCTACGTGAACCCTGCATTTTCATTTATTAAGGGAAGTAGAAAGCCACAGCTATTCAAAATAAAGTTATAAAAAATTAGGAAATTACTGTAATTCTCTTTTAGTAGTAGCAGGTAAGCATAAAACTATTCTATCAGGATAATACGCGAATAGCGGCGCCAAGAAATAACGTTATTCCGTTACCGCGGTATTTTGATTTCCATTGCTGACAACAAGTTCGTCCTCGTAATTTCATCCATTCTGCCGCTAGATGGCTACCTCTATCTTTCACGGCTTAACGTCGTCTAAACTCCCCCCCCCCCCTCCCCCTTAAGATAACATATACTTCCTTTAAACTCTTTTAGGTGTTTGCCCAGTGTTAACAGCGAGTACCTATGGCTGGAAGAGAATGTTTTGTTTGGGGAATAAGCGCACGCCTGAAAAACACCGCAAGAATGGAGTATGTTCCCAAGTCGTCGCCATACACTCCGCAATTGTACAGAATCACGATTCTTCGCTGAATTGCGACGCTGTTCATCTGTCCACGTTCCCTGGTAAGAGCACCGCTCCAAACACAGGGCAATTTCCTAATTGAGCTTCTGCCGGATGACACAAAATGTTGTCTGCGGATAGAAGGCCTCGGTATGGCGGTGGTACCATATGCTTGATGCACAATATGGCGGTAGTTTCTTGAGCTTATAAGACGTGGAGCAATGGGACGTTTAAGAGTTTGCTTGCACGGGGTCATTCTCGAACTCCCCAGAAGCCTGGTCGCTGTTCTACCCGTCCAGTCGGCCGTCTGAGACCTATTTCAGTCAGATGATAATGCCCTCTCACACCTTGATGTCTTTCAAAGCAATAACTCACTACCTAACGTTGTTCTCGCCTCTTATAGGATACAGCGCGTTTCAGAACTAAGTTTTCAAATTTTTGGACATTTTGGAGGATGACATTGTTAATTCTGATGTTTTTCTATAGAAGATGAAGTAGGAAGGGTTTCTGCCTATCGACTTTCCTCTGACAGGAAGTTCCACTCACCGGCTGGTCTGCTGTCCTTGAACCGTAAAGGCGTCGGGCTTCTCTTGGCAGGTCTTTCGTCGCGTTTTTGAAGTTACATTAATTGAAAAAGGGACAGTGAGAAAGTTACAGTTCAAATAGGCAGAAGTGTGATAAAATCTATATTCATAAAGATATGTGAGGTAGCCCTGTTGCATGTTTACTATTATCTCAAGAATATGATTATTTTTGGACGATACCACCTTGCTGTAGGACAAGGAAATATTATCAATAGTCAATAAATGAATACTGAAAAAAAGTGCAGAATACAGTAGGTCAGGCAAATGCTATTGTCGAAACTGTATAGCTCAATCAAATATTGTGAATCAAATTAACCGTTTAATTTTTTGGAATAAATGATTAACCTGACGACTGCAATTTCGTGACATGCAATGGCGTACCATGTTTTGACTCATACTCCTTAAGATTTCACACTCTGCCCTAATGCTATTAAACACTAAAATGGTTTCCTGCTGGTGTTGCATACACAAGGGACTTTACATATTCTCAGAGGAAGAAGTTAGACGACATTAGGAGACCAATCTGGCCAAAGGACTGGACAAACCCGATTACTTTCTGAATTATGCTGTGACATACAGGCCAACGATTAAAGTGCGCTGGATCATCGGTCGCAACAAAAACGAAACTGGACGAAAGAGTACCGCTGTTGGACGAAATATTATGAACACTATGTTGTATAATACAACTTGTTGCAAGTTGGCACCTCTGTGAATCCGTGGAGATAGCCTGAAGCTGAAAAAGTGAAGCCAGGCAAAGTGCTCACTCCGACTTTTGATTGTGCCAAAAATATTGGTCGTTGTGTGTGAATGTATAGTAGTTCTACTCGTTAAAACGTACGTCACATCTAAGTAATTATTTACATCTACATGGGAAACTCTGAAAATCACATTTAACTGCCTGGCAGAGGGTTCATCGAATCACCTTTATACTATTTATCTCCCATTCCATTCTCGAATAGCGCGCGGGAAGAAAGAACACCTGAATCTAACCGTTCGAGCTTTGATTTACCGTATTCTGAGGATCTTTCCTACCTATGTAAGTGGGAATTAACAATGGTACTTTCTAGAATTGATTTACAATGTATTTCAGCTGTGGATGCCCGAAGTATAAAATAGTTTGTAATATATTTTCGCATTCGGAAGAGAATGTTTGCGATTGGAGATTCGTAAGTAGCCTACGCCGCAGTGATAAGCGCCATTGTTGTAATGATTCCCATCCCAGATCCTGTGCCGCGGCGTAGCAGCCGAGCGCATTGAGACGCTATGCTACGATGCGCGAGGCTGTTCCCCGTTGGGGGTTCGAATCCCCCCCTCCCCTCGCGCATGGGACGTCTATAGTGTAAGCTAGTTCATAAGTAATTTGTACGTTTAGGGACTGATGACCCCACAGTTAAGTCCCACAAGTTTTACAAACATTTGAACCAGATCCTGTATCATTTCCGTGACGCTGTCTCCTCTGTATCTTGACAATTAGAAACGAGCTGCCCTTCTTTAGGCTCTTTCGATGTCCTCCGTCAAACCCACCTGGGTAGCAATACTCCAAAAAAGGGCGGACAAACCCAGTGTATGCAGTTTCTTTAGTAGTTCTGTTGCATCTTTTAAGGGTTCTGCCAATAAAACGTAGTCTCTGGTTCGCCTTTCCCACGACATTATCTACGTGTTCTTTCTAGTTTAAGTCCGAAATAATAGCAAGTCCTAGGTATTTTGTGGAGTTTACGGCCTTCACTTTTGATTGATTTATCTTGTAAACAAAGTTTAACGGATTTCTTTTTGCAGTCATCAGGATGACTTCACACTTCGCATTATTTAGACTCAATTGCCAATTTTTACACCATAGTGATATCTTATTCAGATCGTTCTGCAGTTGGTTTTGATGTTCAGATGATTTTACTAAACGGTAAATGAGGGCGTCATCTGGAAACAACCTAAGAAAGCTACTTAGATTTTCTTCCAAATCGTTTATGTAAATAAGGAACAGCAGAGGACCAATAACACTACCCTGTGGAACGCCCGATATCACCTCTTTTTTAGTCGATGCTTTACCATCGATTACTACAAACTGTGTCCTCTCTGACAGAAAATCACCTATCCAGTTGCAAATTTGTGGCGATATACCATAACCACGCAATTTGATTAAAAGCCTTTTGTCTGGTACGGTGTCAAAAGCGTTCTGGAAATTACGAAATACGGAATCAATTTGAGAAAGCTTGTCGATAGCACTCGTCACTGCGTGTGAGTAAAGATCTAGTTGTGTTTCGCATGAACGACATTTTCTAAACCCGTGTTGACCTTGGGTCAATAGATAATTCTGTTCGAGATAATTCATATTATTTGAATACAGGATATGTTCCAAAACCCTGCTGCAAATCGACGTCAATGAAATAGGCCTGTAGTTTAGTGGGTTACTCCTGCTGCCTTTCTTGAATATAGGTGCGACCTGTACAACAATCTTTTGGTACAGATCCTTCTTTGAGAAAGCGGTTGGATATGGTTGTTAAGTAAGGAGCTATCGCTTCAACATAATCAGAGAGAAATCTAAAGGGGTATACTGTCCGGACCAGATGACTTATTCTTGTTAAGTGATATCAGTTTCTTCACTACTCCGAGTACATCAACTTCAACGTTTCTCTGTTTGTAATTCGAAATTTGGAATTGGTTTCGTCTTCTTTGGTGTATGAGTTTCAAAAAGTTTGCTTCAGTAGCGCTATCATCGGCAGCATCGCCATTACTATCACGTAGTGAGGGTATTGTTTGTTCTTTTCCCCTACTATATTTAACATATGACCAAACTCTCTTTCGGTTTTCAGTCAAATTTCGAGAAAGAGTTTCGTTGTGGAAAGTATTATAGGCATCTCGCATTGAAGTCCTCGCTAAATTTCCAGCTTCTGTATAGGATCGCCAATCCTGGGGATTTTGTGTTCGTTGAAATGTAGCATGCCTTTTCCGTTGCTTTTGCAACAGTGTCCTGACCTGTTTTGTGTACCAAGGTGGATAACCTCCTTCTTTTATTAATTTATTTGGTTTAAAACTGTCAAATTCCGGTCATACCATTTTGAATTTGAGCCACATCTGCTCTACACTTACGTTTAGTGTTGGAAACGAGTGGAAACTGTCTTTCATGAAGCAGTGTATTGTATTTTTCTGCTTTCCTGAACAAATATACTTTTTGCTAACTTTGGGACTTTGTGAAAGCTCTGTGTTCACTAATACCTGTATCCGTTTTGATGCTCGTTATGAGCTCAGGATTATTTGTTGCTAAGAGATCAAGTGTGTTTTAACATCCATTTACAATTCTAGTTGGCTCATGAACTAATTGTTCGAAGTAATTCTCAGCGAATGGGTTGAGTACAATTTTCCCCGATGTTTATGCGTACTTCCTGGTTTGAAAATTTCGCCAACAGACTGAGGGTAAATTAAAATCACCGCCTACTATTACTGTGTGAGTCAGGTACGTTTTTGTAATTAGACTCAGGTTTTCTTTGAACCTTTCTGCTATTGTATCGTCACAGTCGGGAGGCCGGTAAAAGGAACCGATTATTAACTTCTTACGATTTTCGGGTACAACCTCTACCCATAATAGCTCGCACGAACTATCAACTTCAACTCTGCTACACGACAGACTACATTTGACAGCGACAAACACGCCTCCACCTACTTTGTTTAATCTATCCTTTCTGAAAACAGTTAGATCTTTTGCAAATACTTCTGCTGAACTTATTTCCGTATTAATCCAACTTTAGCTACCTATGATGAAGTGTGTTTCGGTACTTTCGAATAACGCTTGGAGTTCTAGCACTTTCCCGTCACAGCTACGACAATTTACAACTGTTAAACCGATAGTTCCCAGATGCGAGCGTGAAGGTCGAGGTGAGAGTTTAAAATAGGGAAAGATTAATTTTTAAAACTCACAACCACCAACTGCAAACCAAATTCCTAAACATGCAAAAACACTGGAACTGTGATTGCGATTGTTTGACTCATTTTCTAGGGGATGATATCACACGTTCGCAGCTTTCCTTCCCTGCATATGATTAACAAAACAATTCATAATAAAGTCAAGTTCATGAGAGAAAAGGGTGTACTAACTACTATTTTTGAAAACACGTGAAAGTTCACTTTATGTTGTTTATTTCACAATCTCAGAACCCTGTGGCTGTTACGTCTGTACGTCGGCACATTTATCAAATAAAATTATAGCTCGTGAGCCCCCAGACAAAAATGAATATTTGTCGCAAATTGTTTTAACACCATGTGGCTGTCTCAAACACCGTTTATGTTCATGCCTATGTTCATGACGACACGTGTTACATTAACAAATCACAGTCACTTTAATTCAATGCGATGCACACCTTGTTCCACCGGCTAAATATTCACAAACACACAGTAGCTCTCGATTCACGTTGGTGCAGTCTACGACGAGCAACCACACGTGGCGATTGCCACAGACAAATCTCAAGTCACCACCTCGAGATCCACATGCCGACTGATGCAGAGCGACGCCGCCCGGCCAGCCACACCACGTGCTCTCGAGTCTCGTCACTTCCTGCCCTCGGCTTTTTCCCCTACGTCAACAACTTCCCCATGTGAGCTGTTCTAACCGATTTGCCAACGTACAGCGCTCAACCAATACATTTCTAAAACTTTCCTTAAAATCAAAATAATTACACTACACATTAAACAAATTTCTTCTTAGGTTTTTATATTGGTATTAACATTCTTTGTACTGTTTATCATAATCGTGCAATTTCTTATATCACAGATAAGTGATTTAACTGAATAATTCAAGATAAAATACAAAAGATTGATTGAAAATAAAATGAAAAATAGTTAATATATTATTTTTATAAACAAACATTGCCATGCTAGTTGTGTAACTGTCTTGTATTTATTGGTAATTTATTACTTTTCATTGTCAATTAAACATATTACGTCAGATGTGACTATATCAGCTAATGTATTGTTTATTTGTCAACAGGCTATTTTGTAATGAGAGCCTTAAAGGTTCCTAACTGCATCGTATTACTTCAAATGCCAGTAGTATTACAATATTTGTGCATTGCACTGTGCCTGGCACTCGCCATTGTCCCTTTCTCCCCTCACCGGAAACGAACTGGAAAATCCTAAGTTGGAACAAGCCACCAACGTCGGCCTGCTCGCTGGCCTCCCGTCAGCTACAAGCACACAGCAAATCTCAACGTGGAGAATTTCTACCTATGGCCTAATGTTGTCACCCAACTGTGTACATACATTGCTATCATAGTTAATAAGATTAAAATTGTGTAACATTTAGTGCATTGGCAAGGTCAATGTTTGCAGTGAACTTCGTACTGTTTAATTATCAAATGCTATTAATTACCAGTATTTCTATTGGGCGGTAATCTTACACAGATCTACATTTCTCCTGTGATCCACCTGCACCCTTTGACATTGCCCATTTTCTTTTTCCCCGGAGCCCTCTACCTTAAAAAACCGCCCAGGCCACGCCACACAGCTCCCGCTACCCTTGTAGCCGTTTCCTGCATGTAGTGGACTCCTGACCTTTTCAGCGAAACCCGGAACCCCACCACCCGATGGCGCAAGTCAAGGAATCTGCAGCCCACACGGTCGCAGAACCGTCTGAGCCTCTGATTCAGACCCTCCACTCGGCTCTGTACCAGAGGTCCACAGTCGGTCCTGTCAACTATGCTGCAGGTGGTGAGCTCTACTTTCATCTTGCAAGTGAGACTGTCAGTTTTTACCATTTCAGATAACCGCTCAAAACCTGAGAGAATCTCTTCAGATCCGAAACGACATACATCATTAGTACCGACGTGAGCCACCACCTGCATCCTGAAGGACCAAGTTCACATCTGGAATGACCCCACCCGGTATGCACACGGAGTGCACGTTGGTGTTCTTCCCCTCCTCAGCAGCCATCTCTCTAAGGGGCTAAATCAGCCGCCTAACGTTGGAGCTCCCAACGACAAGCAAATCCACCCTCTGTGAAAGCCCGGATCTTGCAGGATGAGTGGTGACTTCAGGATGAGAGACACCATACGGCTCAGAAACGTTGTCCTGAACAGATAGGTCTTTAAACCTGTTCGCAATACGAATCGGGGAGGCCTCACGATCGGTCCCCCGGAATGTCTTGCGCATCCTGCCACGCAATGGAGCAACTTCCCACGCAACCACGGGTGGGGTGTCTGTCTCACTGCTAGCAGTATCAGGGCATGTCTCTGCCGCTGGCCGATCGGTGGAGACGACTGAAGTCCGTTCGGTCCCCACTGCCGGCCAACAACAACGACGCCACTCAATCGCAGCCTCCAGCTGTGCAACCGAGGTTAACACAGCTTGAAGCTGGGAGCGAAGCGTCACCAGCTCAGACTGCATCCGCACACAGCAGTCATAGTCCCTATTCATGATTACAGTGCCGAGAAAACAAAAACAACTGTCGCGATGCACTCAAAGGAAGACTACACTTTTTGTTAAAATGCGAATTTGAATCTAATATGCAGGAGTGCACTGTATAAATTTACAAACTGAAACGACAACGCGCAGACAAAAATCAAAATACTATATGTCGATTCTAATCAGAAACTCGTTTCACTTACGGAATTTGAAGGCGGCGTCTGCTGTGAATTAGCCGGCGGCTTAATAGACACTTTACGTAACGAGGGCAAGTTGTGGCCCGCTTGAAGAACTTCGTCTGGAGTAAAACAGTCTTCGGAAGCTGTGGCAAAGAACAAGAAACCTGATATATCGTCGCAGGTTGCACCGTTTGGAACGGCAGCTTAAACACAGACTACTCGAATGGCGCACTGAGATGTGGGAAGACAAGATGGACTCACTCCTCCTACAGACTCGGGTGAAGACCATTCGAGGGGACCCCCGAAAAGGCCGCTACGTACGCCACAGGGTCATACTAACGTTTCTAACAATATTTGAGCAACAGACTACATTACTGCGGGAACTGTAGAATGGGGTACAAAGAGAACTTTCCAATTTATGGACAGGTCTCCTGCTGCGGAGGATCGGACGAGGGCACGTCTTACCACACCACGTGAAATAAGAACCATAGTGCAGAAGCACAATATCGAGAATTCTCCAAGTGGAGGCAAAATCACCAACGCCCATCTAAAGAACATACCACGTAAACCTTTAGTCCTCCTGACCCGGATTTACAATGGTTGTCTGCTTACAAAGTATTTTCCAACTGCTTGGAAAACTGATAAGTTGGTATCCATTCCAAAGCCCCGGAAGGATGTAACAGTGGCTACAAACTGTAGACTGTAGCAGTATAGGCAAGACTTTCGAGAGAGTTCTTCAGACTCGCATCCAGGAACCACTTATAGCTGATGTTAAAATTCGTGCTGAAGAATACAGAAACTCTCAGCAGAATTACAACTCATCCGCTTTCCAGAGCACGTTACCACGAACTTCAAGTTATATAGCGCTACAGCGGCTGTAATTCTAGACGTCAAAGAAGCCTACGATAAGGTATGGCAAGAATTATGTTCGAACAGACTTCTATTCCGGACCACTACTTGATATTAGTGGTGAGTTTTCTAAAGGAAAGGAAAATTGTATTGAGTAAAGACGGACAATCTTCTGATACAAGAACAGTGCAGGCGGGATTGCCCCAGGGCTCAGTTTCATCAACTTTACTCTTTGACATCCATGTCAATGACATGATAACCGTAGCAGGCATCCAAATAGCATAATTTGCTGATGACACTGCTTTTTTTCGCTAGCGGCCCATATTTACGGACCAATATTCGAAAGCTACAACAACGACTTGATGCCACTACTACATGGTGAAAAACGAATAAGATGCGACTGAACGCTGAAAAACAACTGCGATTTAATGTAACAGGAAACGCCCACTGGTGCCAACCACTTTACAACTCAATGGCCAAAACCTTCCTTCACCTGCAACGGTGAAGTAACTGGGATTCACCTTGGACCAGCAGATATTTCGTCATGGACACGTCGAGTCATTCCGAAATAAAGCTACGGAATGGCAAAGCATCTTTTCCCATTCTTCCATAGCACAGATTTCATTGCAACTGCAAAACTGCGACTCCACAAAGCGACAGTCCTCTCACAAATACTGTATGGCAGCTCCGTGTGGGGTCTTCACACAATTTTGACGCCTTCAAGTGCTTCAGAACACAGTCCTCAGGTGGATCCTCGGTGCTAGCAGATACACTCAAATCACTTACCTGAAGTTGACATGGGCGCGTAGGTCCCCGGAAGTGGACAACGAAGCTGCACCACAAGCTCGACAGTTTCCGTGACACCATCTACCACTTCCACAACCTAGGTAGAACACTTGCTCTTCGATGGCATGGATACAAATTTCCAAGGTGATATTAGTCGTGTGATCATAGTCAGCTGACTACAACGACCTTTAGTACCTCACGGATCGACACATGGGCCTTTATAATCATCATCATCATTTTCCAGATCCAGTTTCCCGGGTGTGGTGTACAAGCGCTCGCCATCTCCTCCTGTCTTCATACACCTTCTGCTCCAGAATGTCTTCCCATTTGTGTCCTTTCTCCTCCACATCTGATCTTACAGTCTCTAACCAACGTTTTCTATGTCTTCCCTGAGGTCTTCTTCCTATGAGGTTGAGGTTGAAATACTTTTTAGCAGGTCTTTCACTATTCATTCTCATTAAGTGCCCATACCATGAAGTCAACGTTTCCTTATGATGCTGGTGACAGGAACCTCAATACCAGCTACTTTTCTATTTACCTCATTCCTAATTTTATCCTGCCTGGTTGTTTGATTCATAGTTCTAATGAATCTCATTTCCATTGCCTGAATTGTACTGAGGTCTCTGTTTAGTAGGGTACATGTTTCTAAGCCGTATGCAAGGATTGGAACGAAATATGTATGGTACATGGTTGCTTTTGCTTTTTGTGGCATTTTATCATCCCAGAGAAGATTTCTTATTTGACTGTAAAAACTGGATGCTTTCTGTGTTCTGCTGAGTATTTCCTGCTTAACTGTGTTTTCTTTAGAGATCATACTTCCTAGGTATTTGAAATAAGAAACAGATTCTACTTTGATGTTGTTCCTTGCTTGTTGATGGTCATTTCTACTGTCTTTGTTTTACTTATCTTTAGCCCGAAATTTTTGAATGTGTTGTTCCAATGTGTGCTCTGGATCCTGAGGGCTACGCCGGCGGTAGCTTAGCTGCCAGAAGGGTCACCCAAGCCGGACAGGCTGAGGGGGAGGAGCCAGACTAAGCACGTTCCACAACGGCCTATCGTTCCCTTTATCTTGTCCTGAACATATCCTCACCATGTCCATTTTCCCTGTCATTCCCTCCACTTCAGTATACCCACAATACTCATGCCCAGGGTTATGGGCGAAGACCTTAATGGCAGCAGCGGTGGAGAAGAATACTTCGGAACGGCGAAGCTGGCAGAAGAGGCAACCCTCCTTACTGGGGATTAAATAAGAAGGGAACCATTGCCTTGTGGAGAAGAGGGATCTTCAAAGGCTAAGGGTGTAAACCCTGAAATAAAATCCGCAACTGTGTTAGGCCTAGCAAGTCAACAGTTGAGCAAATATATACTGCTTTCAAACCCAAAACAAGCCTCGGGCCTTTATAATAACACCACAAAAGTATACCAAGATAAAAACGAGCGAATACAAACACTATCCAGCTTTCACTCTGAAGTATGAATCGTCACTGACGATGGTAAATCACTCAACGAAATGCCAGAAAAAGAGAGAGAGAGAGAGAGAGAGAGAGAGAGAGAGAGAGAGAGAGAGAGAGAGAGAGAAGAAAAAGAAAGAAAAACCAAGATGAAAAAAGTGAGCTCATAGATAGTGTGGAGGAAGTACTGTGTTTTAAGAAGTCATGAATCTCGACGCCATATTGTTGAACTTATACCATATAAATAATTTAACATTCTGAAATTTCTATTAATTTTTTCCACTTACTTTCGCAAAAATTAACTGATATAATATTCACAAAATGGGTATAACTTTTCACATTGTTATTATTTCACTGTGTATTGCCGTAATATCGTATGCTACACATCCTTCTTAATATTTGTAACATTACTGTATCGCAGTCGGCCTGAAGATGGTCTCACAAGCAGACTGAAACCGGTTGCCTAAGAACAATAAAAATTCTATTGCGAACGAGACTGTGTTTTTTTTAAATATATAATTTCACAAAATAGTTGAGATGTGGAATAAACCGTGTCCTGCAACAAAACAACAGGTCAGGTTGTGGGTTGTATAAAACGTATAGGTGAGATATTTCTGTTCAGAACTAATATTTCTACCACATTGAATTTAATGAATAAATTGCACTGTTGTAGACAGATAAAGATATAAAAACAACAGAGTCGACAGAGTGGATTTATCTGACATACTCATAATTTCCAGTACAGGGAACATTTCCAGCCAGTAAGCACAAAACGGCAATCAGTATTAACAAGAGGAAATTATATATCTGAACACGAGAAGTACCGTCTATAGTAGTAAATTCATTAATTAAATTGAATGTGGTACAAACGCTAGTTCTGAATAAAAATATAACTCTCGTGTGGAACTGAACACGACCTCTATTTTTTTTTTAATTTTTCATTTTATTTTATTTTTGTCTTCTGCACTAGCAATAAGCTACGCAATACTTCTGAAGTATTATATTTATAAAAGTTCAAATATTGAAATATTACTCTCCTGGGGCGGTTAAAGAAATTTGTTTGAAAATGACTTTAAAATCAAATGCGGCCTTTCATTAGTCTATCAGAAAATTTTGAATAAACGGTCATCAGAATTATGCAACATGGACCGCTGGGGGAAAGTAAAATTCTAACACCGTGGTGCAAGCTGGAAAGAAACTATATTAAGGGCTGAAAACAATGGCACTTAGCTGAGAATTTCAACACGGAATTACATCCAATTTTGTTTTTGCATTGTAAGCCGTTACCGACCTAACAGTAATTTTCCACATCCAAAGCACGACAATCGTGTATCCTGTTTATATACTGATACCACTGGGCGCGACCGCAGTTCACAACGGACCTGCGAAGTCTTTGACGTTACCTTGCAGTGTATAAGCGGTAAGTAGCTCGTGAATGAGTCGTTCAAAATGAACGCCACACTCCTATGAAGTGTAAACTAACCACACAATTACAATTAACTGGTACTTCAAACACTTTACAGTTCTCACTTCACACCGTCCGCTCCAACTGGGTTGACACTCGGCGCAATGGCTGATGGGAACTGTGCTAAAAGCACTTTCCATTTATGGTTGCTCCCATAAGCCACCGCGCGTACGCCTACTTTGTTTGCACGCACAGTAACATTCACAACTCGTCCTTTACGGTTGTGATTCGATCACTTACTCTTATTTCCCTGTCCCACTATATCAGTGCTGTGAAGGAGGATTTACCTGAAATCGTACCAATGCTTCAACGTGAATGTTTACTTCTTTAATCTCAAGTATCATTATTCTCGTCAAAAATACAAGAGGCGGGAAAATTAAAGAACAGTTAATTAAGGTAAGTATGTAGAATTTGTCGCAGTCGTTAACATATTCCTTCGGTTTTGGAATCAGTTATAAAAAGAAGGAAGTTTAGTGTTTAACACGTTCGCTGCCGTTCACGCTCTGGCGCGATGATGGTAGGTGCCACTTCACGCTCTGGCGCGTGATCGTATTTTGTCAGCATCTTTTCATACTTTTCAGCCACTGAATGTTTTGGTTTTAGTTTTCAGTTTTTTTGATTTGGTTTTATATTTGCATTTGTATTTTTGTGAAAACAACAAATGAACAATATAAACAGTACATACAAGGCATTTCATAAAACATATGCTTATTTCTATATCATCAGCAATATAAGTATGAATAATAAAAAAACTAAGAAGTATTTTTTTTATAAACTGGTAACTAATCGAAATAAAATTAAAACAATCAAAAGCTTGCTTGCTTGTTTACATAAGAATCCAATAAATCTATCATGACATCATGAGAAGCGTGTGTGGCTCGTAGCCTGTAATGAAAACGCGGAAATCTGGAACCACGTACGTGTGCATATCACTTCTACTCTTTCCTGAGTGCCTACCAGAGTATACAGCTTTATTAGACGATGCCAGTTTACAACAACCCATAATAGGATGCTAGGTCGCAGCACGCGCCACAGCGTGAGCGGCACCTGACTCAAATAACGGTTACACGCGAAAGGGCGTGAACGGCAGCGAACGTATTAATATCCCGTTGACAGCTTGGTCATTAGAGGCGGAACTCACGTTTGGATTGTTTTGGTTGGGATGGGGAAGGAAATCAACTGTGGCTTTTCAAAACAACCATCCAGGCATTGGCCTGGAGTGATTCAGAGAAATCATCGAAAATCTGAGTACCAAAATCTGGATGGCCGGAGATGGATTTGAACCTCCGCCCTCCTGAATGGAAGTCTAGTGTGTCACCACTGCACCACCTCGCTCGGTAATATAATTATAACACTTTGGGGTATAGTGTTGTGTTTTCAGTCAGTCAGAATATAAAATAAATAAATAATAAAGAGGAAGCACGTGCCAGATAAAAATCATGTTCAGTTTATCATGCGTAAATGACGAGGAAAATGAAAATGATTTCCTTCTTTATCTGAGATAGGATTCTTTGTTTATATTTTTATTGTCCCCTTCAACCACGATCTATTTAAATTATCTCAGATGTAGTAAGTGCGCAAACCACTGGTTGGCCATAATTGTTTGGTCAAATTATTAAGTGATGAGGGACAGTGAGCGAAAGCGTCGCTGAATGAGAAACCGAACACTTTTGACAGGCTTCAGTTCTACTGTATTTGCACGCTTCTCAGCAAAGAGTGAGAATTTGTGAAGTAATTCACGTGAATGAACTGGTTCGTCCCGGCACTACAGTGAATTATGCCTTTTGTTATGCGACCGTCAACACAAATGATTGGTGAATATGTGACTTCTCAGACTTCCAAACAGGCCAACTCAGTGGCAAGCAGTTAGTGGGAGCATCTGTGATGAAAACGACTGCGTTGTTTAACGTTTCACTAGTGACGGAATCCTCGGTAGACAGCTTATAAAAACAAGGTGAAACATCATCGACTTTTGTGTACTGCTGAGACATAGGTGAACTAGGTAATGACCTGCCTACTGATGAGACCTAGTGCCTGTCCTAATCCCAAGTGAACGATGCAGTTCAGTGGTGGCCACGAGCGGAGTTGTAGCAGAGGGCGCTCCTGGCTGACGTAAGAACGCCGCGCTGTGCGTGCATGGCGGCGCGCGGAGAAAGTACGTGGCGCGCACTTTAGACTTGTGCGACACCACACCTGGGGACGAGCCCAGCGTCCCCGGACTATGAGATCATCCCCATGGAGGTCGACGCGCCTCCGATGCAGTCGACCCCACCTACGTCGTCGTCGCAGATGACAGCGTCACCGAGAGGAACTCCGGGACTGTGCGTACCCTCCCTGTCTGGGCCACGCACCTCAGAAGAAGACCTGTTCCCTCTGGACGGAGGTGTGCGCCCTTCCCCTCGTTTTGGTGGGTTTCCCGGGGGATCGCAAGGTGGATACCGGGGCGCGGATGGCGTCTCGATCCCAGCCTCAGCTACGACGCCTGTTCCACCAGTAACGCCCCCGCCCAGGCCCTCCTCCCAGTGCCGCTGCCGTGGCCCTCAGCCCTACGCCACTACGGCGCGGCGGTTTGGGGGGGGGGGGGGGAGGAGGGGTGTGGTGTCGCACAAGTCTGAAGTGCGCGCCACCTACTTTCGCCGCGCGCCGCCATGCACGCACGGCGCGGCGTTCTTACGACGTCAGCCACGAGCGCCCTCTGCTACAACTCCGCTCGTGGCCACCACTGAACTGCATCGTTCACTTGGGATTAGGGCAGGCACTAGGTCTCATCAGTAGGCAGACCATTACCTAGTTCAACTATGTCTCAGCAGTACACTTAGTTGGCAGTAATGAACTCTGTAAAACTCTACGAAATATACTACTTGTTCTAATCTAGCTTAGTGTTTCTAGTGTTCCCACTGGCTGGTCACCTCAGACTCAGTACCCGCAGACGCGTGCATCCTATTTTCCTGTGTCGGTCTCTCTCTACTCGGCCACCGACACCCAGGTCAACCGGCGGAAACGAGACACAAAATCGACAAAGGGCGATAGTGAGTGAAACCCGAAGGTAATTGACAACGGTCGACTAGCATTAAGGGAGGCTGTGGCCAGACAAAAGAAATATACAGGGACAAAAGCGAATGCAGAACTCAGCACTTGGATAATAATGTTTCGATTAAATCAGAGCAGCTGGAGCTTAACATTCATGGAAAAACTACATTGGCTAAATACCGTAAAATGGAGCTATACTGTGGCAGTATTTAAGATTTTTCTCCCATGGGCCGAACAGTGTCAATTATGAACTAGAATAAGCAATACTAAGAAGTTGCTACAACCTCCTTCTATGCGGCGATATGTTATGCAAATCAATATTTTCAACAGAAACCGTTATATAAGTCTTACAAGTTGTCACGAAGTTGCCTAACACGGTGGGGTAACTTAGTGACAGCTTTGAAATACATGGAAAATCAACACTGACACAAAGTCACCCCATCAAATGTTTATTTAAATCAAGATACGAAATATTGGTTTATTGTTTGGTAATATAAAAAATTCAAAAAGGCGCTTATCTAAATTTGAATCTTTCACATTAAAAAGACCTCGTTTTCCTACTAGTGTTGTAAAGATCTTCCTCCTCAGAATATTAAATACAATCATCTCGTTCTGGTCACTTCCAGTATATTTTGAGCTCTTCATGACGCTTACCATGTAGCCTCCAATCTTGATAGCAGTCATTCTTCTGGGGATCATTTCCCCATGGCGGTGATGGGGGGACGGGGCAAAGAAGGGCAGTTGCCCCCGGCGGAAGAATTTAGGGGGCGGCAAATTTTGGCTAAGAGATTATCTCTTTCTCAATTTTTTTACAGAATATATCTTACTGGTATATTTTAATAAAATTAACTGACATATAAATATTAAAGGTAAAATGAGTGCAAGAGATACCGGAATCATTTAATTAACATTCCTGGATGCTGACAGCAGTGTTGCTCTGTCACAGGTACTTCAGCTAATCAAACTTTAAAAATCTACTAGAGATTAGCCAGAATGAGGAATATGTTTCCTTTACTGCGTAATGGAAATGAACAATGTACATTAATTTGTATAGTTTTCCTTTTTTTCAGACTACTGAACATTCATAACAAGATAATATTTGTAGAATAGGTGAATTTGAATGTAACGTTCAGTCCATGTAAAAAAAAAAAATGTTTCAGGTGCGCACACTTCTTATTGAAAGTCAAAAGTATTAAATAAATGTACTGGTAACGATTAGAGACTGCTATAAGTATAGTGTTGTATATCATTGATAATAATTGCTGCATTAGCAGAGCAGAAAGTAATGTAGGAAGTGCTATATTTATTCGAGCAATCCACTATTTGCCGCTGAAGTCTTATTGTAACAGGCCTCACGCAGTTCGCAGCAATGATCAGAATACTGAGTCCGTCTAATAAGCTACCTCTTCGAAAAGTCCATCCAAAATAATTATCCCATTATTAAGTTATTGGAACGTCTTGTTTGGTCGTGTCCTTCAAGTTAGTTAAAATAGTTAATGGTATTTGCAGTCATATAAGAAAACTGCCAGATTTTTGGCTGTCGGGTAACAAAAATATTTTCCGGCTCTTTCTTCTGAAGATCGGGTGCCGACTGACGGGGTATATAGTTTTACCCTAAAGCTCTCTGACATGATGCGTCTGACCTCCTATATCGACATCTATTGTTGGGGCGCGACGGCGTGACGACACGTACTAAGTGTTTTCTGTTGTGTCGATGTGCACTGTACCTCTTTCGTGTGTTTTAATTTCTTTAATAACTTACATAATAATGGATGGTCGAAAACGGAGTAGTGGGGCCACGTACAGAAAAAGAAAATAAGATATTATTCTCACAATGAAAGTACTTGGGCTCGAACAAACATATCTGTGTGAACGTTTGGTTACAGGGCAACTACGTACCCCTCAACGTGCTGGTGGGTGTCGTTTTTCTGCAAAAGTCTGCAATCATGTTCTAGATAGCACTGTATATGTAATTCTAGACGCTATACGCATTGCAGAAATTATATATGTTGAAACATCCTATGTAATACTCATCGTACATGTTTTCTAATGTGTTGTCATCTAAAGCCGTAATGATATTTGCGACTTTAAAATCGGGAGGCGGTTGGTATTCACCGTCACTGCTTCCATTGCCTCTTCCCGCACTTGCGTAGCAATGGGTTGTTCGTCATTATCATCCCTATCATCATCAATATTAGTTAGTGTTATAACAGTATCTATTTCTAACATATGTTAATATTTCTGCACTATAATAGGTACCAGAAAAGACGGGAATGATTCATCTTCTACACCAGTGCCATCTACACGAGGAAGGGTTCTTCGTAATCTCAACCAATCGCAGCACTTTATTACCAGTCGCCGACGCGTCTGACACTTCACTACACAAGTAACGTCACAAAACGCGACTCCAGAGGCACACTGAACCCTCTCTACTGGTCCCGACTCAGGTACTGGCAGGTCAAAGTGCAATGAGACAAGGCACATGCAGAGGGCCCTAACGGACTAATGCAGAGTTTTGCAGGCACGGGAGTATCAATGGTGCAATAAGGGACCTTTAGATTATTTCTCACATGATTCTGGTGTATTTTTGTTTGTTCGAGCCCAAGGACTTTCCTTGTCAGACTCGAAACTTTTCACAACGTTTGCTGCCAGTGTAGAAAGCAAAACATCAGGTAAGATTATATAATATGATTCGTAATGGATTCCTTGAAACTGTATTAATAGCATCATTTATCCCTTTTCGGCTGTTACTTAAAAATTCTTGTAGGTGCATTCCATCTTTGCAATTAAATGAAAGACAATTTGTTAATTGCCATACGCATTTCCCTTGTTTTATTTGTGAAACATTCTAATGGCTATTTCTGATGTTGCTAATACACGTGTGTCGTTCTGAATTTGTATTTAATCGATCTGTAACCCCAAAATAACCGAGTTTCTAAATACATCATAACGACATACCTAGATTAGCGACGGGTATGGAAAGTAACAAAATTAATTTCATTTAGTTGTATTAATATATTTACCTTTTATATCTCTTAAAACTCAAATTTATACTGATTTTATTGTTTGATATTATTTTCCTTATAAAGAGTTAATGTGATCGAAATGGATCCTACACACAAGAAAGACAAAAGTATTAACAAAACATTAGGCCATGTGCAAGTTACAATAGTAGACTACATACGGACATTTTTCTTTTTATATCTGTTTTGTGTGCGTACGTTCACGCAGTTGCCAGAGAGCTAATTTCAAGTGCTAGGAAACAGACGTTACTTCACATGCACATCTACAAAGCTCCTACATTACGTTATAGAATAAACATGTGCAAGTTACAATAGTAGACTACCTACGGACATTTTTCTTTTTATATCTGTTTTTGTACGTACGTTCAAGCAGTTGCCAGATAGCTAATTTCAAGTGCTAGGAAACAGACGTTACTTCACATGCACATCTACAAAGCTCCTACATTATGTTATAGAATAAATAACACATCAGAAAATAAGCCTATAGCATCACAATAACGTAAACCTCACTAAAGAGCATAATTCGGCCTTTAAGAGCCCAGTCGATTACTTGAGTGTCGGTCACACAAAGTACGTATAGTAGTTTTAGGTTTTTAAAATGTTTTTCTGGCTGTTGGAGTATTCTCTCATGTTTGGTTCTATAGTAAAGTATAAAATGTGATTTCTATATCATTGCTATATGGCGGATAAAATGAAAATGTGCAAGTGGGAAAAAATTTGTTTCAAATAAATTGACTGCCTTTGCGGGAAACAACGGGTTGTTGTTTTTGATTAATAAAAGGAAAATTTCAGTATCAAACCGATAAAAACGACTTCAGTGTTTTGCAAAGCGCTTAAAGCTTCATCTTCCAAATGCCATGGAAATAAAATCAGTAAACTGAAACATTTTAGTCGTGTGATCTTATGTGTATAATTGATGGCTCCCAGTCTTGATTGGCTTTTCTCTTCTAGTACAAACACACGATGAGAAAACTGCAACAGTTATGAAACGTAACCACAGGTCCTCCTGAGGCTACGACCCCACTAGACCTCAAACAGCTCTGCGCATACGTGCATCTGCCAGCTTGAGAGCACCGGATATCTTTTCCTATGGACCGAACTACGTTGATCATCAGTCCCTAGTCTTACAAACTAGTTAAACTAAGTTAAAGTATCCTAAGGACAACACACACATCCATGACCGAGGGAGGATTCGAAACTCCGACGCGGGAGGCCGCGCGCACTGCAGCACGGTGCCTTAGCACGCACGGCTATCCCCGCGTGGCTGGTAGTTTCCCATCACAGCTCATCACTGCACTCTCCGAGCAGCCACAAGCGGGAGAGCGGCTGTGCTCATGTACGTGAGACCGCTGGCAGCTGCTCGAATGAAACGTATGCTCCATTTTAACAGGGAGTAAACCATTGCCGGCCGCGGTGGCCGAGGGGACTGTGGTCCTCGGGCATGGATATTTGTGCCGTCCTTAGTATTAGCTAGTTTGTAAGTAGTTCGTAAGTTTAGGGACTGATGACCTCGTAGTTAAGTCCCATAAGCTATACAAACATTTGAACATTTTTTTGAGTAAACCCTTACGGTTACTGTAAAACTACAGAGAATGACGTAAGCTGGCCGGGAACGGCCGTCAGTGTGACGGGTGTCACGGTTTGATAGGCCACTCCGGCCAGGGAATTCGAATCCTCTTTGGCATGGATATTGTGTTCGTCCTTAGGTTAATCTAGTTTAAATTAGATATAGATTGTCGCTATACGACCGTATCAGTAAAAAAGCGACGTCACGCATCACACAAACAAACAAGAACGACATAAGTAGGTTACTTAAATACAGTAAATCTCTCAAATTTGGTATGGATTTTATATTCTTTGGTTTCACTTGAAACTATAAATAACCCTAGTAAGAAGGGAATAAACGACACATTGAAGGAATATGTGACACCAGTTCCTCGAACGTCGGCTAGTTTTTAGAAAAAGGATAAAACTTGTGAATTTTACGTTAAAGATCATGGCAAATGACCGAAAAGGTTTGCTGACTCTGAAAGATGTTACATTATAAAAATGAGAGCACAAAACGAATGTGATCCAGATATTAGTAAGAGCTATAGAGAAGGCCGCAATGTAAATAAGGTATGGTTTCGAAAGGAATTAAAAATGGAACAAAAGTTAACAGATCATGTCTAGGATATAGTGAGAGCAAAAATGTTCTACATTGTATTTTCTGCAGATTATTTTGTCTCTTAGGTTCAAATTCTGAGTCGAAGTCACACTAACATAGATGAAGAGGAAGGAATTGTCAATTGTGAAAACCTTAGTGAAAAACTGCCTGCCCATTAAAACTCGCCAAATTATAAGCCTTGCTTTTCCTCTTGGATGGCTCTAGAGTCCTCTATCGGTAGCGGTGGCATTGATAGAGAGCTGAAAGACCAAATGAGACAAGAAAACAAAAGAAGTTGGTGATTTTGGTGATCCAGATAGCGGCAAATTTCTAAATACAATTGTTCTCATATCACGCCAAAGTGTCCCCTACCGCCTGCATATTGAATGCCACAGGAAAGGCCAGATTAGCAATTTTTTCAAAAATATACAAGATGTCTTCCTTGACTTGATTGCTCACAAAATAAGACAAGATTTTTAGCTGCTAAATACTTTTCACTGATGTTTAACAGCACTCCTGATATCAGCCGCAATGAGCAGATGACACAAGTAATTCGACATGTCAAGTCGAATGTCTCAGAGATTGTGGAAAGTTTTATTGACTTTCTAAGAGTTACAGAGAAAACAGGAGAAAGCCTTAGTCAAGAGATACTGCAAAAATTGAAACAAGATTGGTTGAACATTAAATACTGTAGGGGGCAGTCTTATGACAAAGAGGCAAACATGGCTGGAAAGTACAACAGTCAAAAATACTTCAGAAAATGAACTGGCCTATTTCGTACCATGTGCGCTGACTCTTTTAATTTAGTACGAGCACATGCAGCTGACACATCTGAGAAAGCTCAAACTTTTTTTGGAACTCTCCATCGTTTGTATCAGTTCTTTGCGGCATCTACATCAAGATGGGAAATCTTACAAAAATATGCACCCACAACTTCAAAACCCCAGAGCAAGACAAGGTGGTCAGCAAGAGTAGATGCTGTTGAAGCTATTTACAAGCATTTTCATGAAGTTTTGTAGGTCCTGAAAGAAATTGAAACTTATAAATTGGCAACACCAGTAACAAAGTCAGAGACAAGATCTATTTAAAAAAAAAAATAAAAAATAAATAAATAAAAAAAATAGAAATCTCAGATTCATTACATTAACATGCTTCTGGTATGTAGTATTTAAAGAAAATGTTCATGTTAATCAGTTTCTGCAAAGAGAAGATCTTGCAATTGATAAAGCTGATCGAAACACTCAAGGACTTTTGGGCTTTCTTAAAACTTCCAGGTATTCTTGTAACTCTGAATCTATTTCTGAGGCCAAAGTGCTAGCAAAAGATAACGAGGAATGAACGGCATTCTCCGAAAAAAGGATTAGAAGAAAGAAGAAAATGGCCGATGAGCTTTGTGAGGATGGAGTATGCGAACATTCACAGGAGGATTCGTTCAGGATGTCCCTGTTAGAAATAATTGACAGAGTGATAATCGAGCTTAGTGCTAGGTTTACCGCGCTTGAGAAAATAAGTGCAAAGTTTAGTTTTCTGTGTGATCAAATTCGAGAAATGGAAGTGGAGTACTTAAAGGTCAAAGCGGCAGATGCCTATACGGAAGATCTTAGCAAGGAAGAAATTATTTTTGAAGTTGAAAGTTTCAAACATCATGCGCTGGCAGTAGACAGAGCCTCGCAAGATTCCACTACATCACCCACATTAAGTATGATTTATAAAAATGAATTGGTAGAGGGGTATCCCTACCTTACAACAGCGTTAAAAAGATACCTTATCATCCCAGTTTCTATTTCGCCTGCAGAAAAAAATTAAAAATCACTTAAAGAACCGACTGCTCAACAAAGATTAACAAATCTGAATATAATATCCATAGAACACAAACGAGCTGCTTCTATAAACTGTGATGATATAATAAACATTTTTGCAGAAAAAAAGCTCGAAAAGCGAAATTTTAAATTGATTTTTGTACAATGAGTAATCATATTATATTCTTGTGTTTATTAAAATTGTTCTGTTTTCTTTCGATGTTAATTCAGTCATTAAAATGTTGTGAGATGGTGGCAATTAGAAATATGTAACCCAAAAAATGTTCAGTTGTTTGTAATGCTATGGGACTGTGAGGGTGAAGGTCGGGGTGAGAGTTTAAAATAGAGAAAGTTTAATTTTTTAAAACTCACAACCACCAGCTGCGAACCAAATTCCTAAACATGCAAAAACACTGGAACTGTGATTGCGATTGTTTGACTCATTTTCTAGGGGATGATATCACACGTTCGCAGCTTTCCTTCCCTGCATATGATTAACAAAACAATTCATAATAAAGTCAAGTTCATGAGAGAAAAGGGTGTACTAACTACTATTTTTGAAAACACGTGAAAGTTCACTTTATGTTGTTTATTTCACAATCTCAGAACCCTGTGGCTGTTACGTCTGTACGTCGGCACATTTATCAAATAAAATTATAGCTCGTGAGCCCCCAGACAAAAATGAATATTTGTCGCAAATTGTTTTAACACCATGTGGCTGTCTCATGCCTATGTTCATGACGACACGTGTTACATTAACAAGTCACAGTCACATTAATTCAATGCAATGCACACCTTGTTCCGCCGGCTAAATATTCACAAACACACAGTAGCTCTCGATTTGTCACACACAAATCTATAACCTCCACCTCGAGGTCCACATGCCGACCGATGCAGAGCGACGCCGCCCGGCCAGCCACCCCACGTGCTCTCCCGTCTCGTCACTTCCTGCCCTCGCACTCGCGCCAAAAGCTCAACTGCCGGGGGTTTTTCCCCTACGTCATCAACTTCCCCATGTGAGCTGTTCTAACCGATTTGCCAACGTACAGCGCTCAGCCAATACATTTCTAAAACTTTCCTTAAAATCAAAATAATTACACTACACATTAAACAAATTTCTTCTTAGGTTTTTATATTGGTATTAACATTCTTTGTACTGTTTATCATAATCGTGCAATTTCTTATATCACAGATAAGTGATTTAACTGAATAATTCAAGATAAAATACAAAAGATTGATTGAAAATAAAATGAAAAATAGTTAATATATTATTTTTATAAACAAACATTGCCATGCTAGTTGTGTAACTTGTCAATTAAACATATTACGTCAGATGTGACTATATCAGCTAATATATTGTTTATTTATCAACAGGCTATTTTGTAATGAGGGCCTTAAAGGTTCCTAACTGCATCGTATTACTTCAAACGCCAGTAGTATTATAATATTTTATTTCACGCTGTGCACTGTACTGTGCCTGGCACTCGCCATTGTCCCTCTCTCCTCTCACCGGATACGAACTGGAAAATCCTAAGCTGGAACAAGCCACCAACGTTGGCCTGCTCGCTGGCCTCCCGTCAGCTACAAGCACACAGCAAATCTCAACGTGGAGAATTTCTACCTTTGGCCTAACTATAAATGTTGTCACTCAACTGCGTACATACATTGCTACCATAATTAATAAGATTAAAATTGTGTAACATTTAGTGCATTGGCATGGTCAATGTTTGCAGTGAACTTGATACTGTTTAATTATAAGTTGCTATTAATTACCAGTATTTCTATTTCTCGGTAATCTCACAATACCCCCACTTGCGGCATCCAAACCATGTGCAGGATGGCGCAAGCAGCACCAAAATTAATACTTTCAAATGAGCAAAATTTAAAATTACAAAATTATTGAATCGGATTGACTCAAACACTATACCAATTATGACCTCAACTAATGCAAAATATATAAATAAATAAAAATAAACAGGGCAGTGAGATAATTTCCCAATATTTGTACCATTAAGACCACTTATAGTGTGTGCATACTTTTGAGAAAAGAATCCTTATAACTAATTACATCCATGAAATTTAAGTGTGCCTGTTGTTTATATACAGAATTGGCACCAAATTTATAATATTATTAAACTTTAGTCTTTAGAGAACCTTGTCCTACATGGAAAAACTAGAATTCTCACTATAAAAACTTTTGACGGTGTACACTCCACTTGTTTAAAGGAAATCTCTCACCACTTTGACACTGAGAACCCCAGAGTCACCGTTGCAGCAACTCTGGTCGATGGTGTACGGTCCTATATCTCCGTCATTTCAACCAACATGCTGTTGCAGCTTAGATTCATGGCACTGGATCAAGCGTCCTTGTTCACACACGTCATATGCACCCTACATGGAACAGGAAGAGCAGAAGGCACTCATGAGTCAACATAGACAAAAGTTTGCCTGGACACCAGGATTCGGTTGGATTTGTATCCCACCCCTCTGCCATCCAGACTTGGTGCAATTGAAACTAAGCATTGAGACATGTACAGTAACATGCAAATCAACAGAATTAAGAACTCAAAGTGGCTTGTGTTAGTCATTATCAGATCAACCCAAACCACCATGCCTGCACTCTCATCAGCCATAGCTTCAGATGAAACAGAAAAGAAAATATGTGGCATACTTGGAGTATTACTCCATCAAATAAAATACCAACAACCTGCCTGTGTCAAAAATATATCTTAAAGCACAAATAATACTACCAAACGAATGTTATCATAGAGAATTTTCTCTTCTGTCAAAATGACACCTACAAGCATAAATACAAATCCTACCCCCTCGCACCAAAAGAAATTATTTCTACTGGTGTGAGGTTAAATTTGCATCCCCATCATCAGCCTCATGTGCTTTCCACAAGTACTCCCCACAATAAAATATCTAAGGTTAAAGTCTAATCTCAAAATTAGTTTATCACAAAACATCTAAATTTTTAAATAAAATATCACCAAACCCTATCAATACTCATACTAGACAGAAAAATAGTTCTCGTCAACTGTTGTTGCAGAAATTGTTTAGCACCATTAAAGAAACCAAAATGTGTTATCAGAATCAGAGTATTCCCTATTAGACACATTACCTACCAAACACACAAAAGAAACAGACATTAAAGAGCAAACACTATCTCTCATTGAAACATTTCTGAATCCAACCCACCTTTAGCCAAAACAGCCACAACAAACATACATTCCTCACTTCTGACCCATATGGTCAGTCACACCCACATATGCAACACTGTCAGCTGACATTTTCATTACAATTTATCTAAGCCATAGACCCCACTGCCTGCATCAATGTCCACCACTTTCTCATTCTCCAAGTCACCCCACGACTCACACCACATATCCAGCCCTGCTCACATATACACACACATAAACAGTACACTCCCACTTCCTCTATCCTTTAGTGTTGGCATACATACTTATTTACCTCATGTACCACTGTTGAACTGCAAATCTGATACAAGCACATGTTTTAACACAAACAACAAAAGAAAAACATTTACAAAGAACACTTGAAAACTTGACCCAATGCTTAAATCTAAACACACAAATATATACTAACACAGACCACAGAATAAATATACACAAATTCTTAACCTACTATTTACAATGCATTGAATCTCATAATTCATGACAGTTACTTGTGTAAACATGCCATTAAATCTTTATCACTTAGAAAATTTTTGAATTTCACCCTCTTCATGCATCCCTCCAGACCTAATTCTAACACTTTATCTTTATACTCCAACTGAGCTTCATATTTGCACAGAAAATCACTTCCTAACACTAGATTTAAACATAGACCTTTCATCACCAATAAATCTTGAATAAACAGCTCGTCCTCAATGATTACTTCAAATTCTGAGTTCCCTGCATTTAACACCCCTATTTTTCTTGCAAAAGCATAATTTTCTTTTTCCCATGCCACTGGCTCTACTGTTTTTAAATGTTAGAGGAATTGGATCCAATCATCTTGCCCATACTCATGTACTTCTTTATTAACCCAACCTGACTTTAACCCATCAATATCCATTTCATGACACTGTTCATTATTATGAATCATAAAAACTAGTATTTTCTCCTCATCATCACCTAACCCCTGCTGTACAACTCTCTGTCCCTCACTTATCTCATCATGATCTAGGGAACACATGCCTAATCCCCTTAATTGATCATGCTCATTGTCCCCAAACTCTTTCAACACATTGTAATAAGTCTGGTCCCTATTATATTGTTTGCCTAGTCTGTCCAAGTAATCATATTTGTGCAATAGCCAATCATCTGGTGCCCATTTCCTAATCCAGTTTATTTTCCCAATTAAATTTCTGGTTTGTGCATCTACACTGTCCACTTGGCCTTCATTTACAGTAGGTCCATTGTCATTTATTGTCTCTACTGGACCACATTTATTTACATTTAATTTAGAAAAACATTCACTCTCATTCATACATTCCACAACATCTATGCTGGCTAGAGTACCATCAATATTTACATTCATACTTTCACATTCAGTCAACACTTGTGCCTCTGACCTATCCAAAATTATGGCTAACCCAACACTGTTTTTATCCTCTTTAATGTTGTTATCAAATAAACTTCCCACATCATACTTTCCTTTATTGTCCTTGTTTCTATCATTCCTCCTCCTGTTTGCATTTCTCTTGTCATGTTGCAAAAACCAATCCCCAAAAATTTCCTCACTACCTATAACAGCATCCATCTGACACATTCTTTCCTCTCTTTTCTCCCTTTCCTTGTTTACTCTATTTATGTTTTCTTCCCTCTTTTCTTTATCCTTGCCCTTGTGAACTCCTACTTCCTCTTTCCTGTCATCATCTCTGTCCATGTGACATAGTTTTTCCTCCCTTCTCTCCCCATCTTTATTCCTACTGTAATTATGGTTATTAGATCCCCTGTTATCCCATCTTCTGGTCCTATTATTAGAATAGTTCCTTGTCCCAAAACGGACCTCATTTGGAACAAATCTTAGTTTCCCTGATTCTGTCTCTGATTTTCTCTCCTACTGTTATCCCCATTCCTATTTCCACCTTCCTGCCTTTGATTTCTCCAATCATTTTCCCATGTTTCCCTCTGGCTTCTATTATCCCAGTTGTCTCCTCTGTTTCCCTGGTTATGACCCACATTTCTACTGCCTCTGTTTTCATTGTGGTTCACATGCTGTGTTCCCCTGAGCTGTCGTTCCATAACTAAACCCTGGTCTATCTTTTCTACAAATTCAATGAAATTCTCAGCTGAATCTGTGGGATGGTGAATTAACTGCCAATGCAAATCTGCAGGTAACCTCCTACACAAAGTGGAGATTACTGCTAAAAGACTCAAAGGTGTATCGAAATGCACTAGTTTCTCAAGTTCCTCCTGACAAAATTCCTTCATGCTCAGTCTCCCTTTCACATAGTTTGGCACGTTCAAGAATTCATTTTGTATCTTAGCTTGCTTGGCCTCCCCCCAATACTTATTTAAAAACAATTTTTCAAACGCCTCAAAAGTAACAAATTTATCAGCACACCGATTTGCCCAAGTTTGAGCAGAACAGTCAAGCATTCTCTTTGCTAACTTCACTTTACACTGGTCTGACATACCAGGCACAAATTGGTCCTTGCACGCAGCCAAAAAATCTACTGGATGATAATTACCCACTCCTGAAAACTTTTTGCCATTAGGTGTCTGCACCATGGACCAATTAGTGTTTCCTGATGCAGTACCCAATTCTAGATTATTTATTCTAGTGTTCACCTTCTCAATCTCAGTATTGTTTACTGTCACTACTTGTTCTATCTTTTTCCTAAAGTTACATTATGTATTCTCTAATTTTCCTGACAACAAAGTTTTTGTTTCCTCAATACCTGCCACCATCCTCTTGTCAACCTCAGCCAACGCCTGCATAGTGCCCTCAATCCTGTGATCACATATTTGTTTCACAGCATCTAACTTGTCTCCTACCTCAGTCTCAATAGCACCAATTTTGGCATGTATCTCCTTTTCCCTATTATCAAACCGTCCTGTTAGACTTCCTATCTTTTTGTCAATGTCTGTGATTATTTCTGCCTTTAATCCAAGCATTGAATTTGTAGTGCCCCAATGTCTGCCTTAAAGTCTGCTTTCAATTCTGATTTTACAGTTTCTATTTTTGATTCTAAATTTGAGTTTGAATTTTCTATTTTTGATTCTAAATGTGAGTATGAATTTTCCTTTTTTTGATTCTAAATGTGAGTTTGAATTTTCTATTTTTGATTCTAAATTTTAGCTAAAACTCGCTAACATGGCTGCAAACATTTCCAGTGTCAACAACATTCCCCCAGTATTTACCCTCTCTGGACTTTCTGGTATGCTACTCTCTGAATCTACGTCGCTTGGCGACTTGTTAAAAACCTGCTCCATGATTTGGAGCCACAAGAAAGATTGATTAACACACAAGAATTTATAGCGCCAGCTGCTTTACTTATCTTTTAATCCAGAAGTTACTGCAACGAGCTGCGACGTCCCCAACGCTCGCTGCCGTCTGTTGTAGAAGCTGTGGCTGGGATATGTCCTCACTGCATCCCTTATCATTTGTAGAATCGAAGCTGCTGGGCCCCGACGCTCCGTTGACGACTTGCGAAGTCCCCACGATCACTGCCGTCCGTTGCAGAAGATGAAATTTGAGTGCGTGGATCCCGCGCGCCGCCGCTCACTGCTGCCGGGCCGATGCGCCGTCGATCGCCGGTTACGGATGCCCGCGCCCGAACTCTGTCAGACACCAACCGTCGTCAACCGCGCGACGCGTTTACGTATCGTCCGATTATGCTAACTTTTGTCCACTATCACTGTCCTAAGCACACCCTACCTCTCTGTCCGAGCAAGATCAGTGTGAATTTACCCCGCTCTCTGCTGCCAGCTGCCACACACACTTGAAATTGTCCGTCGCATCCGCGCACTTGTTTGCAACTGTTCGTAACTGTTCACTGTCCTATACACACCATAATCTCTCCGTCCGAGCAAGTCCAACGTGAAATTATCCCGGACGAGCCCCCAAATGCGAGGGTGAAGGTCGGGGTGAGAGTTTAAAATAGAGAAAGTTTAATTTTTTAAAACTCACAACCACCAGCTGCGAACCAAATTCCTAAACATGCAAAAACACTGGAACTGTGATTGCGATTGTTTGACTCATTTTCTAGGGGATGATATCACACGTTCGCAGCTTTCCTTCCCTGCATATGATTAACAAAACAATTCATAATAAAGTCAAGTTCATGAGAGAAAAGGGTGTACTAACTACTAATTTGAAAACACGTGAAAGTTCACTTTATGTTGTTTATTTCACAATCTCAGAACCCTGTGGCTGTTACGTCTGTACGTCGGCACATTTATCAAATAAAATTATAGCTCGTGAGCCCCCAGACAAAAATGAATATTTGTCGCAAATTGTTTTAACACCATGTGGCTGTCTCAAACACCGTTTATGTTCATGCCTATGTTCATGACGACACGTGTTACATTAACAAATCAGAGTCACTTTAATTCAATGCGATGCACACCTTGTTCCGCCGGCTAAATATTCACAAACACACAGTAGCACTCGATTCAACTTGGTGCAGTCTATGACGAGCACCCACACGTGGCGATTGCCACACAGAAATCTTTAACCTCCACCTCGAGGTCCACATGCCGACCGATGCAGAGCGACGCCGCCCGGCCAGCCACCCCACGTGCTCTCCCGTCTCGTCACTTCCTGCCCTCGCGCTCACGCCAAAAGCTCAACTGCCGGGGGTTTTTCCCCTACGTCATCAACTTCCCCATGTGAGCTGTTCTAACCGATTTGCCAACGTACAGCGCTCAGCCAATACATTTCTAAAACTTTCCTTAAAATCAAAATAATTACACTACACATTAAACAAATTTCTTCTTAGGTTTTTATATTGGTATAAACATCCTTTGTATTGTTTATCATAATCGTGCAATTTCTTATATCACAGATAAGTGATTTAACTGAATAATTCAAGATAAAATACAAAAGATTGATTGAAAATAAAATGAAAAATAGTTAATATATTATTTTTATAAATAAACATTGCCATGATAGTTGTGTAACTGTCTTGTATTTATAGGTAATTTATTACTTTTCATTGTCAATTAAAAATATTACGTCAGATGTGACTATATCAGCTAATGTATTGTTTATTTATCAACAGGCTATTTTGTAATGAGGGCCTTAAAGGTTCCTAACTGCATCGTATTACTTCAAACGCCAGTAGTATTATAATATTTTATTTCACGCTGTGCTCTGCACTGTGCCTGGCACTCGCCATTGTCCCTCTCTCCCCTCACCGGAAACGAACTGGAAAATCCTAAGCTGGAACAAGCCACCAACGATGGCCTGCTCGCTGGCCTCCCGTCAGCTACAAGCACACAGCAAATCTCAACGTGGAGAATTTCTACCTTTGGCCTAACTATAAATGTTGTCACCCAACTGCGTACATACATTGCTAACATAATTCATAAGATTAAAATTGTGTAACATTTAGTGCATTGGCATGGTCAATGTTTGCAGTGAACTTCATACTGTTTAATTATCAATTGCTATTAATTACCAGTATTTATATTTGGCGGTAATCTCACAGGACCAAACTACGTTGTTTCTCAGTCCTTAGTCTTACAAACTACTTAATGCAAGTTAAACTATCCTAAGGACAACACACACATCCATGTGTGAGGGAGGATTCGTACCTCCGACACGGGAGGCTGCGCGATCCATAACTTGGCGCTCCAGACCGATGTCAAAAATGTCGATTCTTATGGGGGTGGGGGGTGAAAAATGGGCCGGCAAATTTAAGCTTGGCCCCAATGGGAAATGTCCTAGATCCGGCCTTGTATTTCCCCTTCAAAGTTTATGATGACAAAGTCATCAAGTTTGAATGTGCATTCAGGGATCTTCTTAATGGCCCTTTTCAAGTGGTGGACAATTCTTGTGTCTTGATGTATCTTTGTCAAAGGTGTGTCTTTGTCTGATGGCTCACCTAATCAACTTTCATAGAGACCTTCTGAGGCACTCGGATCTTCATCAGTCCACTTGATGCTTTCACTCACATCTGATGACATTATCAAGTAAATTTAATATTTACACTCTAAAACACAGTGGCGTTACTTTGAGACCTTCTGTCACTGTTAGAAAGTCGCCCCTTAATATGCTGATTTTATGGTTTTATGATTATACTGCTTAAATGAACATCGCGTCATAGTGAAGCCACCATATTAACAATCAGGAGTACATACCTGTTTTCTGCTCCAGCACACAAAGTTTACAATAATTTAAGCAATGGCTCCAAAGCCTGTTTAATACGAATGCACTACAGTGGACAAAAGAAGCGCGTGAATTTCAGGCGACTGCCGCAAGATGGTGCAGTACTACAGGCAAGCCGCTGGAGCTGATATTTCGTTTCTGCGCAGCCTGGACGTAGCGGGAGGTTCGAAATAAGCGAAAATGAACGTATGTCGCAAAGTAGCCCCTAAGGTAAAGCAGTCAACTATCCGAAGATTGGTTTGAACACCACAGTGCTTTACTAGGCATGGTCCTGACTTACCCAGCCAGTTATAGGGACACCTACAGTTTAACATTGGTTCCGAAGCACAGTGCTACTAGGCATTTTTCACATGAGCAATACTGCCCGAGGTGAAAGAAGTGGAAAGTGACAGATGAAAATCCTAGGACCTGGCGGGGATCGAAACCACGACCGTCGGATTCATAGTCTGGAACTCCACCACTGTGCAACCGAGGCGTACAAGTAGCCCATATAGTCACAAATGAACCCCATATTACGGTACTTTATAACGAAAGCTAATGCAAAGCTACGAAGAAAGTGGTGTCACGATTACGGAAACCTGGACACTCGATGACTGGAAGTATGTGGTATGGTCCGATCAATAATCTTTTACATCGCTCCCTACAAACAACGGGTTTTATGTATCCAAATCTAAAAAGTAGCTTACGATATAGCATGCTCTGCTTTCTTCAGTCAAGCACGGAGGAGGGCCGGCCGCGGTGGCCGAGGGGATTGAGGCGCTCCAGTCACGGTCTGCACGGCCACTACGGTCGGGGTTTCGATTCCCCCCTCGGGCATGGATATTTGTGCCGTCCTTAGTCGTAAGTAGTTCGTAAGTAGTTTGTAAGTTTAGGGACTGATGACCTCGTAGTTAAGTCCCATAGACTCTACAAACATTTGAACATTTTTGAACACGGAGGAGGTTCTGTCATGATATTCAATTGTTTCTATCATAACTTGTGGCATAACTGTGAATAAATATAACACCATCCTACACAACAAACTCTGCCATATTTCAACATGATAATGCGACAACACATTCACACAGCCAAAGAGGTTAGGGTGTGCTTTTTAAAGAATCAGAAAATTTATCAAACTTCTTCTCTGGACCGCAAAATCTCCACAATTGAACCGTTATTGAGTAGTTTTAGAGTAGAGTGTCAGGTACAAATTTACAATTCCAACTTCGTCGAAGGAATTAAAGGATGTTTTGGTACAGAAACTGACAACATTCTTTGGAAACAATCTGTTCCTCGAAGAGTTGGAGCTGTACTTAAATTCAATGGTGGGCCAATTCCTTACGAATCCATACTAATATTAGAAATGCGAAAGAAGCTCTGTGTGTTATGCTTTCACGACTAAACCGCTTAACAGATTTTGATGAAAGTATGGAGACAGCTTCAACGCTGAAGAAGAACATAGGCTACTTTAGAAAGTGTGTAATTCAAGATATTTGTCGATTTAAGCATACTAGTATTGCTTGTGGTCGAAATTCGACCAGTTGTTTTTGCAAAGTCATGAAAATGAAAAACAAATGTTATTGGAATTTATTGAGCACTGCAACTTTATAGGTTTTATGTGAATGCAAAGAGAACAAGAGAAAGAAAGGAGAAAGAGGAAACACGAGAGAATGAAAGACACAAATGAGGAAATTAATTGCTTTATTTCACAATTTAGCATTACAAAACTTCAGTAAAAACAACATTTATCGTAAAAATCTTTTCTTCATTCGCTAAATGTCCTTGTTGTCTATGTTGACAAATACCAAATTTCAAACCATCTAAGGATCTAATTGTACTTGCTGCAACGTATAGCTGACCATGTGTGAAAACTGGTAATGAATCTGAATATATTAATACAGAGTTCATAAACTGAATTGTTTAATTATATTTAAAAACTATATTTAAAAGTTAAGAATTGAACATTACGAAGAATTAAAGAAGCATGGGAAGCATTGGGAAACGAACCTGGGACCTTCAGATTAGAACTCCAAGTGCTAAGTGATAGAGCTAATTTTACCTGTATCAATATGCCACCTACAATGGGTTATAATATATTGGCGAAACTTATGGAGAATTTGGAGTATCATCATAAAACGTATTTTTCTTTTTATCACTCTTAGCAGCTACTTGCACACATAATTTTTATATTCGCAGCATGTATGACAAACCACTTTTAGAATTGTGTACCCTTTATTATCCTTCTTGTTGATTAATATCAAAAATCTTTATCCTCAGTTTCGTGTTAGCCTATTTACATAATGTTAACTCGGAATATGAAACAGTTGAGCATCAGTGTTTCTCGTATAGCTTCTGAGACGAAAACGCCTTGGGAAAGCTATTTATTTTTTTACGTTTCATAGTTAACACATTTATTAAAATACTTTTAATGGTTGATATTGTGTACGTAATACGATTAAACATAATGAATACAATGCGTACATAAGAAGTCAACGTCTTGAAATTGCCAAACAGATTTCGATGACATGTTGTATAACGTATAGCTTCTTCAGTCAGCGGTTGAGTCATGATAAATTATTATACTTTCCTTGATCTTTGACACTTATGTAAGGACATCAACGCGAGAGAAGCTGCGGGTTAACTCTAATAAATAAATTTTATGTCTACGTTAAGTATTCACATTATTTTGTCCACCCCTGTAGCTTTCCAACTGAAATGAAGGATAACATTGTCCCACTGCTTTAGAAACTTCAGTTTTGCAACTGTAAGAGCCTTATATCAAAAAATTCAAGCTTTCAAACTCTACAATCCCTGAAGTTTTCAAAATATCAGTCTGAAACACTCTGTATAATCTCGCAGATATGGTAACGAAAGTAACGCATTCTGGTGGCTGTTCTACTTGTCGCGTTTACGAAGTTGTATTGACACCTGGGTACTTCACGTGTATCGTCAGTTGGAATAGGACAAACGCCTTGAAAATGTAGAGGAAAAGAGTTTGCGTACTATTGTTTCTGGGAGTTAATGTAAACTGGTTTTACTGTCATAAATTTTAACTGTGCATAAATGATTTATTTGGAGAAAAGTGATGGCTGTAATTATGAAATGATGACATAACCCATTCCTAGGACTGTGTATTATAACTTGAAATTACATGTTTCAAGCACGGCAATAAAGGCTAAAGAGACAAGTAAATAACATATCCCCTTTTTGCTACCTCTGCCGTCGGGCATTTCTCCAATGCTTAGGTGGCAAAAACGGAATGCCCTCCGTCTAAAAGCACATTGCTCGCCGAACATTGAGATACGTCAGTACCGAATTGAAGCAGCAGGAGGAACTGCACTGATGAACGTGAGCCATCAGTTACATGTATCGGGCGCGTTGCTGCCATATGAACGGTGTTACCGTCAGGCGTCTGTTGGCTGGTAGTCAGTTCTGTCTGGTGCTTCATGGACGAAATGACATTCCAATGACAGCGCAATAAATCGTGTTGTGATTGAGAACAGACTTCTTCTCGTAGGCATAGGATAGGACACATAACTCTCCGAGTTAATTATGAAACCTACTTTCATTTATTTATTATCCGCATGCCCGTGTTTCTCAGCGGAAGTTAAAGAAGGGTTTTTGGGATACTGTTGTTTTTATAGTTCAGTACATCAATATATTAGTTCTATGCGATACTACAAAACAGGGTAAACACCTAAAAACTGCAAATTACGACACTGTTTTTTTAGGTGATCCAAATTTGATGAAATAAAGCTTAAATATTGTCCTAAATATGCTTAACTTACGTGTCAAAACCCGATACAAATTCGTCTCGTATCTTCGGAGATTAGCATGTTAAAATAGACAACAGTCAGAAACGACTGTTAAAGATAAAACTTTAAATTATGGTATGTATACCTGATTCGATTGTAAAATCTGTATATTGCCCAAAGATATGCCAAATTTACCTGACAAAACCGCATGTAAATTCATCAAGTAGTTTTTCAGATAAACGTTATTAATCAGGTGAAGAGACAAGCACAACAGGTTATATAAAACATTTTAATTTCTGTTATCTTTTGTTCCCGTAGCACAATTTTAATGAAGTGAAAGCCATATGTTGCCACAAAATACGGTCAATTTACTTGTGAAAAACCCATGCAAATTCGTAGAGGAGTTTCAGAGACTGATGCGTCCAGACATACATGAGGCTACAAAATAAAAATTTTAATCGTGATATTTTCTTTTTGCATGGCCGGATTTCGATTAAATGATGTCTGCATTTTGCCCAAACAATACTGAAGTTATTTATAATTGCCTCTGTGCCTGTTGCCATTAATGGTAGACTATCCAACCACTGTTAAAGTTCGGCCCTGACAACGGGAATTGCTTCTGTTCATTTGATAGCATATAAATCGTGACTGTTTCTTTAGGTTAGTAATAATACATTTAATAAACCTAAATCAGTTAATAATTTATCTTAAATTCCGTTTACACTGTCTGTGCTTCTCAACATTTCTGTTGGAAACAGTCGAAGAAAATGTTTTACTTCATCTAGTAAAGATCGTGCATTCGTGATCCCAAATTCTTCCTTGTATCACAAACTATTTTCCTTTGTCTAGCGTATCACATTTGTTTTAATTTTTATTAATTCTCCAATTTTTAATCTTCTCCTACAATGTTTAGAATGTGTTAAATTACCTATTACAATATTTTTTGTCACATAATTTTGTTTTACACCAGAACAGTCCTTCTGTTACATTACGCTGACAATTTAATGTCCTAACTTTTATTGCTCTCTTACAATAAGCTAAAGTTTTAATGGGTCCAAATTTGTACTCTTGTGAAATATAAGGATTGAGGGTCTAATCTTAATCCGATACATAATTTTAGCTTATCACAAATCTAAAACACTGTTGTTTTTAGTAGTCTAACCGCTAATATCTCCCTAGAGGTAATAAACTTCTTATACTTGGTTGTTAGTTTCATTTATTTATGACATTTTGCAATCTACCAAAAAATTCGAATCATAGCATTATTGCTCACTTTAAATCGCGTAAAAATTTATTGCTGCAGTACGTTTCATTTCTTCTTTGTCTGTTGCTTCTTATTAGTAATTACGTCATTCCTAAAGCTCAGTTAAAATTTTCTTCTGATGTACGTAGGTGCTATGGTGAAGTTGTGTGAACTCTAGTTACTACGAAGTTCCAGTCCAGTTTAGTTGCTTTAATTGGAATCGTGCTGTTCCTCTAACTGCCAAGATTTCTGTAAAATTTCCAGTGATTAATGAGCCTCTCTCTCTGGGTTCCAACTTGAAGAGACTGTCACCATTTACAAAGAGACCAATGTTAGCAAAGGGCTACCACGTTTTATCGTCCAAGTTGAATGAGCAAGTGATATTCAAATAATTAATCATAAAGTGTCAAGGGACGTTTAGATGATTGATAAGTACAGAATACTATTTACTTATTTTACTGACGAAAACGGACCAGTTTATTTATTAGATTATGAAGTTAAAAAAAAAAAAAAGCAGTAAGCCATATTTACCCAATTAAAAGTAACATATAAGGCTTCAAGGTCACGTAGTTTGCGTATTTGAGGAACATTAACAATGAATTTTCTAGTTTACGTTAACAGTTTAGCGAATGTTTAAATATATGAGTTTTAAACTGCAATAAATATTGTTATTGTGAACTTACTAAGTAATGAACAAATCATACTTACTAGACATGTGCCTAAAACCACAATGTAGAATAGTTGTATTTTCCGTTTGCTATTATGCAAGAAGTGTGAAATGGTCTAGGTTTATCAACTTTCTTACTGAACAATAGAGGACTGAAAATATGTGTAGTCAGAAATGTGTTGTTTTTTTCTGAAACTCATTACTTCATTACCCGTATTATTTGGTTTCACAAAGTATGCGTGGAATCATCGTTGGATGTTCGATGGATAGAACATAAGGGAAAGTGTTAGTATTCAGATTTTCGTCTATTTGACTTACATACCATCGAAAGAAAAATATATTTTTTATGTTGCAGTTCAATTCTGGAAGTATTGCCACCACGTTGGTTGCTATGCACTGTGTCCTGGAAGGGAAACAAATAAGCATGCGTTTAAGATCACGGTTTTTCTACGCAATTACACATTATTCCAACTTCTGACTTACCAGGCAAATACCACACGCCCGAGTCACTCTCGTTTTGTTCACACTAACATGGAGCAACGCAGACGACCTCCCACCTGTTCTACTACATGCAACACCAAATGCAATACAGGTCGCTAACTTCTGGGCATCAAAAGTGTAAATAACAGTCTTGTAAATACGATGTATTCACATAACCTGTAAATATTGCACATTAGTTTATACATTTTAAGTGCTTCTGACACAAATAAATAAATAAATAGCTCAAGAATGCTTTATAGTGGGATATAAACTAACTATAAATTTAAAATCCACTGCATCTGTTTATGGTCTAAAATTTTACATGTTCGGATCAAAACAAATATTTTAATAGTCAGTCCTCCAGACACTCGATAAAATTAGTGTATATGTAGAATTATCGGAGTCCGGTCTAAGCCGTGTCAACAAGGTACAAGCTTGATTTAAAATCGAAAACAGCTCAACACACATAAATTTCTGGAGGCAAAATAATAGAGGAAAGTATCCTAATATCGGGTACCTTTTTTAAATTTACGAGTGAACTAGCAGTCCTTTTCCATAAGGAGCTATGGTATTACTATTGAATGTTTAAAAAAATCTTGCAAATACTTACTCATTTACCTCTGGAAAATATGGTTCCTAATTTCTAGTTTCGGGGTTGCTAATTATGGGATTAAATAAACAATAAAATGTTAGAATCAGTAACGTAGCGTTTATTAATGCCAAATGTTTGAACTTTTGCAGAGTAAACAACATTTATAAATTATTCTGTACTTTTGAAATAACAAGAAGAAAAATCATTCATTGTGCATTTTGTTATAAGCGTCATACTTATCAAATTTTCCAAGTGTCAATTGTCGACACCTGAAGATAGTTCATGACACCAGCGAGAGCAACTGAAGCACTCAATGCAGGTGGTCTCTTTAGAGGTAGCGGTGGACCACTGTTGGCCGCAGTAAATGCACTCCTCGTCCTCTTCATATTCAGGTGATGAGTTCCTTCCACAAGATTTCATCACGGTTCGTATCGAAGTCTCCCTCAACGTGTTCCTGGCGTTTCGTGACGCTCTGGTTCTTTCTGAAGCTCAGTTTCTTTTTATTATCTCCAGATGTTGAAGGCCTATCAAATGTATCAAATAAAACTCCTGGAGTACGTTTCGTTGAAATTGGTGTCTTTCCTGCAGGCCTTGTCTTGCTATTTAATTTCTTTTACCCTTAGCTCTAAGCTGGCATGCTAGAGATCCAGTATTTCTAATTCCATGATACCTCTGTTTCATAATCCTACAATAGCGCACAACATCATCTATTTTTAGCCGAATGTATAGGTTTTCTGTCAATAACGTGATGGAGAACTTCGCTTATAACTTGTTCTTTGCACATATTTTCATAGTATTCAAAAGTTGTCTGATGTACGTTGAAGCTTTTGCAACCTCTGAAGTAGCCCATTTATGTACTGCTACTCCGGATTTCCGCATAGCTTCCGGGTCCCACAAACGTCGTTTTCGTGGAGGCGTCTGGAATAAAATTCATCACGTCTGTTTGTGTAAACGGACGCCAAGTTTCGGGTACTCGAAATTGAGCAACTTATTGGTGCCCATAATTAGGAACCATACGTTAATTTCATTTAGGCATAACCTATCTCATAAGTCAACATTGTACGACACATTTATCAATTACATAATAAAGAGCATGCTGCAAACTTGTGTCTCGCATGAAATACTTCGAAAGTTCATCTCACCCGGCTTTAGGAGAGACTTCCAACTGAACTCTGTAGAAAAGTTTTGTCATCACCAAAATATAACAACGGCTGTTGTAATGAATGCAGCCCTAAGAAACATTAATAGAAAAGCTTTGTTATACTCTAAACTTTATCGTTTTGGCTTTTTTCTGTCAAATTATTTTTGTTTAATTATAGTTTACAAAAATCGTAATCAGTTTGACATATTCAGTTTGTGACAAAATCTTACGTCTGTTACATTATTTCAGTTATGTAAACAGACCCATACTTCACTAGTCGTATTTTGCATACGTATCTGTTATATAATTCCATCCGATTTAGAACTATTTGTAAAATTGTTTGTTGTTTGTGCCGAGTGTTGACTATCTTATGTCTGAAAAACGTCTAATTTAAATTCGGAAATGAAACTCAGGAATGTTATTGTTACAACTTTATTCTAAAACACTCTAGTACCTGACATTATCTATATATACGAGTGTATTGTGGTACGAAGTGTCTATCTGTCTAAGTGTATCTAAGTAAGTAGTATGTTGTGAGCAATTGTTGGACACCGATGCAATAAAACTTGTCAACTGAAGAAACTTTTGTAGTTCCTATGACTAGTAAAAAAAAAAAATAAAAAAAAAAAATTAAAAAAAAAATTAAAAAAACGGTTCATCACATAAAACAATTACAGGATGTATGAAAGATGGCTGTCCCCGTGGGAAAACCTACGAAACAGGTGATGAAATTTGACGCCTGCTCCGGCCACCGCCACCGTCCGCCAACAAGGTGCCAAAGGCCTGAAGATGGTTCTGTAGAACCGAAAAAGGTTGCCAGTAATAAACGCAACAACTTGCGATCTAGACTGTCTTATTTTATTATTAAAAAAATTTTAAGATCGCTTTTCCAAAAACAGTCTTTCAAAAATTAATGAAATTTATAATTTTAACTAGTTGTGGCGGTTCTTTAGTATCATACAGACAAAAGGAAACAATAAGAGCACCGCCACCAAACTCGCTAAGGCACACTGAAACGGACTTCTCTGTGTGTTGCCGGAATGAACAGAAAAGAGTGCAGCTCCAAAGCAGCGCGACATTCGCCTTCCCGGAACCATGCAGCCACCCGAAATAAGGGCACTTTACCCTACTACAATCTGAGCACCAAGTTTTGGCCACTAAATGTAAAATCTCTTTCAACACTGTTTCCGTAGTGTTACTAATAAAAGTTTATGAATACCTTATTACACGGATCCTTTTGACTGGACTGATGTTGGGGTAAATAAATAAATAATACTTTTATAGTTTTCAAAATGACACAACAAGTTCGTACAATAACAATTTATTAAATGACGACCAGTTTCGGTGCACTGTGTCACCATCATCTGGTCACATATATGTCATAATCTGGCCATCTTGTTAAAAATTGGGTGAAAAATAACAAGTGCAACATTGCACTTAGTCACTTATATAGTGACTAAATGCAATGTTGCACTTGTTATTTTATACCCAATTTTTTAACAAGATGACCGAATGATAACACATATGTGACCAGATGATGGTGACACAGTGCACCGAAACCGGTCGTCATTTAATAAATTGTTAGTGTGCGATCTTGGCTTGTCATTTTGAAAACTATAAAACGATTAGATCGCCTCCAGATCCGAGTATGTCAGGTAATCTTAAATAATACATTGTTGAAGGAATAGTAATGACAACTGATAAAAGTTTATGAATACTTTGTTAGAGAGATCATTTTGACTCTACTAATGTTGGGGTAAATAAGTAAATAATACATTGTTAAAGGAATATTATTTTGAAACTAAGAGGTTACTATCATAACTAAAATGGCACACCCGTTGTCGGCTCTTATAATATAAAATCATGAGCGCAAAATGTTCTTCCGCACAAATCCACTGCACAAATGCAGGCTATTGCGATAGCAGAGGTACAATAACTGAGTTTCCAAACGGTTGCTCACACACTCGGATTGCCCTCAAGTGACTTTTCTGCCCTACAAGTTTGCAGATTCTGAGCTGAAGAGAAGAAGTACTATTCAAATGAATAAGTTATTTGCGTTTCGTCCGAGAGTTATCCTCAGGTACTGTCGTTACTTCATCTTCTGATTGCAACTACGGCGTGTTTACCAGACCTATCGTTGTCAGAGTTCGTTTGCTGTCATTAAACTGTTAATAGTAGCCAACTCTGTGCCTTACTTTTATTTTTCCTACGCCGTTATACCACATTTCGATGCTCTTGATATTAATCTATATTCTACTAGCTGAAAACCCGGCATTGCTCGGGTATTTACTTATTTATTTATTTATTCATGCCATTTTTCAGGTATATATTAATTTGTATAAGGGCTGTATGTTTGTAAAATCTCTTGGGAATACAGTTAGTAGTAAAGAAGTAATCTATTAAAACTTGGTGCCTGATGGGGCGGTTTCCCATGAACGTTACTGTTTATGTGCTCATATCTCATGAATTACGAGTCGTATTGTGATACAATTTAGAAGGTACACTCAACTATATGCGTGTATACTGTCTGTAAAATTTTCTGTGGCTACAATTTGTAGTGTAGAAATTATAAATTGTAAAGTCATACTGAATGCCGTATTTTCACTACATAAACAGCGGAAAAGTAGTAAGCGAGAAACGTTTTTTCCTTTCATTATTTTGATGTGGTTGTCAGCGAGAGAAATTTCAATGAATGTTTGAAATTATGTTTAAAGTTGGTTGCAAGTCGCTAAGTACTCTCATTCTCATAAAGCGTATTTATCTAGTCTCGCCGCATTAGGTGACAGTTTTTTTGCGATTCCTATTGTTTATGACGCCATATCTTATGAATCATTTCTCTTATGTGATTCTTAACCCTGCATCAATTGTTATCACACGATGAGGAATGTTTGTACCAAATTTGGTTGAAATCGGACCATTGGTTTAGGAGAAAATGAGCAGCAGTTTTTCGCGCAACTCATATCTTACGACGTCATATCTCGTGACCTATGTATTGCACGTGCTTCTTATACTTACGGCGACTGCCCGCTAGGGTGGGCCGAAAAAAGTTAATTTTTGAGTATAAAATAACAAGTGCAACATTGCACTTAGTCACTATATAAAAATACATAAGTTAAAATCAAGTATTTTGTAAACTGTCATGATTTTAACTTATGTATTTTTTTGTATAGTGACTAAGTGCAATGTTGCACTTGTTATTTTATACTCAATTTTTTAACAAGATGACCAGATTATAACATATATGTGACCAGATGATGGTGACACAATGCACCGAAACTGGTCGTCATTTAATAAATTGTTAATGTGCGATCTTGGCTTGTCATTTTGAAAACTATAAAACGAGTAGATCGCCTCCATACCCGACTATGTCAGGTAATCTCAAATAATACATTGTTGAAGGAATAGTAATGAATACTGATAAAAGTTTATCAATATTTTGTTCGAGAGATCCTTTTGACTCTACTAATGTTGGGGTAAATAAATAAATAATACATTGTTAAAGGAATATTATTTTGAAACTAAGAGATTACTATCATAACTAAAATGGCACACCCGTTGTCGGCTCTTATCATATAAAATCATGAGCGCAAAATGTTGTTCCGCACAAATCCACTGCCCAAATGCAGGCTACTGCGATAGCAGAGGTACAATAACTGATTTTCTAAACGGTTTCTCACACACTCGGATTGGCCTCAAGTGACTTTTCTGCCCTTCAAGTTTACAGATTCTGAGCTGAAGAGAAGAAGTACTATTCAAATGAATAAGTTATTTGCGTTTCGTCCGAGAGTTATGTTGAGCTGAAAAAAAAAAAATTCAAGAAATGAAATGTTGTTGGTTTACATGAATAGAGTCTACCTTTGATTATATTGGGAAAAAAGTTTTAGTTCGATTCGAAAGCAAAATTGCAAAAAGAAAAAGGTTGCCCGGAACGCAACAGCCCTCGCTGACGGAACAGTGGCCATTGACTGGGTTGCTACGCAACGCTTCTGCAAAAGCGCACACCAATTCAGATGCAGCGCTCCTCGCGATTCGAGTGCTTTAGCTGTTCGCGCGTCCGTGTTTATTCAGATACGTTCGAGTGGCCTTTGGCTGCAGGTTAATTTGGCCGCGTTCCTAGTCGCGCGCGGGGCTCTCTCTCTGTCTCTCTCTCTCTCTCTCTCTCTGTCTCTCGTGGCTTGCAGTTTGTGCAGCGACCGAGTTGGGTCTGCTAACGACTTTGTGCCCGCCGTCTTTTAAGCGGGCTGAATACCGCTCCTTTATTTTGTGCGCTGACGTTCGTTCCTCTCCAGAGTAGTGCAAGAAACGAGAACTGTGCGCTGTATCGGAAATGATAGCTAAATTTCAGCAGTGCGCGTGAAGACAAACCTAAGAGAAAGTGTGATTTCTCCGTGGTTGTTCTACTTTCTCTTATCTCTTGTTTAATTAATGTTAGACTTCAGAAGATGTAGTGTAGTAAAGACAGGGTAGGAATTGCTGAACTAGATGAAACAAAATCGTCACAACTTCTGAACGGTTTGCGTCAGGACATTCAAACTGCACGCGAGGCCTGAATTTGTATGCGGCCTTTTATGTGGATTTCGTTTGGCGACAAGGCCCACTTCCATCCTGTCCCCCATAATTTTCAACTCCCTTTGCATATTTCCTATATCTTCAAATATTGTCGTCACTTCATCTTCTGATTGCCACTTCGGCGTGTATACCTGACCTATCGTTGTCAGTGTTCGTTTGCTGTCGAATTTGATGAGGAAAACCCTGTCACTAACCTGTTAACAGTAGTTAACTTTCTGCCCTACTTTTCTTTTTCTGACGAATCCTACGCCGTTATACCACATTTCGCCGACCGCGGTGGCTGAGGGGACTGAGGCGCTCCAGCCACGGTCTGCACGGCCACTACGGTCGAATCCCCCCTCGGGCATGGATATCTGTAACGTCCTTAGTGTTAGCTAGTTCGTAAGTAGTTTGCAAGTTTAGGGACTGATGACCCCGTAGTTAAGTCCTATAAGCTGTACAAACATTTGAACATTTGAACCAGATTTCGATGCTCTTGATATTAATCTATATTCTACTAGCTGAAAACCCGGCGTTGCCCGGGTATTTACTTATTTATTCCTGCCATTTTTCAGATATATATTCATTTGTATAAGGGCTGTATGTCTGTAAAATATCATGGGAGTACAATTAGTAGTAAAGAAGTAATACATTAAAACTTGGTGCCTGATGGAGCGGTTTCCATGAACGTTCATCTACATCTACATAGATACTCAGCAAATAACATTTAAGTGCCTGGCAGAGAGTTCATTAACCACTTTCATAACTTTTCTAAAATGTTCAAATGTTTGTAAATCTATCGGGCCAAACTGCGTGCTCATTAGTTCGCATCAGTCCGTAGCTTACAAACTACTTAAACCTAGGTAAACTAACCTACGGACAAACACACACACCCATGGCCCAGGGACGACTCGAACCTCCACGGTGAGCAACCGCGCGCTCCGCAGCGAGGTGCTTTAGACCGCTCGGCTACTCCACCGTGGCTTAACTTTCCTCTACCGTTCCATTCTCTAATGGCGCTGGAAGAAAGAACACCTAAATCGTTCCGTTTTCGAACTGATTTCTCTTGTTTTATGGGGATGGTCATGTCTCCGTAAGTAGGTGGGTGCTAGCAAAATATTTTCACATTCAGAAGTAAAACTCGGTGGTTGAAACTTCGCAAACAGATGACGCCGCAATGAATAACGTCTTTCTTTTAGTGAATTCCACCCGAATTCGTGCAACAGTAACGTGATAAAAGAAAACGAGCTGCCCTACTCTGAACCTTCTCAATATCTTCCGTCAGTCCCACCTGCTGAGGGTCCCTCACTGGGCAACAGTACTCCAGGAGAGGACGCCGCACAAGTGTGATATAGGCAGTCTCTTTGGTGGTCTTCGAAGCGTTCTGCCAATGAAACGTAACCTTTGGTTCGCCTTCCCCAGAATATTTTCTAGGTGTTCTCTCCAGTCTAAGTTGTTCGTTAGTGTTTATGTGCTCATATCTCATGAACAACATGTCGTACTGTGATACAATTTAGATGGTACACTCAACTATATACGTGTATACGGTCTGTAAAATTTCCTGCGGCTACAATTTGTAGTATAGAAACTATAAATTGTAATGTCATACCGAATGCCGTAGTTTTACTCCATAAACAGCGGAAAAGTAGTAAGCGAGAAACGTTTTTTCCTTTCATTATTTTGATGTGGTTGTCAGCGAGAGAAAGTTCAAAAAAGGTTTGAAATTATGTTTAAAGTTGTAAATATAGAAAAGGTTGGGGAAATGCCACTCGACTATACTATAACCCCATACTGCTTCAAGAAGCCTTTCAATATAACAATTGGAAGTAGGGAGCAGTGGGAGAAAATAGTTCGACACCGTACGGGGGATATTGTCTGGTTCACTGACGGGTCAAAATCAGACAGAGGCGTTGGGGCCGAGGTATACGGGGTGCAGCCAAGACTGGAGGGCGTCATCTCTCTAGGAAAAATGGCCTCAGTATTCCAGGCCGAAATCACTGCCATCAGGGCGTGTGTGGAGGAGAATTTGCGTAGGCGCTACAAAGATCGTAGCATCTATATCTATTCAGACAGCCAGGCGGCCCTGAGATCACTAGCAGCTCCTGCAACAAGGTCTAAAATTGTTGCAGAATGTCACAGGGTTCTGGTGGAGCTAGGGGAAAGCAATAGAGTAAACCTATTGTGGGTCCCTGGCCACTCGGGGATCAGTGGCATCGAACATGCCGACAGATTAGCCAGGATGGGGGCAGAGACTCCATTTATTGGACCGGAACCTGTCCTGACAATCACCAAGGCAATGATCGAATTGAAGCTACGTAACTGGCTGAGAAGACAGCACGTAGAATATTGGACGAAAGTCTATCAACAAAAACATGGCAAGGTAATGATGCCAAAGCCATGTTTTAAAAGAAGCTCTGCACTCCTGGGCCTGAACAAGAGAGAGATTAGACTCATGGTTGGATTGCTGACAGGCCTTGGGAATTTCAAAAAACACCTACATACAATGGGAATAACAGAAGAGGACCCTAAATGTAGGATTTATGGTGATGGTGATGAAATTGCGTCACATCTAATCTTCGAATGCATTGCATTGGAGAGTAAAAGGCACAGAACATTTGGGACAACCAGACCCGAAGAAATTGTGTCTAATAAAGAACTGGTAAAGGGACTCCTTATACTGTTCAAGGGCATTGGTTGGCTTTACTAGATATACAGGGAGCGATATCGCACAATAAACTTAGTTTCGGTGCGGGCAGTGGCGGGTTCAACCAAGACTGTTTTGGCTTCCCTGAGAAAATCAAATCAAATCAATGTTTAAAGTTTGGTGCTAGTCGCCAAGTACGCTCATTCTCATATAGTGTATTTATAAAGTCTCGCCGCATTATGTGGCAGTTTTCTTGCGATTCCTATTGTTTATGACATCATATCTTCATTTCTCGTATCTGATTATTAACCATGCAGCAATTGTTACCTCACGGTAAGGAATGTGTGTACCAAATTTGGCTGAAATCGGTCCAGTGGTTTAGGAGTAAATCAGCAGCAGTGTCGCTAAATTCAGCAGTTTTTCGCGCATCTCATTGTTTATGACGCCATATTTCGTGACCTATGTGTCGTACGTTATTCTTGTACTTACGGCAGGGGTGGGCACAAACTTGGCCATTCTTTCCCGCCTGATAGTCCGCTAGTCCCACCACACCGCTCCGCCGTCTGAGAAGGAGCTTCGAAGGAATAAACTGCAGAGACGCCGCTTAGATGGCAGAACCGTCGCGCACGGAACACAAGAGCGGTTTGCATGCTGCTAAATGTTATATTATGCGATATTAAGGAATTCGAAAACATGAAGCTATAAATCGTAAAGAGAGGCTGGCTGTTTGCAAGATAAATTAGTAAATAAATAACATCTTTTGCAACTGCGTTATTCAAGTAATAGTGTGCAAGCCACGTTTTTTTCTTGTATAAGTCTCACGTTTTATCGTAAGTATAGAAGCAGAGGCAAAACAAAATGTAGCATCATTATTATGATGTTAGGGATGGAATAACTTATCAGATCTAAATGCTAAAGAAAAACAGAAGTAGTACCAACAGTGACCTGACCGGTTCTAAACAGAATATATCACAAAAAGGCATGGAAACAATTAGCACATATGAAAAAAAAACAAGGAAAAAAAAACCCAAGGAAAAAAACGATTATGTAGCACCTTTCTACAGGCAGTGTCATGACCAAATTCTTACCACAAATATCACAAACAAAAAAAAACAATTACTAATTGTGTTTTGATTCTCTGAATATGGAATAAAACTGATATCTGGTACAAACTGTCAGCACAGTGATAGACGGAAGCAGTTTGTGAGATTGTCGTCACTCAGGCTGCCACGTAATCGTGACTTGTTTAGTTTCATTACTGACAAAACCGTTCACACACATATGTTGACCCAAACATGGATATAACCTTTGGAGCCTGATTATGAAGACGCGGAAAGTCATCTTGAGGAAACCCTTCGTAGAAATCCTGAATAGTTTTTTACGTAATAGTACTTGTCTTTCAGTCGGGAATTTCACTGCAAATCTATCAGTTCCATCTGCAAATGCACAGGGGTTCTTTCAAGTGATACAGCAAATGGCCTTGAAATCGTCTCAAAAAGAGGTGCAAGATTAGCAGTATCCTGAAACCGATTTGCAAACTGTTCCTTTGTTTATTCTAAACCTGAAATGAATTTTTCAAAATTTTCATTGTCTTTGACATCAGAAAGATTAGGGAATTGCGGCAGTTTTCTTTTTTAAAAGTTGTCCCGTCCACAATGCGATCTTCATTTTAAATTCCTCTACTTTTTCCATTACTTGAGGTATTTATTAACTGCTTTTCCCCTTGCAACGTCTTATTAAGGACGTTCAAGTGTGCGGTCAAATCAACTAAAAATGCAAAGTCTACAATCCATTCCGGATCTTCTAATATTGGTTTATACTTTTCCTTGTCCTTCAAAAACTGAACAATAGTAGGCCGAAACACAAAACTCTAAAAATCGTTTCAGGAATACGACCCGACTTAACCAGCGTACGTCGCAGCAATAAATGACATCTCCATTGGCGCTGCAATAGTCCATGTGATTTTATATAATTTGGACTACCAGTTTCATGACGTGCTCCATCCCTGAAAATTTAGCACAAAGTGCCTCTTGATGGATGAAGCAATGAATTCCGTTCAAATCGTCTTGTGTCGTAGCTTTTTGCATAACAATGCTGCGAGCCCAATTTGTGTCTACATCTACATCTACATGAGATACTCTCCAAACATATTTAAGTGCCTGGCAGAGGGTTCATCGAACCACCTTTATACTATTTATCTCCCATTCAATAGCGCGCGGGAAGAGAGAACACCTGACTCTCTCCGTTTTAGCTCTGATTTCTCGTATTTTATTCTGATGATCATTTCTACCTATGTAAGTGGGAGTCAACGATAAATTTTCGCATTCGGAGGAGAATGTTGTCGATTAGAGTTTCGTAAGCAGCCCACGCTGCAGCGATAAGCGCCGTTGTTGTAACGATTCCTATCGCAGATCCTATATCATTTGCGTAACGCTGTCTCCCCTGTAAGTACAAAATGAGTTGGACTCTTTCGATGTGCTCCGTCAAACCCACCTGATAAGAATCACACACTGGGCAACAATACCCCAAAAAAGGACGGGCAAGCGTAGTGTTTGCAGTTTCTTTAGTAGTCCTCTCGCATCGCTGGCGCTCCATCGGTGGTAACCGAAACCAACATACTCCAATTTAGTCCGACGGCTTCAACTGCCTCTTCAAAAGATTTCAGCACATCTATCCCTCTCGTTGTGTCTTGCATTGGCACCAAATCCAACAGTTCTTCTGTCACGTGCAAATAGCTGTCGACTCCACGAACATAAACTGCAAGTTGTGTCGTGTCTGTAATATCGGTCGATTCATCCAAAGCAAATAAGTAAGCATTGAACTGGCTGTCACTGTGAATTAACTGTCTGTAGACATACGCTGCTATAACAGCTATGCGTCAAGTTATTGTTCCCTGCGAATAACTAACTTCAGAAAATTTCTTAACCCCCAATGGCGTCACGAGTTCGGTTGCCTCAATAATGCATTCTTTAAAGAACTCGCCATCTTTGAAAGGTTTGTTGGACCTGGCAATTTTGAGCGTTATTCTGTAGCTTGCTTTTAATGCTGGTTCGCTACAGCTGGTTGCCGGTTACAAATTAGACACAACGGAACGGACTGTAAACATGTTGCATTTCTACAGGGAGTCCGCCACCGAAAAAAAAAAAAAAAAAAAAAAAAAAATAATAATAATAATAATTCAGCGTCCGCAAGGAAAGAGAACTACCCATAAAAAGAAAAAAAAAAGTGACAGCGTCGCTGTCGGGGGCCCGGGTACGATTCCCGGCAGGGGACGGGGTGTTGTGTGTTGTCCTAATCATCATCATCTCAACATCATTGGCACGTAAGTCGCCCACGCGGCGTCAACTAAAAAGACTTACACTAAGGCGGCCGAACAATCCCGCACGGGATCTCCCGGCCAAGAAAGCCATACGCTCATTTCCATTTTTTCTACAGGGAAATACGGACAAACGACACAAACAGAATATTTTCATGGGTTATTTACATTATGGTCGATTTGTTACCCGCACTGAACCTATTTAGTTCTACGAACTTGTTTTCTCTATCAATGCCAACTAAAGCACTTACTTCTTAATGTACTGTGGTGTAATGGCTTTCTATATTTACGGTGACCAAACCCTGAGAATTTTCACCTTTCTCTCGTAACCCTCACTGGAATTTAAATGCTCGTGACAATACGTCGCTAGACTGTCTCTTTTTTACTGAATGCGCCATTGTTGTAACCACAGTTCTGCAATACTCTCCCTCTTAACCAAAAGCAAACAGCGTTGCTATTTGGGAAAATATCGTACCACAAGCAGCAAGCAACAGAGGCGCATCGCACTGCAACAACATGAACGTCGCGCCATAACGAGGACTTTCGGGAGCCGAGACAGTTCAAATGTTTGTAAATCTATCGGACCAAACTGCGTGGTCATCAGTCCGTAGCTTACAAACTACTTAAACCTAGGTAAACTAACCCACGGACAAACACACACACCCATGCCCCAGGGAGGACTCGAACCTCCACGGCGAGCAACCGCGCGCTCCGCAGCGAGACGCTTTACACCGCTCGGCTACTCCACCGCGGCAGCCGAGATAGTCCGAGCCTCGCTTGGCTCGCCCGTGGCCCGCCCAGCTGGTCCGCCGTGCCCAGCCCTGACTTACGGCGACTGTCCGCATGGATTGAAGCTTACGTGTGCAAAATTTCGTGAAGATTAGAACAAAACTCTAGATTTATATGCAACACGTCCCCACAAAGATACGGACACTCTGCTTTATTGATAAAAATCTATGTTCCGAGTGACTGACTGACTAAATGAATGACTCATCATCGCCCACTGATGATAAAAGCTTGTAATTTGGAGAGGGTGTTCATCTTACACCGCTGGCGTCATTTAAAAAGCGATTTTTCGATATTCAGTCCACGAGGGAGTGAAATAGGGGATGAAAAGTTTTTTGAAAATACGCTGTTATCAAGTCAATTTTGAAGCTAGACCTACATAAATTGGTATATGGATTCTTAGTTAGAATAAAAAAGGCGGCCTTTCGGCTTTTTCTGAAAATCAGGCATTAAAAAAAGGTAAAGCAGTCAACAATCCGAAGATTGGTTTGAACACCACAGTGCTTTACTAGGCATGGTCCTGTTTGGAGGTGGTATGCCGTTGCCTTCCTCCGACCTTCGAACTGACTTACCCAGCCAGTTATAGGTGGGCCTACAGTTTAACGTGGGTTCCGAACCACGGCGCTACTCGGTATTTTTCACATGAGCAATACTGCCAGAAGTGAAAGAAGTGGAAAGTGACAGATAAAAATCCTAGGACTTGACGGGGATCGAACCCACGACCTTTGGATTTGTAGTCTGACACTCTACCACTGTGCAACCGAGGCGCTTAAGGGGATTAAATAGGGGATGAAAGGATTAAAAAAAAATGCTACTATTAAGCCAGTTTTTAAGTCTGAACTACAAAAGTTGGTATTTGGAGTTTTGGTTACAGTTAATAAAGTACGTGTGTATCTCCCATTCCCCTCTTCGTTATTGCCTACCCGTCCTCTGTATCTCGACGTAGAACTCTAACTTAGAATCATGTTTAGTATTATGTTCAAAATCTTATATCTTCGAAAGTTCTTGAGCGAACGCTTTCAAATATTGACACAACATAGTACTGGAATACACGCATGTTTTTACATACCTATTTTTAAATGTATGCCATATACGAATTTATATATTTTATTTATATAAATTTTACAATGTGGAAAATTTGTTACAAAAAATTGCAAAAATTGAGGTCATGTGCAATATATTAAATAAATAGGTATCTAAAAATCTCCCAGTGTTACAATGCAACGTTGTGACAAATTTGTAGCTTAATCGGTCAAGAACATTTTGAAACACACCCAAACCAACACAATATTTTTATATATAGAGATTCATCCGACCGGACTTCCATATCTTATTTCAATTTCACCGTCCCCACTGTGTATATACTGAACTTTTTGCACTTATTCATTTCACTTTTCAGATGTTTGAGCTGCCTTACTACATTCAACTCCTGACATTGCATGCTTCGTAGGTTACTCATCATATTCATCTTCTCAGTCCACTTGGTGGCTATTACGGAATCTTTTGGTAATGGAGAGACTCTTACGTATCGAATAATGGAAGCACCATTAATTATAGCCTAGTGACATTGACAGATATCCTGGTGAAAGGTGCCATCCCAAAAGTTCGAATGGTAAACTTGATACGGCTACATACTCAGCGTTCGCGTAGAGGCAGATGGAAAGATCACGCCAAATTAAAACTGATCACCATTCCTAACACACACGTATTTTCCAATTTATTAATTTAAATAGCTGCGCATCAGTAAGATTCTAAAACTTTATTTCGTCAGGCAGGTAACCAAACCAAACCCCAGCCAAGGAGGTTAAGAGCAAGCTACATTCGGAATGTTTGCTAAGACTGGGTTCTGCTCAGCAGTTGGCAAACGTACTTCTCGCCCAGAGACATTCAACACCCAGCATTTGAAAGAAACGACGACACAAAACAGACGAGGTGTGCCTAGCACTTCCTAAACTTTCTTAAAAAATGTTCAAATGTTTGTTAAGCTTATGGGACTTAACTACGGGGTCATCAGTCCCTAAACTTACAAACTAATTAAGAACTACTTACAAACTAGGACGGCACAAATATCCATGCCCGAGGGGGGATTCGAACCCCCGACCGTAGTGGCCGTGCTGACCGTGACTGGAGCGCCTCAGTCACCTCGGCCACCGCGGCCGGCAAACTTTCTTATATACAAAGTTTCATTCATTCTGTGGAAGCCAGGGCCAATACACACTAATACATATTTGGGGCCTCATGTACAACATAGACAGAATTTTACCTACAGATAAAACTAAATCAGTATATAATACCTGGTATCTCGCATATTGTGAGTGGAGTGTCTTGCTACACTCAAAAAAATGTCTGAAGCTCATCAACATTTGTTCATGGGGAGTCAATTAAATGGAACACGTTTTGTGGACGTGTTTCAGTAGCAAATGCAACTTGAATCCAAACTCATAGCCATCATTATAAAATGAGCTTATTTGAGTGGGAATTTGTTCTCAACAATCAAGTTCATCTTTTTCTTTGAACATCGAAGCACAGCGTCTTAAAAAAAAATCCCGATATTCTAAAGATCAATCAACACCACACAGTAGGAATAAACCCCAACGCTTCATGAGATTGGTAACACGCTACCCCAGTAATACAATCAGTAAATTCCCCAACTTGATTTGAAACTTAATTGCAGACCTTTAATTAATACAAATGGGGTGTTAAGTAACAACCAAATAACCACAATCCAATGTGTGGTGCCCACTGATCACACACAATAGAGGTAATGAAATGCATTAGTTGAAGTTTAAAGAGAACAGTTCAAAAGCAGTTTTCCCGTAGGAGGCTGAGCAGAACCATATCTCATTAAGAAGCAAAATACCGACCTGACAACAAAAGACAACGCACTAACGGCTGACTCAACCCAGTGGGAGACCGCAAACCGAAATTAGAAACTTCCAAGCACTTACAAACCGCCGCAGAGTAACGAAAAAATGTTGGTCATCAGTCCCTAGACTTACTAACTATTTAAACTATGTTAAACTAACATAAGGACAAAACAAACATCCATATCCGAGGGTGGATTCCAACCCCCGACGCGGGAGGCCGCGCGATCCAGACCGCTCGGCTATTGTTATTGTTTGTATAGTCTGTGGGACTTAACTACGGAGTCATCAGTCCCTAAACTTACAAACTACTTATGAACTAACTAAGACTAAGGACAGCACAAATATCCATGCCCGAGGTGGGATTCGAACCCCCGACCGTAGTGGCCGTGCAGACCGTGACTGAAGCGCCTCAGTCCCCTCGTCCACCGCGGCCGGCACCGCTCGCCGCTCGGCTACTCACGCGCGGTGCAAAGTAACGTTCAAATTGACAGAATACCAGTGCTATACGCAGAGCGCATCTACAGTACACAATGTCAAATACGCTCATCTGGTTTTCTTTACTGGAACTAATATCGTCGTATCGTCGACGAACATCAGGCTTGTAAGACGACTTCAACTCGGAGAATGTTTGGTAGTTTCCCCACCACCCTGTTGTTCAGGACGGACCTTCAAACGGTTTGACCGGTTCTTAGCTGTTGCTATTGCGTGTCCGTACGACTTTTCCCGGTCCGTGTCCCCATTGCACGCGGTTCCCGATGTTTGACAACGTCCAAACTGTCCCAGTCCCTCCTCGGTCAACCAACGACTCGAAACACTCTGTTGTATATCCTGCGACCGTCCTTGCTCCACGCACCACGCCGACCAGCGGCGATTTCATAGAGGAAAACTCTTTGGCCGTCTGCACACGGGCCGATTCGTACTCGTCGCGACTGCGACTCATCCTCGACGCGATTCCGACTCCATTCGACTGCCCATGAAAGTAAATGAGAGGCAGCGAACGGGTCGATTTGCACGAGTCTCATAATCGTCTCGAAGTCGATGCGAGCGATGCTCGTCACATGCGACCTGCAGTGCACGGGAAAGTTGGAGCGTGACGAGCGGATCATGGAGGTAATTTACCATGTATTTTTTCTGTATTTCCAGTGCATAGAACACTTTAGAGCCCACGAGATCCACATGAAATAACTTAATGAACTTTTTCATAAATAAATAAGTACCAATATACAAATGTTTTCATATGTCGTGTCTTGCTGATCACAAATATTCAGGAAAAACCAGTTTTTAATTTCTCAACCAGAGCTGCTGACGTTTATTCCTTTTTTTATGTTTTATTATCGACTATTTTCGAGCATATTCCATTTTCTCAAACCACGTAATTTGTATTTATTATTGCTCTGAATCCACATCTGTCAAAAAATGGAATCAACGCAATAAACTAGCATGATATGCAGTGATCCAATAAGGACAAAATCTTCAATGTATGAAAAACATAATTGAAGATCACTTGCTATATAATATCTGCTGAATGCGTTAAAACGTGATGATCAAATGTAAATGTCCACAAAACACAATAAATATAAATTACGTGGCATAAAAATGGGTAATACACGAAACTAGTCGCCCATAAAAAAAAGTTAATAAACTTCAGCAGGTCTAGAACTGTCCACTATATGGGCAATTAATTATTGGTGGAAATAACAAACACAGTTTTGTAGCTCCCTGCTCGAAGACGCAAGCTGAGTGAAGGAAAATCGCGCCCGCGATGATTGCGGATCGACCCGTGTGCGGACTGCCTTTGACTTGAAGACGGGCCACGATTTATCGAGGAATCGTGGCACGGCTCAAAACCTACTGGACCAAACTGCTATAGTGATCAGTCCCTAGACTCCAAACAAACTTTCACTAAGGACGACACACACATGCGTGAGGGAGGATTCCTACCTCTGTTGGGAGCGGTTGACCAGTCCGTGACATGATGCCTTAGACCACATGGCTACTTCCGCGCTGCAAAGATGCCATTACTGTTGATGAAAACGTGAGTCATGAAGGGATGCGTTTGGTCCGCAGTTTGATAACAAAGAATGAGACAGGAGGTTCTCCACAGTATCGGCGAAGAAAGGCACATATGGAAAATACTGCAAGAAGGCACAGGATGATAGGTGTTACCCGTATGAAATGGGCAGTTGAGATCGAAAGACGACCTGTACTTATGTTTTCTTTTTCTTTTTTTTTTTTTTTCTTTTTTAATTTAAAATTTTTTCATTTAAAGTGTGAGGGGTATTCGGTGAGCAATGCACATCAGGAAGAGAATTAACTTGTATACCTATGTTGTTCGGTATAGCTACAGACCACGATTCACTTCATAAACCAGAAGTTGTTATCGCATAATTGAAGGTAAGTATAATAAATCATGCCCGAAAGAGGAAAAATTCATACAGGTTAAGCACACGTTATTGCCCCTTGCAGAAAGTACAGATAATATAACGGCAAAAATCCTTTTCCAATTTTTTACTGGCCATAGATATGGCAAATGATTTTTGTTTATGGAACTAAACTTCAGCTGTACTACTCGGCAAAGCCAAGTGGTAATTTCGCGACGGTGGCAGAACCGTCGTATTTTTGCCGCAGAAACAGAAAGGGAGGAGCAGTATGGCGTACATGTACGCTCCAGTATTCTTGCAAGTGAGCCGCTGCTAGCCTGTTACACGCAGCGCCTTTAGTCACGATTAATTTTGCGGAAGACTAAATCTAATTTGGAAATTCGAATGAAATGTTCGATGCTGTGGATAGATGTTAAGCCTGCATCGATTTTACTAATCCTTTCAATGGCAATTTCCGAGTGTTTTATTCTTCTCACATTATGAAAAAAAAATTGCGAAGCAATCATTGTTTGAACATTACTGCAGTCAAGTATGTCCAGTACCTACAATGGCTAGAAGTATTCCGAATGGATAAAGACGTTGCGAGTTCCCAAGTTAGTAATCAAAACAAAATTGAAAAATTTCAATTAAAAACAATAGCTAGAATACTGCTTTTACGATATATTCATGAAAGCAGTCTCTCACCTCAGCTGTTCACGGAGCTTCGCTGGCAGTGTCTGTAGAACTACCTTAAATGCTGATCTCGTCTTCCTCAGCTGTCTCTGTCGATTCGTCGTCTGCCGATTCGGTCGCTGACGATAATAATTCGTCGCTTGAATCCAGCCCGTCTGATATAACTATTTTTTCTATTTCTTCGTCCATCAGAGCATCTCTTCTCCAATAGTCCTCGCACTCTTTTTCTACGTGACATACCGCCTTTCTCCAATCTTCTAATCTCACAGCAGAAAAAGAATCAGCTCTACTTTTTTCATCCACGTGAACGAAACGCTTGAGATATTCTGAGTACGGATTTTATTTTTTACAATATTCCAGATTAAATCGATGGGATGCAGGTCTGGAAGGTAAGGAGGCAGTCGGCGGGGTACAAATCCATTCTCTTGCAAAATGTTGTCAATACAATAAACAGGAGAAGTTTGGTGGCTCTTAACTAGTGCCAGAAGTTCGGCTTTCCGTAGGAGTCATAACGCATGTTGTTGGCCAGCCAGGACTGTATTTCAGTTTTTAGACAGCTAGAGAAAGGCGGTTTATTCTCTTGTTTATTGTGAGCATTATCAAAAAAACCAATACTCCTTGGAGGTAAGCCTGGCATAAGTTGGGTTTCAACGTATTTTTGAAAGTTTTTGCTACCCATTTCTGATTGATAGTTGGACGTTTTGGTTTTTGAATCACATATGAGAAGTGCATCCGGAATGAAATCCATGTCTCCGGCTGCATGAACAACAATTAAACGGTGACCGGCACTTTTGTTTGACAACACTCCTCGCACGCTATCAGTCTGCCAAGATTTATTTACTGTATAATGCGTGTGAATCCATATATCTGAATAAGCCACTGGTCGCTTTTATTCTTATGCTAGATTTTTACGTAAAAGCCTGAGAAAGTAAGCCCTTTTAGCAGCAATCTCCTCTGGTTCGCACAAACAACACGTTTATTCTGAAACATTCTAAAAGGAAATCCCACAGACAAAACAGTTTTTCTAAGGGTTTCCTTGCTAGCTTTGAAACTGAGTTCTGTTCGACAAAAGTTGTGCAGTTTTCGCAAATTTGGTATTTCTTTATATTGTTCGTAAAACCGTTGAAATTGCTGCCTGATAATACATTTATCCATATCATCGATACATACTTATTGTGAGGTTCTTGCTTCTTCTGCTTCGGCGTAGAAACGTGGGTTCCACTCTGCTTGACATCGTGTCCTTCATTCCGTAATTTGCCGCGCCTGTGGACAAAGACACTTTGACACTTTCCACGCACTTAAGGTAACAACGCGCTCTAGTGTAACCGTAGCCCGGCTCACAGTGGGGTGGAATTCCCAAAACGTGGCCAAAATCCCGAATAATAAATTTTCGATTCTCGGAATTTTGATGGGTGGGTTGGGTAGGGGAAGGATTGGTGCATCTCATTGCAAAAGGAGAGGTCGCCACCTTCGATACCTGTCGAGTTACGTCAGTTCAAAAGTGACCTTCGTCTAGAGCACTCGCGGCGCTGTGAAAGCAAGGAAAATTTGCTCTCGGTTTCTGAGTGAATATTTGGTAGGGAAGTGAAGAATTTCAGTTCTACACGATGGAAACGATTGCTACAGGTATGTAGGTATAAATTTCATGTTTACCCTATTTATATAATATTGGCCCACTTTAGGTTACGGTAGTAACACTAAAAGTGGGCCTTTGCGATAGTCTTTTGACAGCTCGAAATTTAAATGAAAATAACGGCTTAACCATTCATCTGACACGAAAATCGAATAACCGAATTTTTAGAGGAGAACATTCTATACAACTTTGCTGTCTCATGTTTTTTTTCATATCTCGTATCGTTTCAGAGATATTTGCAAAAATATCGGCGATTTGGGGATGTATGTCTGTCTGTCTGTCGGTAACGTGTTCCCACTTTTTAAGACGAACCGTTCAACCGATCTGCACCAAATTTTACAGACATAATTGTAGGCCGCCAGAGACCAGAACCTCCCTTTTGCAAATTTTCCGGACATAAAATATGGTAGTGAAACCAAAAAGACCAGTTTGTATAATAATTGTAATTGCAAACGAACCGTTCATCTGACACGAAAATTGAATAACGTAATTGGTAGAGGGAAAATACTCTACAACTTCGCTGGATTATGTTTTTTTTCCATATCTCGTATCATTTGAGAGATATTTGCAAAAATATCGGAGATTTGACACCCTCCATTGAATTAATGAAAACCAGCCGTTCGGAGATGTCACGTGACATTGCTCGCCCACAACTCTCTCTGGCCATCTTGCGTTGCGTATTTGAAGATTTTCTTGTTGTAACTTACACGTTGTCATTTCAAAGCAATGATCCACTGAAGAATTATATATATATATATAAAACGTCGTTCTTTGTACAGTAAATAATAATCTACTGTCTAAAATGCTATATTAGCATAAGTAAAAAACGGCCATGAATAGTACTAGATTAAAGAACTCCACTTCTAACTGTTAGCCGTAGCGTTGTGGGTAATGCGTTGGATTCTGATGTTGAAGGTCAGTGGTTCGGAACCTGCTATTTATTTATTTACTTTTTTTTTCTAAAAGGGTTTCAGACACTCTTATTAATCAATTAGAGCTACGTATTTCAATGTTTAGAGTTGTGCATATGTAAGAATGCTCCCTCTAAGATGCGTGTTTGTTCTATTTCGTGAACATGCCGGCAGATGCGTAACAACGAATTGAACAATCGTCTTCTGAAGCATAAGCACGTAAACTGGGAGGATACTGTAATAATGAACGTTCTGCACAAAGTGTTGATACAGGTAGTTTCGTATATAACGGAAGTCCGAGATTTCCGTGGAAAGTGTAGTTCCTTAATCAAACAGAAGGGAAGTGTATACATCGCAACAAATTATTTTTCTAAGCATTTATTCACTATTTTTGAATATATAGAAAGTTATTAGCTGCTGCTTTTTTATCGTAAAACAATACATTTCAATTCTTATTATACATTTCGATTGCTTTTCTGTTCAAGAATGAGTTAACAGTATGTACAAAAAAAATGTTCAATTGTTCAAATGTTTGATAAGCTTATGGGACTTAACTACGAGGTTATCAGTCCCTAAACTTACAAACTACTTATGAACTAGCTAAGACTAAGGACGGCATAAATATCCATGCCCGAGGGGGGATTCGAGCCCCCGACCGTAGTGGCCGTGCAGACCGTGACTGAAGCGCTTCAGTCCCCTCGGCCACCGCGGCCGGCCAGAATGTACAGTTGTTTACTGTTGCATATGTACCAATGAGCGTAATTATAACGACCGTACGCCATTCCAAAAAAAAAAAAAAAATAATAATAATAACAGAACACGTCCAAAGATCGCAGCGCCTTCAGCTAATATGGCAACTGTAAGTTGAACGGGTAACACTGTGACAGTACATGCTTTAGTATCCGTCGCGAATGAGTGTAATGGAAATTAGGGATGGGTCGAAAATCGCGTATCTGTTAAAAGTCACAGTGATTTGGAAGTAGCAGTATTCACAGTCGCAACTTTACGGATTCTGACTGCGATTTCAGTCGCAGTTTAGAAGCGCAGTAGCACTAAAAGTAGCAAGTCGCAACTAAGAGTAGCAAGAAGCAGTTTGCACTCTGCCATCTGTTGGTCGAAGTTTGTACTAATATCTTTGCATTGGGCAGGCTATAGAGTCTACCTGCGATTTCAGTGACAAATCGCGTTTAAGAGTCACAAGTAGCAACTAAGAGGCGCAGTTGAGACATTGCCGGCTGCCATCTGTTGGCCGAAATTGGTACTTCTACCTTCCCGCTGTCTGCGTCGTGTATGTGTGGCTTTTTGTGTATGTGTTGGTCGAACGCCATCGGCTCAAACCAGTGAGCTCAAACGTCCTCACTGGTCCAAACTGCGATTTCAGTGAAAAGTCGCGATTAAGAGTCGCAAGTAGCAATTGAGAATAGCATTTAATATTCCGCCTTATGCTACTTGTTGACCAACTGTCGTACTTTCACTCGTGTGTTGTTTAGGGATGTTGTCGAATTAATGAGCAAGAAGATAATTTTCTTTGTGAAAATGTTTACACTTTGTGGCACTATTTTACCTGGCGGCAGCATTTACATGTTGTGAAGCAAAGCCTGGCATGTATGTTTTTAGGTTATAGTTGGTAAAGACAACAAATGTGAATGCCAAATAAATATTGTCTTACGGACTTGATCCCTGTTTAAAATAATTTTTCGTCATAGAACCTACAACTATTATGAGAATTCAGAATACTTATGTTACATTGCAAATCTGGTTACGACGAATATTTTTGCTTGCGTTATACATCGTACATAAAATAAATATTCCAAGGGGGTGGTATCAAGTGGTCAACTAAATACAGGTAATTTTACGAAATGTTTAACAGTAGGCCAACTCCATTTTCAATGTGGACTGTGTTAAGTACTGCTATATAGGAGTAAACTTGTACCTTCGAGGATTCTATAAAAATATTACACTTGAAAATAAACAAGTTTTCGCGTAATGGAAAGTTCTCTTTTATCAGATTTGTTTTAGGTTTAGGATTATTGTTTTCCGTCCTTTTCTTTTTCGTACATTCCGTCCTGTGATGACATGAGTGAAAGCAGATGGGTGGTATCGGATCCTTCAGTATTATTAACACTTTTGTTTACTGCAGTGGTGGCATAGTGTGCTTATGTTGGCAACGACCGATGAATGATCGTAGAAATTTAAATCATTCAGAATGATTGAAATAATATTTTGTTTATCATGAAATAAATAATTAATGTTATTCTTTATCTGTGGTTGTAAGATTTCTTGTGTGTAACCCTGTACAGTCAGTAAGTTAAAAATTCTTATAAAATGAAGCTTTAGTTGCCAACTTGAGCACACTAGGTCGGCACGTCGATTAGTGAAATATAACGCAAGCTCTTATCTATAGCTATTTGGCAGAATATGTAGTGATACCGAAAGGTTTTAAAGAGAAAAGGGAATTTTCAGAAGTCACTCACGTTGTATTTCACATTTACTTATCTCTTTCAAATTGGTAAGTGACTTATATCACACAATGTTAAAAAAAAATCTATTCATTCATTCTACAGGCAAGAACATAGCACTTTCGTTGCACTGTTATAGTTGCTGTGTGCCTAATCTACCAAATGTTTCTGTTAAGGTAGACTATAGGCCTACTTGCCGATTTCGGTTACACATTACTTGCGAATAACCTTACTTTTAACTATACATTACACACCAAACACTGAAATAGCTTTTATAAGACTAATTGACATTTGTCGATGTGTAAATAATCCCAACATTACACGTAAATTGAGCATCAATATTCTTTTTTTTGTATATATTTACACGTAGGAAGAGGATCTGTTATGGGTGATATATATATATATTGCATTTGCCACACACATCGCATAAGTCACGGAAGTAGCAGATATCACGGAAGTAGCAGAAATCGCAGAAGTAGCAATATCAGTAGCAGAAATCGCAGAAGTAGCAATGTAGCAATATCAGTAGCAGAAATCGCAGAAGTAGCATTCAGAGTCACCGAAATCGCAGTTTGAGCGCGGAGGGATACATGTCGAGGATTTGTACAGTGCGATTGTAAACAGTGACAAATCGCAACTAAGAATCACAGATATATAAAAGTAGCAGTCACAGAAATCACTGATATCGAAAAATCGCAGTTTAGCCCATCCCTAATGGAAATGTTTCGTTCTACGTCCCACATGCGCAACAAAGCAGCACAGTGGCTGACTCGGACGCAAATTGAGACGGGCGGCACAGCGCAGTCTAATGGGGCCGCGCAGACTGGCAGTGGAGGGGACGCGCCGCTGATGCGACCTGCACCTGCGCTGGGCTCATGTCGCTGCAACGAGGGAAAGGCAGAGGCAGGCAGAAAGAGGAGGGGGTCAGGGAGCGGGCGAGTGGTCTACCGTACACTCTGTATCGAAAGTGGAACTATTATTGGTTGATCAATGTATGTAATACTATTGGACCATACTGCTATAGTCATCAGTCCATAGACTTAACAAACTACTTAAACCAACTTACACTAAGGACAAAACACACAAACACACCCACCCACCCACCCACACACACACACACACATACATAGTTGCCTGAGACGCACAAGAAATTATCAACGCTGTTACTTTCTTATTTCACAGTCACTAAACATGCCAGTGAGTTTTGTAATAAAAAAATGAAAATATAATTTAACTAACAGCACGACTCATGTTAATGTCAGTCTATAATAACAAAATTATAGTGCAGTGTAATGCGTGCGACTCACAATAGTAGAGCCGTAATCGTATCTTGCATAAACGTTTTAAGATTAGAAATGATTTACAATCTGATTTGCTCAAAACTTATTCATTATGATTATATTGGTGTGTTCGGAGCAGTATTTCACGAGTGTTCCTTCAATTTTTAGCGGATTCCGGGCATTTTGATGTATTCAAATCTAAACGCGATTCTAGATTGTCAGAGACTACGTATTACATCTCCTTATAAACGTCCTATTCGCCTCGTCCTTTCTCCGCTGCCTTGCATGAAACTACCATGTTTCCTTAATTGTATCAAAATGAATATCTTCGGGAATCTCGGCTGTCAATATGTCGGCGAGACTTCAGACGGAACGCGTGGTGCACTGATTAGCATTCGCAGGTCGCTAAGCTTGCGGTCCCCAGTTCAAATCCCGCCATGGGCAGAAAAAATTTGTTTCTGTTTGCTATTTCTAGAATGTTCTACATGTTTCTTATGTTTGATGTACTTGTAAGTTCCAGAAAATTACTTATATGTTTAAAAATTGGAACACTCGACCAGGAGGCAGTCTGTATGCTTGTATGCTTGCGTCAGCAATAAACGTGTTCTGTGTGTTGCTTTATTCAACTGTTCAAATGTTTGTCAAGCTTAAGGAACTGCGGGGTCATCAGTCCCTAAACTTACAAATTACGTATGATGTACCTTATACTAAAGACGCCACAAACATCCATGCCCGAGGGGGGATTCGAACCCCCGACGGGGAACGGCCTCGCGCATCGTAGCATAGCGCCTCAATGCGCTCGGCCGCTCCGCGGCGGCTGTTGATCTATTAACGACCAGCCCTCGAATTCCAGACCACATGCAGTTTCAAAGTGACAAAATAAACAGTTTCTCGGCAAAACCTAGACGGTCACATTAATTATTTGGAACTATGCGTTTAAGTACTTGAATTGGGAGGTAGGATAACCCCAAAAATATTTGAATACACCCGCCTATATATGTTTTGGTAAAATTAAGTAATAGTAGCTTCAACTGAAAAGTTTCCATCGGAAACGTTCAGACATTGTTTTTATACTGTTGAAATTTTTCGATTCTTATTAAGAGTCGAAGTTCTGAAATATACTACGAATGAGAAAAAATTTGCTTCCATGTATGAAAAAATCACTAGCCACTGTAAAACAGCTCTTCTTATTCGTAACATTATTCATTTACATCTCAGTATCCTCTGCAAATCAAAATGGGATATTTCCGGATTATATTTTGAATACCCGCTAGGCAGCGCTGCAGTAGCGTAGTTGCATAAAATCTCTAGGACTTTCGTGACTCTTTTGTCAGACTCTTGCCATTGTCAGTTTTGTGCTCGCGCACACACTGGAAACATATCTCTTGTGTATCGCTTGAATAATACTACGTGTCTAAGCTATCGTTGTTGCGTTGTTCATCCTTGTGGGTTGTTTAGTGCTATAGTCTTCCGTCGTTGTACTTGTCTGTGAGGTTGTCTAGTCGCACTGTCGCAGTCTGTTATTGCGACCAAAATCTGTGCGCTATCTCGCAGCGGCCTGGTGGCTTTCGCGTGCATCAATTTCGGTTGCGCTCCGACTAGCCGACCTGAGGAATCGCGGATACAGCACTTTCCGTATTTGTAATTACACATATAAGGTGAAAATGAAGGATACAAGGAAATCTATCAAGACCTGCTTGCGCTAATACTACGTGTCTAACCTACCGGTTGTTGGCGTTCGTGGTTCTTGTGGGTTGTCTGTGCTTGTAGTCTTCTGTCGTCATTCTTGTCTCTGTGGTTGTCTTGTCCCAGTCTGCTGGTGTGCCAAAAATCTGTGTGTTACCTCGAGTCTACCATTCTCAGGAAGCTGGCGCCTATCGCGTGTATCGATTTTTACTTCGCTTCGAATAGCCGATCAGAGAAATTGCGGATATAGCCGTTTACATATTTTTAATTGCACAAATAAGGGTAAAAATGAAAGGTAAAAAGAAATCTGCCGAGACCAGAAAAAAAATGTTTGATGAGAAACAAGCGTGAAGACATTGAATTACGATCAAGAGAAAATGAAAATAGAAAAAGAAAGTTAGAAACCGATGAAGATTACAAAGGAAAAGAACAAAAACGAATAAAATCTCAAGAGGACACACTAAGAAGTTACGAGAACTACAAGAGTCAAGAAAAACTGCTTGATAAAATTAGCCACAAAATACAGAAAAAATGAAAGGTTGATCGACAAAATTAACAAGTCGCAAAAGCGAGTTGACGAAGAATACAGAAGAAAAGAAAGGGCGATCGACAAAATTAGCAAGTCGCAAAAGCGAGTTGACGATGAATTCAGAAAAAAAGAAAGGTTGATCGACAAAATTAGCAAGTCGGAAAAGCAAGTTGACGAAGAATACAGAGAAAAAGAAATTTTGATCGACAAAATTACCAGATCACAAAAGCGAACAAACGATTAATACAGAAGAAAAGAAAGGGTGATCGGCAAAATAAGCAAGTCGAAAAAGCGTACTAACGATGAATACACAGGAAAAGAAAGGTTGATCGACAAAATTAGCAAGTCGCTAAGGCGAACTGACGATGAATACAGAGAAGCAGAAAGAATAAAGAATATAGAATATAATAACAAAATGAGAGCAGTACCGTTCCTTAAATACAAAGAATACTTTTCTGATAGTGTAATCAAAAGTAACTATTTCTGCAACCGATAAGAGTTGGCCCGAATTAATCAAAACGCTGGAAAAGTTGAATTTTTCTAAAAGCATCTCGATACTAGTTGCGTACACTATGGACAACAACCTGAAGTCCGAACTAATAAGAAGAGATCCTGTAACTTGTGCTAGATATTTTGAATACAAGGCGAATAAATTAATGCGACTGTTAAAAACCGAAAACAGCGTTTTTGGCGAATATACAGTCGAAGACTCGTACGAATGAGTCGAATTTCAAGTGAGAGGATCACCGCTCGAACATATATTTTTATGGCTAAGAGGTGCACCAAAGTACGACGCGGAAGATCCGGAAAGTATGCGAAGGTGCGTTTCGTTTATACATAGATTTATTACTTGCGAAAATGTTGTTGACGATCCGTACGAATATTTTCAAGGGCACAAACATACACATACTTGTTATAAAGGGAAAAGAAATAAGAAAATATGCAGATTTTATTACCCATTGCCGGTTATGCCGAGAACGACAATTTTGGACCCGTTTCCGGATAATTATCCGCGAAACTTTCTTGCGTGCCATAAGGCAAACTATAAAAGATTGAAAATCAAATGTTGTATTACTCCAAAAAGAAAGATTTGGTTAATTTTGAGGAGATAATTAAAAAGTTAAATTTAACTGTAAAAAACATATATAGAAGCGATAAGAAGCAATCTAAAGAAGACGAAAATATTTCTGAAACGATCTAGTTTAGACGTGAAAACAAATGGGTACAATAAATTATTACTGAAATTATTCGAATCGAATATGGACATTCAGTTTGTACTTGACGAATACGCCATTGCTTCGTATATAGCGAGTTATATCGGTAAATCTGAAGCTGGATTATCTAAATTGTTAAGAGACGCTGCGAAAGATATAAACGATGGTAACACAAGCATCAGAGATAGGTTTAAGAAATTTTCCTATATATTTGTAAATGGCAATCTTATGAGCGCGCAAGAAGGCGTTTATCATGTATTGTCGTTACCGTTATCTAAGAGTAGCAGAAAGGTTATTTTTATTAATACGAGTCCGAGAAACGAATGAGCGGTAATGCTGAAAAGCAATGACGACCTGAAAATGCTTGATGAAAATTCTACAGATATCTTTATGGAGGGCCATTTTGATAAATACAGGAAACGAGGGAGAAAACTAGACGATAAGTGCCTAGCCGATTTCGTCACTGAAATGAGATCACGTTCAAAAACGTCTGACGAAAAAGAAAATGACGAATATGTGCCTCATGAAAGACATAAACGTGCAATATTGCGGTACCGTCGATACAAGTTAATTCAGGATCCTACAAATTATTATCGGGAACAATTACTACTTGTTTTGCCGCGGCGAAATGAAGAACTTGAAATTGAAAACGTTAACCACGTGCAGGTATACAACGATAACGTTGTTATAATTGAAGAAAATAAAAGGATATATAACATTATATCGGATGCGTTGTTGGACGATATGATGGAAAATGTGGGAAACGAAAACGCTGACATAATCGAAGATGAAGAAAATAGCTTTATTGCAGGTGAATTAGCATTCGAAAACAAAGTTGACATAACCGATCAAGACGGCAAAAACATGATTTTCGACGATAGCAATAAGTTCAATCGTTATACCATTCCTGCAAGAATATCGAAAGAAAAAAATTTTAAACCAGATGAAATCGTTAAATCGTTTACAAAGAGAATTTGTTAAGCACGTCTTGAACTGTTTAAAAACAAAATCTCTTCCGTTTAAATTATATTTAAGCGGATCTGCAGGTGTGGGCAAATCGACAGTTATAAACTATATATACCAATTGATTACCGATTATTATGATAATAAAACGGACAGCAAGGAAAAAGGCAAAATAATTGTATTACTAACTGTCCCATCTGGGAAGGCCGCCTTTCTCATTGGTGGCACAACTGTACATACCGCATTTAGCTTACCATTTGTTCAGTTTGCGGGTCAAATGCCCGAATTGTATTCTGATACAGCAAACACTATAAGAGGCAAGTTAATTAATTTGAAGTTATTAATAATCGACGAAATATCTATGGTAGGGAGCACCATATTCAATCGTGTCGATACAAGACTAAGACAGATTATGGGTAAATAAATCCTTGGGCGGAATTTCAGTTTTGGTAGTAGGCGATTTAAATCAGTTACCGCCCGTGATGGATTCACCTATATTCAAAATGCCAAAATCGAATCAATTTTTTGAATTCTTCGACGTTAATCCTTTATGGGATGAATTCACGTATTTTAAACTAACTGAAATAATGCGGCAAAAAGATGAAAAAGAATTTATTGTCGCGCTAAACAATTTGGCTGCCAACAAGATGCCCATAGACGATGAAAATTTAATGAAATCTAGAGAAGTAAGCCTAGACCAGGTGCGCTTAGAAGCAATTCGATTGTATGCCAATAACAATGATGTCGATGCGTACAACGAGGAAAAGCTCAGTGCCTGCCCTGGTGAAATGTGCGTATGCCAAGCAAGAGATATTGTATTGGGGAAAACAACGGAAATCGCAGGAAACAGTCTCTTAGAATCGTTGAAAAAGAAAAAGGCAACCGAAGTGAACGGTCTTCATTATACCGTAAAGCTGAAAGTTGGTATCAAATACATGATAACCTGTAACGTTGACGTAGAAGACGGTTTAGTAAACGGTGCGTGTGGTGTATTAGAACACGTGACATTAGATCCAACTATGTTAAAAGTGAAAGTAGATTGGTTAAATTTTGATTCAAAAAGTGTTGGATCAAGAGCGAGACGTTTACATAGCAATCTAATTAATACGAATAATATAAACCCAAAATTGATTCCAATTTCAAAGTATACCGCAACATTAAATATATCGTATAAAATGAATTTCCCAGTAATGAGAAAACAGCAGAAGCAATAACTATTCACAAAAGCCAAGGTCAAACTTATAATGCGGTATGCATTGACTTTAGGAAGATCAAACGTATCACAAAATCAATGCTGTACGTTGCGCTTAGTCGAGTAACAAAACTAAGTGCTTTATATGTACTTGCAAAAAGATATAGAATAGCCAAGATCGCTTATCATCAGTTTTTATTAATGACGACCGGTTTCACTGAACTATGTCAGCATCATCAGGTCATGTAAAATGTTTTACAAGGCCATAATCTGTTAAAAAGGAAAAACGGAAATTTAAAACATGCATGTCATTATAATAAAACGAGAAGATACTTCAATTAAATCCATAAGAGCAAGATCGGGCATATTTAGAGATGAGACATACCTTGTAATGTCAAATAGTTGTTATATAAAACGATTTACAGTGCATAGGTGCACTATGTCATTATAATAAAACGTAATTATCACAGTGAGTGACAAAAGCAAACTGATACATGATACAAGTCAAGGGTAAAAAATACGGCGCCAGATGGCAGCACACACCAATGTAATGTTAAAACACAATGAGGTTAAAAACGTGTTGTACAGATCATAAAAATAATTAGAAGTCATTTGAAAAAATAGACTAATATCTACATTGATGGCGTAATTAAGTTTGTGCATACCACAAAAATATTTGTTTATACTAACAGTCATTTATAAACGAAAAACTAACACAGTTAAAATGTAGCGGTCATACAATATTGCTTTGTGCATACCATAGGAATATCTGTATAAAACGACTGTCGATTAAAAAGTATACAACAGTGGCCACAATGCAGCGGTGATGCAATATTAGTTAATGCATATCACAAAACACTTGTATAAAACCACAGTTAAGTGTAAAAGAATATACAACAATGTCTACAATGTATCAGTCATAAAATATTGGATAGTACATAAAACACAAACATCTGTATAAAAAGACAGTCATAAAAGAATACATGATAGTAGACACAGTGCAGCAGTTACGAATTATAGATATGGCTGCAACAACACCATAGGTCAGCCAACACAGCACAAGGTTGTAAAGAATATACAACAGTAATTATAGTGGAGCAGTCATACTATACTGGCTGTGCATAAAACATAAATATCTGTGTACAATAACCATCAATATAGTGGTCAACAACACCGGTTTGTGCATACCATAAAAAGATACAAATATCTGTATAAAATTTTATGTACTATCCAGTATCGTATGACTGATACATTGTAGACACTGTTGTATATTCTTTTATAGTTGACTGGAGTTTTATACAGATATTTTGTGATATATACAAACCAATATTGTGTTACTGGTGCATTGTGACTTCTATAATTAACTGTTGTTTTATGTTGATCTTTTGTTTTTTGATTTTTGTTTTATGCACAGCCAGTATAGTATGACTACTACACTATAATTACTGTTGTATATTCTTTACAGCCTTGCGCTGTGTTGGCTGACCTATTGTGTTGTTGCAGCCATATCTATAATTCGTAACTGCTGCACTGTGTCTACTATCATGTATTCTTTTATGACTGTCCTTTTATACAGATGTTGGTGTTTTATGTACTATCCAATATTTTATGACTGATACATTGTAGACATTGTTGTATATTCTTTTACACTTAACTGTGGTTTTATACAAGTGTTTTGTGATATGCATTAACTAATATTGCATCACCGCTGCATTGTGGCCACTGTTGTATACTTTTTAATCGACAGTCGTTTTATACAGATATTCCTATGGTATGCACAAAGCAATATTGTATGACCGCTACATTTTAACTGTGTTAGTTTTTCGTTTATAAATGACTGTTAGTATAAACAAATATTTTTGTGGTATGCACAAACTTAATTACGCCATCAATGTAGATATTAGTCTATTTTTTCAAATGACTTCTAATTATTTTTATGATCTGTACAACACGTTTTTAACCTCATTGTGTTTTAACATTACATTGGTGTGTGCTGCCATCTGGCGCCGTATTTTTTACCCTTGACTTGTATCATGTATCAGTTTGCTTTTGTCACTCACTGTGATAATTACGTTTTATTATAATGACATAGTGCACCTATGCACTGTAAATCGTTTTATATAACAACTATTTGACATTACAAGGTATGTCTCATCTCTAAATATGCCCGATCTTGCTCTTATGGATTTAATTGAAGTATCTTCTCGTTTTATTATAATGACATGCATGTTTTAAATTTCCGTTTTTCCTTTTTAACAGATTATGGCCTTGTAAAACATTTTACATGACCTGATGATGCTGACATAGTTCAGTGAAACCGGTCGTCATTAATAAAAACTGATGATAAGCGATCTTGGCTATTTTATATCTTTTTGCAATATTATAAGTGGATCGCCTCCTGTAACATAAACCAACTTTATATGTACTTGGTAGCTTTAGGAAACCAGGACCTCTTAAAAAAGATCTGATTGCAAATGAAATCATGAGATTAGAAACGCAAAAGCAACTGAAACTTAACTATGACACCTAAAAAATTATAACCGGAATAGTCGTCATATATCAAAACATTTTCTCGTTAAGAGAAAAAATTAAATATATCGTAAAATATGAATGGTATAGTCCCGGAGACGTTTTAATTTTTGCCGAAACGTTGACATCATCTAATGAAATATACGAAATTGAAGGCTTTTACGAAGCAATTCGTAGCGATCAATCGCCTTGGTCTACAGGTATAATAGTTTACGCAAAAATGGGCTTTGAATTAAAAGGCAAAAAGAAGTATATAAAATATAGCGATCCAAAGTGGAAACTGGAGCTATTTGAATTTTACATGAGCGATGTAAGAATTATAACCTGCTACAAATCACCTCACACGCCGAAACAGGAGTTTGCTAATTTTATTAAAGAAGTAATGTTACAGCAAAACAGTTACCAAACATTATTTATGGGTGACTAATTTTAATCAGAGGAGAGCCTCATCTTTGGAATCAGAGCTGGGAAAATATCAATTAACATACATTTTGCCAAATGGTGTGCCAACCACCGACTTAAACACTCAAATTGACGTCGTGTACACGGCAAATGTATCAGAATTTGATGCCGGCGTTTACGAAACTTATTTTTCGTATCATAAGCCGATATTCGCCAGAAGAAAAATTTCATTGACGGTAACACAGACATGAAAAATTTGCCTAGTATTGACAAAATCGGTAATATCGAGTTGGATAACTTCATCCACATTGAAAATATGCCGGTATTGATAGCTGATGACGATAAAGAAATTATATATGACAAAACCCCACCACCATCAAAAACAGTTGTAACAGATCGAAAAGTTGTCTCAGAATACAACCACCCGATGAAGAATATCGTGTCGATACTATTTCAATATCGCGATTTAAATACGGTACTAATAAGATTTCCCAATGACGGTCCTATCATAAAAACAATCGACATTTTAACACTATTAACGAAGTTTGAAAACAATTTATTAAACAAAGTAAGAAACATGAATCCTGGATTTCGACCGGGTTGGTTAACCGACGTTGTAATAGAAGGGTTTCTGTACCGATTATCGGAAACGTACCCCTACATTTTATTATGTACTGTTTGGCAATTTCAGACAATAATTGCTAAATTAAAATATGGCTCGAACTACAGAAATCCGCTCGAATCCATAGATTTCAGTGGAACAACTCATTTATTGTTACCGATGAATTGGGGAAATCATTGGATTTTACTGGGTGTGCGCTTAGATACAAGCCAATAGTATTATTTAGATCCATTGGATGATGTGGAAAGAAATGAAGTTTCTCAAATATTGCAAAAAATTGATAACAGAAATTGGAACAAAATTACAATCCGAAATAAAACAATTTAAAGGGATTATTACAACTTGGTGTTTTTGTTTGCGTTGTAAGGAAAGAAAATTTTTGTTGGTAATATTGGGTGAAAGGTGTTTATTTTATTGAAGAAAAGTGTGAGTGGAGGTAAAAAAAAAAAAAAAAAAAAAAAAAAAAAAAAAAAAAAAAAAAAATTGTTTTACATATTATTAACTGTGGTGGCTGTTGTTGTGATGTTTGAGCAACATAACATACCTGACCTTAATTTCGTGGTTGGTTACGCTAAACTCGTAATTAATGCAAGTGGTGTAGTTAAATTTTGAAAATATTAAGCAAGACAATCAGTATAATTAACAAATACTATGGCCCTATCTGACAAACATTTCAAAAGATAACTCACCTTTCCTTTCCTTACAAAATCTCCTACAGAGACTGTGCACACACAGATGGCAGAAATTAACTTACTCCGTCTGTGCAATACGTGTGATTCAATTAGTACGCTAATGGTACTGATAATTTATAAAATTATTAATAGTAGGATTTTTTAAAATCAAGTGATTGGCAGGTGGGTGCAGTAAAACCACTAAAGTCAGTATTTGATAAAATTAATTCACTCAAGCAAAAAGGAAATTTAAGTAAATCAGTCTTAATTAATGCTAGGCATTCGACATTAGTACGAGTTTGGTTCTTTAGAGGATAGATGTGGCGGTGGCTATTATTGTTGAACTCAGTGCAAAACGAAATAGAAAAATTATTCATTAAGTCAACTGCCTGTTATCTTCTACCATCAATTTTAGCAAAATTGTCACTAACAATTAATGACACTCACTTGATTGTAAAATTGTGTAGAAAAATTATTCATGCACTATTGAGGATTGTCATATTAGTTATAGTTGTTCAAATAAGATCGCAAAAGTACTGTCCAATGTTCTTGTATTTTAACAAAACTTAAACATGCATTCACAGTAAATTACAACCAATAGCATTTAACTTATCTTATTTATCAGTCCAGCGACGTGGTACTCTGCAGTCATATAAATGACATACAAATTCATACAGATATCATTTTGATGGTGGCTCCTCCTTTGGCAACTTGCTAGCAGTTCGCCGTGATGCTTCGCGAATCGCGTAATTAATCGCGACCGTTAGCGTCCGCGATGACGCTACCGCGTTTCGGACGTCTGGGACGGTTACCGAACACGGAACGAATTTCTGCCTCAGCAGAACGAACGAATAAATGTTTCATTAAGATCAATTCTTACTTCACTGATGTTCACTGGTTTCACATAAACTTTCCTATCGTTGCACTTATAACAAATTATAACTTTCACTTTGTTTTAACTTTATTACTTATATTGTTTGAGCACTCCACGGACCGCGTACGAACGTCTGATCTACGTCGCGGGGCGGCAGATACTGCTGCTTGTCTGGTCTCTCCCAGGCGAGCGCTGCTATACAATAAAGTCTCTGATCTAAGGAGCCAGGTCGATTACTATTCAGATCGATATTTGATCTCGTTTACAGAGAAGTATTTTACATTGACTAATTAAACATAGCTAGTAATCACAGTCATAAAGAAAACATACACTGTACGAATTAAATAAAACAAAATATACATGAACAATGACAATTCAAATAATAAATAAATGACAGAAAATGTTTCCAGTTAAATTAACTACATGCATGGTCCATCACAATAATTAATTGAGTCACGTGAGAAGGTAATCACTACATTTCACTATATACAGGTCCAAACTAATAAAACGTTTCAAAATGAAGCTTATTCCTCGTTATAATGTAAGGCTTACCTTAAGGGTAACCTTACAGCATGTATGCTGAACAATTCGTTCGCAACAAAAATTACGATATTGAAATAGATTGCGACAAATATCGGGAATATATATTGAAAAAAAAATGGATGTAGAATAAAAATATACTAAAATATATTGAAAAACTGAGCAAACATATAATTAAAAACAATAATGAAAAATAAAAGAAGGCGCTGGACTTCACAACAAAAAATAGTACAACAATAAAAGCTCTGTGAAGCAGAGAGCGGGCAGTGTATTGCATTCTGCCTTACAGAGTCGGTCAAATAGGAAGCGGTCGACCGCGTGCAGCGGGCAGGCTGTGATTTTCTACAGAGAACGCGGCGGGCAAGCGGGAGCAGTGTGGCGGTACCAACAGAGAAACTGATCGATCTGGTGCGTCCAAAGCCATTCCTGTATGTCATACGTGACCCAGCATACAAAAGTGCGCCCAAGAAGGCGGAACTTGGAAGGAGATATGCAGAAGTCTGAATCAAACAGGTATTACTTGATTTTTCATAATTAGAAATCAATGTATACCTCCTTGTCTAATCCAAACTATTACATGAAAATGAAATTAAGCAAAATATTGAAAATTATGCTACATTTCTGGTTGTGTTGTGTAAAATACAGTTAAAAACGTTAGAAAAACAATGTGATTGGACAAATATAAACGCTGAAATGCTGTAGAAGGTAACTGTTGGCCGCAAACTGCACATAAAACTTGAATCTAATAGCTTGTTACTGGTTATTAATAAAATACGCAAAAAATTGGTCTGGCACAGCATAATCAGAAGTACTAAACCTCTCTTATAGTCTTGGCGTATTCGAAAATGCATTAGCCTGCACATTAACGATCTGCTGCTCTTGTTCAGTGGGCACATAGCTTGCATTACTACAAAGGAAATTATGTAGCCAACACGCCGCTCCGCCGGCCGCGGTGGTTGAGGGGACTGAGACGCTCCAGTCACGGTCTGCACGGCCACTACGGTCGGGGGTTCGAATCCCCCCTCGGGCATGGATATTTGTGCCGTCCTAGTTCGTAAGTAGTTCATAAGTGGTTTGTAAGTTTAGGGACTGATGACCCCGTAGTTAAGTCCCATAAACTATACAAACATTTGAACATTTTGAACACGCCGCTCCCACATCATCACTAACAGCATCAGTTTGTAGGTCTGTTGGTCCTAAAAAGGCACGTCACTTTTCAACAAGATATTCCACTACATGCCGTGTTTTGCAGAGGCATTGACTGTAAATGGCCTTTTGAGGGTCTTCCAAGGCTGCAGCTTTAGGAAAGGGAGATATTGAATAATTCTGCAACCATCACCTATTAAGGAGCGAGGCACTCGAGTGCTTGTACCCGGCAATGTTTTGGAGTCAGAATATTTTCTTCTTTAATAAATTGGTGGAAAAATGCAGTGTTAAAAAGTGTCACTGTGTCTGATATAGCTACCCACATCAAAACCACAAAGTTGTAATCATGATCAACAACTCCCAGCGAGACATCTGCATTTTTTTTAATTGTAATAATAACTTGAGCCACTCCTTTCTTCCACATTTTATCGGTACATGATGATGATTGTAAATTTAAGGGTCTTACGTACGGTGCTCATTAATCCATAAGCTTACAAACTACTTAACTAACTTAAAGTAACGTATGCTACGGACGACACAAACACCCATGACCTAGGGAGGACTATTGTGCCGCGGCTAACAGTACATGCTTCCTATCTAGCTGCCAATGCAGTTAGCGAGACATTCGAAAATAATTGGAAAAACAGTCTTCACATGACCAAAGCTTTTTGCAAAGACAATGAATTCACCGTTCTTTTCGTTTTGTATGGATTTCATGGACCTATTTTCTTCCCTCCTTTGAAACATTCGAAATGAGAAGTAGAAATTCATCGTCGTCTGAACTACTGTTTACACAACAAACGCCAGTCAACAGCTGGAACGCCGAGTGGTGCCAGCGCTGTGTCTGACTGCTACCCGAACCCTGTTTGACGGAGCCTTAAGGCAGCGGGGTGCAGGAGGGTCCTCGTTAAAATTAAACAAATTAATTTAAACAGTAGGTAGAAAATAAATATGCCAATGTAAAAGTTTTGCATAATAGACTAAGTAAATGAACTACAAATGAGACTGTTGCAAATGGGTTAAGAAAATTTTGAGTAAAGAAATTATGAAAGTAAAAATTGCATTGGTAAAAATTGAAAAATATAAATGGTATAAATAATATCGAATTAAATATAATCCAGAATGAATCTTTCATTCTGCAGCGGAGTGTGCGCTGATATGAAACTTCCTGGAAGATTAAAATTGTGTGCCGGAACCGAGACTAGAACCTGGGACCTTTGCCTTTCGCGGGCAAGCGCACTACCGACTGTGCTATCCCGACACGACTCACGATGCCGTCTCACAACTTTATTTCCAGGAGTGCTAGTCTTGCATGGTTCGCAGGAGAGCTTCTGTGAAGTTTGGAAAGTAGGAGGCGAGGTACTGGCGGAAGTAAAGGCGGCATCGTGAGTCGTGTCTGGATTGCACAGTCGGTAGTGCGCTTGCCCGCGAAAGGCAAAGGTTCGAGGTTCGAATCCCGGTTCCGGCACACAATTGTAATCTGCCAGGAAGTTTCATATAAAGTAATATATTTTAATTTTAAAATATTTATAATTTTATATTTTTATTCATAATATTTGGAAAAAAATTATAAAACTACAGAAAAATCAAAAGTGGGTCCCAAAACACGTCAGTGTGATTTTTTTCCGGTGTCTGTGCAAAACGACCGTGCTTTGCCGAACTTGCATTTTCAACTAGAGCAAAATTAGCAAATACCGCAATATACCGCGGAATTTAAACTCCCAGACTATAGATTGATTAATTGGCTCACGGAATTGACAAGAATCAGCTGCCAAAATCTGCCATTTCTCCTGTATAACGAATATTAACAAGTGCCCGTGCGGCAACATGTCGTAGCACATCATGGTCGATGAAGCGTGCGGTTGGTTGGCTACGAAACTACATGTTTCCCATGCCACACACTTACGATGTATGACCATTTGTCTACACTTAATGTGTTACTAATGCTATTGTAATATTTTTCACACAGGTTCGGATGGTCAAAACGTGAATTCACTCGGCAAGAAATATTCAGCATTGTTACACAACGGTTGAATGATGGTCTGCCTACATTAATACATTATCTGGAGGAACAACATTCGTTACAGATACCGGAGGATATGAAAGTCTTTCTTTCCTCATTCCTTGGTAAATTGAGAACAAGGTGGCAAAAGGCCAAAAGAACAGAGAGTATATTTTTGAAAAAAGAAAACAACGAATGGCTTAGTGCACCCATTTCATTTCCGGCATCTTCTGTTAGTAGTAATTCTCAGGCTGACTATCATCTGCCATCGACTTTGACATGATCCGTCACCGACTTTGTAGATTGTTTAATTATATTATCGAATTACAATGAGTGTGGTATCGACGAATTCTTTTTCAATTTTCGACAAATATTCCGTTATTTTGTTATAATGAAAAAAAATCATGTTGACAGTGTATTAATTATCAGTGTCTAAATATAATATACACGCTATTATTAATAAATTATGGATTTTCAAGGGTCACGCTGCTATATTAGCTCCGCCATTTTGTTTACACAATTTTTACCATCAAAATCGTACTCAGCGACCTCAAAAACTCCCCTGTGCTGAGTTTTGTGTGAATTAAACCTCGTTTTGGCCACGTTTTGTGGACTCCGTCCCACTGTGCGGCTGGACCTAGTCACGTGACCAAGCTAGTTCCTGCCGCTGCCGCGTTACCACTTCGCTTGCCGGGTGATAACAGCCAAACACCCGTGTCGTGTTGGAGTAGGCGTCTGCTTGGGGCAGTTGTGTTGGCAGTACGCGGTGGATACGTTCCAGGAAAAGTGCGCCGCACTTGGTCGTGTACTGTGCGTATGCCAAATAGCTCTGCCAGCGAAGCCCGCCAGAAGCATGGGGATGCTGAAGCTTTGTTCCTCTTTTAGCACGTGGTGTTGGCCGCGCGGTCTGACGCGCCATGTCACGGACTGCGCGGCCGATTCCGCTGAAGGTTCGAGTCCTCCACTCGTTATGGCTGAGTGGTTGGTATCAGAAAAAATCAGTATGTATATATATAGTATCTTTTCATTGTTCACAGGGTATACAAATACGTCTTGGTCGAGGGTAGACAAGTTGTTTACACACGTCCAATTTCATCGCCCTTTTATCACAACAAGTACTCAGAGTCTGATTGTCTGTAGTAATGATAGTATTAAATACGATGTGCAGTGTCCGTGTTTATTGATAGAACTAAGCAATGTCCTTCAGACATGCCAGCATGTCTGAAGGAACGGACACTGTGGCAACTACAGCTGCTAATGTAAATATAAGAAATGTATTCGCAATTGCGAATATTAATCAGCATCAGCTGTATGGTGTAATGGTGACATATGAAAATTTGTGCCGGGCCGGGACTCGAACCCGGATTTCCCGCTTATCGCGAGCGGTCGCGTTTGCATTATGCTACCCACGCACGCTTCTCGGAACGACCCAAACCTTCAAAATTACTAAAAATTTGCGGGTTGTTATGCCATGGTCTAGTGGATTTATTATTAAAACCCAACGTTTTGTCCCCGACTGCGGAGGACATTCTCAAGGGTGATCGTAGCACTTTTGGATGTCCGATTCACACCCTGGCTCGCTACTGACTGAAGCCAAATTCCGTTCACGAGGGCTCGCGCGCAGTGGTGTGACGTCAGATGTTTTTGACTTGCGCGCGCAATTCGTCGTTGCCGATTGCTTCCGTCCGATAATATCGTCCCATGGTGGAAGACTGTTACATTTCTTCTTCAAAGCCGGAATCCAGATATCATTTAGTTTCACGCCCTCCTCCATCCTGTTGAAATTATTGGGGTGCTTTACAATTTCTATAGCCTCTCTGCACAGTCTTTCGTGGTATCCATTTGTGGCTGCTAAAACCTGAATCTTATCAAATTAAATAAGGTGGTCCCCCGGTTGAAAAACATGTTCAGCAACAGCTGATCTGTTAATCTCTCCCCTTCTACAGTTCCCCTTGTGCTCATCTAGTCGTTTTTTGACTGTTCTTTTTGTGGTACCCACGTATACGTCTTCACAGCTACACGGAATGCTATAAATTCCTGCTTTTTCCAACGGTTTGCGAGCATCCTTTGCCGATTTCAAGAGATCCTGTATCTTCCGAGTAAGTTTGTAAATAACGGCAACATTCCGTTTCGTCAAAATTTTACCGATGCGGTCGGTGACGTAGGAAGATTTTAGATTTCACAGGAACCATTTCATCGTTTTCAACTCTACGTGTCGGTCTTAAAGCTCTCCTTATCTCTGAAGACGAATAGCCATTCTTAAGTAAGGCATTAAACAGGTGTTTCAATTCCGCGTCGAGTAATTCCGGTTCGCAGATGTTCCTTGCTCTGTCCGCCAACGACTTTATAATGCCCCGCTTTTGCTGTGGGTGGTGGTTTGAATCCCGGTGCAGATAACGGTCTGTGTGTGTGGGCTTCCGATAAGCTGTATGGCCCAATCTGCCATTCCCCTTTTTGACAACTGACACGTCAAGAAAATTCAGTTTTCCGTCTACCTCCTACTCCATGGTAAACTGGATTCTAGAATTAATCCCTTTGAGGTGTTTAAGAAAACGATCTAGTTCCTCTTTACCATGCCTCCACACAACAAACGTATCGTCTACATAGCGAAACCAAATAGTAGGTTTTTTGTTTGCTGTTTTCAATGCCTGTTCCTCGAATTTTTGCATGTAGAAATTTGCAATAACCGGGCTGAAAGGGCTCCCCATAGCTACACCATCTGTCTGTTCATAAAAATTATCGTTCCATTTGAAATAAGTCGTCGTGAGGCAATATTTGAACTGATCTGCAATGTCGGGTCGAAAGAGGAGATTTAACTTTTGCAGCACCTCATTGACTGGAACCATAGTAAACAGGGATACCGCGTCAAAACTAACTAATATGTCCTCTGGATTGACCAATATATCATTCAATTTACTTATAAAATGTCTCAATAGGATGGAGGAGGGCGTGGAACTAAATGATATCTGGATTCCGGTTTTGAAGAGGAAATGTAATAGTCTTCCACCATGGGACGATATTATCGGACGGAGGCAATCGGCAACGACGAATTGCGCGCGCATGTCAAAAACATCTGACGTCACACCACTGCGCGCGAGCCCTCGTAAACGGAATTTGGCTTCAGTCAGTAGCTCAAAAATGTTCAAATGTTTGTATAGTCTATGGGACGTAACTACGGGGTCATCAGTCCCTAAACTTACAAACTACTTATGAACTACTTACGAACTAGGATGGCACAAATATCCATGCCCGAGGGGGGATTCGAACCCCCGACCGTAGTGGCCGTGCAGACCGTGACTGGAGCGCCTCAGTCTCCTCGGCCACCGCGGCCGGCTCAGTCAGTAGCGAGCCAGGGTGTGACTCGGACATCCAAATGTGCCACGATCCCCCTTGAGAATGTCCTCCGCAGTCGGGGACGAAACGTTGGGTTTTAATAATAAATCCACGAGACTACGGCATAACAGCCCGCAAATTTTTAGTAATTTTGACCATTCCGGCCGTGAAAGTTTACATTTTACGACCAAAATCTTAATATGTCACACATTGTCTACTGCCCTTGAGTGCTCGTAGGTACTAAAAAGTCTCACCCTGTGCGGGAATTACATCATAGAATGTACGAGCACTCATGCGCAGTGGACAATGTGTGGCATATGAAGGTTTGGATTTCCGGGAAGCGTGTGCGGGTAGCGTAATGGTAACGCGACCGCTCGCGATAAGCGGGAAATCCGGGTTCGAGTCCCGGCCCGGCACAAATTTTCATATGTCACCATTACACCATACAGCTGATTATTAATATTCGGAATTGCGAATACATTTATTGTAATAAAAATATTAATACTTTCCTGTGGCTCAGTGGCCGGGTGCAAGTCTTTAAACTGGACGCTGCTTCGGCGACTCACGAAGACTAAAAAATTCCGTAATCATGCCAGGTTTCGAACCCGCGACCCTACGGTTTTCAGTCAAGCGTTTTATCCCGAGAACAGCAGGCCTGATTTGCCTGAAAAGTTTGCTTGTTATTGTAACATCAATATTTTAATGTGTTGTCTGGTCTCAAATGGTTTTGCTGACATAGTCTTAATTGAACTAAGGACTTTGTTTAAAGTGCCTGATTGACTATTAAGCTGATCTGTCCATGTTTAGAGTATCGAATGATATGGTACAGGATATTTATTTCTCTTTGGATAACAAACGCATTTGAAGACACATAAGGGTATTTTCAATGAGCGCCACTTTATACTTTTTTGAACAAACACCGTTTTGTCCTCAGGTGAAACGCACAGTCATATTCTCAGCGTTTATATCTTCACAGCAGTTTTCAAGACCGTACAACCCATTTTGCTTATCCCATTTGTTATCCAGTGGACAATAATGTTCATAGCGTATTCTTGAATTTTTCATATTGATCTAGTCTTCTCGTTCAGAACTAGATAACTTTACACGTTGGTTTTTCTAAGTCTATAGGGAAACGATGCTAAGGAACACCGCCCTTGGTTCTATGTCCAATGTAGCTTCAGTACAATATAATGTGTTTTTGGTCCTTTCCTCGCAAAATAATATTTACTCATGAGATTACAAAAATTACTGGAAGACATCCCAGGTCACGAACTACGTACAACATGCGAGCGCAAAACGTCAGAAACAGCAGTAAGTAAGCTTCCTGCAGAAAGAACGCGCACTAACATCAGACTTCGCTAGGGCGAGCGACCAGAAAGCACCAGGGAGCACTTACTCAGGTACATACCCAGAAAGCTATGTTGCCAGATACGACAAAAACACAAAGCAACATGTCCAAATAAAATGCCCAAAGATTGTGAAGGTGCACAACAAATTTATGGGAGGTGTTGCCACTATTGATTCCTTATTATCTCTGTACAGAACGAAAATCAGATCAAAGAATTATTACATGAGACTGTCCTACTATTTACTGGACATGAGTTGTGTTGTTGCTTACAAGAGATCCTGTATTGAAAATAGTATTGAAGAGAAAATGCAGCATTTGCTGATATCACGAAGGACCGAGTCGATTACTGCCTAACTACTGTGGGAAATCTGCTAGATGTAAATATGATAAATCTCAAAAAATAACAAAAGTAATGTGTACGAAATGTGACACATATTTGTGTTTTGTATCAGATATAAATTATTTCTACAATTTTCACAATGGATACATTCTGGAATTATGTAATTGCAAAGAAGTAACATTTTGCCAACTGATGTTCACCCAACCTTTCTAATGTTTTCATTTTTTTTTAATAAATACATTTTACTTTAAAGTCTTAGTTTGCTGATATACCATAAATTTTGAACGCTGTTACCCAAAAAAATAGTATCTTCTTCTAATACGTAGCTACTCACATCACAAGTATATGCAGAGGGTAAGATTAACGTTGAGTCATTTAATGTGCTTACAATATTACTCTCTCGGCTTGTGTAGCTATCCTAGTGATGTGTACAGTGTCAACAGAGTTTTAGTACTCTGATTTTGATTTCATATTTATCGAAGGCGAAATTGCGATCTTATTGGAATCCCCCAACCTTCTCCAGTCGCAATAAATTTCTCTTCTTTAAATATTTCGCATTTTTTATCCAATGCTGCAAACCATTTCACAAATGTGCTTTTATAAATATATCCATTCTGCTACCTTGAACTGCACTTTTTTAGTAGAGGGCTTAGAATATTCCTTCATTTTTGCTTGTTTAATCATTTTGGGAAATTAATAACTGATAGTTTTGGCCCACTTTAGGTTACGCTAGTAACACTAAAAGTGGGCCTTTGAGATCGTCTTTTGACAGCTCAAAATTTAAATGAAAATAACGGCTTAACTATTCATCTGAAAATTGAATAACCGAATTTGTAGAGGAGAAAATTCTCTACAACTTTGCTCTAATAAGGTTTTTATTTTTTCATCTCTCGTAGCGTTTCAGAGATACTTGCAAAAATAACGGCGATTTTGGGATGTATGTATGTCTGTCTGTCCGTAACGTGTTCCCTCTTTTTAAGACAAACCGTTCAACCGACCAGCACCAAATTTTACAGACATGATTGTAGGCCGCCAGAGACCAGAACCTCCCTTTTTCAAATTTCTCGGACAAAAATTACGGTAGTAAAACAAAACAAAAAAATCCGTTTGTAATATAATTGTAATTGCAAACGAACCGTTAATCTGACACGAAAATTGAATAACCTAATTGGTATAGGAGAAAATTCTCTACAACTTAGCTCCCTTATGTTTTTTTTCATACCTCGTATCGTATGAGACATATTTGAAAAAATAACGGAGATTTGACACCCTCCATTGAATTAACGAAAACCAGCCGTTCGGAAATGTCACGTGACATTCCTCGCGTATTTGATGATTTTCTTACTGTAACTTACACTTTGTCATTTCAAAGCAACGGCACACTGAGGAACTAACAAAAACACATCGTTTCATACGATAAATGATAATCGAGTGTCTACAAATGCCATACTAGCGTCAGTTAACAACGGCTATCAATAGTATGAGATTAAAGAACTCCTGGTATGATCTATAGCCGTAGCGTAAGGTCGGTGGTTCGAAACCAGCCACTACCTAAATTTTGTTTCCTAAAAGGGTTTCAGACACTCTTATTAATTAATTTATTATTGAAACTTCCTGGCAGATTAATTTATTATTATTTATATTATTATTTTGGTACAAAATGTTTGCAAAAACTCATAAAACTACAAATCTAAAGTGGGCCGTAAAACACGCCAGTGCGATTTTTTAAAATTGTTATAACTGAGGTCTCTGTGTCATTGTCCGAGGTCTCTACGTAAGTTCAGATGTTTTAATGTCTTTTGCACATTTTTAAGTGTTAACTCACATAGGGTGTTCCCTACGTCAACGTAAATATATGGATAGGAATACCAGTTCCGGCAATCCTTCACTAAGCTTACAAACACCGTACTTCACTGTTTTATACCATTGTTATTGGCTGATCTGTATAAAAGTGACACCTGATGCAATGTGTTGCTGGTTACCGGACGATGGAATGTGATTGCCAACGTCGACAATTTTCACTTGTAAGTTCTTTCTTCATGTGTATAAGATCGTTGTTGTTGATATATGAAAGTGCCATGATGCTCAAATATTATGTCTGTAAGCGCCATTTGATGCCAGGTTGTGATGGCGGATAACTGCTTTATTGAGTATTTGTTTTAACGAGATTAAAATCGCATCATATTGTTTCGTGACATAATCTGATATCTTCAGCATTGCCTGATTTTCTTAGACTGCGTTGCAATACCCTGGATTTGCTCTTGTTAATGTTCATCATATACGCTCTTTTCAACACACTGTTCCTTCCGTACCTTCCAGAGTATTTGCTATCTCGACAGAATGTCATCGGCAAAACGCAATGTTTCTTTTACTTCAGCCTAAACTTAAATTCCTTTTCCAAAGTTCTCCTTCCTTTCCTTCACAGCTTGTTCAATGTACAAATTGAATAACACTAGAGAAAGTCTACAACCCCTGTCTTACGCCCTTCCCAACAAATGCTTCTCTTCCATGCCCTTCGACTCTAAATACTGTTGTCTGGTTTTTGTACAAGTTGTAAATAACCTTCCGTTCCCTATATTTTACCACTGCTCACTTCAGAGGTTTAAGTAGTGTTTCCAGTCAACACTGTCAAAAGCTTTCTCCAAATCTACAAAAGCTAGAAATGTGGGTAAGGCTGTTCTTAATCTGTCTTCTAAAATACGTCTTAAGGTGAGTATTCCCTCCCGTGTTCCTACATATCTCCTAAATCTCAACAGATCTTTCCTGAGGTCAGCTTCTATCAGATTTTCCATTCTTCTGTAAATAATTCTTTTTAGAATTTTGCAACCATGGCTTATTAAACTGATGGTCCCGTAATTTTCACTCCTGTCTGCGCCTGCTTTCTTTGGAATGGCAGTTATTACATTTTTTTAAAAGTTTGACGGTATATCGCCTGTCTCATACATCTTACAAACCAGTGATGTTGTTGGTGCAAAACTTAAGTTTCCTATGTGATATGGCGTACAGTCAATAAAGGCAACTTTTTACTTGTCAGGATTGGTTTGTACCACTTTCTACTTTCGTTTCAAACGTATGGTGGACCATCTATAGGACATTCAAAGTACTGAATGTTGGTGTATAATTATCTCTAGGATTTCCATTTTGTATTTAAAGTAAATTTGCACCGGTCTGGAAGATATTTGAATTTTTATTATTTTCTGACTGCATTCTTATTGTAGAGAGTTTCTCATTACAATGATTTCAATTTGTGATTGGAAATATAAATAATGTTCTACGCCCTAATATTTTCCTGTTAAGTAATTCTTTAACTATACATTGATGCAATTAGAATTTTTATTATTCCTTGGAGTATCGACATAATGTTCTTAAATAATGATAGGTTAGTTTCATGCTAATTTTATGGTGACATTGTACCGGTACAAAGTTATGACGGCTGTGGCAGAATGTTTATAAAATCGCAACTAAGATACTAAATTAAGAAATTATATTATTATATTTAAGAAATATTTTGGTATAACATGCAAGATGGAGAAGGAAATAAAGGAAGAAATTGATCAAGGTGTGAAATCACATTTGTGTAACCTGGTGGGCCAGCATCACAACTCAGACCAAAGGCAAGAAAAAGGAGTTGTTTGCAGATTCATTATGTACCTCAAAAATGCCTAAAGATACTACTGATAGCTGCATGAGCCTAGCTCAATGAAATAAGAACAATAAGCCTGATGAGAGTGAACTTGTAAACAACAGTCCTGTTGATGTCATCAAAGGCGACCTCGTTCTAAGTGCAGGTTGATTACTGGACATGTGGAGTAACTGGAACAGGTGCAGGTAACTTACAGGTAAATGATTATGTAATTGCAGTGTATGAAGTCAAATGTTATCACGGAAAATTCACTACAATACAGGCGCGAGGCAATGTCACATCATTAGAGGAGTTGCATGATAAAGAAAGGGAAACATTGGGTATAGCCTGAGAGGGAGAATAAAATATGATATTTCAGGGACAGTATATTAAAAAAGAATTGTCGAACCTGTATGTAACCTGTAAACAAATGGTCATGTTTCACACTGACGATGAGTTCCTGTGCTCACAAGAAGAAGATGTCTAAGCACAATATATTACTTTGTGATATTACTACAAGTGGTGTGATTTTTTTGGAGACATATATGTACATTATTATTTGTATTATCAAGAATTACTCTTAATAAATGTGTTATTTCTAAATATATGTTGCCGTAATGTAAAATCTGTCAATAGTGAGTTTTCATATGTAAGTTAGTATATCAAAATAAACATCCATTAAGTAGCTAAGACTATTTGTTTTGATACTTTATTAATCCCATATTTCCTTTTGCCATGGCCTAAAGTTACTTGCATCATTGTTGTTGTTGTGGTCTTCAGTCCGCAGACTCGTTTGATGCAGCTCTCCAGGCTACCCTGTCCTGTGCAAGTCTCTTCATCTGAGAATACGTTCGACAACCTACATCGTTTTGAATCTGCTTACAATACTAGTCCCTCGGTCTTCCTCTACGATTTTTACCCCACACGCTTCCTTCTAATGCTAAGTTGACAATTCCTTGATGTCTCAGAATGTGTCCAGCCACTCTATTAGGGACTGATGACCCCGTTGTTAAGTCCCATAAGCTATACACACATTTGAACATTTGAACAACCAATCTATCCCTTCTATTAGTCAGGATATGCCACAAACTCCTTTTCTCCCCGTTTCGGTTAAGCACCTCCTCATTAGTTACGTGATCTACCCATCTAATTTTCATCATTCGTCTGTAGCACCACATTTCGAAAGCTTCTATCGCCTTTTTATCTGAACTCCTTATCGTCCACGTTTCACTTCCATACAAGCTACACTCCAGACAAATGCTTTCAGAGAGGACTTCCTAACATTTAAATTAATATTGGATGTTAACAAGTTTCACTTCTTTAGAAACGCTTTTCTTCTCATAGCCATTCTGCATTTTATATCTTCTTTGCTTCGGCCATCAGATGTTTTCTTGCTACCCAAATAACAAAACACATCTACTACTTTTATTGTTTCATTACCTAATATAATTCCTTCAGCATCTCCTGATTTTCTGACATTGCATTCCATTACCTTCGTTATACTCTTGTTAATGTTCATCTTGTATCTTCCTTTCAAGACACTGTCCATCCCATTCAATTTCTCTTCCAGATCTTTTGCGGTCTCTGACAGAATTACTTGCATCATTACATGTATGTAATATATTATATAATTTTTAGAAAGGTCCAAAATTGGCCAAAATGATAGTGTATCTTTGTACCAGTATTCATATTGAAATTTTACTGTAATAAGACATAATTAGGAGACTTTTTATAGTACATTCAAAAGCCAACAGTAACTGTAAAAGCATCGTTGTACAGTGTGCGTTGTGATGTGTAATTTCTTTTGTGGCAAGAACAATTAAAAAATGAAGAAAGTGGTACAAAGTTACCCCGGTTGACTGTATGTTAAAGACAGATGGGTTTTACAGGATTGGAATGTATCTTAATGATATGTATTTCTCTGATTTTTATTATAGCAAGTAGAGGACAATTTTGCAAGTTTTCTTACAGATCCGATGATACAAGTATAGCCTCCCTACAACTGGTTACTTAAATAAAAAATAATTAGCTTTGTTGGCTGCTGTTTTACACAATAAATCCAATTTAATGTTGTTCCTTTCATGGTACACGTTAGTGCTGCAAGAAGATTCCGACTGTCGGCGACGTTCAACTGTAGCTCCAGTTTTAGAGAATAACGCTGAAATGTGTCAGATTATTACGCTAGAAATACCGTGGGACACGGGAAATATTACAGGGTCGAGAGGTTAATCTCAGAAACACGCGGAAAAAATTAAAATTTAATGCTGTGTGTCGACATTCGTGTTTCATTTGTCAGTGAGCATTGTAGCGCAGCAGATTGTTCTTTTGTCCTATTTTAAACTTTGCTCCTGTTTCAGAGAAATTCTGCGACGCGACATGAATTTACACTCACATACGGCGGTGCAACAGCTGGGTGGCTTTGTTTCGAGAACACAAATTTGTAAGACGCAGCCGTAGGTACAGTTAATTACATAGCATTGTCGAGTAGTCTGCTATACGTTAAACGCGCGGTTACAGAGGTAGATTATGTGGATTTTTGCACTATATATGGCATGTTTTATGCATTGCTGTTTACTCTTGTAAAGTAAGAGGAATTAGCTGGAGAACATTTTCTCCTTCCATACGTTTTAATTCTTCCCTGAGTTTTATAAGACCTGCGAAACAATATCTCTCCCTCCTCTCTCTGCCTCTAGTTCTTCCCTCTCCCTCTCTCTCTCATGCCATGGCGGAGCGGCCGAGCGCATTGAGGCGCTATGCTGCGATGCGTGAGGCCGTTCCTCTTCGGTGGTCCGAATGCCCCCTCGACTATGGATGTTTGTGCTGCCTTTAGTATAAGGTAGTTCACAAATAGTTTGTAAGTTTAGGGACTGATGATCCTCATAAGCTTTACAAACGTTTGAAAATTTACCTCTCTGACTGTCGACAACGTACTTGGTGTCGTGAGGTGGACATAGTGAATAGTCTGGTAAAGGCGGTCACTTCGGTTTGGAGATATGTGTGTTTAGGTGTAGGCCTACTGTTTTGCGAGAAGGCAGATCTTTAAACGTCTGTTTCTCTGTATTGGAAAATCAACTGAGATTTTCGATTTGGACGCCTGGAGCCTGTGAAAAATGAAAAAGATAAATAAATAAATAAATAAATAAAAAATAAAAAGTATAATTTTGTAACCAGTGTGAATCAAACCATATATCGGCGCGGCGGATTAGCTGTGCGCACTGGGGCGCCGTGCTGCGGCCGTTCGCCGTCGGGGGTTCGAGTCCCGCGGCGGGAATGGGAGTTTGTGTTGTACTTAGGTTAGTTTACCTTAGTTTAAGTAATTTTTAAGCTACGGACTAATAACCACGTAGTTGAGTTTGATAGATTTACAAACATTTGAACAAACCATATATCACCTTTCAATGGTACTAAAAATTTAAGCACAGATTTTTATTCAAGTTAAGGAGATGAGATTATATACTCTTCACATCAGACCGTATGATTAAAATTATCAACATTACAACATAGAATAAATGCACCTTATATCAGTAAACTAGCTTAAACACGCGGCTCCGCTCGCGTGTTGGTTGATTGTGATAGATAAGCTATCTTTCTGTAGTGTGCTATTTATTTATTCTTATATTTCCTTATTCGTATGCTTATCCTTACTGAGAAATAGCTGAAGACATTGTAGCACGCATAGACCAAAGATATGTATGATCTTTGGCATCACATTTCGCTGTATGTAACCTCCTTGCTTTAGAGTCGCAAACGTCATGGCTAGCCTTCAGTCCCATTTTTTTTTTTACATAAATTGGCGACTTTCATACACCATATCTTCCACCTCCTTATAGCTATCGGCATAGAACTGCTGTGATGTACAATGGGAGGCTTCGCACAACAATTACACACAGACCATTCGTTTGCATTCTGTAACACACACACACGTAGAATTTTATATACACCGATAACTTTCCATCTCAATATACTCCACACTTTTATCATTATAAACCGTCAAGCATCAATGCAACCAATAAAACCATTTTCAAAGAGTAAATATAATTTTCAAAGAGTAATTATTGTTCCGCATTTCCCGTTATATTCTTCACATTACTAAATAGCTATCAGATCGCTATAAAACCATGCCTAAAACCTTCCTCAGGTTTAAATTAGTAACTGTACAAATATTTAAGCCACTGCGTCTTGTCGTTCGGACGTGATAAGCGTACACCGGACAGACATCCACGTTAATATATATAGCTATCCGATCGCCATAAAACCGTGCCTAAAGCCATCCCCGGGTAGACATTAGTAACTGTACAAATTCTTAGCTGTTTATGTCTTGTGGTTCAGACGTGATAAACGTACATCGAACAGACATTCACATTTATAGATATAGATAAAGCATTATTACATCTGTGTAACTGCAGAAAAGAACACAATTTTAATAATTACAAATAATTACATGTGACATATCTCGGCGGATCATTAAAAGTCATAATCGATAGAGAAAAGCGGGAATGCCAGATTCCAGTCTCGATCCGGAAAAAAAAAAAATTTCATATGTCACGTTTAAATCTTATAAATGTTGCTGATTCATATTCACAGTTGTGAATACATTTTTTTAAATTTAATTTGACACCTGTAGTCAGAGGCCGTTCCTTCAAACATGCCTTCATGTCTGGAGGACATTCGTACTGTTTCCACCAAAAAACACTTTCCAAAGGACATCATATTTGGAAATGAGGTTAACAGGGACTCGCATATGATTAAACCAGATAGCTCGGAATTATTTTTGGTTTAATTTTTTCTCAGAAGCTATTAATTACCTTCATATGACTGTACAACATCATTTTTGTCATAATCACGCCATTATTTTTGGAATACTGCCCTTCTTTATAGAATGACGTCAAAATGAATGTCTTAGAATTTTAATCTGACAAATCATTATTATTAAAACAATATGTAAGATGAAATATATACATATAAAAGTCTCAAAAATTGAAGAACGTTTGAAACGTGTCCATAAAAAATTATTTTTATAAGAAAATGTCTAATATTGTGCCTCCTGTTTTGTATCGAGTAACTTGCTTGCAAGAAAATGTATAATATCGCTTCTACTGTATGTATCGATATGTGTAAAGCTTCATCTCTGGCAAAGATCATGTATTGCATAGCATTGTAGCTCGCACTGAGAGAGAGAGTAGCACTAGTGGTTCAGCTCGCTTAGAGAGCGGTTGGGTTGTGTGTATGGCTCCGATGTAGAGCAGAGGCTGCTTTGCCAGCAAGTCAGAAGTTGTACTATGTAGGTAATGTAATGCTGTTTATCAATAATAAGTAACTTAACCCTGTTTCATATTTCATTTACGTAGTTAGAAAATTAACCTACTTCCTTCATTTGATAATTACTTGATTTAGTGGAGTGTTGATTTGAATAACATTATTGAACATATTTCATTATTGGTGCGATAGTAAGATAATAGTTGATTTGGATTTCAATAATAACTGATCGACATAAATTCTCACAGTCAACCATTAAGAAAGTGATTTGTGGTTTTTCTTATATCTTTCTCGCAGTCAAAATTTTTGAGTATAGTCAGTGTCTGTTTCAAAAGGTTAAATGTCACAGTTGTTTTGTTAAAATATCCGTTGCGCACATAATCAGCTTAATGCACTGTTTCTTATACATTAATATCAGGGCCATAATTAAACCAAATAGCTGAGTTAATGAACAATTTATTGTCTGATTTAACGAAAGGTTCTACATTCCGAAAACACGCGTACAGCTTTTATCTGGCGCCCTTTCTGCCAGGATAGTTCACAAACAGGATCGTGACGTAGTTAGATACGTAGTCTTATTTCAGTTAGTTTGTCTTTTCCACTAACCAACTTATCTTTTGGCTCTTAATTTAATTTTTGTAGCACCATCCTCTATTGTAGCAACAGTAGCATAGTAATTGTTTCTGTAGTCTGTTACTTACCATTCTTGAGATTGTGTAGTATTGTTTATAGTAGATGAATTGAGTATACAAATAATTGCATTACTACTGAACAAGCCTCTCTTTTATATTGCCTGATGTTTGTTGTGATGAAAGTTCTAGTACCGCGGAACTCGTGTGATAATTAACGGTTTGCGTAATCTCGATTGTGATTGTATGTTGCACTAGCCCGATTCAACCTATTGTTCTCTCATAATTACTGTGTGTAATTTTCAAAAAATTAGCAGTAGGTGAAAATAAATATTATTGGTCACTTTACTGCAAAATTCTGTTAACAATGTCGAAGAATAGGAGAGTCCGCGCTGATGCTAAAACTGCTTCCGAAAATGAGACCTTGAATGAAGCAAGGAGAGAAACTGAATTTTTACAAGAGTCTTCTCACCGCACTGATACAAATACGACAGTAAATACCGTGTCTGAAAACGCGGAACAGATTAGTTCGGGAACAGACAATATGGATAATGACAAAGTACAGGATTCGACAATACAGAATTCCGATTCTTGTAACGTGGTTGCGGAAAATAATGCATCGGTTCCGCCTAGCTCTGCTACAAAAAATACTTGTGCGACGGCTATGGAAAACGTATTACCAAATGATTTCATGGAAATTGTATTGTCACAGCTCTCTAAATTAAATGAGAATAGTCAATTACAATCTCAGGAATCTCAGAAATTAAATGAAAAACTTGAGGAACAATCTCAGAAATTAAATGAAAAACTTGAGAAAATTGAACAAACGTGCGATTCGAGGTTTGTGAGTATTCAAAGTAGTTTTAATAAGATAAACGAGGACAACAATCGGTTCAGGGAACAACTGCTCAATACTTTCAAACGTGAATCTCAGCAAATAAGACAAGATATTCGCGACGAGATTAACCCGGTAGTGGAAAGCCTAGCGTCACGAGTCGAAAATATGGAAACTACTGAACTCGCTCAATTGAAGCAACAGAGTAATCTAGTTGTTGAAAAGTTGCAGAACTTCCAGTCAGTCACGACGGAACAGATCAATAAAATTAATAAACAGTTTGAGGATATTACTGTTAAGATTACCCAAATTAGTGATAACACTGACAAAAGTTCTGATGTAACGCATCCTACCCCGTTTAATGAAACTAATGAATATCTCGCCCTTGACCGTTTCAAACAAGGTCAAATGACCATTAATCAGCAATACAAGGCTGAGGTCAGAAAATTAGATGATCGCGTGGCGCGAATAGAGAGGAAATTTGACCACACTTGTGGAAATCCATACAAAGATGTAGAAGAAAATTTGAACGAAAATGACAATGATGATTCGAGCCAAGTAGGTCGCTTGGTACGTGAACGAAGTGTACCTCATAGTAACAACAATGAAGACGCAGTGCGTAGTTTACGCTCACTTACGCCGCACGGGCGAAAGGAAGCGTTTGACTACAAGCATTTCCTGACTGTACGTAAATTCAAGACATTTAAAAACTCTCCGAATGACTTGCACCCTAAAGAGTGGTTGCAGCAATTCGATTATTGTCTTCCCCCGAATTGGCCACTTGAGCACAGATTAGAATTTATATGTGGTTATCTGGAAGGCGAGCCAGCCACCAGAATGAGAGCTATTGCACAAGAGTGCTATAGCGAGAATCAGTTCCGACGCTCATTTCTATCCGCATACTGGTCGGAAGCGGCACAAGACCGCGTTAAAAACAGTATTGCGACATTCAAAACTTTTGAGCGATCAAATTTCTCGAGCCCTGTGGAATATTTCCAAAACTTAGTATACAAAAATCAATTTTTATCGGCACCTTACTGCCCTGCGGAATTAATCAGAATTTGTTTGAACAAATTGCCTCTACACTTGCGTCAAATTGCCATTGCGGCACGATGCAAGAATGATATTGAAGCCTTTAGAAATCTCTTACAAGACTTAGAAGAAGAAGACGAGGAAAATTCCTCGCGCAGTCGATATTTTGAAACAAACAGATATGATCGCCGGTCGCAACAAAGCCCGCCGCGTACTAAACGTTATTCAGAGCACGACGATAAACCAAAAAATAATTCTTTAACTAATGAATCTTACAAGCAAAGTCGCGACAATGAGAACGGTGAGTTTCATGATCGTGACATTAACCGTGGAAGTTTTCGTGGCCGCAACCGAGGTGATGGTTTTGGTCGCGGAGGACGCTACAATAATTACTATTATAACAGCAATACTTCGAATGATACTAATTGGCGTGATAGACGCAATACTGATAGTGATCGCGAGACTGAAAATCACAACAATAACGCTGAGAAGCGTAGTCGGGAGGGCACACGCGATAATTCTCGTGATCGCCTTCCACGATACGAAAACACAAATCAGGGCCAAAGCAGATCGCATACCCCGGAAAGACAAGAGCAAAACATTGAAATCAGACCTGCTAATCCACGCTCTAATTCATCAAAAAGGATTTTCAAGGCATAAAATTTGGGGTAGGGAGTCCATTAATCTGTTTTGGACACACCAAGTGGCGATTGGTGCCCCGTTCTCGAGCTGAGTGTCACTATTCTTCCGCTTTTCCTTAGTGCGCTCTATCTACCTCTTTTTCTCACTGTTACTTTTCTCTAACTCTGAATACTTATGCTCTGTGCTACGCTGGGATATTGTCATACGAAACTTTGATTATCTTGCAATTTGCATATAACGAACTCTGTGGCTGAGCAAGACAAATAAAATTAATGGAAATTTTCGATTGTGTAATCTAATCAAGTTCCTATGTTTCAGAAAATATCAGATTTCTCTTCTGTGTTACTAATTGCATAACTTACGAAGTTCTGAGCGAGTGAAGAAGATTTTGAGTTGACATGAGCTTTTGGTAAGCCAAGAACATTATGGAGGATGATGAGTAAGGCAATACACAATATGTCATGGTGGTCTTTAAAATGCATTATTGTTTATGGATAAATGATGGTAAGGAAGGTATTGGTAACAGTCAAAGATGTTTGATAAATGTAATTATGTGGACGAGATTATACAATGATTATGAAGCAATTATGAGGAGAATCGCTATGTTGCTAATGATGACGAGATTATACAATGATTATGAAGCAATTATGAGGAGAATCGCTATGTTGCTAATGATGCTATGTTCTGTTCTTTTCTTATGTGCTTACTCGCACTGCCCTTTTGTGTTTTCTCTTTGTGCTTATGTGCACCATTTTGTATGTTGATGCATTGTGCCTTCAATGGCATGTGTAATTGGTGAGATTCATATCCTTCTGATGATCTGTAATTATTTGTAATTATGTGTAATGAATATTTCTAATTATGCTTGCAGCTATGCGTATTGCTCTTGTAATCAAAGCTTACCGCTATGCTCACTAATTATATACCTAAGCCCTACCACTATGCTAATTAATTTTATAATGAAGCTCAATGACAATGTATGGTTATGCTTATACGTTGCACACAGCCATCTATCTTGCAAACTTGCAGCTATGCCATAAATTGCGCCTAGTTAAGTCTAGAAAGATAATGCACAGAAGTATTTTGCTTTTGCTTACTACTATCTTCCAAATTTTATTGATGATCTTGTTGATGAAAATCTGCAGCTATGCCTAACGAATATTACGTCTGTGTTTATGTTATTGGATGATTTACTGTGATGTACATCTAGTACTGTGCCAAAATTTGCACTAATTGTTTTGTTTGACCCTACTGTTGACTCAGACAGACACAGACATGACCTGATGACTTGAACCTCTTTTGATATTCTCACGAAACTACCCTGATGTGTTATACCTTAAGGCAATGAAATATGTAGCTCAGTTGAGACAAAAGCCTGGCCATGGCAACTTATGTAATTTAAGTGTTATAATTTGTGGTAATGTAATCACCATCATAGTGATATATATTAATTTAAAGAGATATGAACTAATGGTAATTGGAATGTCAATTTAAGTTATATCATGCCAAATTGATGACAAGCACCCTCAATGTATTTCATACGATTATGTGTTTGTAAAGCAATATGTACATAGTATGTACAGCCTTGTGCTTATATGAAATGACACTAATGTTGTAGATACTCTAAAATAAGAATGAAATTACTCTTTAGTATTCAAATGTATCCGTCTTCAAGACACTACTTGTAATGTAAAAATATGGTTTAATACCATGACCCCATTTGTACCACTTGAATTTGTGGGAAAATATTTCTGTAGATATGTTCTAATCAATGACTTTTCTTTCAGTCTAAACTGAAATATCATGACTATGTTACTAATTTGTGTGTAAAATGCTTTATTTCATGTACTTTGGACACGCATGGGAAGTGGCGATTTCGCACACGAGATTCCAGAATGCACACAGAACAATGGACGAGTTACTATACACCACTGATTTTGGGCCTTTTAATGAAGATGTTTGTTGGATGATGTTTGGCCACACAGTACTGTCCATTGCAGCCTTGGCCACCCACCACCAGTTTGCTCTAATTTTGGCTATGCTGATGCAGTCTGCTAATAGCTCTGTTGGTTGGAGCACACTTGGTTGTCGAATTGCATGGAGGAATACATCAGAACCTTTTCCCCATGACTTCCACTTCAATGCAACCAGCCAGCCCGCCTACAGTGTGGTGTAATCTCACAGTGTTTTGTGTTCGTGTGCAGACCTAAAATGAATGTTAGGAGCTAACGTGCTATTCGTGTGCATATACTATTCAGTGCCTCCCATTGCAAACGTTGTCCACAGGTTCATTACCAGTGTTTAGGTATATTTCATGGTTCTTTCACAGTCAGTGACCAAAATAAAATTGTGCTCTTGATAGATACATATACTTAGTCTGAAATGTCATTGTGCCTATTCGATTGACAAACGTTATATTGAAATCCTATTGTGCTGAAGTAGTAACATTATTTTGTACATGATCAGAAGCCTATGTAGTCAAAAATTTTACATGTATGTTCTAGCATTCATGAAAGTATAGCATTTTAAATGCATCACAGAATACAAAACTGACACTTTATCTTATACTAAGTGCACTAAAAATTTACATAGACTACATTGTGCACAAGATACAAATGTTCATTTTATGTTCCCAAAAATACTGATCTCTTGTACAAAATTTAAACCCATGGAACTTACACTACTGTGTGTATTACGTGTAATTACCACATTTTCTTTAAAGAATGATGACATTAGTTAAAATAACTTTTGTAAAACTTTGTATATGTTCATGTTTATTATTGTATTTTTTTTTTTCATTTGTGTATTACTTCTAGCTATCTCATTTTCTCCACTATATCATTTGTCGAACTATGTTTTCTGAAATTCTATATACTTATGTTTACCATTATGTATAATTGTCATATATTCCACTTATTGCTGATGTTCTGTAAATTTTGACATTTGCTTATGCCTGTCACACCCTGTACCTCTCCATGCATGACTTTTGATGGTACTGTTCTGTAAAATGGCATGTATTTATGACTGTCACATTTTTTTTTTTAAATTTTCTATGTACTCCATCTGTTGTTTTGATCTTGTTATATTTTGGATGTCATTAATGGATTTTTGGACTTGAAATTCAGTAATTTTGCTGGCTAGGCAATGCCATTGGCATCACCCACCCTACAAAATTTTAATAGGTAGGAGGGGGGTGATGAAACGTGTCCATAAAAAATTATTTTTATAAGAAAATGTCTAATATTGTGCCTCCTGTTTTGTATCGAGTAACTTGCTTGCAAGAAAATGTATAATATCGCTTCTACTGTATGTATCGATATGTGTAAAGCTTCATCTCTGGCAAAGATCATGTATTGCATAGCATTGTAGCTCGCACTGAGAGAGAGAGTAGCACTAGTGGTTCAGCTCGCTTAGAGAGCGGTTGGGTTGTGTGTATGGCTCCGATGTAGAGCAGAGGCTGCTTTGCCAGCAAGTCAGAAGTTGTACTATGTAGGTAATGTAATGCTGTTTATCAATAATAAGTAACTTAACCCTGTTTCATATTTCATTTACGTAGTTAGAAAATTAACCTACTTCCTTCATTTGATAATTACTTGATTTAGTGGAGTGTTGATTTGAATAACATTATTGAACATATTTCATTATTGGTGCGATAGTAAGATAATAGTTGATTTGGATTTCAATAATAACTGATCGACATAAATTCTCACAGTCAACCATTAAGAAAGTGATTTGTGGTTTTTCTTATATCTTTCTCGCAGTCAAAATTTTTGAGTATAGTCAGTGTCTGTTTCAAAAGGTTAAATGTCACAGTTGTTTTGTTAAAATATCCGTTGCGCACATAATCAGCTTAATGCACTGTTTCTTATACATTAATATCAGGGCCATAATTAAACCAAATAGCTGAGTTAATGAACAATTTATTGTCTGATTTAACGAAAGGTTCTACATTCCGAAAACACGCGTACAGCTTTTACGTTCTAGAAATACAAAATAAACTATGAGGAAGTCGTCAATATCTTCTGTATGAACCTCAACTTCGCAGCTGTATCCGGCTACTTTGCAATCTAAAATACAAGCTAAAATAGATCTGCGTTTGGAACAGGCTATTCAAAGAAATAAAATGATACTGTGTACGAATTCTTACATAGAAGAGTGAAAAAGTAAGCTGTTGTTCTCGTCCTTCAGGAAGGACGTCAGCGCTATCTGGGCTAGTGAATAAAGAACAAACACAAGACACACAAAAAAAAAAAAAGCTTAACTAGAGCATCTACAGGAAAGCTAAAAAGACGTACAGAGAAAAGGAAAGCAGTTCTATCAATATCAGTCTCAGATAGAGACCCAATTCTAAGCAAACAATGGAAGCCTGAAAGGTGGAGACAATATACTCGGTGTTCGGAAATTGTAGTTACAAACTTTATCTTTTTCACTGTGAAACAAATATCTTCGGCTGCAAGCTCTTTGCTTTTTCGTACCTGGAAGGAAGTAGTACTGAACAAAGCAGCCAAAAATGTCTATTAAACATGGGCTTTAAAAGATATGAGCACTTGACTATTAGAAGAGACGTGTTCAGAGTATCAAAGATGAAGATATGCTCATAGCTCTTAAGGTATGCATTTTAGAGCCCACATTTATTAAAACTTTCTTGTTGTTGTTTTCCGTGCTACCTGCTTCCAAATTACGGAAAGGAAAGAACCCGTTTCACATCAATTGAGATTGATCTTCAGGTACATCTATGAATAGCAAAATACAAACTGAACTACTATCCAGACCAGATACCGAAAAGGCCAAAAAGTATAAGAAATTTCTTCAAAACTTTAAAAATGAAAAAAAAAAAATTCTGTAAAATGCCTTGATCATCAAGGGTGCACTGAGAAGTACTTACTACGATAATGATTACATGTTCTGTGAAGGACAGCGGTCTCTAAACGTTCAGACTGCTTTAACGTATTCTAAGAACAACACATACATACATGCGCGAGCCGCAGCAAGGAGCCCGGGTTGCCGGATATTCCGCCGTTGCTCTTTGGGTCTGAATGCACTGTAGTAATTGATGGCTACCCTGAGCAGGGAGCAGAGAAAACCATAAAATATGCTGAATGTGCTCGAAGAGCAAGCGATGTGTCTTCCGCTAGAATTTCATTTGATGAAACCATATTCCGAACTATGCCAAAAGAACGTTTCTTAATAAATGGACTTAATAAGAAACGTCTTATCTTAATGTTGACAGAAAAATTATGTGGTGAATGGCATCAGACCAAGCAGGCCTTTGAGTTTGGAAACACTCCTTGATTGTTTCCACAGCCAAAGAAGGTAGATACATGGTATTAACGTCTTAATGGTTGGGGAACATACTGATGCACCAGTTCTGCTGAGTAACTACATATCTCTTAGTAGTGAACGGGAAGTAACTGACAACAATAGCTTTCTTATGAAATCTCGAAAAGGCAAGCAAGGCACATCTCTTTACACCTCCACCGCCGACGCCTCCGAAACAGTTTTAATCTCTCTGAAGAAACCAAGTAACATGTTTATTTCATCACGCCTTCAGTGTCTGCGACACTATATACTTTTCTTCCACAGGGAAAACTGAAATTTAAACCTCTCAAAGGAACACGTGCCTTCGACATGTCGCCAGAGATCTCAACGACACTTGTGATAAAGTAGCTGACGCTGGGTGTAGTTCATTGTATGTTTGTACACTGGTGGCGTCTCCAACTTTTCCAGAGAGATATTACCAAAGATGTCTTCAACTTAGCATGTTTGCTTCCCACTAAAGGTTCAGATCTGGATGAAAAATCAAGTTGGTTCCACTGAGATGGGGATGGAAGACCACAAGAACGGTCTGATCCTCAACCACCCAAACACCAGAGCACCAGGTACTGCTCAACACAATAAACTGCACGTGAAAAATGGGACGTCAAGCAACTTGTTCCTGCAGGAAAGCATTCATAAAGTGCTCAGCTATGTACTGCAATTGCATAGGGGCTTTCATGTCTTAATAATCCAAAATAAGAGGGTATCTTCCTTGAGTCAACACAGGTCGGCGAAGAGATTGACGTAATCCAGGAGAAATCGATTTACATCCCATGCCAGAAGAAGACAAAGAATTGGACGGCGTTGCCTCAGCAGGATCATCTTCTCCATAACGTAGAAAAACGTAAAAAATAAATATAAATACCGAACAGTAATTAATATAAAGAACGTTTGTAAAAATGTATCTCATCAGTTTAATAATGGAATTGAAGTATATTTTCTTTAATGAAACATTTCATTTGATATGTTGTTTTTGTTTTTGAATAGGTTTCTATCATTTTGGACTGATATAGTAATTAATTCATATATTATACAAACAGGTAACTATCTAGGTAGGTACGTACCTGTCTAAATTACATTTAAATTTGAATATCTGGACGAGTATGTATGATTTGGGGTTCAAAAGTATTTGGACTTCGCACAAAAATTTTGGTAATGATTTTGGCGCTGCGATTACTTTGACTGTTTCATTGGCATTTATGCATAGGAGGGAGCAAATTTTATTATTTACGATAATTTTTTAAGCAAACTTTAACGCTCTACAACTTTGATACATAACATTTTGCATTTGGAGTAGGCGTTTTTAAAACGTGGACATAAATCACTCTTCCAGGAAGTTAGAAAAAATACCGATATATGACGATCGATTGTAGCTAAACGGCTGAACAGATTTTGACTTGTATGTAGATAATTCCACCCGAAATTTTATGTTCTTTTATTTTGTCGGCAGCAGTTAGAGTAGATGGCAAATTAAGCTCATGGTGCAGGGTAGTTTCAGGCGTAAGATAAGGCTGTAACCTGTCACCACTGTTGTTCATATTGTTCATTTATCATATGTTGAAAACAGTAGACTGGCAGGGCGGGATTTAAATAGGAGAAAACAAAATAAACAATCTCGCATATGCAGATGACTTAGTTTTAATGGCCGACTCGATTGAAAGGTTGCAAACTAATATTTCGGAGCTCGATCAGAGGAGCGAGAATTATGACATGAAGATCAGCTTCTCCAAAACGAAAGTAATGTCTGTGGAAAAGAGATTTAAACAGAGTGCCAAATAGGAGGAACAAAGTTAGAACAGATAGACAGTTTCAAGTACCTGGGATGTATTTTCTCACAGGATGGCAACGTAGTGAAAGAACTGGAATCGAGGTGCAGGAAAGCTAACGCAGTGAGTGCTCAGCTAAGATCTACTCTCCTCTGAAACAAAGAAGTGGGTGCCAAGACTAAGTTAGCAGTGCACCGCTCTATCTTTCGACCAACTTTGTTGTATGAGAGTGAAAGATGGGTGGATACAGGTTCCCTTATTCATAAGGTAGAGGTTAGAGATATGAAAGTAGCAAGAATGATTGCAGGTACAAATAGATGGGAACAATGGCAGGAGGGTGTCCATAATGAGGAAATCAAAGAGAAACTGGGAATGAACACCATAGATGAAGCAGTCAGAGCGAACAGACTGAGATGGTGGGGTCATGTTACACGCATGGGAGAAGCAAGGTTACCTAAGAGACTCATGAGCCCGGCAGCGGAGTGTAAGAGGAGTCAAGGTAGACTAAGAAGAAAGTACTTAGATTCGGTGCAGAATGATTTTGAAGTAAAAGGCATAAGATCAGACGAGGCATCAATGTTAGCATTGAATATGGGATCATGGAGGAATTTTATTAGAGGTACTATGCTTCAGACTGAACGCTAAAAGGCATAATCAGTCTCTAATGATGATGATGATGATTTATTTTGGTATTCGAAAAAAAGGTAGGAGACATCGTTTTCTAGTAATAGGCTAAAAACTGAAAAAGTAATTAAAGAAAAGTTGTTTTTCCACTCTCAGAACTTATGCAGAAGCCAGATACCGTTACAAACACGCTCATTATTATTATTATTATTATTATTATTATTGCCAGCACGGCCTTTTTCGGGCTTATTTTCTTGGACTACTGGAGCAGGACAAATATAGAAATGCATTCGTCGGTAAAAGTAATGTCGTTCCAATCCCGATTCTGGCTAGACCTCAACGAAGGTGAAACACTGTGGTGAGAAACTATCGAACTGGTGCCTCATGCGCCGCAAACGAGCCGTTTGCGAGATAATTACGAGCAGCGAGCACAGAATAACTCTGTGCTCGCCGGTTACAAGCCGCCACTGAGGTCGTTATAAATATCGTCTTAAGTAGTACACATTAATTTGAAATGTATACTACCTTCCAAGATTGCTTGCGGATGATCCTCTTCAGCGACCGAGCGAGGTGGCGCAGTGGTAACGCACTGGACTCGCATTCAGGAGGAAGGTGGTTCAAATCCATCTCCGACCTTCCAGATTTAGGTTTTCCGTGATTTTCCTAAATCACTCCAGGCAAATGCCGGGATGTTCCTTTCAAAGAGCAGGGTCGATTTCCTTCCCCATCCTTACCCAAAACTCCGAGCGTGAGCTCCGTCTCTCATGACCAAGCTGTCGACGGGACGTTAAACCCTAAGCCTCCTTCCTTCCTTCCCCTTCAGCACCGTCTGAGTATTTGGTACACGCATGATAGAGCTCTGGCACATAATGCTGCTGCTGAAGACGTCCTCTAATGCGCAGATACGGCCAAAGATGAATAGATCGAGGCAGCCCTGTACCCTGGCCTCCAAGATCACCTGATCTAATACTTTTGGGTTTTTGTGTTTGTAGGCACCTCGAAAGCGAAGTGTACAGCACACCCGTTATCGAGAATCTTTAATTAAGCGCAAAATTTCCTAGTGAATGAAAAAAAAAAGCGCAGGTGACTCCCGTTTATAAGAAAGGTAAACGAACTGACCCACATAATTACAGGCCAATATCGTTGACATCAGTTTTTTGTAGAATTTTGGAGCATATATCGTGAATTTCCTTGAGACGGATAAGCTTGTTTCTATGAATCAGCAAGGGTTCAGAAAACATCGTTCGTGTGAAACTCAGCTTGCCCTTTTCTCACATAACATTTTGAGAGCAATGGATGAAGGGAAACAGGTAGATTGTGTGTTTCTCGATTTCATATAGGCATTTGACGTGGTGCCACATTGCAGACTGAAAACGAAGATACGAGCTTATGGAATAGGTTCAAAGATATGTGACTGGCTGGAAGACTTCCTAAGTAATAGAACGCAGTACGTTGTTCTCGACGGCGAGAGTTCTTCAGGCGTGCCCCAGGGGAGTGTGATAGGACCGCTATTATTTTCTGTCTATATAAATGATCTGATGGACAGAGTAACTTGTAATTTGCGGCTGTTTGCTGATGATGCTGTGGTGTATGGGAGGGTGTCATTAATTGACTGTAATAGCATACACGATGACCTAGATAAAATTTCTAGTTGGTGTGAAGAATGGCAGCTGGCTCTAAATGTAGAAAAATGTAAGGTGATGCGCATGAGTAGGAAAAACAATTCTATAATGTTCGAACAAACATTAGTAGTGAGCTTCTTGATACTAGTCGCATCGTTCAAATACCTAGGCATAACACTGCAGAGCGATATGAAATGGAACGAAGATGTAAGGACAGTTGTGAGTAAGGCTGACAGCCGACTTTGGTTTATTGGGAGAATTTTGGGAAGATGTACTTCATCTCTAAATGAGACCGCGTATAAAACGCTTGTACGACCACGTCTTGAGTATTTTTCAAGTTTTTGGGACTCGCAGCAGATCAGTTTAAAGGAGGCATGGCCAAACACCGCCCGAGGGGCACGGTCGCCTTTGCCGCGCAGTTTTATGCTTTTTAATATTTTCAAATATTATGTTTTGTGCACTTTATTATTTGCGCTTATTAAATTTTGACAACACAGTCCACACCACATATATATGTTTAAAAAGAATCTGCATTTTTTTTGTATGTGTTAGCTACATAGAAAATGGTCATATAATTCTACACTTCAATTTTTTTCGCAGTAATATAATTTACGTAATATTTATGTTGTTTTGAGTTTGAGGTGTCGAAAATAATCCTTACTCTTTAAGGAATTCCATAAAAGTTTATAAATGTATTAAACAGCTTAATGCATATGTTTTTCAAGAAAGATATGTATTTCTGCTAATCACGTGAATACTGCCTAATGTGATTATTTCATTAAAGAATAAAGTTATTACTTTGAGAATGAAATAAGGTAGCAAATATTTGTTAGTGCTAAAATCCCGACTATGAAAGCCATCAACGACATTGCCATCTCCACTTAGTAGCCTCAGTGTGTTGCAAAAAATGCCCTCCTTCGCTTCCCCATTGTAGCTTCTGGCATGTAGCCCTCTGCTACAGGCATTGCAGTAGTGGGGGAAGTAGTGCTCCAGTCAAAACGGCTTGCGTCCGAAGTGCGCTAGTATCTTTTCAGAGGAACAGGGGGGAAAAGGACCTAAAACCAATCTTTTTTGTCAGTTTCTTATTTGTGTTTTAACAAATACTTGTTAAGAATGAGACTTGTAAGAATGAGACTCTATAGATCTTACACAAAATAATTTTAATTAGCATGTTTATGATACTAATTTATTTAAGAAACATATATCTTTCAGAAGAAGTTTACTGTACATATGACGAGTGTGCCTGTACAATACTAAGAGAATCAAATCTGGGCCACAAAGTCAGTAAATTCTTTCTGCGCCGCGGTGGAGTAGCCGAGCGGTCTAAAGCGTCTCGCTGCGGAGCGCGCGGTTGCTTGCCGTGGAGGTTCGAGTCCTCCCTGGGGCATGGGTGTGTGTGTGTTTGTCCGTAGGTTAGTTTATCTAGGTTTAAGTAGTTTGTAAGCTACGGACTGATGACCACGCAGTTTGGTCCGATAGATTTACAAACATATGAACTTTTTTTAAATTTTTTCTTCGATTCATGTTTTGGGTATTTTCTAAAGCTTCGCGTAGTGATTCTGCTACACAAAAACTAACCTAAGCAGTAAATTGTTCGCTTGTTTTACCGTTCTTCGACCACATTATGTAGCTGCGTTTCCTCTGTTACGTCGTTTACATTGGACCTGACCGCGGGACAGTCCAGCGCAGAGCAGTGCTGCGCGGTCTCACCCTTTCCACGGCTATCTCTCTCGCTCTCTCTCTCTCTCTCTCTCTCTCTCTCTCTCTCTCTCGCTCCGTTGCCGACAGCAGCGACACACGGTCGCAGCCGGGACGGTGTGAACTACAGTGTACTCTGCCCGCGCTGTGCGGGCGGAAAGTTTGGCAATGCCTGATTTAAAGGAAGACACCTAAGCAGTTCAAGAGTCGAGCAGCTAAGTTCGTTACTGGTAGGTTGGACCAATGCGCGGGTGTCACGGAAATGCTCCTGGACCTCAAATGGGGATCGCTTGACGAAAGACAACGTTCTGTTGGAGAAATTCTGTTGAAGAAATTTATAGGGTCGCAATTTGAAGCAGACTGCAGAACAGTCTTGCCACCTCCTACTTACATTTCGCGTAAAGCTCACAAGATAACCGAAATTAGGACTCGTACAGAGGCATATAGACATTACTTTTTCCGTTAGTCTGTTTGGGAGAGGAATAGAAAAGGGAGTGCCTATAGGTGGTACTGTGTACCCTCCGCCCACGCACCTTACAGTGGATTGCGGAGTATATTTGTAGATAAAAATGTAGAACACGGGTGAAGAATTGAAGCGGAGTCTTGTACACGTTTCTCAGGAATTCAGAAACGATCCTGGGTTTTCGAAAGAATTCCAAATTTACTGCACGGATGAGCACAGTATTGCATCCAGATGCAAGGAAGTCACTTCAAACACCTCCTTTAACAGGTAACCCATGTGAACTAAATGCTATGTAAAACCTAATAGTAAAGTCTAAATTTCAAATTAATGTGTACTAACTAGGGCGATCTTCACATGACGTCATTGACGGCTTGGAACCGCACATTCGTAATTATCTCGTAAATTAATGTAATTATAATTTTTTAATAATGATTATGCAGCCAAGATAGCATTTTTCCATTTATTATGTGACCGGTTTCGGCGTACTCGACGCCATCTTCGACTTAGACTTTGAAGTACCTCACTTCAAAACCGTTCGTACTCTTTTAGTATATATAAATGTTGTGAAATTATGTAAATTACGACAGGTCTGAAGATGGCGTCGAGTACGACGAAACCGGTCACATAATAAATGAAAAATGCGATCTTGGCTGCGTAATCATTATTAAACAATTATAGATCGCCCCACTTAACTATGAGTTCCTTATATAATTTTTTACTTCTACACTATTAACAGTCTGTTCTCTAGACGTTTTACTGACAGTATAAACATAGGTCACTAATTTCCGAAGACAGCACGCGTGGTGTAGTGGCTAGCATCGCAGATCGCTGTGCTTGCGGTCCCAAGTTCAAATACCACCACGGGCAGAAAAAAAATTATTTTTCTGCCTCGGCGGATTAACCGTGGCCGGCCACGGTGGCCGCGCGGTCTGCGGCGCGCCAGTCACAGCTTGCACGGCCGCTACGGTCGGGGTTCGAATCCCTCCTCGGGCATGCATATTTGTGCTGACCTTAGTATTAGCTAGTTCATAAGTAGTTTGTAAGTTTAGGTACTGATAACCGCTTAGTTAAGTCCCATAAGCTCTACAAACATTCGATTAGCCGTGCGTACTGGGACGCCGTACTGCGGTGCGCGAGACCATTCACCGTCGGGGGTTCCAGCCCCCCTAGGGCATGGGTGTTTGTGTTGTCCTTAGGTTAGTTTGCCTTAGTTTAAGTAGTTTGTAAGCTACGGACTAATAACCCGGCAGCTGAGTCCGATAGATTTACAAACATTTGTAACTTCCGAAATTAAGTCATGGCACTTTTCATATACATGAGATATTTTGTCATAAGCCAGTGTCGAATATACGTAGAATATATTTTCTGGAGGAGGGGGAGACAAGATCAATGTAAAGATAAGTTGAATAATTTCAAGTAGTCACACCATGATAGTTAGGACCAGTTTTCCTGCTCATATTCGGAGGACAATTTGCGCTTAAACCCCTTTTACTTTACTGACAAGGAAAGTACTTGGGCTCGAACAAAAACATATACATCAAAATCGTACGAGAGATAATGTAAAGATCCTTTATTGCACTAGTGACACTCCCGCATCTGCAAAACTCTGCAGTCGTCCGTTAGAGGCCTCTGTGTGTGCCTTGCCACGTTGCACTTTGACCTGTCGGTTCGCCAGTAGGGACGGTGCAGTGTGCCTCCGAAGTTGCGTTTTGTGACATTTGTGTATTGAAGCGTTAGATGGAGCGGCGATTGATAATGGATGAAATGAAGTTACGAAGAACCATTCTTCGTGAAGATGGTATTAGTGTAGAAGATGAATCATACGCATGCTTTCTCGTATCTGTTATGGTACAGAAATATGAGCATAAGTTAGATACTGTTGCAACACTAACACATAATGATGATAATAGGGATGATAATGACGAAGAACTTATTGCTAGCGGTAGTGCTACGGTAAGTGCGGGAAGAGGCGATAGAAGCAGTGGCAGTGAATACCAACAGTCTTCCGAGAAGAAGGTTAAAGTTGCAACTATCATCATGGCTTTTGATGACAATACGGCAGAGAACATGTACGACGATTATTACATAAGTTATAGTTCAGATATCTGCAGTACGTATGGCGTCTACAATTACATCTACAGTGCTATCTAGAGCATGGTTGCAGAGCTTTGCATAAACACAACACCCACCAGCACATTGAGGTGCACGTAGAGATCCTGTAACCAAACGTTCATACAGATATGTTTGTTCGAGCCCAAGTACTTTCCTTGTGAGATTAATACTTTTTATTGTTGATATTGAATCATAAAAAATAGCTATTAAAAAAACTGGCATGAACTTCACACCACTAACACCACTCCCGTCATAAAATACAGGGAAGTATGACTCCTACAGTGACGCCTTCACGCATCATTGACTAAAAGAATTCAGATACTATACATTTTTTCTTTATTATTTCGCGTGGGGGGGGGGGGGGAGTGGGGACAGGCCCCCGTTTCCCTTATATACGCCACTGTCATAAGCAATAACTTCCATGAAATACTGCCTAATAAAGCATGAACTTTCCATTTATTGCATATTTGTTATAGATCTCTCCCCGACATAATTTTCAGAAAGTGTGCGTGTGTCCTCGAAATTATATCATAGTACAGCACATAGTTCAAGAGACGTGTTATCATAATGAATAAGGTTCATGTAATAGCGCCTCAAAATGCTTGAGCTTTCGGTTTATTACATCTTTACTACTCTCTCTACTTGTGACATTTTTGCAGACAGTCTACACATACCACGTGATTCTACCTTAGAAATTATGTCATAGTAAGACACATATTTCAGGTGCTATGACGTCGGAAACAATGAAACGCATGAAAATATTCGTCAACACGCAAGCTATTGTAATTTATTGGGTATTTACTAGCAACCTATTCATAACACATTTAGCAGGTGGTTTCCAAATATTCCATCCCAAGTAAATGGAAAATTAGTTTAGAACACATAGCCCATGAGATATGACGTTATGAGGATTGAGCTAAATGAAAACGAAAGTGAAATGGATACGATAGAAAGTGATTGACAGTGGGAGAAAAAGAGTTGGACTAACATAAGAAACGAAAAAAATCGTACTGACGTGTTTTACTGCCCACTTTAGATTTGTAGTTTTATAAGTTTTTGCAAACATTTTGGCCCAAAATAATAATCTAAATAATAATATATTAATTAATAAGAGTGTCTGAAACCCTTTCAGGAAAAAAAATTTAACTAGTCGCGGGTTTTGAACCACCGACCTTTCGCGTGACAGTCCAGCCCTTCGCCCACTACGCTACGGCTATAAATCGCAACACGCTCTCTTTAATGTCATACTATTAGTGGCCGTTGTTTACTTATGTTAATATGGCATTTGTAGATATTAGATTATCATTTATGTGTTTTTGTTAATTCCTCAGTGTGCATTTGATTTGAAATGACAACGTGTAAGTTACAATAAGAAAATCATCAAATACGCGAGGAATGTCACGTGACATCTCTGAACGGCTGGTTTTCGTTAATTCAATGGAGGGTGTCAAATCTCCGTTATTTTTGCAAATATGTCTCAAACGATAAGAGATATGAAAAAAACATAAGAGAGCTAAGTTGTAGAGAATTTTCTCCTCTACAAATTAGGTTATTCAATTTTCGTGTCAGATGGTTCGTTTGCAATTACAATTATATTACAAACAGCTTTTTTTGGTTTTACTACCGTATTTTTTGTCCGAAAAATTTGAAATACGAAGGTTCTGATCTCTGGCGGCCTACAATCATGTCTGTAAAATTTGGTGCTGCTCGGTTGAACGGTTCGTCTTAAAAACAGGGAACACGTTACGGACAGACGGACAGACAGACATACATACATCCCAAAACCGCCGTTATTTTTGCAAATATCTTTGAAACGCTACGAGATATGAAAAAACATAAGGGAGAAAAGTTGTAGAGAATTTTCTCATCTACAACTTCGGTTATTCAATTTTCGTATCAGCCGTTAAGCCGTTATTTTCATTTAAATTTCGAGCTGTCAAAAGACGATCGCAAATGCCCACTTTTAGTGTTACTACCGTAACTTAAAGTGGGCCAAAAGACAGTGGCGGCTCGTACAAAATTTGATCTGTGCTACAATATTACAAAAATAAACAGGAAACAAAATATACTAAAATAAAAAGCGTGACTGACAATGAAAATAACGGAGCTTAGCAATATCGCCACCATGTCATCTGCGTTCTACAAAAGTGACCAATGAAACTGCTTGGCTGAAAAGCGCATTTTCACTCGCATGTTGGCTATGCATTACTAATGTTGTTTGCGATTGAACTTTTATTTACAGAAATTAAAAATTTGGACTCGGAAGTATTTGAATACGAGCCTCACACAAGTAGCATGACGCCTGAGCCAGCGCGCTATTTGACTCTATATGCCGCAATATTCGTCATATACTATTCTTCCGCAACCGTTACAAGCAGTGCGAACAGAAATATTGATATGGTGCTGCAGTCCGTCTCAGCACACATGCGCCTCCTCTCTGCGCACGTACCAGCGTTGCTGAATCCCACATCAGCACACGGACCTGGTTTCCAGCTATCACGGCGAGAGCGCTCCAAAATGCGTTTTCATACTTATTACTAGAATTGTAATACGTATTGGAAGGGAATTGGCATAATTTTATTGTGATATCTGTATCGCATTCAAAGAGAAAGGATGTAATTTTACAGCGATTTCTCGCTTGCTTTCGAAAAGAAATGGCATAATTTAAGTAATATATTTACAGTGTGATGCATAACGTTAGCACATTATCACCAGCCGCCACTGCCAAAATGCATATCAGGGAATCTCCGGGAAATTAGTTTCCACAAAATTATCACAGCGTTCTCTAAATATTAATCTCAGTCTAACGATGACATTTAATGCCTTTATTCTTAGAGCATGTGCATGATTATTTACTTTTCGTTACAGTTCCACCGGTAATTTACAGCCACAGTGATAATCTAATAATGCTCCACGAACAAGCGGCTGTTGTTGGCCAGATCGGGTCGCTGGGGCCATTATGAGTGTAGGCCTACGGTTCGCGCTATAAAGCCCAGCTACGCTTTTAGGGCGCGGTGTACGACCTGCTTAACAAGGAATTCTCGTTATCGGCACAATGGTGAGGAACTGCAGCCTTCTGATCGTCGCTTTTGTCTGCCGGGCCCAGAGCCGCCCTAACGATGCCGGCCTGTAATCCGCGCCGTGTAGAGGACCCGCCCGCTGTGTTGTATCTCGTGCCATCCAGCCCTATCACACCTCTTTTACACGTGCAGTATCTTAATCCCAAGTAGTATATAAATGCGAATGCGAGTTTGTTTACTACGTTTTCACGAGTAAACCGTTAGATCTATTTCGCTATAACTTACAAGGAAAGTACTTGGGCTCGAACAAACACATATACACCAAAATCGTATGAGAGATAATGTAAAGGTCCCTTATTGCACTAGTGATACACCCGCATCTGCAAAACTCTGCAGTCGTCCGTTAGAGGCCTCTGCGTGTGCCTTGCCACACTGCACTTTGACCTGTCGGTTCGCCAGTAGGGACGGTGCAGTGTGGCTCCGAAATTGCGTTTTGTGACGTTATTTTGTGTGGTGAAGCGTAAGATGGGGTGCGATTGGTAATCAATGCTGCTAATGTATTGCGATTGATTGAGATGAAGTTACGAAGAACCCTTCTTCCTGAAGATGGTATTAGTGTAGAAGATGAATCATTCGCATTTATCTATATAAATGATCTGATGGACAGAGTAAGTTGTAATTTGCGGCTGTTTGCTGATTATGCTTTGGTGTATGGGAGGGTGTCGTCTGTAAGTGACTGTAATAGCATACAGGATGACTTAGACAAAATATCTAGTTGGTGCGAAGAATGGCAGCTAGCTCTCAATGTAGAAAAATGTAAGGTGATGCGCATGAGTAGAAAATGCAATCCCATAATGTTCGAATACAGCATTAGTAGTGAGCTTCTTGATGCTGTCGCGTCGTTCAAATATCTAGGCGTAACATTGCAGAGCGATATGAAATGGAACGAGCATGTAAGGAAAGTTGTGAGTATGGCGGACAGCCGACTTCATTTTATTGGGAGAATTTTGTGAAGATGTACTTCACCTGTAAAGGAGACCGCGTATGAAACGCTTGTACGACCACGTCTTGAGTATTGCTCAAGTGTTCGGGACCCACAGCAGATCAGTTTAAAGAAAGACATAGAGGCGGTTCAGAGGCGAGCAGCCACATTTGTTACCGGCAGGTTCGACCAATGCGCGAGTGTCACGGAAATGCTCCGGCAAATCAATTGGGGGTCGCTGGAAGAAAGACGACGTTCTTTTCGTGAATTTCTGTTAAGTAAATTTAGAGGGCCGGAATTTGAAGCTGTTTGTAGTACGATCTTGCTGTCGCCTACTTGTATTTCGCGTAAAGATCACAAAGACAAGATAAGAGAAATTAGAGCTCGTACGGAGGCATATAGGCATCCTTTTTTTTCCTCGTTCCGTTTGGGATTGGAATAGGAAAGGAAATGCCTAGTAGTGGTACAGTGTACCCTCCGCCACGCACCTTACGGTGAATTGCGGAGTATGTATGTAGATGTAGATGCTTTCTCGTATCTGTTATGGTACATAAATATGAGCATAAGTTAGATACTGTTGTCACACTAAAACATAATGATGATAATAGGGATGATAATGACGGACAACTCATTGCAAGCGGTACTGCTACGACAAGTGCGGGAAGAGGTGATGGAAGCAGTGGCACTGAATACCAACCGTCTTCCGAGAAGAAGGTTAAAGATGCAACTATCATCACAGCTTTTGATGACAATACACTACAGAACATGTACGATGATTAATTCATAAGTTATAGTTAAGATTTCTGCATTACGTGTGGCGTCTACAGTTACATCTACAGTGCTATCTAGTGCATGATTGCAGAGTTGTGCATAAAAACGACACCCACCAGCATATTGAGGCGTACGTAGAGATCCTGTAAGCAAACGTCCTACAGATATGTTTGTTCGAGCCCATGAACTTTCCTTGTTAGTGTGGCTACTTTAGTAAGTTTGTAGTGCAGTGTATTTATTGCTTTGAAGAATTTTACGTGAAATGTGGGAAAATATTTACTCCTCGAAAAAAGCTATTTACTCTTTGCCTTGAGAAATTTATCATATTTGTTAAAATACTTCTAATGTTTGATAATATGTAGTACGTAATAGGAATCAACATAATGAATACAACAGTTTCACAAGTGTTTCACGTGTTCAGTGCGTATTTCCACATTTTTACTGAACCCGAAATTATTTGGGATAGCACCTTAAACCGCCGACCGCGGTGGCCGAGCGGTCTGCGGCGCGCCAGTCACAGTCTGCACGGCCACTATAGTCGGGGGCTCGAATCCCCCCTCGGGCATGGATATTTGTGCCGTCCTTAGTGCCGTCCTTAGTGCCATATGCTATACAAACGAACATTTTGAAGGGACTGATGACCCCGCAGTTAAGACCCTTAAGCTTAACAAACATTTGAACATTTTGAACAACTTTAACGGAATTATAGTTGGATTAAATTATTTTCTAAAAGCTATTAATTACCTTCATATGACTGCACTAGATCGTTATATGTGATTTTTTCACATCACGCCATTAGTTTTGCCACAGTGCCCTTCTTTCTGAAAGGACGTCAATATGAATGTTTTAACATTTTAATCTGGTGAATCATTATTATTAAAATATCGTTTAAAATGAAATATATACATACAAATGTGGCAAAAATAAAAGGATGTTCATGAAATACATACCCAAATACAGGCAAATCTTCAATATCTCCTGTACGAATCTCAACTTTGAAGCCGTATCCAATAACTTTACAATGAACAATACAAGCTAAAATTGATCTGTAATGGGAGCAGGCTACTCAAACACATGATATACGGCAATATGCTCGAATTCTTAAATGCAAGAATGAAAAAGTAAGTTGCCATTCTTGTCGCTCTGGAAGCATGTCAGCCCTATCTGGGTTAAATAACTCCTTAATTTTTTCAAGATAGAAGTAAAAGTGAACTGCGAAGTAACAAACATTAAAAAAAAACCGTTAACAAACACAGGAAAAAAGAAAGATGAATGAAGTTTTGTGTAACAAATAGGTAAGTTACGAGGCCAAAGGCCATTCCACACTGCACGTGGCGTGCGTGTCCGGACGCACGTTAGCTACTTTTAAAAACATCGCTTCCAATGTTATCAAATGAGGCGGTTTACACTGCAGGCCACGGCAACGTGTTACGCCAGGTACGCTGGTCACGCGTGGCCTCCCTGAGCTTCCTGACCGATCTTTCTAAACGTGGCGGACACGTTTTCAGTCCGCGCATGCGCAGAGCGAAGGCGAGACCTCGTGCAAACCAAGCCTCGTGCACTACACTGCACGTCGTTTTTGTTGTCTGAGCTGTTATGTTTATTGTGGATCATTTGCGAGTACTTGGTGTAAGATTGTGCTTTTCAGTAAACTTCGTTGGTTAAAAATGGAGCAAGAAGTACGTATTCATCCAGTGATTTGGGACTCTACATTAGAGTCTACAGAGATGTTACGTGAAGGAAAAAGCATGGAATGAAATTGCCGAATCGTTATCAAAAGACTGTAAGTACATACATTTCTGATGTAATATTATTAAATATCTTAGTAATAAATTGGTATGATCATTTGTTAAAACGGGTAATATTGATAAATTTAGTGTCCAGTCACCGTAATTGTTCACCTTATTTATTAATCATATTTTTTGTTATTACATTTTGAAAGAAACTAATATTTAAATAAACTGAAATAATCGGGAGAAAAATTTGAAATTAGCTACTGTTATATTCTGTTCAAATAATAGAGTAGAAAATGCAGTAATTATAAATAAACTTCAGTATTTACATTCAGTGTTCATTGTGTTTACAGATGGTGAATATCCGTATCAGGGCACGGGAATATCCAGTGTTTTCATAAAATAATGGTACATTGTTTAAATTAAAAACCAAGGTAAACGACACGAAAATCCAGACTGATATCAGAGAAACGTCGCAGTTGACCTGATAAAATAAATACATGATTTATAGCTTGAAAATTACTCATCATGTCAAATTGTAGCTCTTATCAAGAGTCGTTTTTATTCTTTTCGTTCTCCACTCCGAGGGTTGGAGTGGGCTGTTTGAGATCCGGCCCACAAGGAGTCGCGGTACTATTCAGCCAATTATCAGACAAGCTGATAGTGGGACAAGGGGGAATCCCAATTGAGAATAAGTAGGAAGGGCTTACCAGTTCCGGCATACGCCTTACAACCAAGGAAGGTCTCCTGACAGCCTTGGTCGGAACCGGGGGTTTGGGACCAATTTAATTTATCTCTGAGACGTTGCCCCAGACTAGGAATGGATTATCGGGGGAGTACGAATGCACTCACGTCAATCAGGGATTGGACGCCCAAGTTACTCTCGTAGACTCGTAGGGATCAGCTCGACAACAGTGGACAAGCAGCTCACTGGAGCAGCCGCATCCGGGAGCGCGGTATCCTCTGCAACAGAACTATTTACATATTTAATAACTTGAAAAATTTAGCTGAGAGAAACATTTAAATATTAATCAAAGTCAGCATATCTTCTGAACGTACACACAAATACTAACAGCATTTCAGTATGTGATTGCAGCGGATACAGAAACAACACACACTATTTAGTTGTTAAGATTATTTATTTGTACGGAATGTTTCTTTTGTCTTAAGAGAAAATTTCATAGTTTTTCCCTATAATTTAAATTATATTAAAGATGAAAGTTTTATTAAATTAAAGGAAAGACGAGTAAAAGTACCATGTAATACATATATATTTTATATTTGTACCACAAATAATAAGGGTCACACGAGAATTTGCAATTCTCGCCCATGAAATCTTAAATTTCAAATGTTTAAACTTCCATTTCCGTGCAAACTATGCATCATAAAATTCATTGTTACGTTTTAGTGTAGAATTTAAGCGCGCAAGTGTTGGCATAAACTGAATTTTGATTAATTGTACGAGTAAAAAAATCGTGCATGTGAAATGGTGATCGCTTAAAGCCATTAGGTGACGTTAATTCGCGTGCTTTTGCTTTCTTGCTATATAGGGACGGACTCTTAGGTACCTGGGAAGGAGGAGGATGTTTACGAGGCTTTGTGATGCCGGATAAGCACAGCATCGAACGAATCTTATCCTTGATCGCCTCCTCCATAAAGGACGTGTCCTCATTTCAACTATCCATATCCTGCTCCCAAAAACCTCCTCCACCGTATTTCCGTTCTGCCATTGCAGAGTTCGTGCAACGACCCATTTGGGCACTCATTGACCACCAAGGGTTCCGAGCAATAAACGACTACCCAGTCTTTACGACAGAGCATTGGCAACAGTGGTCACAACTTGCCCAAGAAACTCGGGGTACAAATTCCGGCTTTACGCGGGAGGCGTCTTCTTGCGAAGAACCGTTGCATCGCCGGCAGAAAAACAAAAATAAAAAATAATCCGTATCACGACACCTTCCGGCGTGCCTTACGGACCCCTGAGGCCCTTATAAGCCCACCACGAAAGTTTAATAGGGAAATAAATAAAGTTAAAAGTAACCCACGTATTTTGTGATTCTACGAAGTGAAGATGGGACTTCGTCATACATAGTTAAAAAAAAGTTACTTCACTCTTTAGTGGACGCTCTGTTTAGTAGGTTTACGAAGACGTTAAGTGTTCGAAATACTTCGCTTCCAGCTGGACATGGAAATATTCGGGTACAGTTTGGACTCCCTGGTACAGGTGTGGGGACTTGGCTTTATTTATACTTCGATAATTCATAGCTGTGAACACAGTGCGCAGTTTTCCTGCTAACTTGTTTGGTTTATGTAGTAACTTGTATACACTATATTGATGGCTCGAGCTGTTTTAATGCAACTTAGAGACTTGGGTTGAACACAAGTCTGCTGATTAGCAACAAAAGATTGTTTTATTTGAAATTATAAATGAACTGAATTTGGGTACATGATTTATAGGAGCACCTACATCCACTTAAGAATTATTAAAATGCTGACAAGTACCTAGTACATATTCATACTTTGTGAATTTATCAGCCGCATCGGAGTGGCCGAGCGTTTTGAGGCGCTGTGTTCCGATGCACGAGGCCGTTCCCCGTCGGGGGTTCAAATCCTCACTCGGGCATGAATGTTTGTGTTTACTATAAGGTAGTTTATAAGTAGTTCGTAAGATTAGGGACTGATGACCCCGCAGTTAAGTGCATAAGCTTAACAAACATTTGTATTTATCACATTTAAAGCATCAACACCTCAGGATGATTTAGGCTAACTTTAGATAAGGAAGTAAATCATTTAATTTTATATACAGATAGTCCAGACGTATGAAGTATTGCGCATACATAGCAAGAAAGGGTCATTATTGTACAAGTATTATTACACGATTGCAGAACGATCACTATATGTAGTCAAAACCATAAAATATTTGTAAATGTGTTCGCAGGTATAGCCAGATAGGTTCATTAGAAGTGTGCTCCACCCACGATGGAGTTTTTTGCAAACTAATCGTTCATCCGATATTTGCATATCCCTCCTCAGTCTGGAATCATACCAGATAGGCTAGAGGAAATTGATTAGTTTCAAAGAAGAGCAGCACGTTTCGTCACAAATTGCTTATTTAAGGGAGAGATTCCTTCGAAATCGTGCTCATTAGAGACGAAGATCGCTGTAGCAGTTGCAAAACCGTAATGGAGATTCTCAGTCAACTCAAGCGTTAGACATGAAAAGAGAGGCGTTATACGTTATGGGGCGGTTTCCTGTTAAAATTATAAGTGCGCACTTCCATAGAAAGTAACTATAAGAATTTCCAGTACTTTCAGCCGTTTAATTATGGAATTTTATTCCTACCAGTACCGACACTTTAGTGTGGCATCTTCAGTCCCTCTGAAGAGCGTAAAAAATGGCCTTCAGTGGACAGCTTTCACAGATTTTATGTATTTTTGCTGCAACTGTGTATACATTAGTCTAGGCCCTAATTCTGACTACAACATAATAAGTCCATTTTTACGATATCCATGGGGCCTGAAGACGCCACAATGAAGTGTCGGAACTGATAGCAAAATAAATAAATAAATACATAACATAAAATAAAAAATAAAATCCATAATAGCTGAAGGTGTTCCATTTTTTTGACTTAACAGTACAGCCGACGTCCTTGACGATATTCCATAGACATGGATAAACAAATATTACTTGAAGGCTGAACCCAGGACACGATCCAAACCCGTTTTACTTCAATAATTCGCCTCATTATATTATATAGTCTAAAAATTGAAAATTCTGTAAAATTCTTCTCAATAACAGATAGGAAATTATGTATAGCTGAACACGATGAGACAAATATTATACTGAAAAACTGCTTTTGTCTTAAAGATGATTGCACTAAAAAATTCCAACTTTTCCCATTCATTACACACAAATAATAACAGCATTTTCAACAACTTGTACACATAATTTCAAAACATTAAGAAACTCTTTCTAGCTGAAATCCCCCACATAACGACGTCAGAACACTTTATCGCGTATTATAATTTCCTGTCATGCAGTCAAAGTTCGGCGTCTGACATGACGTTTTAATTTATTACTGTTTAACTATTAATTCTATTCACAACAGATTTTTTAGAGAATCTTAGCAAATATAGATATGTATGATATATCAAATATGAACCCACCTGAAATTTATATCACTGTACGGCTCATAGTTAACGTTTTCGAGTGCGAGGTTAGCGCACTCTTCCCAACGAACAAAATGTTCCGGCGCCCTCTACCGCTTCGGTGCTGCGTTCTTTTTCCATACATAAAAGTTGTCACTTCAAGTTTTCGTTTAAGAATTTATCTTGAGTTCTAGCGTCTGAACAATTTCTTGGAGCACGAGAAATCCAGTAAGGGTTCTTACCTCATCATCTATAGTATTCTGCAAACTGCGGACCATGGAGCGTTGTGCTAAATTTCGATCAGAAACTATGAACTGCTGTGCGTGTAAGCTAGTCTATTCCGCTATTATTTTGCACAAACCATCATCCGCAATACTGTCAAAACAAGTCATTACGTCACATTCTTTCAGCGGCATAACTGTTTCAATACTACCACTGAACAAATGATGATTAGGAACTGAACCAGCTCGTAGAAATGAACTAGGCAGCGTCTCTTGCATTAGTGTCTCTTCGTCAGCTGTTTCTGAATCGAAGTCACTAGCTTCAACATCGGTGTATTTAAAACTTTCAGAACTGTCACCGAAATCGTCGTCATTTCCTAAAAACAGCTACTCGATCTCTCAGTCTAACAAAAGTTTTATTTTCGGCATTTCAAGAGATGATCAATAACGCGGTTGCCTTACTGGACGCAAACTGTCGACGCGTGGCCTAGAGCAATAAATATCATTAGCCCTGAACAAGCTGTGGCGCCCGAAGAGAGCTGCCATGTAGTGACATTACTCATCTACCACCACAGTTGCAATCTCAAGGTGAAATCCCGTCATTCCCACAAGCTTTAAGCCGCAGATCACACCGAATGGACAGGGATATATCCGTCATTTGCAGTTGACGGGTTTTTTGTATTTTTATTGCTTTATTATTTGGCATGCCCCATTACGTAGTAATATTACATGTTTGATGGTTAAATTCAGGCGGTTACATCAGGTATTTTAGCAGACATAAGTACAGTACATAAGTTCAGAAAAAGCGTTTTGGCTACACATTATTTATCGCTTTACATAAAGAAGCCAAACGATTTTATACATGAGTAAATTTTAATGAATTACAAAAATTCTAACAGTCTGTCGTGAATTTATGTACCAAATCAAATTTACTGACGGGCCATCCTCCTCCTTTGTCAGCTATTTTTTTTCCTGGGATGGTCCCTCTCTTTCACTAAGTTGAGCAGTCGAAAAGCACGTGGTCAATAGTTTGGACAGCTCTGTTACACGTGAACGTTGCGTCTTCAATTATTCTGAACCGCAGATAATAGGCTTTCAGTTTCCCATGACCTGTTAACACAGCAGTACAATTCGGAGATATTGGCAGTTTTATCATTAAACGTCGTCGGATCGTAGGAAAATACGGTTTAGTGCTTCAAAATGTTCAAATATTTGTAGAACTTATGGGACTTAACTACGGGGTCATCAGTCCTTAAACTTACAAACTACTTATGAACTAGCTAACACTAAGGACGGCACAAATATCCATGCCCGATGGGGGATTCGAACCCCCGACCGTAGTGGCCGTGCAGACCGTGACTGGAGCGCCTCAGTCCCCTCGGCCACCGCGGCCGGCGTTTAGTGCTTCCCCCTTTTTTGTTCTTTGCCACTCAGTGTCCCATTTCTTCATAAACTCCTCTCGAAGTTTCTTCTGTACGACATTTTGAGGTATTATGTTGTAGCTTATCTAAAGAATCATGACGTAATAAAAAATGAAAAGTGTGAAAAAGTAATATCAGTGCGGCCCTGTTTTATAGCCTTCAATCGTCAGAATGTTTTGATGCAGCTCTCCACGCTATCCTGTGAAAGACTCTAATCGCCTCATAAGAACGGCAACCCACAACCATTTGAACCTGCATACTATACTCTTCCCATGGTCTCCCTTTGCGAGTTTTAACCCATGAACTTCGCTCCAATAGTAAGCTAACGTTTCCTTGCTGTCTAAGAATGTGTCCTAGCAATCGATCCCTTCCTTTAGTCAAGATATGTAACAAATGTCATTTGTCCCCAAATCTGTACACTTCCTCTTCATTATTTACGCGATCTACTCGTCTAATCTTCAGAATTCCCTAGCGTTGCATTTAAAAAAACTTCTATCCTCTTCTAGCCAAAACTGAGTATCGTCCATCTTTCACTCCCGTACAAGGCTCCACTTTCGACAAAAGATTTCCTAACAAATATTCTACGTTAAGGAATTTATCTTGTTCAAAAATGGATTTGCATTTACATCTTCTCTACTTCGGCCATCATAAGTTACTCTCCTGTGAAAATAAAAAATCTAATACCTTATTGTCTCGTCATCTAACGTAATTTCTTTAGACTTGCCTCGTTTTATTCAACTACTGAACAAAAACGATCCCATTTTCATCGAGGGTGTCAGGGAGCGTCCATTAATTACGTGAGGTCTTTAGGGGTAGGGGAGCAGATCGACCCGATCTCCCAAATCTCACGTGAGGGAGATGGGGTCTCGATAAATCTAACGTAATTTGTTCCCGTAAGAAACAGTGTAAAACTGTGAGATTACTGGGTTAAATTAAGTAAAACATGATTCAAGTCTAAAATATGGCTAAATCCTACACAATAATATTCATCGCAGTTACGCAAACATCACATAATAACACACTAAACCCTCGACTGTTTCTGTAAGGATACACGAACTTCTTCTTTTACACGCTGCAGTACACGCGATATCGCGGTGGAGTGCCATAGGAAGGTTGGAAACGGGACAGACACACAGAGGGAGGTGGCTGCAGCTATTGGGTTGTCGGAAAGTGTAATTTACAAGACCTGAACGCAATTTCAGACAACAGGAATCGTTAAAAGAAGGCAAGCCCAGGGTAATATCAGCAAGAGATGGCCGTTATCTCCAGTTAACAGCTCGTCGAGACAGGAGGCTGAATGCCTCTCAGTTGCAACGCACCCTCCAGGCAGAAATGTCAACACAGACAGTCGGATATCGCCTTGGGGAATGTGGCCACTAGCACAGAGGCCTATGGTGTGAGTCCCGTTAGAACACAGAGACTGGGTGGAGGAACATCAGGATTGGAATCGTAACGAATGGCGCAGGCTTCTGTTCACAGACGAGTCACGATTTTGTGTTCAGCCGGACAATCGTCGTTAATTAATCTGGAGAGAACTTGGAATTCGGAACAATATGTGCAGGAAACACAATATCATCGTGGTGGACGAATGGTGTGTGTGCAGGAGTCAGTATTGGCGGCGGTACGAACCTCTATGACGTTCAGAATGGCACTTTGACTACTCAGAGGTATAGAGACGAGGTCTTTCGGCCTTTTATTGTGGCATACGCTGGTGTCACAGGAGATGGGTTCTGTCTGGTGGAGGATAACGCTCGTCCCCACACAGTTGCACTGGAGGACAACATTCTGGAAGCTGACGGAATTGAACGAATGGATTGGCCAGCTTGTTCACCGAACTTAAACCCGTTCAAAATGTGCAAATGTTTGTTAAGCTTATGGGACTTAACTACAGGGTCATCAGTCTCTAAACTTACAAACTACTTATCAACTACCTTATACTAAGGACGGCACAAATATCCATGCCCGAAGGGGGATTCGAACCCCCGACCGTAGTGGCCGTGCAGACCGTGACTGGAGCGCCTCAGTCCCCTCGGCCACCGCGGCCAGCACTTAAACCCGACTGAGCATGTCTGCTATGCACTTGGCAGACGCATTGCAGCCAGACTAGGACCTCCCACAACTGATGCAGAACTGGATATTGTACTCATGGAATAATGGCCAAATATCCGTCAAGAGCTGATTGATAACCTCATACTTCCCATGTCACACAGGTGTGCAACTGTACTGGCCGTCTGAGGTGATCACACATTATATTAGAGGACAACATTAATGAATTTTGCACTAAAACGGTAGCTCCATGGTGCCTCGCTCTAACGAGGGAATGGTCAGACTTGTCATGTCGAAACCTGTGTTACTATTTTACCACTGTGAGTTAGCATTGAAGGAAGTCTGTGTGCAGACTGTTAGCTGCTGACATGACCTAGAAGTCTGTAAAAACTTTTATGAAGTATGACATTATTGTCGCATGGTTTCCGCGCTTATATCTGCCTGTTGTACAACCCTGACATCTCTCGCTACCTTATACCAACGCCATCTAGAGACAAGGTGGCGTTAGCTTCGCGCCGCTCTCCTGCCACAGCAGTGAGAGAGCTGATTCGCCCAGTGAAAGCGGTCGTACGATAATTAATAAATACGATAATCATAATTTTTTTGACAAATGTAGCTGATATGTTATCTACAACATTCTTTCAAAATAGCTATGAAATAGACACTACACATATACGGTTTAGAACACGCCAAACTTTTATTTCTTGTAATTACTACAAAAATGCGAAACATTGATACAATGTTCAAAGTGCACCAAGAACGTACAAGAGACGACGACATATGACAGCCCTGCGAATCACAGACGTTGTTAGACGTCCGTAGACAAAACTCGGCCGGTGTCAGGAAGGAATCAGGCCTAATATCAGTATAGTTCGAGGCGTGCCACGCATATTTAATCACATTTTGAAACCGTAGGGAGGAAAACTGATAATGTAGGACTGATTGCAACTTGAGAATATTGTCACGGTGATAGACAGGAAACTGCAGTGATTTGCACACAATAATTTTTCCTGTTAGTTTTCTGTAAAATGCCTTCCACTGGTGGGAAAATTCTCTATCTAATGGTTGAATTATGTTCGTCGTGCCGGGTGGAAACCGAAGTATCTCTACTTCTTTGTCAGGGTGAGCTCGAAATACAGCTTTTAACGAATAAGAACTTTTATGACTTTTTTAGAAGGAGATGAGATTTGTTCCCGCAGTACGAAAGAAAAGCATGCCGCATAAAAAGTGTAACGTTATTATTTTCCATTTTCCAGACTTCGATGCGTCTACCACAAGATTGTGTGCATAGAAGATTGTTTGTTTGACACGTGGTCCAAAACTTCCAGTTGGTTCTTGAAGACACACATTTAGTTTAGGCAGCAATGAACCATCAAGACTAATTATGGGCATTATACTGTACGAATGGGTGAGTGTAGTCGTAGACTAAGCAATTGACTCAATATGTTTTTCCCCTTTGAATGACAGTGTTCTTTTCGCACGCATTTCTTTTTGAAAACCTGACTGATCTGCATTGTAAACGTAAGATTCACTAAAACTGGCGATCTTTTTGTTTTGTAGTCTTATGCTAAGCTTCTATCATTTCCATTTGAGTCACTTCCTTTTCCCGACCTGTTTCTCAATACAAATTTTGTTATTTTTCGTGCCACAATTTTATGTGATATTTTGAAGCGACTAATACAACTTTGAGAAGCTGTAAATTCTTTAGCGCCTATCGCTTTGGCAATCTCTGACGTCCAATCATGCAATGTTCTGTCGCTGACACTCAATGACTGTCTGGCATCGGTAAATTGCTCAAAAAGACGCGCATTTATCTCCGTCTCAATTTCCAGTCGACTCTTATGTCGTCCAGCGACTTCCTTTTTCCATCTATATAATTCACATCCAGAACGGACAAAGCGATACCGATTTTGAACAGTACTGACACGTGGGCGTTTCTTACCACTTTCGTTCAACCAATACTTCACCGCTTTTTCTTTGTCTGATAATTTAATTGTAGTTGCTGGTGTTGCTTTCGGAGATAATTTATGATGGTACGTGGAACTATTACTCGAAGAGTCTTCGTGTGTGCAACTTTCTTCCTTTCTTCGCCGTCTGTAGATTCACAGTCTGCAATATCGAGTGTTTCAGTCGTTTCTAGCCACATGTCTGCGCTATTTTCATGCTCGTCTAGAAGTTTAACTACCATTTCGCACATCACATAGTCTTCACGCGTGTTTTCTGTTGATTGCTTCATTTGGCGTCTGTGGTATATCTCGGTGGCAAGTAGCAAACCATTTACAGGGTTTGCCATCACCTGTAAGGGGAGATTGAATGTTCACCGTAAAGTGCTTGCGGAGTATACAGAATATCTTTCGCATCTCTAACATGTTTCGAAAAACGTACCAGAAATGAAAAGGACACTTCCTTTTAATGCCACAGAAATGAATATTCGTTTCCCCTTTCCATGAAAACCGTGCAATGATATTCCTCTTTAGTGAACGCCGCGATAAGACGGCCGCACCTCCCGACCATGCGCACAACGCTCACCATAACAACAGCTCGCGACTCGCCATTTCCAGGGGTGGCCAGCCGTCACCGCAAGCGCCAAGCAGGAAAAACAGTCATTTTAGTGATTTTTTTTAGGTGACTTCCAGGTAATGTCAGCAGCTAACATTCTGCATACAGACTTCCTTCAATGTTTACTAAGAGTGCTAAAAATATCAATACATATTTCGGCGTGACAAGTCTGACCATTCCCTTGTAAGTAAACTTCAAGTAAAGCGTTGAGACAGCGAAATTTTGTAGTGTATCACACACAAATTACAGTTACCAATATCTGAATAAAATTCGTTATCAGAAGTATATTGTGTATGATATCTAATTCTTTTGAGCAGTGTAGATGGTCGGCAACGTCGACTGTGCCGCTCGTGCGTGCATCGGCAGAGCCCGTGTGCTGGGCGGGGCGGCTGCGCTGTTGGCAACTTTAAAATTTACAGCCTGTGCGGCGCAAGGCCCGGCCTGCGTTAACCGCATCACTTTCCGAAGCTCAGATTACCGCCTCCGCGCGAGTTTGTTACCGAGTTGCGAGAGGGATATTTTGCGCAAACCGCTGTTGATGGATGACTCACGTGGGGCAGGCGGTTAAGCGTGCCGAAGCTCCGGCGCCAAATTTAACTCTTAAATTAATCGCGTGCGCCCCAAGCAGCCGATGACGCTGCCGTATCTCACAGACTTGTTGAGGGGGCTGGGTAGGCGATGGGAAGAGACTGTCTGACTGTCATCGTAGGCACAAAAGTATAAACGCCACTTGTTTTATCTTACAAGGTATATTCGCAAAGTCTCTTTTCCTTATCAGATTGCCTTACATAATGAAGTTTTTTTGGGGTCCACGACTGTTTTTAGGATATCCAAATGGGTGTTTCGCAGCAATCAGTCGTTATTGCTTTGTTTTGCAAATCTAGATTTCGGCAAGTGACTTGCCATTATCAATGCTGAATTAACAAGAAGTCATCACCTGTATACATACATTACATGAAATATAACACTAACAAATTAGAAAAGAGTTAACAAGATGTACTTTACATACCATCTATTTTTTATATTAGTATGTTATGAAAGTGCATTGTATCATCCTAATAGATGGTCTGTAATTCATTGTTAGCTGTAATACTGTTGCCAGTAAAGTGGGTTACAACTCGTGAAATGGAACTGTATGCAACAATGAACAGTATGCAACAATGTAAAAATTTTGATTAACGGGTTGCTTGTTTCAAATGTTCAAATGTTTGTAAATATATTAGACCAAACTGTGTGGTCATCAGAATGAAACTTTCACTCTGCAGCGGAGTGTGCGCTGATATGAAACTTACTGGCAGATTAAAATTGTGTGCCGGAACCGGGACTCGAACCTGGGACCTTTGCCTTTCGCGGGCAAGCGCTCTACCACTGAGCTACCCCGACACGACTCACGATGCCGCCTCACAACTTTACTTCCGCCAGTACCTCGCCTCCTACTTTCCAAACTTCACAGAAGTTCTCCTGCGAAACTTGCAAGACTAGCACTCCTGGGAGAAAGGATATGGTGGAGACATGGCTTAGCCACAGCCTAGGGGATGTTTCCAGAATGAAACTTTCACTCTGCAGCGGAGTGTGCGCTGATATGAAACTTCCTGGCAGATTAAAATTGTGTGCCGGAACCGGGACTCGAACCTGGGACCTTTGCCTTTCGCGGGTAAGCGCTCTACCAGGAAGTTTCATATCAGCGCACACTCCGCTGCAGAGTGAAAGTTTCATTCTGGAAACATCCCCTAGGCTGTGGCTAAGCCATGTCTCCACCATATCCTTTCTTCCAGGAGTGCTAGTCTTGCAAGTTTCGCAGGAGAACTTCTGTGAAGTTTGGAAAGTAGGAGGCGAGGTACTGGCGGAAGTAAAGTTGTGAGGCGGCATCGTGAGTCGTGTCGGGGTAGCTCTGTGTGGTCATCAGTCTGTAGCTTACAAACTACACTCCTGGAAAATGAAAAAAAGAACACCATGAATTCGTCGACCCACCAGAGGGAAATTTTATTGGCACGTTCTTGAGGTTGTACACAACACATGATCACACAGGCAGAGCCGCACGCACGTGAGTACAGGCACCAGAGCACCGCAATGTTGGCGTTAGCACCTTGTATACCCTCCTTTTGCAGCAATGCAAGCTGTAATTATCTGATGGAAACGATCGTAGAGGTTCAGAAAGTGGCTACGTGGAATGGCCTGCAATGCAATTTCCACCTGGTGCCTCAGTTGGGCCACATTTCGTGCCGCTCATGCAGACCGCCCAGTATGACGTTTCACGCGGTTCCAAACATGCTCAATGGGGGAAAGATCTGGGATTCGTGAAGGCCAGGGTAGTTCACGTACACTTTGAAGAGCACGTTGGGTGGTACGGGATACATCTGGATCTGCATTGTCCTGCTGGAAAAGCGTATCACCTTGTTGGTGCGTGATTGGTAGCAAGACGGGTTAAATGATGGTTTCAGTGCACTGTGCAATGTTCAACGTTCTCTAGACGATCACTAGTGGAGAATGGCGAGTGTAGAATATCGCTCCCCTCACAATGATGCACGATCATGTTTGCCATTAGAGTGTCCTCCGCTCACGCCCCAACATCGTCCAGTCCACCTCCAATGATGACATGGTAGGCGCTTATGCAGGGACGAATGATGACGTGTCGTCTGCAGTGATGCGAGTCGTTGCTACCTCGGTGCCAAAAATGGTCGTACGCGTGTGTGGTGTCGTGCAGGGGAGTGCGAAAATCTGGAGTGTATGTGACAGAGGCAAATGAGGCCGACACCTGGCATCATGGAGTGGGGAGCCATGTCCTACACTGGACGATCTCCTCTGGTATTCGTATTGGGAAAATTGAACAGTACACGGTAAATCGAAACCATCATTCAACCTGTCTTGTCACCATTTACGCACCAGCAAGGCGATGTGCTTTTCCAACAGGACAATGCACGTCCACAATTATCCTGTACAACCCGACGTGCTCTTCTAGGTGTACGTCAACTACCCTGCCCATCATTATCCCCAGATCTGTCCCTCTTTGAGCATGTATGGGTCCGGATGAAACGTCACCTTAGCGCCGTCTACACGACCGGCACGAGATGTGGTTCATCTGAGGCATCAGACGGAAATTGAATGGCAGGCCATACGGTAAGACTTCATTTGGCACCTCTGCAATCGTTTTCGTGAGAAAGTTGCCTCCCAGCATTGCAGCAAAAGGAGGGTATACACAATATTAGCGTCGACATTGTGCAAGCTCTGGTGACTGCACTGACGTGCGTACGTTTCTGAGTGCGTGATCGTGTGCTGTATACATCCTCAAGAATGTGTCAATAAAATTTCGCTCTGCTGAGTTGACGAAATCATGGTGTTCTTTTTTCAGTTTCCAGGAGTGTACTTAAACTAAGGTGAACTAACCTAAAGACAACACACACACACAACCATGCCCTAGGGACAACTCGAACCTCCGACGGCGAGCAACCGCACGCTCCGCAGCGATGCGCCTTAGACCGCTCGGCTACTCCACCGCGGCGCTTGTTTGTTTATGACTGTTTATTTCTTTATTTTTATTTTTTTTTACAACTTAAGCAAAATACTCGAGCACAGTGCAGACAAAATTAATTCAATCTACGCTTCACGTGTCTACAATACTGACTGCCCGGACTGTGGGGCACGTTATGTGGAGCAGACAGGAAGGAAGCTAGAAACTAGGTTTGCCAAACGCATTTCGCTTGAGAGAAAAGGCGCAATTGAGAGATCAAGCATGTCAGCCCATCTGCTTGAAACAAAGCGCCAAATACCAAGCATAACAAATAATATGATGTTGCTGCGTAGGGGTGAGAAGGGAAGATTTCTCGATCTACAGAAAGAGCTTGAGATCTTTTGCCACCAAAGATCCGTGGGATGTAACCTACTTAATGACCTAGTTAGTATGAAAAATGCAACCTTTTGGGAATTAATTGAGAATTATTGGTGTAACAATAAACAAAAATTCGACCCAGGAGGGACGCAATAGATCTTCTTTCCTTAGTAAAATGTAGCAGCCATCGACATATATCTGTATGAATACCATAACTGTAAATAGAAACTTCTGTATAGAGTTAACAGATTACTTTATATACTTTGGCAAAGTATAAACTATGTTACGGCATTTTTGTGTGTTAAAAACCAGTATAAAAAAACAACCCATTAATTTAAAACCTTACATTGTTGCATACTGTTCACTGTTGCATACAGTTCCATTTCACAAGTTACTGGCAATAGTATTACACCTGATGTGGAAAACAATGTATTACATACCATCTATGAGGATCATACAATGCATATGCATAACATACTAATATAAAAAAATATGGTATATAAAGTACATCTTGTTGACTCTTTTCTAATTTATCAATGTTATATTTCATGTAATGTATGTATACAGACTATGACTTCTTTTTAATGTAGCATTGATAATGGCAAGTCACTTGCCGAAATGTAGATCTACAAAATAAAGCAGCAAAATACCCTTCTGGATATATTTCCCTTATGCTAAAACAATATTAATCACTTAAGATGTAATCAGTAATTACTATATAAATTTTAGACACTCATAACGGTAATTAAACGTGTTGGTCAGCCCTCAGACATCACGTTAAATGTAGGCCTAATAATTCCAATTCCAAAGAAAGCCGGCGTAGACAGCTGTGAAAATCACAGAACTCTCAGTTTAATAAGCCATAAACACAAGGGTCTAACACGGATTATTTACAGGAGAATAAATAAGCAGGTAAGAGCCAACCTCGGGGACGATGTTTTGATTTTAAAAAATGTAGGAACACTCGATGCAATACTCACATTACGACTTATCTTAGACGATTGATTAAGGAAGGGCAAACCTACATACACTACGTGATCAAAAGTATCCGGACACCCCAAAAAATATACGTTTTTCATATTAGGTGCATTCTGCTGCCACTTATTGTCATAACAGACTAAAAAAAATTACACACGAATATCACTACCATCAGTTTACTGCAGAATTATTGAACATATCTCCTAATACAGTAAAATTCCTTGAGACGGAAAAGCTTTTGTCCATGCATCAACACGGTTTCAGGAAGCATCGATCGTGCGAAACCCAGCTTACCCTTTTCCCGCATGACATTTTGCTTGCTATGGATGAAGGCCAACAGGCAGGCTGTATATGTCTCGATTTTCGAATGGCGTTTGACACAGTACCGCACTACACACAGCTAAAGAAGGTACGAGCTTATGGAATACGTACCCAATATGTGAGTGGCTTGAAGATTACTTAATAGAAGCGAGTACCTTGTCCTCGATGGTGAGTGTTGATCAGAGGCTAGGATATCTTCAGTGGTGTCCCAGGGAAGTGTGACAGGACCACTATTATTTTCTATCTATAGAAATGATCTGAGAGAGTGAGTTGCAATATGCGGCTGTTTGCTGATGATTGTTGTGGTGTACAGGAGGGTGTCGTCATTGAATGACTGTAGTAGGATGCAGGGTGACTTGGACCGAATTTCTAGGTGGTGTGAGGAATGGCAACTAGCGCTAAATGTAGCAAAATGTAAGGTGAAGCAGATGAGTGGGAGAAACAATCCCGTAATGTTCGAATACAGCATTAGTAGTGCGGCGCTTGTAGATAGCGTCAATTAAATACCTAGCCACAGCGATATGAAACGGAACGAACATATAAGTACAGTCGTGGGGAAGGCAAATGGTCGACTTCGCTTTATTGGGAGAATTTTGGGAAGGTGTGATTCGTCTGTAAAGGAGTTCGCATATAAAACGCTTGTACCACCCCGTCTTCAGTATTGCTCAAGTATTTGGGATCCCCACCAGATCGATTTAGAGGACACAGAGGCAGTTTGGAGGCGGCTGGCGAGGTTTGTAACTGGTAGATTCGATCAACGCGCGAGTGTAACTGATGTGCTGCGGGAACTGAACTGGGAGTCGCTGGAGAGAAGGCGATAAACACTGTTGAAGAGATTGACAGTGCGGAATTTGAAGCGCACTGCAGAACGATTCTTCTACCGACAACGAACATTTCGCACAAAGACCACAAAGATAAAATCAGAGAGATTAGGGCTCGTACAGATGTATTCGTTATTCCCTAGTCCTATATGGGAGTGGAACAGGAAAGCAAGTAACTAGTAATGGTACCGAGTACCTTCCACCACGCACCTTTGGGTGGATTGCGGTGTATGTATGTAGATGTAGCAAGCTGTGAAGGAAAGCCAGGAGAAATTTGGTGAAGGGATTTTTAGTTCACGGAGAAGAAATAAGAACTTTGCGATTTGCCGATGACATTTTAATTCTGTCATAGTCAACAAAGGACCTGGAAGAGCATCGGAACGGACAAGCAGCTTATAAAATGAAAATTAACAAGAGCAAATCAAGCGTAATGGGATGTAGTCTAAGAAAATCAGGCGATGCTTAAGGGATTAGAAAGAAAAATGGGAGATTTGTTACTTAGGCAGTAAAATAACACATGATCGTGACAGTACAAACGAAATTCAATGTAGAGGAGCATGACAGTGCAAGGATAGCTTTTCTGAAAAAGAGAAATTTGTTAATATCTAACATTAATTTAAGTGTTACAAAGTGGTTCTGAAGGCTTTTGTGTGGACTATTGCCTTGTACGGTAGTGATGTAGACGATAAATAGTTCAGAGAGGAAGAAGATAGAAGAATTTGAATGGTGGTGCTACAGACGAATGCTGAAAATTTGCTGCGTAGATCCCGTAATTAATGACGAGGTACTGAATAGAACTGGAGCAGAAGAGGAATTTTGGCATACCTTGACTAAAAGAAGGGCTCGGTTGTTGGAACACATTCTTAGACATCAAGGAATTCTAAATTTAGCATTGCGGGGAAATGTAATAGATAAAAATAGCAGAGGGTGACCAAGAGATGGATGTAGAAACAGATTCAATTAGATGTGGTTTGTGAGGACATGAAGAGGCTTGCTCAGGATAGAGTAGGCTGGAGAGCTGCATCAAACTTGTCTCCGGACTGAAAACCAAAACAACAACGGTCAGCCTTATAGATAGTGGTGTAATAATGAGTAGGATAAATAGCACTAATACCAATATAACAATGATCATTGTTGTTATTCATTTACTTTTTCCATTTAGCTGTTATTGGAACAGCAATGTGTTAAGTGCAAATGGAACAGATAATATGCGCAATGGATGTATGATGCAGTTCTGCTATTGTGTGTTGAGTAACTTGATTCTTCTGCATAAAACTTTGCAGCGGAGTGTGCGCTGATACGAAACATACTGGCCGATTAAAATTGTCTTCACCATATCCTTTCTTCCAGGAGTGCTAGTCTGGCAAGATTCGCAGGAGAACGTCTGTGAAGTTTGGAAAGTAGGAGGCGAGATAAGGCGGAAGTGAAGCGTTTCGGGATAGCTCAGTGGTAGCGTGCTTGCCCGCAAAAAGGCAAAGGTCCCACGTTCGAGTGTAGTTCCGGCACACAATTTTAATCTGCCAGGAAGTTTGATTCTTCTGTGTTCCAAAGAACACTATCATGAGCATCAAAAGCGTCACATGCAACTGGAAATTAGCTTTCTTCCAGGCAAGCTTGACCATGTTGTTTAATATTAGTGCACTTTAATGATTATGGAAGAGTGCCTGAGCCGTTCAATATCAATGTCGTCGAGTAAAGCCCGCTCAAGGAAACGTTTAGCTAGCCCTTGTCTTTTGAAAAGTAGAGCAAATATACTTCAACATCATTGGTTCCTTGTTGTTCATAACACTTCTGATAACAAGATAATTCCTCTCCTCGCCGGCTGCGGTGGCCGAGAAGACTGCGACGCGCCAGTCACGGTCTGCACGGCCACTACGGTCAGGGGTTCGAATCCCCCCTCGGACATGGATATTCGTGCCGTCCTTAGTATTAGCTAATTCATAAGTAGTTTGTAAGTTTAGGAACTGATGACCCCGTAGTTAAGTCCCATAAGCTATACAAACATTCGAACATTTGAAGTTCCTCTCCTCGACCCTACTGAAATGATGCATGATTGTTTTCAACAAGCAGTCTTTCTATTTTGCTTCAAGTACCTTCTTCAAATACCCGAGAGGAACATATTCATTAGGCCAATATTACACTATCCAATTTTCATCGAAAAATTATCTTGTAAAAGAAAATTGCACAGTGCAATATCGATGTTTGTCAAAGATGCCTTTTGTCAAAAATTCTTTGATCAGGCCTACGGTCTCCTTACATTTGATCAAAGAAAGAATCCGTCCTATGTTAACTGCAGTGACTAATGTGACCACTTGAAGCGCTAGCTTCGCAACAGCAGTTTTCGACGTACTGTTTGAAAATATGACTGCAAAATTTGTATGACGTGTCACTACAACAAAATTAACACAGTGGTATGAGGCTGATTATTAAAACCGTCTGCATCACGTCTAAAGCTGGAAGACAAGAGCAGAGCTAATTAGCGATGAAGTGAGGGCGGAGACGACATGAAGAAGAAAACTTGATGGCCTTTGCATCAGGTATGCAGCGGAGACGGTAAACGCACATGACACTATATTTTTCCACTACCTATATTTATTCAGGCACATAAAATTTACTCGGAATATATAAATTTATCCGAAATAGAAATGTTTTGAAGTTTTTTTTTTTTTTTTTTTTCTTTTTTTTTTTTTTTTTTTTTTTTTTTTTTTTTTTTCCTGCAGATGTGACAGAGAACTTGCAAAAGTGGAAACTGTGCACAGGCTCGTTTCACCTCTTGAAATTATTAGAGCAAATGCAAGCGTCGCCAGTGTCTTCCAAATGTGCAATTACTGTGTATGCATCCATAGAGTATATACAAATTGAAATACTCCTCCCTGCGGGATTTGAAATTAGCCATACACACAGATGGTGGAGAAATATAAATAAAAAATATGTTTAGCACCTGAAAATTATGTTCCGCGATATAATGAAAATAAATAATAAATGCATATGAAATTACGGCGCTGAAATCACAACAGGGAGAAATATTTCAACAAGGGTTACGCCGAACATTTGCAACATGAAAGTAGTGCCTAAAGAATTGAATAATCTGAATAAAAACCTTTTTTTTAAAAACCTCGTCAGAGAATATTAATTTATGGCGGTGCACCCTATACTGTTTCAGGTTGGTATTAAACGAAGTATAGTCTCTTGTCATATCTATATTAATTGGATATCAACTTCGTTTTTTCAGATAGAACTATAATAATTTGTGCTCAGACAGTTTGTAGACCTCAGACAATTTTAACGGCGTTTCACTGATCGAAATCCGATAAGTAGTTTTGGTGAAATTACAATCTTTAGAGCGCAGGATTTGTTTTGAACATCAAACCAATTGCTGCATAAGCGAAAGTCAGTGATTTCATAGCCAAGTGTCACGATGGATAAGGAGGAACAGTTTTGCACCGCCGCGATGCCGGTATGAAAGAGGGAGTGCTGGGTAGGAAAAAAGGCTTTTACCAACCGAGAGAAATTAGATATTCTACTTCTAATGGATAATTTGAAAAGTTTTTTACAGACCAAGAGAAATTAGATATTCTTAGATATTCTACTTGTAATCTTCTTCTACAGTTCATGTATCTAACAGCTGAGGTTAATAACAAATATTCGTCCGCCATTTTCATTGCGCTTTGAGAGATTCTTTGATAGCGTAATATCTCCTTTTCGCCACGTCAAAGACTCTTTGTCAAAGATTATTCGATAAAGAAAATTTAATAGTTTAATATCGGCCTTAGCTGCATCAGCATTAATCTTATATATATATATATATATATATATATATATATATATATATATATATATATATATATATATATATCACTCTGAAGTCAAAACTACACATCGCAAACGAATATTTGTATGTGGTATTAGGTATCGGTCTCCCACTGTGCACTATTCTGGTAGGTAGACGGTTGATAAAGATAAGGGGGTTATCAATAGTTTTTTTTTTTTTTTTTTAGCGAAAACTACACAATGGAGACGAACGAAAGTCGTCAAGTTATATAAAAATGGGACTGAAGATCAGCGATGACAAAGAGGTTACATGAGCGAAATGTGATGCACATTCTTCAGTTGTTTTTCTGCAACGAGAGTACGAATAAAGAAAAAAAGTGCATATTGCAGTTTGAAAAGTAAAACTACCGAGAAAGATGCTAAAGCGTAAGAAAGAAATTTCGCGTTCTCGATGACTTACTAAGAGACAGATAAATGCGCTGAAAAGTGAATCTACAGACGATGTTGTTGTTGTTGTTATGGTCTTCAGTCCGGAGACTGGTTTGATGCAGCTCTCCACCCTACTCTATCCTGAGCAAGCCTTTTCATCTCCTCATAAGAACGGCAACCCAAATCCACTTGAATCTGCTTACTATACGCGTCTCTTGGTCTCCCTCTGCGATTTTTACCCCATACACTTCCCTCCAATGCTAAATTTACGATTCCCCGATGTCTTAGAATGTGTCCTACCAAGCGATCCCTTCTTTTAGTCAGGGTATGCCAAAAATTCCTTTTCTCACCAATTCTGTTCAGTACCTCTTCATTAGTTATGCGATCTACCCACCTAATCTTCAGCATTCTCTACAGACGATAGAAACTTGAAATTTGTAGACGTTTTTTATCTTATACTGCAGGAATCAGCGATTTTTCGATATTACCATCCCTAAGGGGGTGAAATAGGGGATGAACGGTTTTTTTTTTTGAAAATACATTGCTATTCATTCAATTTTGAAGCAAGAAATAGAAAACTTCGGATTTAGATTTTTGATTTGAATTTTAAAAACAAGTGATTCATTCTTTTTGGAAAATCAACCATTAAGCAGGTGAAATAAGGGAAAATCTTTTAAGTGTGCTAATAAGACTATTTTGATGCTATAAATGCGAAAATTTGGATTTAGAACCATGGTTAGAATTTTAAGAAAATGTGTTTCGGGATGTTTTGAATTCTGTCATCAATGGTGCAATAGGGGGCGGCAAGTTGTTTCAAAAAACTTAATTAGGACAGGTAAATCTATGAAAAATTATATTTAGAATTAGAAACAGCCAATGGAGACCATCCAAACTACGCGTGCGAATCAGCGGGAATTAAGCTACTAGACTCATAAATTGGTTCGACATGAATAGTGCATTCTAAAGGCATTTCCATCAGTTGTTCATCTTGCAGGATATGAGTGATAGTGCCATCTTCAAGTTTCTTGGACAAACCGAAGACACCTTATGTAATATCTCCTTCTCCGTGTACTTCAGGAGATGAAGACGGTAATTCAACCGGTGTAAAACCTGTAACACCTTGTTTACGTCAGTTCTCATTGCACACGATACAAAAACAAATAGAAAATGTCGAATTACAGTTTACTATAGACTCACATACAGCATCCCGCGCGCACGGTTTACCTACAACTGAGGGTCAGCATGGGCAGCTAAAATGTGGCCTGCCGCGGCGGCCGAGCGGTCTGCGGCGCGCCAGTCACGGTCTGCACGGTCACTACGGTCGGGGGTTCGAATCCCCCCTCGGGCATGGATATTTGTGCCGTCCTTAGTGTTAGCTAGTTCGTAAGTAGTTTGTAAGTTTAGGGACTGTTGACCCCGTAGTTAAGTCCCATAAGCTGTACAAACATTTGAACATTTGAGCTAAAATGTGATTTGCGTGACTGCCATCTAGTGGACCGCATATGCCTACGTACCAAACATGGAGACAATTCCGGCTAGACACTTAGCGAATGTACCTTGTTACAGGAAAATTGTTACTAGATAAGTTTAACGAGCGCTTTTGTATCGATCGTTTCCGTCGCTATTGCAAATCTATGTCGGACAATGATTCGAGAACATTTTTGCGTTGACACTTTCAATATCAGGTAATTTTAGTGGCTTGCGAAACATGTTTGTTCAGATGGAAGAAAAAATGGTAAACATGGGCATTGTGGCAATTAATATGAATGGATGTACGATACTAACGTGGTCTGAAGGTGATATTATTGTGGTATCGAAACCGGTTGCGTAAAGAAATCGGTAATAATCAACCACAATAATTACACCTTTTATTGGACGTGTAAATACTTTGAATTACGAGGCGCGTCCAGAAAGTAAGTTCCGTTTGGTAATAAAATGAAATTGTACACAGATACAGAAGAAATTTTTATTGCACAAAATTCTACAACTCTTAAATTACTTTTCCACATAACTGCCGAAATTTTGCAGGCACTTGTCATAGCGTGGCACCAGGTTTTGTATACCTTCTTTATAGAAATCTGCCGTCTGTGTCTTCAACTAGTTGGAAACAGTTGCTTTCAGCTCGACGTCATTGGTGAAGTGATGACCGCCAAGGAAAGACTTGAGATGTAAGAACAGATGAAAGTCGCTAGGAGCGAAATCAGGGCTGTACGGAGGATGGTCAAACTCGTCCCAGCCAAATTCCTGTAGGAGGCTTTTCGTCACATTTGCAGTGTGTGATCGTGCGTTGCCGTGAAGCAAAACAACGCCTTTTGACAGCACTCCCCGGCGCTTATTCTGAATTTCACGACGCAATTTCCGAAGTGTCTCACAATAAGCATCTGCTTTGGTTGTTTGACCACGTGGTAAGAAGTCAATGAATAGGATGCCTTTCCAGTCCCAGAACACTGTGCACATCGTTTTCCGAGGTGTCATGATTTGCTTCGACTTTACCTTTGTGGGGATGAAGTGTGCCTCCATTCCATTGATTGCCGCTTACTCTCAGGGGTGTCGTAAGAAACCCACGTTTCATCTCCTATGACTATCCGTCTCAGAAATTCTTCGCCGCTTTCAGCATAACGGGTCAAAAACTCAAGTGCTCTACCAATCCGTTGTGTTTTGTGCTGCTCAGTGAGAATCTATGGTACCCAACGAGAGCAAAGTTTACGGAATTTCAGTTGTTTGGTAACAATTTCATGCATCAGTGATCGTGAAATTTTTGGGAAGTCCATAGCGAGAGTAGTAATTGTAAACCTACGGTTTTCCTGGATCTTGTCATCAATCGCGTGAACCAGTTCTTCTGTAACCAAAGGTGGACGCCCACTACGTTCATCATGCACATTACTACGCCCGTCATTGAACTGTCGGATCCATCTTCTCACCATCGAATCACTCATCGCTTTTGGTCCGTAAACATCGTAAATTTGCCAATAAATTTCATTTGGGTTCCCTTTCCTCGCATTCAGAAATCGAATCACCGACCAGATTTCACAGGTGGCGGGATTTTCAATCAACGCCGACATTTCAATCAAGCACAACGAAGCGTACGTACCTGACAGCGATCTCCAAATGGCGCACGTTCTTCTCCTTGATACACATCGTCTACAGCTGATGTGCGGAACTGCGATCACAGCGCTGCAGCGGAGATAAATGGAAACGGAACTTACTTTCTGGACGCGCCCCGTATATAGGGATTTGCGGAACATGGCCAAGGTTCTTCTCCCCCTCACTTGTAGCGCTGCAAGTTTATCACCCTGTCATCTCGATTTCTTATTGGATTATTTACAGTGTTCCATATTTGTTTTGGTTTAATTAAAAACAGAAAATGGATTGATAACACCGTGTTTCTGATTACGATTGTATTACGTGTCTATTGTTCTGCGAAACCCTTTGTAGTGTGTTACTTGCACTGTGCTTGATTTTTGCTCACGGAGGTAATATTGAATGAAATAAAAGCTTCCATATTTATTTGTATTTCATGTAAAACAGAAGTGCTCTCGTCGTATAGTGTTCTGTGAACATTTGTTGTTGCCTTCGAATGCGTTCGAGAACCGCTAAATTTAAATGAGTTGTACATGTATCGTTCGTATTCTGCTTTCTTTCCATTCGCATCCGTTTTTCGTAATTTCTCGCATGTAATGGAGAACGCGATGTTAGCAGCTGTTTAGCTGTTGGTGTTGTTGTTGTTGTGGTCCTCAGTCCGCAGTTTGATGCAGCTCTCCACGCTACCTTAGCTGTTATTCAACTTTATTACATATTGTCCCTAAAGGAGTATTTGTGCTTTCACTGCTCTGTATATTCTTATTAGAGTGAAAGCATGATTAGTTACATTGATTTCTACTGAATCATGTTGTCCTTTGTACCTTCCTGTTAGGAACGTGCAAACCCTCTTAGACAAAGTATTGTTGCATTTTTTTATATTTTATGCGGTAGTTATAAGGGCTACAAAGGATATTCAGTGACAAGAAGTGACACCATTACACAGCGTAGTCATTCTGTGACAAGATGTAATAGATTAGAAATCGTTAACATGGAGTTGTTCATCAAATGTGAGAAAGTGCGAAAAAGGTTAAAAATTAAGCTAGAACACGCCTTGTAATCTAGTAGTTTATAAAGAGCCTATAAAACATTATGAAACGAACCTGTTTAAGTTTTATACGAAAAACATGGAATCATTTACTCCACACAGTACTACCTCTTCATCCAAACAAACAGCAGAACATGAGCAAAGTAGTGACAATGCAATTCAAAGAGTTCAATACACACAAGAAACCGTAAACTGTATCACAATGCTGTGAAGCCACTGCCGAGTCATGTCATGCCAGGTGATATGAGGTTTCAACATGTTCTAAGGCACAAGCACGCCCACTTAATAATGGCTAAATATTTGCTTTCACAAATAATTTTACCATGAAAGGCTACAAGGAGTGAATAATAAGTTTTTGATTGCGTTTCCTCAAAGACCTTTCAGATTCCAGATACACACTCTAACTACACAGTAGTCAAGCCGATAAGGAATAAATCAAAAGTATCTAAATCGCCTATTTCAAATAAAGGAAGTTCAAAGACATTATTGATAGAGGTGAAGCATTGAATTAAAATTTGTGGTGGGGCCGGGAATCCAACCCGGACCTCCATGGCATACTAGGCAGACGTCTTAGCCGTTAGACTACCACACCACTAACGATTAAGGCGCCTTGGAATAGTCTATGTACGATTTCCCTCCACAACACAAACTTTAATTCAGCTTCTTTGTTCCAAAGATAATTGCCACTACTACTACACCATTGATCTCTATACACTCTGGATGTCGAACTTCAGCTGTATTAGCGTGCCAGCCATAGATATTCATATTTAGTTTCTTGCCAAATTCAAGAATGGCTGCTAAGAAGCATTTCTAGAGAAAGAGAAGAAAATATGTTTCGATTCTGCTCCTATATCAGCCTACAACATCGAATATTGAATTAAATTCCAAATGAAGAGGTAAGCAAGCAATTCTTTGTCACATAATAACTGATGAAAACTCGTTTGCCCAATTTAAACATGGCGGACGATGCGAAATCGTGTACAAAACATATGAATGTGCCGGCACGCTGCAATTCTATGCTCAGACACCAGAGTTATACATCCAGTTTGTATAGAGATCACTGTACTACACACATTGTTCCCGGCCGCACCACAAATTTTAATTCAATGCTTCACCTCTATCAATAATGTCTTTGACATATTTGAGACGTAAATCCGTCTCAGGGATTATTTATTCATATTAATTGATATTTATATCACCATAACAGGATTGTTCCACCATGTCCATTGCTGAGGTGCTATTCCGCTGCATGGAGAGCCTTGGCAGTAGTGGCAATTATCTTTGGAACAAAGAAGCTGAATTAAAGTTTGTGTTGTGGAGGGAAATCGTACATAGACTATTCCAAGGCGCCTTAATCGTTTGTGGTGTGGTAGTCTAACGGCTAAGACGTCTGCCTAGTAAGCATGGAGGTCCGGGTTCGATTCCCGGCCGCACCACAAATTTTAATTCAATGCTTCACCTCTATCAATAATGTCTTTGACATATTTGAGACGTAAATCCGTCTCAGGGATTATTTATTCATATTAAAAGGAAGTTCACTTCCCGCTAACTAGAAGCGCGGCTGTCGTTCTCTGTTTACATATGCTAACACGGGCCTTACACTATATACGTATTGATGTACTGTATTACGAAATCCGAGACACAGTCAAAGATACCAAGTGATTTTTATCAGTGATCTCTGTACAACAAAGATGAATGCTACACAATGTTGATGTATAACTACGGTCTCTGAGCATAAAACGGCAGCGTACAAAGAGCTTGAATATCATAGAGTGGCGATACGTTTGAGGCAAACTGAACTGGCGTCCGCCATGTTATTTGGGGTATCGGCTGACAGCTGGTGTGCCACACCCACTAGAGAATTTAGCCTATTTACAGTTTTGCGTTTTAAATAAGTATTTACTATTGAATATGGATGTGCAACAAGTTCCGCCAGACTTTATCGAAGCTGCGAACTGACGAGCCTGGTAGTAAATTTCGTAAAAATGCGGCAATTAAATATCATGGAACTGTCAGTAATATAGTTCCAGTTCGAAGTAAACAGTTAGCTGAGGTTTGCAATAACAACGAAAGTGCTGCTGTGAAAATACTTCGTTGATTTTAATGCAAGTACATGGTCTAAACGAACTGCGAAACATACAGTGAATAGTAATTGTTATGACGAAAAATCATGACCAAGGATTTGCATCTGTGGTTAGTATGTTGTAATGACACCTTTCCTGTCTCGTATATTTTTATCGTGTGTTTACTAAACGTATTATTGTAAAATTTCTGTCAGGGGGTTTCGTTGTGAACTTTGGTGAACGAAATTTGAGTACATAGACGAGAATGACAACAAAATACCGCAGTTAAAAATGCGCCTAGGTCATCTACCGCGACAGCATTCCACGTCTAAATAAGATGTCGTTAATAACATTTTCATGTTGCAATGCTGAAAGAAATAATGTTTGGTACGTAAAATTTGAGTACAAAGACGAAAGTGACAACAGAATATTTCACTAAAAATGTGCGTGGGTCAGCTGCCACAAAAGTATTCCTCGCCGAAATAACGTATCATTAATAACTTTAGTTTGCTGCCACGCTCAGATAAGTACATATTTGTTGCAAAGAACACAAACACACCAACAACAGGTAGCAAACGGCATTTAAAATGGTGTGTACTTCAAAGGAATTGCAGGATAGGTCATCTGAAACTTTTGGGGCAGCTATGTGCCATTAGTCATGAATATTGTTTGAGTATGGACAGACTGAGATCAAACGAGGCAAAACATTTGGTGTTGTTGCACTAAGTACTTGTCGTTTTATCACTTCAATTTGTACACTTAAATGCTGAACACACTTTAGGTATATTTCGACAGAAAAAATTGTACTGATAATACACACTAAATACAATATACACTGAATAAAATACTTCAAGTTGAACAACAAGATACGATAGACAGACTCCTCTCATGTGTACTGACTATCAAAAATTTGGCGGCCGAGTTACACAGGTTGCCCACCAGTCATTACGTGCCCATCAGTTACTGCGTGCTTAACGTCTTAATTTGAAATTTATGCCATTATGCAATGTAGAAAGCTGAGACGGGAACGGAATCGAAATGTTTTTTCACTTCGTTTTCTTGTAATACTTTATAACAACCAGATATGAATTATGACGGAAACGAAGTTTGTGCATATATGGCTGGCACTCTCAGACAGCTGAAGTTCGACATCGTGGTAGTATAGAGGTCACTGAAGATAACCTACCACAGAGCGTTACACAACATCTTGACTGCCGCAACGGCTCACATGACGGTTACAAATTTTTAAATATTTGTATATCTATGTGACTGAACTACTAAGGTTGTCAGTCCCTAGGGTTACAAACTACTTAATGTTACACTAACCTAAGGACAATACACTCACCCATGCCCGAGGGAGGACTCGAATCTCCGACGGCGGCCGACCGTGCCCTCCACAGCAAGGACCATTATACCGTGGCCACAACGTATACTATTAGTTCTCTCAAGGCGAGGAACAGTAAACGTTCAATTCATGATTGTCTGTTGAGTGCAGTAAAGTGTGTAAATAAATTAGTGAAATAAAATTCATCAATAAATTAATATGAATAATACGTGAAGTAAAAGTGATATGTTAGTTGAGTTCAGTCAGGCAGGCCGAGTAAAACAGCAGACCTACACCGCATTCTGACAGTGCACAGACCAACTAAAGCTGCAGATTCAGCTCGACACTGTCCCGCCGAGTATTTACGTGTGTCAAGGAGTCCGTCGCTCTCTCCACGAGCGTAAGCCGTTGATTCAGCGATCAGGCCATCGACCGAGCACCTCACGTGAAAGACAGACTGTCAGGCGTGACTTCTAGAAGCAATGTGCCCAGGAGCCAATAACCTGGTGTATTGACCTCCAGAGCAATGTGACGTTCGACCCTTCCAGAAGCTGTACAACGTGATAGTACAACACGACCCCGAAGATCGTTGACCTCCAGCCAGGTCCATCAAATAAGTACCACGGCCATGCAGACGACGCCGGAGAGTAAGAGACAGATAGACTGATGTAGACAGAGTGATGGAGTAGTACCGTCAGATTGGCAGTAGCGGCATCAGTAGCAGCAGCAGCAGCAGCAAAATTGTTTAGTCCAGCACCAACAGTGACAGTTGAAGGTAGAAGAAAGAAGATGGCAGAATCTGGTTGCCAGTACAGAGTTCGGGAAAATCAGCAATAACAGAGGTACTCACCCAGGATGACCGGCCAGAACGATAGGATGCGGTCCGGTCGTGAAAGTCACCTATCATCTCGGTGAAAAGTTCTGCCCCACGAAGACGTGCAGCCTGAAGACCGCCGGTTCGACTCCAGGGCAAGGGCGCAAAACCTCCACGCCGCGCCGCTACCTCTTGCCGTAGCATAACACAACGCTTTATAGAAGATGGGAAAATCACACCGCACCGCCACGAGGTAATTCCGCAGAATTTTCGGCGGGTGGTGTTTAACTGACGAGCTCAGAAGCAGTTACGCCACGAGCGTAACCAGAGATCCACAGCCAACGCTGCGAAACGACTCTTCGCCGCCGCACGCCTTTAGCCGCCGACACCCGCCGAGCTAACTAGTTCACAGTAAGGGTAATGTATGGTTTAAATGTTTAATATATGTATTCTATGTAATGGTAATTCTGGTGTTGGAATATATCAAGATATTTGTTGAACACTTCGATAACATATTATTATTCATGTATAGAAATAAAATGTGTCGATATTTGTAATGGTGCACTTGGTGATGGAATATTGTAGGATAATTGTTTATTATTTCTTTTTGTAAACTTGTACATACTACTAGTGTCAGTGGATTCAATTGTCAAAAATGTTCAAATGTTTGTATAGCTTATGAGACTTAACTACGGGGTCATCAGTCCCTAAACTTACAAACTACTTATGAAATACCTAATCCTAAGGACGGCACAAATATCCATGCCCGAGGGGGGATTCGAACCCCCGACCGTAGTGGCCGTGCAGACCGTGACTGGAGTGCCTCAGTCCCTTCGGCCACCGCGGCCGGCAATTCAATTGTCACTCACGGCTACTCACTAGTCTATAGCTGCGATTGTCTAATGTTAAATATACTCAATGTTGTTTATTACTCTTTTATGTAAATGACAATGGACCATAGCAATGTAAAAATTATGAATTTTACCACTCTCTGATCTATAATTATTTCATGTAATGGAATGTAAAACTGAACAGGGCTGACTGGCTCGATGTATATTCCGAGCCGCTCAGGCCTGTCCAGTTAAACTAGCGGGAATCCAAATTGTTATCGGTTTGTAATTATCCCCTGAATTCTTACACCACCTTTCTCTCTTACTACTCTTTTTTGGTTGTATTTCTCCTTTCTATTGTTTCTTTTTGTTCACACATTTTTCCAAAGCTGTATAAGAATGAAACTTCCTGGCAGATTAAAATCGTGTGCCGGAACCAGGACTCGAACCTCGGACCTTTGCCTTTCGCGGGCAAGCGCACTACCGACTGTGCTATCCCGTCACGACTCAGTACCTCGCCTCCTACTTTCCAAACTTCACAGAAGCTCTCCTGCGAACCATGCAAGACTAGCACTCCTGGAAGACAGCATGTGGTGGAGACATGGCTTTGCCACAGCCTAAGGGATATTTCCAGAATTAAGTTTGGAAAGTAGGAGGCGAGGTACTGGCGGAAGTAAAGTTGTGAGGCGGAATCGTGAGTCGTGTCGGGATAGCACAGTCGGTAGTGCGCTTGCCCGCGAAAGGCAAAGGTCCCAGGTTCAAGTCCCGGTTCCGGCACACAATTTTAATCTGCCAGGAAGTTTCATATCAGCGCAGACTCCGCTGCAGAGTGAAAGTTTCATTCTGTATAAGAATATTGTAAAATAAAAATACTGTAATGCAAAAAAACAATGCCTCGCCTCCACGTAGCGGGATACGGGCAACGGTGCGAGTGGAGGATGCCAGTCACAGCGGCCTTCGGGGCCCGTGTCCAGTCGCAGCGGCTAAGAGGCCATTCCACGACCCACCTTCATTATTAGTCGGTGGGTCAAAGTAGGACAGAAAAAAAACCACATAAATTCTGTTTCATTTACGCCTCATACTCAAGCCAAGGGAAAGATCCGACATGTTTATAAGATTCCTTCTAAATGCTATCCTGACAATAAAATGTTAATTGGTAGTTAAAGCTTGGCATCCTGACAACTGACAATAGGGCAATGCATTGACGATTGTTGTTTAAGAGTTCAATATTTAGCAAAGCGGTAAGGTTACTTCATTAAATGACAGAACCCCTCTATATTTGATAAAAGAACGCCTCTTCATTTGATGTCAGAAGTTTCCCCTTACACACACGCTTCTTCATATCAAACAATATGTGTCGGAAACTAACCGACAGCAGCACCGATGAGAGCTTTCAAGAATCAATGCTCAGGAACGATGTGTGCAAGGACAGTCATCCAGTCATCCGGTCTATTGTAAACAAGCATCTCAAGTGGCGCAAATGTGTATCAGGTTTCTTATGAAACGTACAGTATTGCACTTCTAGATCTTTACTCATATGGAACATTTCCTGGGACGTTTATGGAAGAAATATCGATGGAAGCTAAGCTTACATATGAAGAGGTGCATCATTAGTACCTGATATACCCTACAATCTCTAAGCAAATCATACGAAAAAGAACTAATCAGAATTAAAAATGCTACTATCACAGTATAACTAAACGTTAAAACCTCCAGCTCAGAGTCGAAGGTGTAAAACAGCTTATCTGGCAGCTTCAGAAATATTTAAAAAGAAATTCAACATTTTCGCGTATATAAAATAACACAATTCTTAATCTGACGCCGTCTAACATGACACTTGTCTTAATGTCCAATACATATCACAGTAAATGACGTTGCAATTTAGGCTGCGTGCATCCTGCTGTTGGGATGCATCCTCTCCCCCCGAGAACTCACAGAGCTTGGGTATTAGGGTTAAATAGTAAGAAAGCGGGAATATGTGGAGAGGTTTTGACTGAAATATTTTTGACGCCAGCAGTTAAGTCTAGAAGCCAATTTTACTTTTGACATGTTTCTGTTTGACTCTGGTTAGGACATTTTCACCTTTCGTTGAGCTGTGGTACTATCATTGCTTATTTTTCCCAATTTTTACTGTAGCATAGTTGAGTAGTCGATAGAGATTACGAATTAGTATTCATTTTCGGGAATGACACAGTGGGTTTCTTGATGCATTTCTTTTATTTCTTCCATATGTGTTTCGCCCTCCCTTTTAGGCATCATAAGCTTACTGATGTTGCTTCAATAGATTAGAAACAGTTCACTTTATTTTAATCAAAATACAACGTGCGTTTGAAAAGTTCGGTGAATAGTCTCAGGAAATATAGGAAGCAAGAGTAACAAGTGAAATACCTTTACTGGCCTTCAAAGTAATCGCCATTGGCTACAATACACTTCTGACATCGGTTCTACAGCTGTTGAGAACTGTCAGCAACCGCTTCTTGTGGAATCGTTGAAAACACTGAGATTACGTGTTGTTGGATCTCCGCAACCGTTGTGAAGCGTACACTGTGCTGATCTCCAAATCGTCTGCTATAATTCTCAAAGTCAGCCGCCAAAAATCCACAAGCATCCGTCGCACTCGTTTCATGTCGTCGGGACTGTGAGTGTGGACGGTCAGGTCGACCTGAACGTGACTCACCCTCGACAGCTTCCTTTCCGTCTCTAAAGCGTTTAACACGTTCGCTGCCGTTTACGCTCTGGCGCGTGTAAACGTTACTTGAGTCATGTGCCGCTCACGCTGTGGCGCGTGCTGCGACCTAGCATCCTATTATGGATTGTTGTAAACTGGCATCATCTAATAAAGCTGTATACTCTGGTAGGAACTCAGGGAAGAGTATAAGTGATATGCACACGTACGTGGTTCCCGATTTCCGCGTTTGCATTACCGGCTACGAGCCACACACGCTTCTCATGATGTCATGATAGATTTATGTAATGTTTGTATTGTTCATTTGTTGTTTTCACAAAAATACAAATGCAAATAAAAAACCATATCAAAAAAACTGAAAATTTAAACCAAAACATTCAATGGCTCAAAACTATGAAAAGATACTGTCAAAATACGATCACGCGCCAGAACGTGAAGTGGCACCTAGCATCATCGCGCCAGAGCGTGAACGCCAGCGAACGTGTTAATCCAAACACACACCCTTTATTCAGTGTTCATACACTTGCACTAACATCTCATGGATCTCCGTCACTGTTTTGCTTAATTTTAAAGAAAATTTTATGTTAACGCATTGCTGCATTTTGCGCTCCATGTTGCAACGGCACGAGTTGTCACACCTAACCTATTAGCTGCATCGCAGGGAGTACCACCGCTTCACTGCAGCGATTTGCACGATAGGGAGCACTTGTTCACATGTCCCTCTATTACGAGTTTGCACCTAATCCTCGCCAGCATGATTTGTAGAATATGGGACTGCGACCATCCTATCGGTATTCACCTTTCCGGCTGGACATGGGGACAATCCTATACACCTATCGTTCCTTGATGCGCCCTGTCCTTTGCAGTTTCCACCCCACTTGGATATCTGCCTCCCCCACCTATTACAAATCGCTCCAAATCCTTGAATGCCATGCCCTCCTCCTTACTTACCGAATCCGCCCCCACGTGGATCCTCTACAATCTCATTCCTTTCCCTCACCTTCTAAAGTTCCTCGAACATATCCGTATCCTCTACATCTCCGGCAAAAAGTGAATACCGTCACCCGTCTCCCCTCCTGCTGAACCCTGGGCCTCTGCCATGTGGGTACCAGCATATATCTCCCTCCCTACACCTTCATACTCTCCACGTCCTCTCGCAGGACGCAGGACGGAATCCTCCCAACGGCAGGTAGTCGAACAGGGGACAGGACTGAATCCTCCCGAACTACTCTAGCACAATGGCGCCTCTTGCAGGTACCAGATCCTAGCCCCCAGCCCCGCCCAATCCGTTTCCGGCCTTACTGTCACTTCAGTCCACGGCAGATCGGTTAACAGTGAAGATGTCCCCCGACGCCCTTGAAGTTTCAGTAATTAGAAAGGGAGGGAAAAGGTTACTTCTGAAAGGTAACACTTTCGGATTTCAGAAATTGTTGAAAAGTGGTGTAGCGCGATGGACGTGCAACATTAAGGATTGCAAAACTACAGACGGGAAAAATTTCTTGCTGGACAACAATGCCGAGAAAAAAGTTGTAGTATTTTGTGACTCTGAAAATCTTAACGTGCTTAATCAGCGTGCAACAATATTTACTGACGGAACATTCAAGTGGTGCACAAAATTCTTTTGTCAGCTGTTTACTATACTCGGTCTAGTAAATGGACATTACATTCGATTGGTTTTTGCGTTAATGAACGAGAAGAAAACTTCGTCGTATCAGTATGTCTTTGATACAGTCATCAATATATGTACTGATCTAGGACTGAAATTTTCACCATCAACGATGTTTACAGATTTTGAAAACAGCATAATGAAGGCCGGAACTGAAGCCTGGAGTGATGTAAGGATCCAAGGATGCAAATTTCATTTGACCCAGAGCTGGTAGAGGAAGATTCAAACCTTGGGTCTTGCACATGAATATTACGAAAGAAATGAAATTGGAAAGTTTCTGTCTTATATATTACTGTACGTTTACTCTGACTCTAACGATGGGCTTAATTCTCACTCTTACTTTACTGTAGAATGTAGGAACATGCACTGGAACATATGCTAGCTAGCTTTGCTTGCCTGGAATATTCATAAAGGTCTGGCCACACACTCTGTTCTCGGGCCGCCACCAACTACCTGCTTAAACAGGTTATGGGAGGATTCAGTCCCGTCCTTTTCGACACCCTTGCAGGCTCGGGAGGATTCAGTCCTATTTTTTTGACCGCGGGAGGAATGGATCGTGCGCCCGACGCCCTTCGTCCTGATATTTACCCATCCTATCAGCCCTAAACCGTCCCCTCCCCCATATATTGCGTGGCCCTCTCCACTCCTACTCCCCTCCCTTCGCCACTAAGATCTCCCTTCCCCTCCCTCGGAGTTCTTACGTTTTCCTTCCACACTCCCCCGCCCCTACCCATCCCGCCCTTCCGCGCCACTCTTCCTTCCCCTCTCCCCCTATGGGTCTCAAATTCAAATGTTTGTAAATCTATCGGACCAAACTGTGTGGTCATCAGTCCGTAGCTTACAAACTACTTAAACCTAGGTAAACTAACCGAAGGACAACACGCACACCTATGCCCCAGGGAGGACTCGAACCTCCGACGGCGAGCAACCGCGCGCTCCGCAGCGAGGCGCCTTAGACCGTTCGGCGTCTCCACCGCGGCTGTGGGTCTCACTGGTATACTTTTTAATAGTGTTTTCAACAGTGCACCGTGCTAAAGTGTTGTGTCAGTGTCAAGTGGTGAGCGTAATTTTAAGACTTCAGCAACCGCCGCGTAGGCAGAACACTGTGTTGCCATATTTTTTATTGTCTCTCTTCTGTTGTCGTCACCATTACCTGTGCAAAAACTGAGTTTTTTTAGCCACTGTGGCAGTTTTTAATATTGATTATGTGTGTTTTAAAGCCTTCATTTCATTGTTTTTAATTCACCAACTTTTATCTTCTTTTTTATTGTTAAAATCAACATTTTTATCTTTTGTTTTAAACTGTCAAACTCATATGTACTCTGGACTGAAGAACAGTGTACGAGGCTGCTGCTAGCCTTCCCCACGGGGCATTAAAATACAATAAAGAAATACATTTTGTGAATAATGAAATGCCAAGATCGTGATATTTCGTCTTTATTTATAACAGACGACCGGTTCCGATGTACACCGACATCTTCTTCTTGTCTCTGCACTGAATAGTAACATTATTACCTAAATACATATTGTAGCCATTTAGGTAATAATGTTACTATTTAGTGCAGAGACCAGAAGATGATGTCTGTGTACATCGAAACCGGTCGTCTCTCATAAACAAAGACGAAATACTGCGATCTTGGCATTTCAGTACTAACAAAATACATTTATAACATCGCTCCCTGCCATGAGCGACTTGTACGGGAAAAAAAAAAAAAAAAAAAAAAAAAAAAAAAAAAAAAAAAAAAAAAAAAAAACAACAACCTGCGGTAAGAGTATTTCGCAGTCAATTTTTACGGCCAACGGTCCTGACCCCGCCCACAATTGGCTACCATTGTTATTATTTTTTTACTCTTAATTACAATATCACCTTCTGTATATCCTTCTTAAATTTGTAACATTACTGTATTGCAGTCAGCCTGAAGATGGTCTCACAAGCAGACTGAAACCGGTTGCATAAGAACAATAATAAAATTCTATTGTGATTGAGACACTGTTTTTAAAAATATACTTTCATTAACGCTCGCAGATTCTACACAAATGATTTCTAAAATTGTATCAACATTTAGTTTACCGATGTTTGCCTTCCAAAGAATCTTAGCACTATCTAAATTTATCTTTAAACCATGATGTCTCGACCATGCATAATGATCAATGGATAAAGAATGTTTTTGCTGTACCCATTTATCCACCTTCGTATAATGCTTTATCTGATTCCTGCAAATTCTATGTGTAGAATTGACAAGCTTCAGAAATATCCAGCGAAAACATGTTCTGGGCGTAAAATAAAATCCGAGCGGTGCACATAAAAATTATATCATTAGCTGAGTATTACTTTCGGGTCAATAGACATCGTTTACGAAAGGACATCCGACTCATTATTAAAAAACGGCGTGCTATATTTAGCTCGGATTTAAATCATAAGTTCTCAACAACTTATAATGGTTATTGGATAAAAATATTTCGTTTTGAATGCGTACATTTATCTACTTCTGAGAAATGTGTAAACCGATTCGTACACGTTAAAAGGATAGGGGTGACACGCTTTGAAAACCTGGAAATAAAATTCGAACGGTGACCACAGAACTGTTGCCATTAGCTGAGCATTAATTTCAGTCGACATCTTTTCAAGGAGGATTTAATATTTTCACATAATTTCCGTGAGCGTCAGATTACGAACAGCGTCATACATACAGCAACACAGATGTTGTAATGGCAGTACAAATACGATCTCAATAAATTAAAAATAGCTTTTTACCTCATGATTCCAGCGCAGGAAGCGAGCAGCAAGATCCCCAAAAATCACTATGCTTTACTCAGACTCCTCAATCACATTTATTTTTGCGATACCGCGGTATGATGGTCACTGAATCTATCCAATCTACAGTCCAGTATTAGAACGTGTCACAAAAAATCACGTTATCCCTGGATTTATGACGTTTATAGTCTATTAAGAATTTCATACCTAGTTCACTTCCGAATTCTGATTATTTTTGTACAGCAATAAAAGCACTATTAAAAACTGACTCAGGATTTTGTTGAACACGTTTGCTATAAGATCCCATTTTTCGATTAAACACTGAAAGAAGTGCTTGAAAAAATACGGCACTAATGAAGAGTAGAAATTAAATTAGGAATAGTAAATGGAAGTCCTGCTAAAGTTTTAAGGAATAAATTAAATCTTATGTTGAAGTATTTTATCCATAGCAGCAACTCTTCAGCGTATTAATATAAAAAATGCAGCAACCAGTTGCTTGTGATAATTTTATTTTTGCCGGCCGCGGTGGCCGAGGGGACTGAGGCGCTCCAGTCACGGTCTGCACGGCCACTACGGTCGGGGGTTCGAATCACCCTTCGGGCATGGATATTTGTGCCGTCCTTAGGATTAGCTAGTTCATAAGGAGTTTGTAAGTTTAGGGACTGATGACCCCGTAGTTAAGTCCCATAAGCTATACAAACATTTTTACATTTTTGAATTTTATTTTTGACGACCGGTTTCGGCAACTTGAGGGCCCTTCTTCTGGTCTCTATACAGGCAAATAAGTGAATTGGTATTACAGTAAAGCATATAAAACATAAAAAAGTCGGTTATAGATATTTGAAATTGTGAGTATAAAAGTATTCGACATGACTGTGAAAGTTTATAAAGCTAATACAATGAATGATGCAGTTTTGAAACACGTCTTCACGGAGCCGTCGCAAAACGGATTTCACTGCCTGGTTGGGTGGGAAGAATTCTTTGTGCATAATTCCCTTGGTATGACTTTGCTCTTCACCTGTCTCGCTTTTTTGGGCCTTGAAGAGGCTGGGCTCTTCTACTGGGAATGACTGTTAACTTTGTTTCTTGGTCGTAACTGTAAATCTAGCTCTCGTCTACACCTGAGACAAGAAGTTTGGATCATCAGATGCGGTCTGACGAAGGTCCGTGCACACTGCAACACGCTTGCCTTCTGATCAGCAGTTAAGATCCTTGGATGAAATTTTGGAGCGACACGAGGTATGCCCAATTCATCAGTCAGCATTCTTTGACATGTCGAATAACCAATACCAACTTCACCTGCAAATTCTTAAATAGCTCAACGTCGATCCACACGAACGAATTGTTGTAGTCTGGCAAAAATGTCTGACGTTGTGCGGCTAACGGACCTTCCAGAGTGAGAATAAGAGCATAATCTTCGACGTCTTCTAACGACCGTCACCCCTTTGCGAAATGACTCAAACTGAGCCCTAATATTTTCCTAAATCACGGAAAGTTTCATTAGTTCACAGTCTCTATAACAAAGTCATTCCAGTGTAGGTGAAGTTGAACTTATATGCTGGCTGAAGTCCATTGCGTTGTGAGCTGTCTTCGGCATTCACTAAAAGATTTGGCGTTACAGGATCTTTTCGTAAATCATAAACATGTCAGTTGATATGGAAACGATTTTATTTCCATTTTAAATAAAGTTTAAATCAATCACATTGTTGCACAATCAAAAAATGCAGCGGCAAGCCAACAGAGCTGCTTACAGGTTTGTGACTACTAGAAGACTAACTAAACATGGTTTCTCTCAAACATCTTTCTACGTAACCGCGTAATAACATTGATGACAAAGTTTTGTCACAATTAAACAATATTCTTTTACATTAAATATGCCAAAATACAGAATTTAAACCATTGACTATTTATCTCACGTTTACACGTTTCATGAAATTTGTATTTAATGTGGTACACAAATTTAGAGTAATCCTTTGACTAGTGTTTACAGTATCAAATTATTTACATAATTTGTGTTTTCGAAGTGGACACATATTTGTTTTGCCAATATTGTGTAGGCGTACTATTATTGTGACATGGAATTTTAATGTATTACAGTTTGCGGTAAAATTTTTTATTAATACGGATTTGTATATGGTTGTCGTAGTTTTGTTAATTTCGAAGATAGTTTCTTAGTACCAAACGGATTATTAATTTTAGTGCATGAAAATTTATCAGTATTTAATTTAGGATCTAGTGATATATAAAACATGGTCTGCCCTAATTTATTTAAACAAAAGGTATATATGAAATCATGTTGTGCAATAGTTATAACATGTAGTATTATTGTTTTTATACAAATTAGTATCTATATAGGTTCAGTAATTTCCGGAACTAAGTGTAATGCGTTTTTAGTGTTTGCAGCTATTATTTACGAAAGTATTCAAAATTGAAAATTACGTAAAAGGGCAGCCAAGGTTATGTTTAAATCAACGTACTATTTTTTAAAAGCGCTTTACTAATAGTGTTAATAGAACTTCAAACTGAAGGCGAAAATGTGATATTTTACATGTCCGGTAGTGAAGTTTTATTTTAGGTGTCAGATATTTCGTGTTTATATGTTGGCAACTGATTTTTGTATGGAGTGTGCAACATAGCAGAAACGTTACAGTCTGTACGGCTGGTTCTGAACCGAGCATGCCACTAACACACGTATGGCTCATCTTCTGTCCCCCCAAACATTTGTTGAATCATTGCATGAGTCTCCGTAGCACTTTTCCCGAGATTCGCACACAAATTGATACACGAGCGCTGTTATGTTGGCGGATCCATCGTAAAATCGCCACACACCAAACCCAGAGTATTACGGAAATCACTGTGGACACGCAACATGTCCTCCCAGCTGAATGCCACTCAGCACACTGAGTAATCAGATATGCAGCTCTCGCCACCTAGCGCTGAAAGCTCAACAGAGGGTAAATATTGTTTTTGGAGGAACTCCATTGTGAAAGGATACCAATATCATCTTCATAGGTAAATGTTTACATTTATTTGTTTCCACTTTAGGTCACTGACCGTTAACGGTGCGAAGATTTCGCACGGGCCATCTGGCATAAAAATGAAGGGAAAACCCCAATCTGGAATCAAAAATTACTAGACGTCATAAATTGTAATAAATAAGCTTACCTGAATTATTTTCAAACAAGGACACATCGAAAATGTCGCACAGTTAATAGTCGGAAACGAATCAAGAAAACTAAAATAATAAATCATCATTTTTTTTTTCGTTTTCCGTCGTCCTTAGTTGTTTGGAAAATTAGTGAAAATGTGTACATGCTTTTTTTGTGCCATACGCGTTCCGCTTCTTTATTTGGAAAGCATCATCAGTGTCCAGTAATCAGTGATCTCTATACTACCTGGATGTTCAACTTCAGTTGTCTGAGCTTGCTAGCCATATATGTTCATATTTAGTTTCTTGCAAAATTCAAAAATGGCTGCTATGAACTATTAGAAGAAAACGAGAAGAAAATACGTTTCTATTACGTTGCGGATCGCGCGGTCTCCCGCGTCGGAGGTTCGAATCCTCCCTCGGGCATGTCTGTTTGTGTCGTCTTTTATATAAGATAGTTCATAAGTAGTTTGTAAGTTTAGGGACTGATGTCCCATAAGCTTTACAAAAAATTGATTTTGGTTTTTTGTATAATATTGCGTTACAGTTATAAATACAATTTTGCTATGTTTCACAGTATGACAATCATCAATCTTTGCTACGTTACAGTTTTTTTTTAATTTTGAGCTATTAGGTTATAAGAAACATTTGTAGCACAAGCTTTTGATAAGTTGATTTAATTTTTGCGTATTACTTACGGTTTTTTGTGTTACTCCATGTGTTTTTTCATGCAGCAGTTTATGTGCTCTCCTTGTGGATGAACACATTTATATCATCACTTCACTGTGTAATCCTTTTGTGACGGCTTGTGTACCGTGTGTAGTGTTGCCAACTGTCGCTTTTCGTCTGTCTTTTGTTTGTGTTCCTTGTGTATCTGTGTGTATCAGTTGTGTTTTGGTTGTGCTGTGCTCGGTGGAGATGTATGGTGTGTGTGTGTGTGTGTTTGTGTGTGTGTGTGTGTGTGTGTGCGTGTCCCTGTGTGTGTGTGTGTGTGTGTGTGTGTGTGTGTGTGTGTGTGTACGCGCACGCGCTCAGATGGTAGGTTTTTTATTTTTTTTTAAAATTTTTTTAAATGTTTGTGTTAGTTTTTGTGATAGTGGGAGGTGGGGGAGAGGAGAAAAATAAAGAGACACAAAAAAAAAAAAAAATCTACACACACACACAACACATCTACACAGAGACCAACACAAACAAAAAACAGCTGTCCCACTCAGAGATCACAAACAAAAGACAGACGAAAAGCGACAGTTGCCAACACTATAGACGGTAAACAAACCGTCACAATATTCCGAAATTCGTCTCCTCATTGGTTGTCCAGTGTCACCTACATAGACCAAACCACACTCTGAACCGATTTCGTATACGAAATGTACTGACAAACTACTAATGAACTAGCTAAGACTAAGGACTGCACGAATATCCATGCCAAAGGGGGGATTCGAACCCCCGACCGTAGTGGCCGTGCAGACCGTAACTGGCGCGCCTCAGTCCCCTCGGCCATCGCGGCCGGCTTTCGTATACGCCAGCATTATTTGTCTACTGCATCTATTGTGGAGCCAAGAACATTCGTTAACTTGTTGTTGCTTCTATAGATTGGCTGAATGGCTGGCCAAGAGTGAATATTGCCTACACGTTCTGTGACTCCTTGTACGTATGGTAATAGGACGATGTTGTTGCCTTCTCCCTGCTCTTTCCCATTGCCATCATACTTTGTCGACATAGTTTTATTTATCTCTGTTATACCATAGCAACTGGTCCTCATAGGTGGATCCGAAATGTTGTACTTCCGTCATAAGGTTTTCGGCATCGCTGATCCCTCCGATTAAAAGTGTGAAGGGCGGATTTCTTCTGCATGGGGTGCTGATGAAGGCGTGGAGGTACCTACCTGTGGTGGTGGCTTTTCTTTGTCGAGTTTTCCGTAGATTTCCACGTGGAGGAAGGGCAGCACTCCGTTCTTTTCTACCTGCAGTGTCATTTGTATTTAACTATGTTGCTGATTTAGACGTTGGTGGAATCTCTGTAGGTTTTCATCTATGGCCAGATGACGGTGTCATCAACATAACGCAGACAGCATTTAGGGCAGTAAAGTTTTCTAAATACTGGTTTCTACTTAACTGTATAACACTTTTCATCTCCATATGTACGAAGAAAAATTGGCATGTTAACTGAAATTTGTCCCTGTGTATTTTGAGGCTAGCTAATGAAACTCTCTCCTTTCATTTAATATAGTATGTGGTTAAGCAGTTGACACAAGTTGTTCCCATGCAAAAATTTTCGTTTACGTAGATTTAATGTTTCAATTTTAAAAGTAAGAGATGTTTACGTCGGCCGCAAAAGGAAATCTAAACGTAGCATTTCGCACCATACATGACACGCACTGCAAATAGCCCTGCGTTTTGCACGCTGTGATGTGAAATTTGTGCGACACCGAATGGAACTCTAACTGTTCCTAAAATTGGTATTTTCCGTGCCACGCGCTATAAAGCTAATTTGCACTTATGCGGCAGTGTAGTGTTGTAATTCCGGACGCAAGCACTTTCGCGGCCCTGCTCGAGATTGCAAGAATGTTGCTCCGTTGCCCGGGAATAGCTGCATACAGCGTTCTTTGTGGCCGAGCTTACCGTAGCTGTTGGGCGCCAGAGCACAGAATGCACAAGAAATGTCTTTTCATTTTGTTCTGACTGTGCCCTGGAAATAGTATTTGTTCTCTCGTGATAGTTGTAGTCGCGCTAGTTACGTTATCGCAGCATACATTTGGCACAATGATGCTACTGCGTTTCCACAGATAGATATCTGCGAGATAAACGATTATGTTGAGTTACAGAACTACTGTACGTCAAGAAGCAGTGCTGTTGTGGTGCACAAAAAAGTAACATTCATTTGTGATTAAAAAAACGAATCATTTAGTGGAAGGAATGAAATAAAATGAAAGACGCCCATATAACGGGCATTGAATTAAATCTAATGAATGTGTTTTATTTGTGCCCAGACCGGAGATCGAAATCGGGTTTTCTGCTTACCAGAAAGACTCCATCCACTACGCCACCTGGAACACGGTGCATATAGCTGTCGCTGGCACGCTCTCATCCAGACGCAAATTCTCATCTTGTAGCCTATACTACTGTCGTACTGTGTCTTGCCTGGAACGATTTATGGAAATCACAGAAAACCTAAATCTGGATGACCGGAGGCGGCTACCATCTACAAATCACATTTAACCCTTAGGTGACCAGTGGAAAATATAGTTCCCACTTACTTATTTTCGCTATAAGTTCAGTGTTCACACTCGTAACTTGTGCTACCATCTCTGTTAGAGTATGCTAACTACATATAGATTGAAACTTCCTGGCGGTTTTAAATTGTGTGCCGGAACCGGGACTCGAACCTGGGACATTTGCCTTTTGGCAGGCAAGCGCTCTATCGACTGAGCTATCCCGACAAGACTCACGATGCCGCCCCACAACTTTACTTCCGCCAGTACCTCGTCTCCTACTTTCGAGTCCCGGTTCCGGCACACAATTTTAATCCGCCAGGTAGTTTCACATGTGCACACACTTAGCTGCAGAGTGAAAGTTTCATTCTGAATACATATACATTGTCAACATGCGCGCGAAAGTGGTTGTTTTTCTACATTGTTAGTTAGTCAATGCAGAAGCGCAGTTTTCGCGGGCAAACAAGCCACTGTTCCGATCATAACAGCGTTTTTTGTATAGTGTGCTTTCCTTTTGCTTGTGAAGTGACTTGCGTTCTATTTGTCTACTTTACAGGGGAGATAGTATTCGAGTACATTTGCTCGATATAAATGAAAATTACAAAACTATTACAAGGTATGTTGAACAGATGGGGCATAACAGCTTTTAGATAATTGTAGAACGACATATTGACCATAGCTGTGTATTTTTTCTCAGTGCTACCGGTTTCGGTCATTTACCATTATCAAACGTTAGCAGAGATTAGCTAATAAGCTAACGACATGTTAAGCTGTTAGCTAATCTCTGCTAATGTTTGATAATGGTAAATGAGCGAAACCGGTAGCACTGAGAAAAAATAAACAGCTATGGTCAATATGTCGTTCTGCTATTACAAGGTAAGTTAGTGGGAACTATATTTCCCACTGAACGTGTGTGAAGTGTATATGGCTGTGCAATCGGCATTGTAGTTATCGTTTGTTTCTTATTATTTAGAATTCCTGGATTCATGCCAGAGGAGGTTTAGAGAATTTTGTACACTTTACCAGAAGATGGAGAAGATTCAGATGTCGATGCTGATTCTGATGAAGATTTTGAGTCACCAAATACTTTGCAGATTTTTAACAAAAGATGGTAGCTGAAGTGAAGTGTTCTGTCCATTGGCTGTGGCAGAGTCCAATCAAATAATGGGAGGAGTGTATCAATTTGATCAGCTGCGAGAACGGTATGCTGTAGGTCGTCGTTCATGGAAGTGGTGGCAGAGACTATTTTTCTTTCCTTGTATACTTGGCAGTTGTCAATGTCTACATTATGTGGAAGTTACAGAAGCAGACCAGCTAACATTTAGGTTACATTTGGCAAGGTAGCTCATCTCCGGCTTCTAAAGTCGTAAGCGAAGAGGAAAGCCCGTTCATTTTCAGACACCAAAAAGAGGCGTGTCTGGAGTTCTAGATGATGTTCGTCTGGCGAAAGTTGGAACCCATTTGCCAACAAAAGGTATTACAGTCAGAAGGTGCCGCCACTGTAGCACCAAAAACAAAGAAAAGAGGACAAAAATAATGTGTAGCAGCTGTCGTGTACCTTTGTGTGTAGCATCATGCTTCTCTAAGCTCCATATTACGTCACCTTAGTGAACTCAATGGACAACATGAACTAATATATAATTAAATCAAACGTTTAATATGCTTTTTCTACTAAAAATAAAGAATATACATTTATTTTATATTTTCAAGTCCAGTTACTGCAAAGTTCTGTGGGAACAATATTTTAAACCCGTAGGCTAAACTCTCACTTTCAAGATTTAAACTACGATTTTGTGTATGGCTTCTTAGCCCAATACAGTATTCATAAAAAGTTACTTCTGGAAATAATTTGGTCGCGAGTCAGAGGAGTCATCGAACCGCTTTTATGATATTCCTATACCGTCCCATTTTCTAATATCGCGTGGGAAAAAGGAACACCAGAATCTTTCCGTTTTCGATCTGGTTTCTCTTCTGTATTATGATAATCGTGTCGATCTAGCTGAGTGATATCAAAATATGTTCGCATTCGCGGAGTACGTTGGCGAGAGAATGACATTTTCACTCTGCAGCGTAGTGTGCGCTGATAATGAAACTTCCCTGACGGATTAAAACTTTGTGCCGGAACCGGGTTCGAACCTGGAACCTTTGCGTTTCGCGGGCAAGCATTCTACTGACGTGCCTGGATAGCTAAGTCGGTATAGTGCATGCCCGCGAAAGGGAAACGTTCTAGGTTCGAATCTCGGTTCTCGCACACAGTTTTAATCCACCGGGAAAATTTCTCGGTGAGAGAAGTTTTGCAAATAGGACTCGTCGCTACAAATAACGCTTTAATGATTTCCACCCGAACTCATGCGTCATTTCCGTGACACTCTCGCCCCTATATCGCGATAATACAGAACGGGCAGCTCTTTTCTGAATTTTCTCTATATCTTCGGTCAGCCCAACGTAGCGTGCATCCCACAATGCACAGCAATCAGTAAGCGCATGTGTAGTGTAGGCAGTTTCATTAGTAGAACTGTTGCGTCTTCTAAGTGACCAAATGAAACGTAGACTTTGGTTCGCTTTCCCTGCGGTATTTTATGTGTGTTCTTTCCACTTAAAGTCGTTCGTAATTGTACCTCTTAGGTGTTTAACTGATTTTACTGTCTGTAGACTTGACTGCTTATAGTGTAAAAGAAGTTTATCGGATTTCTTTTTTGTGCATTTATGGACGACTTCAACTTTCCATAAATTAGGGTCATTTACCAATTTTCACTCAATGCATATACCTTATCTAAATGGGTTTGAAGTTGTTTTGATCTTCTGTTAAATTTATTAAGCGATAAATGATAGCATCATCAGCGCATAGTCTAAGAGAGCTTTTCAGTTTGTCTCCTAAATCGTTAATAAAGCTAAGGAGCAGTAGGGGCCCAATAACACCTCCATGGGGAACGTCAGATACCACTTTTAATTTACTCGATTATTTTCTGTCAATTATTACAGCCTGTGTCCATCAAAGTCGCTCAAATACACATAATTTGTGACTCTTCAATTTAATTAGAAGCAACAGCCTTCCGGAAAACTAGAAATGTAGAATCAATTTGAGATCCCTTGACAATAGCACTCATCAATTGATGTAAGACTGCGTTTCATGAGAACGGTACTTTCTGAAACCATGTTAACTGGGGGTCAATAGCTCGTTCTATACGAGGTAATTCATAATGTCCGAGGAAAGTATATGTTGTATAATCCTGTTGCAAATAATAATAGCTTTGGCTTCTGTAAATTTGATACGATATCTTATATGTTGAAGGTGACACTGACTTGTATGCACATATTACAATGAATTACGAAAATACTGTTCGTACAGAAAATATGGCCTACCGTGTAAATCTACTTTTAGCGTTTGTAATATATGACTTTCCTATCTCGAGGATCTGAGGATGGTCTTAGGCCAGCCCGAAACTTGTCAATAAAAAATCAATATTTTATGCAGCTTTGGCTGTCATAAGTAGTTAAAGCAAGTATCCAGATTCAAAATGCAGCGTAGTTCATTGAAATCTGGTATGAGGTTCTTGAGTTACACAGCACAGAAAGTGTCGTGTTCGGAAAATAGCCCCAATTTCACCGAATTTTAACTCGAAAAATATTAATAATTTAAGGGATAACTTCATCAGAGTTAGTTTCTTTTACAGTAATTGGCACATGTAAAAATTATTTATTACCAGCTGAAAACCCAGCTTTGCCAGGGTATTTATATATCTATCCCCGCCTGACTTAGTACTTCTCTCTCTGTTCATCTCCTTTTTTCTAAAATCATTATCGGAGAATATAAAAGAAATAATGCTGTCTTTCATAATGTACAAAATTGTGACCGTAGTATTCAAAGAAAGAAAGACAGTAGTCAAAATACAAATGACATATAAGTTTCGTACGATCTCATATTTATTGAATTATATGTTGTACAACAGTATAATTTTTAAGGAATATATTCATTTGTATAAGTACTGTATGTCTATAAAATCTTTTGGGAATACAATTAGTAGTAAAGAAGTAATAGATTAAAACTTGGTGCCTGATGGGGCGGTTTTCCATGAACGTTAGTGTTTATGTGCTCATATCTCATGAACTACGTGTCGTACTGTGATACAATTTAGAAGGTACAGTCAACTATATGTGTGTATACTGTCTGTAAAATTTCCTGCGGCTACAATTGGTAGTGTAGAAATTATAAATTGTAATGTCATACCGAATGTCGTAGTTTCACTACATAAACAGCGGAAAAGTAGTAAGCGAGAAACTTTTTTTCTTTCATTATTTTGATGTGGTTGTCAGTGAGAGAAAATTCAATAAAGGTTTGAAATTATGTTTAAAGTTGGTTGCAAGTCGCTAAGTACTGTCATTCTCATACAGTGTGTGAATAAAGTCTCGTCGCATTATGTGGCAGTTTCTTGCAATTATATTTATGACGTTGTATCTCCTGAATCATGTGTCGTATGGGGTTGTTATCATTACAGAGCTGGTACCTCACGGTAATGAAGATGTGAACCTTTAGTGTCCCAGCCTCGTTACCACTTTTGTATCTCTGTGTCTCGTTTTCGCCGGTTGTAGGTGTCGGTGGCCGAGTAGAAAGAGACCGACACAGGAATAAAGGATGCATGCTTGTGCAGTACGGAGGTGACCAGCCAGTGGGACAGCAGAAACTAGAAAACACTAGAGTAAATTAGAACGAGATATATATTTCATAAAGACTTAGTAATACTTAACTTTTACATCTTGACTGCAGAATGCTGATACATAGATTAGATAGAGGCCTGCCTACTGCTGATTCCTAGTGCCTATCCGATAGCTAAGTCTTCACTTGTGCCTGTCTGCTTCTCAAGTGTTAACGATGCAGGTCAGTGGTGGCCACAAGCGGAGTTGCAGCAGAGGGCGCTCGTGGCTGACGTCGTAAGAACTCCGCGCCGTGCGTGCATGGCGGCGCGCGGCGTAAGTACGTGGCGCGCTCTTCATACTTGTGCGACACCAAAGAACCGAATTTGGTTGAAATCGGTCCACTGGTTTAGGAGGAAATGTGCAACATTGTCGCGTAATGCAGCAGTTTTTCTCGCATCTCATTGTTTATGACGTCATATCTCGTTAACATGTATTGTACATCGTCCTCACACTTACGGCGGCAGTCCTCGTGGATTGGAGCTTACGTGTGAAATATTTCATAAAGATTGGATCAAAACTGTAGATTTGTATGCAATACGTATATACAAACAAATACACAAATATTCGGACACTCTGATTTATATATAAAGATTTAAAAAATACGAGGTCAGCATTCTCATTTTAGTCCCATTTGAAACCCTGTGTCGGCGCTAGGCGTCGGCGACGTCGGCAACCGCCGACGGTCTCTCGCGTATGGGGGCCTCGCAAAACATTGTTAAATTTTAGATTATTTATTTTATTTTTTATATTTGATGTTTAACGGCGCTTTTCAACTGCTAGGTTATGTAGCGACGACCTACATCTAACTTACACTAGCTTAACCAGTGGACGAACACAACATCCGTACCCAAGGGTGCGATTCGACTCGCGACGAGAGCGATCTCGCTCACCGTGGTATGAGGCCTTAGTGCGCTCAACATTCCCTCCCGGCAGCTATTTAGTTGTGCGTATTTATTTCCCTATGAGTGCAGAAGTGATGGAATTTTTAGTTAAATACTTGCACAACAACTTCTTCATTACATTTTAAAAAAGAATTTGGAAGAAGTGTATCCAGATGTTTATATAACAATCAGAATAATGCTCACAGTTCCAGTCAGTACAGCTTCGGCCGAGAGAAGCTTCGCAAAGTTAAAATCGATTAAGACTTACTTGAGAAGCACAAGAAGTCAGGAAAGACTATCTGCGTTGTCAGTACCATCAATTGAAGCGGAAATAGCGGCTAGTATTAATTAAGAAGTAATCTTTAAAAAAATCAGTGAGACGAAAAACCGGGAAGCTTCTCTATTTTAATTTGTGTTTATTGTAATTTTTGTCATTGCAATAATACTTGTATATTAAACTAATAAAATTTTAGTATAATGATTATTGATATATAATTCAGGTCATTTTGTTTTACATTTTCTTCCGAGCTGAAAAAATGAAAGGGTCCTCGCAAAGACGAGTTCGCCGAAGCTAAGTTTTCGTCTAGCGCCATCACTGTTGAAACGGAATAGCTCGTATACGATATAAGATTCTAATTCCAAAAAAAGCAGGTGCACACAAATGTGAAAATTACAGAACTATCAGTTTAATAAGTCATGTTTGTAGAATACTAACACGAATTATTTACAGACTTGTGGAATACGACCTCGGGGGAGATCAGTTTGGATTTATGAGAAATGTAGGAACGCGGGAGGCAATACTCACATTACGACTTATCTTAGAAGATAGGCTAAGGAAAGGTAAACCTACGTTTTAAGCGTTTGTCGATTTGGAGAAAGCTTTTGACAATGTCGACTGGAATAAACTTTTCCAAATTATGAAGGTAGCAAGGGTAAAATATAGGGAGCGAAGAGTTATATCAACCTATACAAAAACCAGACAGCGCTTATTAGAGTCGAAGGGCAAGAAAGGGACGCAGAGGTTGGGAAGGGAGTAAGACAGGGTTGTAGCCTTTCCCCGATGTTGTTCAATCTGTACATTGAGCAAGCAGTGAAGGAATGGAAGGAGAAATTTGGAGAGGGCATTAAAGTGTAGGGAGAAGAAAAAAAAAAAAAAAAAAAAAAAACATTGCGGTTTGCTGATGACATAGTAATTCTGTTAGAGACCGCAAAAGATTTGGAAGAGCAATTGAATGGGATGGGCAGTGTCTTGAAAGGAAGATATAAGATGAACATTAACAAGAGTAAAACGAATGGTAATGGAATGCAATGTCAGAAATTCAGGGGGTGCTGAAGGAATTAGATTACGTAATGAGACAATGAATGTAGTAGATAAATTTTGTTATTTGGGTAGCAAGATAACTTCTGATGGCCGATGTAAAGAATACATAAAATGCATAATGGCTATGGGAAGAAAAGTGTTTCTAAAGAAGCGAACCTGATTAACATCCAATATTAATTTAAATGTTAGAAAGTCCTTTCTAATAAGCATTTTTCTTGAGAGTAGCATTGTAGGGGAATGAAAAGTGGACCAGAAGGAGTTGAGATAAAAAGATAATAGAAGCTTTTGAAATGTGGTGCTACTGACGAATGATGAAAATTGGATGGGTAGATCACGTAACTAACGAGGAGGTGCTTAACCGAATCGGAAAGAAAAGGAGTTTCTGGCATATCCTGACTAAGAGATGGGATAGATTTTTTGGACACATTCTGAGACATCAAGTAATTGTCAAGTTAGCATTAGCTGGAAACCTGTGGGGTAAAAATCGTAGAGGGAGACCGAGGGGTGAGTATAGTAAACAGATTCAAAAGGATGGAGGTTGCCGAACGTATTCTCAGATCAAGAGACTTGCACAGGACAGGGTAGCGTGGAGAGCTGCATCAAACCAGACTGCGGACTGAAGACCACAACAACAGTAAAGTGGAAATATGGCATCCCCATTATTGTGACAACAGTGACCATTTAAAGACAAGTGGTAGCATATTTGCATCAGCGCTGCCGCTTGTTCATAGAAAACAGCCCTTTCCCGCACCAAGTTTTAATCTATTACTTTTTTACAACTAATTGTATTCCCAAGATATTTTACATACAGCCCTTATACAAATGAATATGTACTTTAAAATGTCAGGAATAAATCATCATCATCATCATCATCATCATTAGAGACTAATTATGCCTTTCAGCGTTCAGTCTGGAGCAAAGCACCTCTAATAAAATTCCTCCATGATCCCCTATTCAATGCTAACATTGATGCCTCATCTGATGTTATGCCTTTTACTTCAAAGTCATTCTGCACCGAATCTAAGTACTTTCTTATTGGTCTACCACGACTCCTCTTACCCTCCACTGCCGAGCTCATGAGTCTCTTAGGTATTAATAGCTCCCCATCTCATTCCAGACCGTTTGCCAAGTCGTAACGGATGAGTCCCTGGTCTGTCAATTAGAGGTGGGACTCCATCACCTCCAAAGGTCCGAGGCATTCTGCTCTGATTGTTGCCAGCATGATATTGAAGTACCCGGGAAGCAGGTTGCTAGCCTTACTTGCCCAAGGCCCCACTGGGTTTTACCCCTAACGGTTGAGGGACTGACCGGTGGATTTCGTAGTATTTGCCGTCTGAGCACAGAGGTGGCCACAGTCCTGTGAAGTTGGCACCCCTTATTTGGAAAATGTACATTTTTTTCAGAGTTCTAGACAGATATGCAACAGTTCTGGAGTTCTCTGTAAAAAATTTAAATAGTTCTGCAGAATTTCGTGAAATATCGCAATTCTGAATAGTGGACGGGCTGTGAAGTTGGCACCCCTTTTTCCAAAAATGTAAATTTTTTTCAGAGTTCTAGACAGATATGCAATAGTTCTGGAGTTCTCTGTACAAAATTTAAATAGTTCTGCAGAATTTCGCCGAAAAAATAGTAAAAATTACCACAAACTTGAGTTTTTTTAAAAAAAATAATTATTTGCCTATTAGCACAAACATAGTTCTGATCACAGTTCAAAATAGCTCTCAAATCCTAATGACATTTTTCTGTGCAGATTATACTTTATCAGATAAATGCAGTAATGTGGAATTCATTTTCACGTTACTGTAAATTGGCACAATTTTTTCGAGAAATACACATTGTTTTTTGTGGTTCTGTGTACATATACTACAGTTCTAGAGTTCATGTGAATATTTCTATGTATTGCCCGGAAAAAATTATGTTCACAATTTTGAATATCTGATAAGCTGTCCTATTTGTGCCTCTTATTCGAGAAATATACATTTTTCTTAGGTCTTGACAGATATTCTATCCGCTGCACATTCAATTTGTTGTTTTTACGTCTGCGTGATTACTGCTTATCGTAAACAAGAACTATTGCATATGTCCCTAGAACTCTGAAAAAAAGTCTAATTTTTTGAAAAAAAAAAAAAAAAAACCGGATCCAATTTCCACAGTAGCATTTTTGAAAAAAGGGGTGCCAACTTCACACGACTCTGGCGCACTTTTGTGTAGTTTATGTCCCTCATTTAGGCAATTAGCTCATGAACTATTATCTGGGGAAAAAATATCATTAGAATTTTCTGCAGAACTCTTTGAGAGCTATTTAGAGTTGTGACCAGAACAATGTCTACGCTTGTAGGCAAATAATTATTTGGAAAAAACTAAAATTTGTTAAAATTTTTTGTATGTTTTTCGCGAATTTGTGCAGAACTATTTAAATTTTGTACAGAGAACTGCAGAACTATTGCATATCTGCCTAGAACTCTGAAAAAAATGCATATTTTTGAGAAAAGGGGTGCCAACTTCACAGTAGCGTGTAAATGGATTCCCCATTATTGCAATTATAACATGAAGTATAATCTGCACAGAAAAAATGTCATTAGGATTTCCTGTAGAACTCTTTGAGAGCTATTTAGAACTGTGATCAGAACTATGTTTGTACAATTAGGCAAACAATTATTTTGAAAAAACTAAATTTTGTGGTAATTTTTCGTATTTTTCGGCGAAATTTTGCAGAACTATTTAAATTTTGTACTGAGAACTCCAGAACTATTGTATATCTGTCTAGAACTCTGAAAAAAAATGTACATTTTCCAAAAAAGGGGTGCCAACTTCACAGGACTGGTGGCCAGTGGCGGCTACTCCTTGAGGACTCTGGGGCGGCGCCCTTCCAAAAATATCCAGCACGGAATACGTACCAATCGTTAATCACAAATCGACTCGAATAATTTTCGTGTAACAGCAGCCCGTGTAAGTGAATGATCAATGTTTTTAGTCTAGGTAGTCTGCCAGCCAGGATTAGCGAATGTTTTCAGAATGGGCTCACTGTCGGACTCTATGCGATCCGTCCGAGCCGTGTAAAGTCTGGCTATGGGCTCTTGGGGTGAGTGGGGGTACTGGGGGTTGGGTGGGGGTAGTGTGCTGAACCGGGCCGCTTAGGACGGCGTCCGCGCCAAGGGCGCCAAATATACAAAGGCGCACCGGCACCAGTCAGGCGTCAGGCAGTTTCTTCGAGGAACTTAACAGGTGCAGTGCGTGTGAGTGTCGTTGTTGTGGAGGTGCGTGTTGTTGCCTGTTTTTCTAGTTCCCTATTTAGAATGGATAATATAAATAGCGTAAACTATATTTTAACATTTGCTACTGAAAAATTGCCTTTTGAACGAAAGTTGGAATTAAAAAGGTTAGGACCACCGAGACCTGATTTTTTGAACATTGTACAGACACAAAATGCTCTAAAAGCAAAAGTAGTTTCACTAGGAAATTTAATCCTGATTTATATAAACATACCAATATATAAGCATACCAATGGTATTACTACATGTGTTTGTGACAGTCTTCTAATTTCAGTAACATATGTTTGTCGATGACGAAGCATTTGTGTTCTCTGAACACTTAATTATATAGTTACACACACAACGAATTTACTTCTTACTTTATATTATTTAAGGTACAGTTTTGGGTCTCTTGTGAAATCTAATAAAACGGAGTTACAAGGTTTTCATTGCCTGCAGAAAATATTAATAATTGTGCGTAAATTTCTTCGTATTTAGGTACAGGAGGAAAAAGTCGTGTTAGATGAAAGGTTGCATTACGTAACTAGCTAATAAAATTAATGCTTTATTCTCCCCGTTCAAGAAATGTTCTGAAGGGAGAAAATCTCGTGTACAATTGAAGAGACATGCCGCCCCTCCTAATAAACAGCCCACCAGCCGCCACTGCTGGTGGCCACGACTCAGAATATGTCCGAGATGCCCAACCTTATTCCAAAGTAACTGGTATCCCAACTGTCAGGACCACTCATACGTTGCCCGTGGTTCATGAACTAGGACATGACTACAGGAACCCACACCATGAACCGCTAGGAATAAATAAACAAATAAATACCCGGGCAACGCCGGGTTTTCAGCTAGTACGATATAAGAGAAGCGATTGCACTAAGCTGCACCGGGAAAAGATGTTTCGAGACTTGATTTCGTGCGGATCGCCTTTGTATGAATATTTGAGGAGACTAACAGGGAGGGTAGAGTGGGGAGTGAGAGAGTGAGCAGCGTCCCAGAGGCGACAATGGCCGGCTTGTGGGGTGTGCTAATGAGCGCAGCCCGGCGCACAATTGTGTGTCCCCGGGGCGGCATTGTGCGCGCATGCTAAGCGGCCGGACACAGCGCCTGCCTGGCTACCTGCTGGCTGCTGGCCGCTACCTGCTGGCGCGCTTCCACGGCAGGCTCCAGCTCCCTGAGGGCCAGCGTGCACGCCGGAACACCGGCCAACAGGCGCGCTCTCTCCTACTTGCTTGTCCCCGCTACTGGTACAGCGCGTAGCTATTTTGTCCGAGCTCGCTCAGTGGCCGGCAAATACAGGCGGCAAAACAACCGAATTACACTGGGTTTATGATTAATAATATAAAAACGAATTGCTGTTCGTTAGTCTCGCTAAAACTCGAGAACGGGTGAACCGATTTGCCTAATTTCAGTCTTGAAATATCCGTTTAAGTCCAGGGAAGATTTAAACGGCGACAAAATATGGAAAAGTTGTCCGGAAAAGTTGTCTGGAAAAACTGAAACAGCTTTTTCCAGGGAGCTATCAATACCGTTCGTCCAATTGCGATAAAATTTTGTACATTTCATGTTGAAAGCAAGAGGAACGACTGCATCAAGTAAAAATGTGGAAAGGTCGCTCAGAAAGTAGGAAATCTTAGGAAAAACGGAAAGCAATTTTTTTCTAAGAATAAATATCAATTGACACATGGTTGTAACAGCATCAGTTCATTACGGCTGGACAGGACAACGTTTGCATGAAATAAAGTTTTTGGAAAACCTACCGGAAAACTGGAAAATTTGAATAAAACATGTTTCTTTTTTCAATGTGTTTTTGATTGAATTCAGCACTACAACTGCGTATTCACACGACGGAGAGGTGTAATTCTTTATTTGTTTTGTTCATTATGGTCTTGGAAAAGTTTGCAGTAAAAAGATTGAGACAGTTAAAAAGGAAAGTCGCAAAATTCGAACCAAGTTTCTTTTTCAGAGTGTTTCTGAATGTACTCAACACTATAAGTTGAGAACCGTTCATCCGATAGCGATAAAATTTAGATCATTTGACGTTCATTCGTCTGATTGCGATAAAATTTTGCATATTTGACGTTCACAGCAAGAGTAACGTTTTTATGAAATAAAAATTTGGAAAAGTTTCCCGGCAAAACGGGAAAATTTAGAAAAAATAAAGAGATTTGTCTATGAAATATCAATATCATTAATCTGACTGCGATAAAATTTGGCACATTCTACGTTAAAAGCGGGAGGAAGGTTTGAGTGAAGTAAAAGATTGCAATAGTTTGTCACAAAATAGAAAAATTTGTGGAAAAACTGAAAGAGCTTTTTTCTATGGGGCATCAGTAACATTCCTACGATTGCGATAAACTCTTGCATATTTGACGTTCAAAGCTAGTGTACACACATATTAGCAATTGCGAAGCATTGCCGGGTCGACTAGTGATTATTATTTTTTTTCTGGGAGAAGCACTTATTTTTTGCAACTATGCTTTTAGCAGTCCGTTATTAGTACTAATAGCAATATATATATAAATGGAAAATAATGATAGCTCTAGCCACTTCTCGCATCAGTAGTCAGTTATATAAACTTGTCGAAACAACATGTTTCGGAAACAACCTTATCCCATTCTCAAGTCCTACAAGAAACAAGAAATGAACGTAAAGCACGCCTTAAATATAAGATGCGAACACACGAAATAATTATCCTTCATAGGATAACTTACCTAAAAATTAAAATCAATCAATCATTGGGTGACGTCCACCTTAAAATACATGCAGCATCGGTGCATTGTCATGGCTTCTGCCGTGGGAGTCAGGCTCATAGTCACTTTCGAACTGTCCATGGCACTCTTGTTCACAAATGACTTTAAAGTAATCGTCTACTATCCGTTTGAAAAATGCTGTCGTAGCCATTTACAGTTTTCAGTGCATATTTCTGGAAAACTTTAAACAACTTGGTCATCTTTCATGTGTTCCTTATCAGCAGCTCTCTGTTAGAGAAGCAGTCTACACTCATGAATTGCTGTTCGTTAGTCTCGCTAAAATTCGAAAACGGCTGAACCGATTTGGCTAATTTTAATCTTGAAATATTCGTGTAAGTCCAGTGAAGGTTTAAAAGCTGATAAAATATGCAAAAGTTGTCCGGAAAAGAGGAAAATCGGGAAAAACTGAAACAGCTTTTTCCAGTGAGCTATCAATGCCGTTCGTCCAGTTGCGATAAAATTTTGTACATTTCATGTCGAAAGCAAGAGGAAGATTCGAATCACATAAAAATTTGGAAAACTCGACTGGAAAGTAGGACAATTTAGGAAAATTTAGGAAAATCCGAAAGCGATTTTTTCTATGAATAAAAATTATTTGCCACATGGTTGTAAGAGCATCACTTGAGTACGGCTTGACAGGACAAAAGTGAAAGTGCCTTTTTCAATGTGTTATTGATTGAATTCAGCACAATAACTTACTATTCGTACGACGGAGAAAGGTAATTATTTTTTTTTGTTCGTTATGGCCATACAAAAGTTTTCAGTAAAAAAAAAAAAAAAAAAAAAAAAAAGGGGGGGGGGGGACAGTTAAAAAGGGAAAGTCGCAAAATTCGAACCAAGTTCCTTTTTCAATGCGTTTCTAAATGTACTCAACACTATACGTTGAGAACCGTTGAGCACTGAAGTACCGGATAAGATACTTTAGAAAGTGTGTAATTCAAGATATTTTTTGATTTGAAGTATGTAAAGTGAAATATCGAAGAATAGTTACTCTCTGGAAAAGCTATTTACTCTTTGACTTCTTAACTTTACCGTATCTCAGAAAATGCTTTTATTAGTTTGATTGATTCAACATAAGGAATACCGTGCACCTACAGAGTGTTTAAGCCACATCCAACACACACACACACACACACACACACACACACACACACAAACCAACTTGATTTGTCATTATGACACTAGATTGTTGTGTTGGGTGCTTTCAGAAATATACTTTGAAAGAGTAAAGTTCGCTTTACACGATCTGAACCCGTATATGAATTGTCAAAGCCACTATTGAAGTTTACACATACACTAAATATATGCAAAGGCACACTGAATATAGTGTCACTGCAGAGTGCCTTGAAACTAACGCCAAAAACATAAAATTTAAGCATCATTTGTTATTCTGTCACTATTATAGTTACCATTATTGGTGCACGAAGAGAAAAAGACATAACGAAGATCGTCGAAGTCAATCAAATGTACGACGAGTTACTTCACGCGCTAAGCGCACTGATGACCAGCGAGAAACTGATGGTGGTAGCAGTCGTATTGGTATGGCAGATTTGTGTTCTAGAGTGCATTACAATGAAGTAGGTAGGTATAGATTGAAACAAGTTCGGGCACATCGATCACAACAGCAGCGAGCACGGGAAAATGAAATACATCAATTCCGCAGATGCAATGCTCCAGTGAACATGGAACGAGGAGCAAGTTTCATTATCTGTTCCTTAGCCCTATTAATTCGTATTATCCGGCTCAAATTGTGATAGCATTTGATGAAAAAATTGAAGGTATCAGCGGTTATTGTTAAACATTCGTCGCATCTTAACAAATCTTTTGTGCAATTAGGACTGTTACTTCTGTTGTTCTGCCGTTCTATCCACTTCTTACAAAAGGGACAATGCATTTTTATCTGAAAAATAGTTAAGAAATGAAAGAGTAAATAGCTTTTCCAGAGTGTAATTCTTGTTCGATATTTCGCTTTATATACTTCAAATAAAAAATATCTTGAATTACACACTTTCTAAAGTATCAAGCTATCTCCACACCACATTTCATCAAAGTAGATTCAATGTTTTATGTAATGATATATAGCCAAATCGGTTCAGCCGTTCTCGACTTTTAGCGAGACTAACGAACAGCAATTCAGTTTTATCTTTGAGAGTTCTTATAAGGGTTCAGATTATAATTCAGAACGCACCCAACACAACAACCAAGTCACTATTTTACATGTTTTAAAACTAAATTTTCCTCGCAATTTTTCCATATTTTATCACCGTTTAAACCTTCCATGAACTTCTACGAATGTGACATGAACATTATCCTGGACATGTGTGCGTGGTTTGCCCACTTTTTCCGTCCAATATCGAGCCGATACTTAAACTATCTTATGGTGCATTTATAAAGCTACTGGGTCTAAAAAACATATAATTTAAATTAATATGGTTTATATTAAGAGGTATGTGATACGAAGTTCACCGGGTCATCTAGTAAAAAAATAAAAATACAGCCTACTATTTTTTCTTGTTGCTGTTGTGGTCTTCAGACAGGACACTGGTTTGATGCAGCTCTCCATCCTACTCTATCCTGACCAAGCCTCTTAATCTCCTCATAAGAACGGCAACCTACATCCATTTGAATGTACTTACTATATTCATCTCTTTATCCCACACACTTCCCTCCAATGCTAAATTCACAATTCCTTGATGTCTAAGAATGTGTCCTATCAATCGATTCCTTCTTTTGGTCAACGTATGCCACAAATTCCTCTCCTCCCCAATTCTGTTCAGTACCTCCTCATTAGTTACGCGATCCACCCACCTAATCTTCAGCAATCTTCTGTAACACGACATTTCAAAAGCCTCTATCCTCTTCCTGTCCGCACTGTTTATCGTCCATGTTTCACTCCCATAACAAGACAACATTCCATACAAATGCCTTCAGAAAGGACTTCCTTAAGCTTAAATTAATATTCGATGTTAACAAATTTCTCTTTTTCAAAAACGCTTTTCTTCCCATTGCCATTCTGCATTTTATATCCTCTGTACTGCGACCATCATATGTCATTGTATTGCTCAAGTAACAAAACTCATCTACCAGCTTTATTGATTCGTCACCTAATCCAATTACTTCAGTATCGCCTGATTTTCTTAGACTACATTCCATTATCCCTGTTTTGCTCTTGTTAATGTCCCTTTCAACACACTTCCGTTCATTCCGTTCAAATGCCCCTGCAGGTCCTTTGCTGTCTCTAACAGATTTACAATGTCAACAGCAAACCGCAAGGTTTTAAGTTCCTCACCCTGAACTTCATTTCCTCCTCCAAACTTCTTCTTGCTTTTCTTTATAGCTTGCTCAGTGTATAAATTGAAAAACATTGGAGAAAGGCTACAGCCATGTCTTACACCCTTCCCTATCTCAGCATCCCTTTCATGCCCTTCAACTGTGATAATTGCTGTCTGGTTTTTGTACAAATCTTCCGTTCCCTATATTTTACTCCTGCTGATTTCAGAATTTCAAAGAGAGTATTCCAATCAACATTGTCAAAAGCTTTCTCCAAATCTACAAAAGCCAGAAATGTAGGTTTCTCTTTCCTTAATCTATCCTCTAAGATTAGCCCTAAGGAGAGTATTGCCTCCTGTGTTCCTACATTTCTCCTGAATACAAACTGATCTTCCCCGAGGTCGGCTTCTACCAGGTTTTCCATACTTATGTAAATAATTTGTATTAAAATTTTGCAGCCATGACTTATTAAACTGATGGTTCTGTAATTTTCACACCTTTCTGCTCCTGCTTATTACATTTGTCTTAAAGTCTGAGGGTATTTCCTCTGTATTATACATATTACGCACCAGGTGAAATAGTTTTGTTGTGGCTGGTACTCCCAGAGACACCAATAATTCTGAGGGAATATCATCTACTCCAGGGGCCTTGTTTCGACTTAGGTCTTTCAGTGCTCTGTCAAATTCTTCCCTCAACATAGTATCTTCTATTTCATCTACATCTACTTCCTCTTCCCTTCCTACAATATTGGCTGTAAGTTCATTTCCTTTGTAGAGCACCTCCATATACTCTTTCCACCTTTCAATTTTCCCTTCTTTGCTGAGAACTGCTTTTCTATCTGAGTTCTTTATATTGATACAGCTGCATTTCTTGTCTCCAAATGTTTCTTTTATTTTCTTGTAGGCGGTATATATTTTTTCCGTATTCTTCTGCAGACTTGCATTTGTCTTTTAGCCAGTTAGCGATTTTGCACATCCTGTAAATCTCATTTCTTAGTCGGCTGTACTCCATTTTGCCTGTTTCAGTTACTGCATTTTTATATTTTCTCCTTTCATCAATTAAATTTAGTATGTCCTGTGATATCCAAAGATTTTTTGTAGGTCTTGTCTTTCTATCTGTTTTGTCCTCTGCTGCCTTCACTATTTCATCTCCTAATGCTACCCATTCTTCTTTTACTATTTTATAGTTCCCCTATTCTGCCAATTGTTGTCTAAAATTCCTGAAATTCTCACGAACTTCAGGTTCCTTCAATTTATCCAGGTTCCATCTCCTTATTTTCTTGCCTTTTTTTTCTGCTAAAGGAACTTAACTACGGGGTCATCAGTCCCTAAACTTACAAACTACTTATGAACTACCTTCAAGACGACACAAAAATCCATGCCCGAGGCAAGATCCGTAGCAATTCGCAGCATAGCGCCTCAATGCGCTCGGCCACTCCGCCGCGGTTGCAGTTTTTTTCAGTTTCAGCCTACAGTTCATGACCAACAAGATATGGTCAATGTGTACATCTGCCCCTGGGCATGTCTTACATTTTAAACCTGGATCCGAAATGTATGTGTCACCATTAAAAATATATCTGGTACCTTCGGTGTCTCCTGGTTCCTTTGACGTATACAACCTTCTTTCGTAATTCTTAAACCAGTTTTTTGTTATGATTAAGTTATGTTCCGTACAAATTTCTACCAAGCGATCTCCTCTTTAATTCCTTTTGCCCAGTACATATTCACCTACTATTTTCAAAATGTTTCAAATGTTTGTATAGTCTATGGGACTTAACTACGGGGTCATCAGTCCTTAAACTTACAAACTACTTATGAACTACTTACGAACTAGGACGGCACAAATATCCATGCCCGAGGGGGGATTCGAACCCCCGACCGTAGTGGCCGTGCAGACCGTGACTGGAGCGCCTCAGTCTCCTCGGCCACCGCGGCCGGCTACTATTTTCCTTCCCTTTCTTTTCCTAATACCGAATTACAGTCTCCCATCAAAATTAAGTTTTCATCTCCGTTAATTGTCTGAAAAATATCCTTTACCTTCTCATACATTTATTCGATCTTCTCATCATCGGCAGAGCTAGTGGGCATATAAAATAGTACTGCTGTGGTCGATGTTGGCTTTGTATCTATTTTGACTATGATAATGCGATCACTGCGCTGCTCATAGTAGTTTACCCGCATTCCTATTTTCTTATTCATTATCAGACCTACTCCTGTAATACCACCAACTGATTATGTATTTATAATCCTGTACTCGCCTGACCAGAAATCCTGTTTCTCTTTCCACCGAACTTCACTAATCCCCACTATATCTAACTTCAGCTTATCTATTTTCTTTTAAAATTTTCTCACTTTCTTACCCGGTTAAGGGATCTAACATTCCACGCTTCGATCCGTAGAAAGCCAGTGTTGTCTTTCCTGATGACCACATCCTCCTGAGTAGTCCCCGCCCGAAAATGCGAATGGGGAACTATTTTACCTCCGGAATATTTTACTCGAGATCATGCCGTCATCATATGTGTATACGGTAGAGCTGCATGTCTTCGTGAAAATTAACGGCTGTAGTTTCCCCTTGCTTCAGGCGTTGGCAGTAACTGTGTGGCAAAGCCACATTAGCTGATGTTAAAAGGCCAGTTCAGTCAATAATTCAGAGTGTTGCCCCTGCAACAACTGAAAAGGCTGCTGCCCCTCTTCAGGAACCACACATTTGTCTGGCCTCTCCGCAAGTACCCCTTCATTGTGTTTATACTTACGGTACGGCTACCTGTATCGTTGAGGCACGCAAGCCACCCCACCTCGGCAAGGTCTGTGGTTCGTAGAGTTTGATTTTTCTTAAAACTGTGAATTTAATTATGTAGACTACCACAGTTTACAACTATTATAGTAATAGCTCCTGATTCTACACTTGACCTGCACTCTTTTAGACAGAAGCCCACTTTGTGTTTTTCTGAAACAATCCTATAAATCAGCCCAGTCCACGCCTCGAAAGTATTGCAGAAACCGGGACTCCACCACCCTACGGAGCAGGGCGAGAAACCTGCAGCCTACAGGGACACAGAACCGTATGAGCCTCTGATTCAGACCCTCCACTCAGATCTGTAGCAGAGTTCCGCAGTCGGTCCTGTCAACTACACTGCATATGCTCAGCTACGTCTTTCATATCGGAAGAAGGACTGGTAACCTTTACCACTTCATAAATCCACTTAGATCTGCATGGAATGTCCTACAACCAAAAGCGACACACATCATTGGTGCCAACGTGAGCTACCATCTGCAACTGCCTACACCCTTACTGAAGGGCCTGTTGAACATCCTGTTAACCAGGGTTGGTCCGACAGGCGAAAAACTCCCTCTTTAATTAGCAGTGCTGGTCAAGTAGTCAGCAGGTAAATGCCTACTTAATTGAAGCATTATGCGATGGTCTAATGTTAATTTCCAAAAATTATTAATCTAAAGTCATGAAACGGATTATTCTTCGTTATGAGGGGACACAGTCGCGAATGCTCTCCCATAAGAAATTTATGTTAAAAGCGATAAACTTCAGATGGAGGTAAAGACCTGAAAGATTTACAGATGAAACATCATCTGCAGATAACATAAATATTTGTTACTGTATTTTATGGATGTTGTGAGTGATGAGTCTTTTGTTCTGAAAGAAAAAATACAAGATTTATAACACCTTGGTGCTTGTGAATTTGTTCTTGTCGAGACTACAAGTCACACTTTTTATCTGATTAATCATAGTTGTATTAATGAGCATTACTGCAAGTCTGATGACTTTATCAGTCTTAACTTTTGAAAAAAGTGTACCAGAAGACAAAAAAATATCGTTTTGAGAAAAACTGTATCAAAGTTTTGCATACAAGAAAATAAAATAGATTGCAATACAGAGTCACTATTAAAATATTCTGGCACTATACTGTGGCTCAGCTTCTTCCTATCTGTATACTTTTCCTCTTTTCTTCGATCTTCTGGCTATCGTGGTCTCATTGGTAGTATTTCTTGCAGAAATTTCAGCATAACGGATATGATCTATGTCAATGCTTTCCAGTCCCTTTCCTGTATTGATGCTATCCTGTGTTCCAAAGAGTCTTAACACATCAGCTATCTTCGACACACCAGCAATGAAGCATATCACTACATCATGAACACCAAATTTTAATGTTTCTTTTTTAACAAAAACAATTTTTGGTATCCTTGTGCAAATTACAGACTTTAAACTTTCATTTGGGTTCTGAGTTTTACCTCGGAGGCACTTTTTTAAAAGATATTTTTGACTACGGTCTCTGAAAATGGGCTTCACGTCAACTAGTTAAATTTTTGTGCTTATAACTGGAAGATGTAGGTGGGTTGTTGAATTTAAACCAGCTGTTAGGTTCCCGTGCGCAAAGTTGTGGTTTCTCGTGTATTGAAAGTTTGTGAAAGAATATACCCCAGATTGCTGTTCTCATTGCTTCTACATTGTTGCAGTTATTTCTAACTGCCAGTCCATAATAATTCTGAATCCTGTATATTTCAGGCCACCTGACGATGGTAGATAATGGAGAGATGTAAAACTGTCAACTGAGGATCGACAATATAGACAGGATGTCAAACACCATAGGAACAAATTCCTCTTGCAACCGAAATAAGATTATATCTGGAACGATTGCTGCGCTATAATCAACGCTTAGCAAGAAAGAGCGAAAAATGCGCGTGCTAACAGATACCACACATTACCGAAAATATTAATAGCTCGAAATATAATCGTCAAATTTGCATGAAATAAACGAATTTTAGCTACATAATTGGAGCATTAAATGAAACAAAAAAGAAAAGAATATCGATTTTTTTAGCCTGTTCGCGGCTGTATCCTCTTAGTAATTTTCCAGAGGACTGGGGCATTTTTCTTTTAGTGATGTCATCAGAACATCGACTGCAGAACTATTTAAATATCTGTATGTTGAGAAAATTGGCAATTGACCCTAAATAATGAAAAGTGTGAAGTCATCCACGTGAGAACTACTTCGTTTACAAGATTAATTATTGAGATGTAAAGCAAGTAAATCAAATAAAGGCAATTACCATTAAGAGAGACTTAAATATGGAAGAAAACACAGAAAAATATTGTGGGTAAGGCGAACCAAAGACTGCAATTTATTGCCAGAACATTTAGAAGATGCAACAGAACAATTAAAGAAGCTGCCTGTACTACATTTGTCCGTCCTCTTTCTGGAGTAATGGTCCAGGGTAAGAGACATTTATTAGGTGGGATGGACGGATCAGATAGAAAGAGTACAAAGAAGGGATGGTCATTTTGTATTATTGCGATATAATAGAGAGTGTGTTACGGAAATAATACAAGATTTGAATAAGGAAATCATTACGACAACAACGTTTTTCTTTGCGGCGACATCTACTGATGAAATTGCATCACCGAGTTCCTTCTCGGAATGCGAAAATATATTGTTGACTCCCTCCTACACAGGGAGAAAAAACGTAAAAGAGAGAGAGAGAGAGAGTGAATGAGAGAGAGAGAGAGAGAGAGAGAGATCAGAGAGATGTAGGTATTTCTTGTTCCCGTGTTCTATTCGAGAATGAAATTATAGATAAATAGTATGAAAGTGGATCGATGAACCCTTTGCCATGAACTTAGGTGTGAATCTCAGAGTAACCAAGCAAATGTAGACGTTTTCTGACCGCGCACTGATCATTCAAAGCAAACAGGCTTTTCAAGATCCATACTTCCCCAACACTCCGAATAAAATTGTGGGGAGCTATTGGTTATGGACACTATTGACGGGAGACTAAATGCTCGCTACAATATGGCAGGTATTAATGCAATAGTGGAAGGAATCATACCGTGATTCACACCAGGAAAGCATCCAGGAATGCTTGACTGGCTTCGCAGTCCCCTGTTTTTGTCACTCAAAGAGCGTATCTCACATTCGATGTGACGTCGTACATATTCAGTCAGAAATCTTGAAGCGATAAAGCATCTTTTTCACTAATGGCAAAAAGTACCTCACATGAACGCGCGAATGAGCTTGGTTTCTTTACCACAACGACTGCAGAAGTGGATTCATACCATGGAGGTTGCGACCTTCCTATCGGTATTCACCAATAAGACTTGGGCAATACATAACTCAGGGTAGTAAAAGTTTATGGCTCGTTGTCTCTGTTCATAGGGGTGAGTTATGTGTGTCAGCTTCTATGTCCTAAACAGCTACGCAATCTGTTTACACAGGATCAATCATTAATCTGTAGTTTAGCCAGTCTGTCCAGTCTGTCAATCTGCATATGATGACGTGAAAATATATTTAACAAACATAAATGAAACCTCTGAATGAGCAACAAAATTGATTCTAAGATAAAGAAGTGATTCACTCAGGAAGTAATTCTTTATAAATGGAGTTTATTACTCTTATTAGACATAAAACGCGGAGGCGGTCCTACTTTATACAACGGTAAATAACTAAATATTTCCTCAACTATTGTTCATGAGAGGCACAATAAGTATCACACGCCCTCGAGAATAAAAATGCCAAATTATCACTCGTAGTAGTCCATCGAACTTTGCAGTTCGAAGTTAATCCGCGATAAAAGTATTTGTTATAAAACACAGTTTGTCATCACACGAGTACACTATTGCTGAATTATCACAGTTCTACTGCTCTAATACCGTGCATCGTTTATCACTTTTTAAACAGAGACTAAGTACTGCAGTCACAGTCTCGTCAATTTTCTAAGTTCACATATGTCTATCTCTTCAATTCACAAGTTCGTAACGCGGCTTCAGACCGCCCAGCGGCTTCAGACCGCCCCCGCCCCCGCCCAGCGGCTTCAGACCGCCCCCGCCCACCACGTCCAAGTTACGAGTCCCAAGTGTTCTTAAGTGTGCTCTACCTGCTCCCAAATTTGTATCCTTCTGCGCATCCTAACGCCTCATCTTTAAAATACAATTTCCATTCCAAAATATTATACATTTGAATTTCAGAGAATTAAATGCTTTGACCACCTCCCTACAAATGTTGTTTACATTTAGCAAACAAATATTTATTTAACAATACTAAAAACGGTTGAGACTGAAGCTCTTTGCTCAGATAGCCATTAAGCGTGGCATCTCACGGTTCAAATATACTGCCGTCGTCGAAATATAGTTACACAATTAATATTTAATTTATCATGGCTTTTTATTCAAATATATTCAGTTCTTGTTCACATATACTTATAATTATTCATATATAAATTATCTGTCGCATATCTACTATTTTTAGTCGGCCATGAAATATTTAAGTGGCAGTCTACACATAAAAAAAGAACGTTACTAAGAATAATATTAAATATAATAAAAGACATATATCAATGTAATGCGCGTTGCTGGGTTCATGTTTTGTGTTTCTTTAGTGTAATCTAAGTTCTGACACAAGAATATATGACCTCAATGAAAAGCAGAACAAGAGAGTAAAACAAAGTTTATTGAAAATACGGAAATAACGTGGTATGTCTTTTAACATAGGTAGCGTGGTGCAATTCTGCCCATTTGCTTCTTAAATTGTTACTGATAAACACTACGTATCAATAATTGTAAATATTAGTCTTATAATATTATTATTATAGTACTGAAATTTATCGGTAAGGAATATTTAAATTGTAATTACGGCGTTTGATTTTCCCAAGTCTCCTGAATCTATTCATGTAATTATATCTGCCGTATGATCATTCCCTGATTTTATATGGATTTTTAGAATAATGTTTGTGGCTATATTGTATTCCAGTTGCAATCTGGAATAGCCGCCCTCGCTCATTCAAGAGCGTTGCTTCCGGTTTCCGACCACATTAGGAAAAACCTGACTACTTGTTGTATCCCATTCACTAGGTACAAACTGGTAGCCGGCCGGCTGGGGAACCCAACACCCTGGCAAAACCCGCCTTTCACATGGAAACAGCTTCCCCCCTTATCTGTAATATCTTACTAAAGTTGTGCATGAGCAACAGTTCCAAATGGAACTGTTACGTCATGAACGATAACTATCGGATTTGTGAAACACTTCCATTTTTGTCGTTGCATTTTTCCCGCTATTTCTCGGTGAAATTAACCACCCGCCGAAAAATGAGAATGGAAGTAACCGTAGGCTATTCGAATCAGGATCGTTTTGCAATAAGTCATATAGAATATCAGGTGATGTTTCTGATGTCACAGTAAACGTTTTCGTTTAGTTGGTTCTGTCAGCCATGGGAAGGGGAAGAAAAAGAGCAAGTAGAAATACTACGTGTTTTGGAGTGATAAGAGCTGGAACGCTCTCTGTGGAGAGCTCTACAGGTATGAGGCGTTATTGCTCGTAGCGTCACGAAATGTGCTCCGGCCAGGCCTGCTTTAGAAGGTCGGCAGTTATTTCCGGTGCCTGATTCACAATATCCCGCCAGGATGCTCCCGCAGCCAATCTTATTTCCGCTCCACGAGCTCTCCATTGATTGGCTCAGAGATTCCGCGGGCCAAGCCGATTCCTTTTACCTTCTGAGAAGCGTATTTTCAACTGCCACTATTGAAAAACGTTTCCACGACACACTGTATGGCTTCAGAGAAACATCAGATTAGCTCTCTTACTGCGGATTTTCGGAAATGAGTAACAAAATAATAAATCAGAATTGTTTACACCATTTCTCTATATGTACTACCGCCTTTCATGTTAAGTACATTTATTATAAATTAACTACTAAGAGAAATATTACGAAGACTACTAAAATAAACTACTGAATTTGATCTATTGTTAACTACCATTTAAATTTATAGATTACTAGCTTAAACACACGGCTCCGCTCGCGTGTTGGTTTATTATGATGGATAAGCTATCTTTCAGTAGCGTACTATGAGACTGGTTTTGAAGGATGAAATGAAACAAACATTTTTATTCAACATTCAAATAAGAAAAATAAAATTATGTGACGTGCTTAATGATTTACAATAAATCATACATACATTATTCCTTATAGTTTGTGTTGCAATATCTCAGCACGTATGGTGAGAGTAATGTCCAAATTCATGTCATTTTAGGGCATTCTGGTAAACTAAGTTATTTCTAGTATTGCTTGGAGCGTAAATGTAGAGATTTTTTTGGGTTGCCCACCCTTGAGCAAGAGACGTATAATTAAAATATCATTAAAATATCCACGGGTGTACTGCCGGTCTATAGTGTCCAACGGGCAACGTGCCCGTTGGACACTATAGACCGGCAGTACAACCGTGGATATTTTGATTATCAAATACGCCGGGAGAAACTAAAGAATCACAGATGTATAATTCAAATGTTCAAATGTTTGTAGAGTCTATGGGACTTAACTATGGGGTCATCAGTCCCTAAACTTACAAACTACTTATGAACTACTTACGATCTATCCATGCCCGAGGGGGGATTCGAATCCCCGACCGTAGTGGCCGTGCACAGCATGACTGGAGCGCCTCAGCCCCCTCGGCCACCGCGGCCGGCGACGTATAATTGACCATGTGAAAAACATGAGGGCTGTAAATCGATTTATGCAATTTTTAAAAAAGAGAAGTATTAAAAGAAATTTCTTTTTTACTGCTTTATTTATTTATTTTTATATTTCCTTATTCGTATGCTTATCCTTACAGAGAAAGAGACAAAGACATTGGAGCACGCATAGACGATGTAACCTCCTTGCTTTAGAGTAGCAAACGTCATGGCTGGCCTTCAGTCCGAATTTTTTTTATAATTTGATGACTTTCAACAACCATGTCTTCCAGCCCCTTAAAGCTATCGGCATGGAACTGCTATGGTATACAACGGGAGACTTCGGACAATCATTACATACAAACCATTTGTTTGCAGAGCGAAATATTAACACACATACATGTAGAATTTTATATACACCAGTAACTTCCCATCCCAATATACTCCACCCTTTTATCATTATCAACCTTCAAGCAACAATGCAACCAATAAAATCATTTTCAAAGAGTAAATATAACTTTCAAAGAGTAATTATTGTTCCGCATTTCGCGTTATATTCTTCAAATTACTAATGCCTATCAGATCGCTATAAAACCGTGCCTAAAACCTTTCTCAGGTATAAATTAGTAACTGTACAAATATTTAAGTCTTTGCGTCTTGTCGTTCGGACAAGTGTACACCGAACAGACATTCACATTAATATATATAGATAAATAGCTACCCGATCGCCATAAAACCATGCCTAAAGCCTTCCCCGGGTAGACATTAGTTACTGTACAAATGTTTAGCTCTTTATGTCTTGTGGTTGAGACGTGATAACGTACACCGAACATTCACATTTATAGATATAGATTCTCTCGTTCTATTCCATCACTTCCTCCTCTCCTTCCCCAACAAACAAACTCAAACACACACACACACACACACACATACATACACATACACACACTTGCACAAAATTCAAATTCTTCACTCTCAGGGAAACAACTGCGAACTGATTTTATGTTATGACAGTTCATTGCTGACTAAAAGCTAATTTCAGCACAAAATTATTTACTGTCGCTTCTTAGTTATGAAATCAGCTGTATAAATGGTTGTCATTGTTTCGCGACATGTTAACAACGGAAAATGACAATGAGAAGTGCGCGTTAGTAGCACAAACAATTGATGCAATAAGACGTTTGACTGAATAAATCTAAATTACAAAGAAAGATCTTTAAAACGCAGATTTTTTGTGACCTATCACTAATTATCAGAGAAGTCTGAAACG